>VZSV01000002.1:11233181-11284818 GCA_013398735.1 Nothocercus julius | reverse complement strand
AAACAGCTTCAGGTTTTGACTTAAAGATGGTTCTGCTTTCTCCATATTAACCTCTGAGGCCCAGAATTGAAGCAACTTGACCAGCTGACTTCAAGGAGTTAAACAGTCAGATCTCTAGCTTGCCATAAGAAAGTAAAAAGTGGAAAACATTTAGTGAAGGGGAACAAAAATAGGAAATAAAAAAAAAGAAAACAACTACATTAACTTTTTTTTTTTTTTTAATTTTGTTTTTTCACAGTGAAAAAGACATTTGTTTGCTTATTCATTTTGGAAGCAAAATATTGAAATAATATAAGGCTGTCCCCAGTCATACTGTCCAAACATGAAAAACTCACACTACAGCCATTCTAAAAATACAGCATAATTATATCCAAAGATCTCTATGTCCTTAGAGACGCTGGAAAACATTAACTGGCCTTTAGATCGTGCCTTATTTCTGATGAAGATAGAAAATATGCTCTTTAAAAAGGCACCACAATTAGCTTTTTGAGATTTCACTTATGTTTATGACATTGCTACTTTCTATATACATTTACAAATACTGTGGGTCAAATTCAGTACATGATATAAGTCCAGGGATGATTTTAGACCATTCACAATTTAACACCAGAGTCAGCTTAAATGGCTTCACTGAAGAAAATGATCCCCCATTCTTTAAAAGGGGAAATGAAAAAAGTTAGCCTGTAACAGCTTTCACTTTTATGTCCCCTTCTCTGTCTCACAGTATCCGTGGCAGTGACAAGAGAGACTTTTGTTTCTATATGGTTTTCCTTTTGAAAACCATGACATATTGACCAGCGACATTAAACATGGTCTTTGGAATGTGTGCTCTTACATGGCTAGCTAAATATTTCATGGAAAATGTGATTGGCCTCACCCTTCTCCTGGCCTTCCTCGGTGCAAGTGCCCTCACACGGTCCCAGATAACTGTGATGGTGAGAAAATCCCCAGAATTCCAGTCATATTCAGTCTCTTACAACTCCCTCTTTTTTTAATAAGTACTTAGAGAGCAAGGCAATTTTAGATGCAAAAAGATTCTGAAACTTGTTTTCTAGGCCCCTAATCATACAGAGCTACACTAATATGTGTATATATTTACATATAGATACATAATTATGTATAGAGATAGATGTAGATACAGAGTTTATGATTTGTCTGATTACATTCAGATGTCCAAATGTGCTTAGCCACATGTGAAACTTGCAAGGGGAATAAATGTGCTAGGAGGGTTTCTTGGTCTTGAAAAGACATTATTGTGATTAAGTATGGGATCTTTAATCCCAGGAGAGAAAATAATTTTGCACAGAGCTTTGGTGCTGGTAACTCTAAGAGTATGAGACCTAAGTCAAAGTATATAAACAGTCATAGTTGGGTAGGTATTTTATTATTATACTATTATACTAAATTATGCTATTTATTATTTATTTTATTTTTACAATATTATTTTATTTTTTAAATTGTCTTAATTTAAGCACCTAATTAAATGATTTGATGTTTACTCTTTGGGTAGCTGTATTTCTCATCTAGTAGGTATTGCTGACAGACTGGCCGTTTACTTAGGATTTTAACTTTAAAATGTCCATAGAAAGGGCTTTTACTGTGAATTAATAAAGCTAAATATGATGGGAATGGCTAAGTAAAACCTGTTTTATTTTTAAAAATGTGTTATTGTGCTGTTCTGCACTAGCCCTGATGTAGCCAACAACTCCAGTACTTTGCTCAAGAGGCCACAAAACTCAGCCTAATCATGGAGACAGAAAATACTCACTCGGGAAAAAAGGACAGATATAAAAGCAAGCAGCATAGAGGTAAACTTCTCACAAAAAGTGTATTTTGCATCATCAAGACCATTCTTGACAAGTTCCATCTCTGTTCTTTATATACATAGAAAATTAGCATATCATTTGATAATGACCTATCAAAACCTATGCTTTGATTACAAGCAGCTGCTTTTGATTACAATCAATGAATCACTAATTTGTGCTCAACCACAGAACAGTTGGACTCCATCTATTATTCATTCTTGAAGTGGAGATCGTATTTAGAACTGGATTCCGAATTTCACTAAAGCTTTTACCCTCTTGGCTATTAATAATTTTGTTTTGAAGTTAGGTCTCTAAGGTTTCATGATGGCCTCTTTTGTTATGTTTAAACTCTGAAATAATATGCTCAGCTGTTGCCCAGATCTGTGCATCCTTCTCCCTGACCGTATGTCTAGAATGGCCTGATTTAAGTCTTCTAACAGCCACATGATATTCCTTTGATTTTCAAATGCCTTTGCCTTTGTGACCAGTAAGAACTGAACCAATGGGCTGATATAATTTGGTTTATGATTGTGTGACTTGGGATCCATAGGTCTATCAATCTCTTCTCAATATATAGACACAACATGATATGACAATGTCAGATGACTTTTAAATTCAAAATATGTAGCCTTAAGTCATGGAATGTAATGCAGACTTGTATATTATGTGCAGATAAACACACTTAATTCTTCAGATAAATTCAAACCTTTTGAGCTCCAAGATCTGGTGTTCAGCAAGGCTTGATTACATTGCTCATTAAAGGTAAGCAACATGATGTTTCGTAGATTATCAACAAGGCTGTTCACATGAGCGTGTGAAAAACTTTGACTATAGAAAATATCTCTTTTATGTGTGGGCTCTAATAAAAGATGGTCTGACTCACAGATCTGCGTGGCTCCATCAACCGACATACAGGTGGCAACTCATTTGATAAATGGATGATGACTAGACTTAAAATGAAAATAACAATCAATGTGTGCTTGTTTTCTATCCAAAATAAATAAATAAATAAATAAATGTTCTCCATCAAGCAAGCAAGTTAATTCACAATTCAGAAATCTAAAAAAATGCCCTGCTACTCAATTTGGGTCGAAGGTCTGATAGGTAGATGCCTGTAATTTAAGAGGTCTACTCTAAACAACTGTTAAATCTATACAATCTAAATGGAAACATATATTGATCAACATATTAATATAGCAACCTGAGTACTGTTCTTAGGCTAAATTTCCAGAATGTCATCAGCACTTGATGAAGGGGATCACAAACATCTTTCACAGCAATACTGCAAGTTCTCTCATTCCCCACAGCCCTTCATGAAGTGGTGCAGACACTGTGCCCCCACAAGTCAGATGGCAACCAGGATCAAGTACCATGGGATGCATCCCCCAAATTGTAGTCCTGGGGAAGAAAAGTGTAGCTAACTTGCTCAAAGTAGAATAATCCAGAAAGAAAATCAGTTTTGACAATAGAAGAAAATGTTTTGCTTGGAAGAGCATATGCTCTCTTAATTGGTGAAACTTCATTCTGATTTTGCAGGTGAGATTTACTGCTCACAATAAAAAGTGAAGAGGAAGAAAGATACTTTGTCAGTTCAAAACTGCTGGCACAGTTCATTGCAAGTGTGAAGTCGTGCCCACAGAACCCAGGATGCAATTTCACAGTCGTGTCTCAGACCTGACAAGAGCCCCCCAGCGCAAGGCAAGTCTCTAATGAATGCTCCCTGCTCCTCCTATCTCTGCCCGTTGACTTTAATAGAAATTGTGGCTTGTGATTTTTTAAACTGTCAACAGAATGCTGTAATCTGTAACTCTTACTCATGTTAATAAGTACTTAATCATCTCAACAGGATCAAGATACACATTGGGACTGTTCCTGAGAGTTAATTACTTCCCATTGAACACAAGGACTCAGGTCCATATTTATTTACACGTTGTATGTGAGATTCTCAAAAGAAAGGCTGTGAAAATGCAGCCAGAGGTCTCATTGCAGGAGCTGCTGGGAGCTAAGCACCTATCTGCCTTACAGTACCGGGCACCTGGCAATCAATCCGTATGGAATAAAGTTTAACCTCAGATGTATGTTTCTCCCGCTGGACCTGGCAGGATTTACAGATGCTTCACCTGGGAATTTGACCGTAATACAGCTGTTAAGGCTGACTGGCATTTTAGAGTTCATTTTTAAGTAAGGCAGTTCATTAGAAAAATAGCCATGTAACTAAATGTTTAACCACCAACACATAGATTTGAAATGTCAGGAAAGAATAAGTGTTTTGTTTCCGAGTCTTTTTTTATTTCCCAGGGAAAGCGACATAACTCACTAGGCCCTTACAAACAAACAAATAAAAAAGAGGAAAAGAAATGGCTTCATGCTCTTGAAACACCTCTGGGGAAGCGTGTGGCTGTGCAGAGCAGCACAGCAATTCAGCTCTAATGGACAGTAGCTTCACACATCACAAAGCCTGCATAAATGTCAGATTTCCATTCCTGGCAGACGGAAATCTTTGCAATAGAGTTGTTTCTATTAAGATTCGACGTCACCATATGCTCTAATTACTGTTAAAATACCATCCATTATGTCAGGAAGCTTTCTATTTATAAACTGATCCACAGTCCGGGGCCCAGGTAGGTAAACAGTGACAGCACCCCCTGAACTGGAATTGATGGTTAACACTAAAATAAGAGAAGGAAGGAAGAAGACTCACCGCAGTGAGAAATGCTCACTGCCATCATGCACTCTATTTACGGATCTGCGGGATAACCCCCCAGCAGGACCACAGCCTCTGTGCATTGTAGACATAAGACATTGCCTGCAAAGTGAAGTTGAACCTCTACAGCCTCTTGCACAGAGCTGGGCGGATGGAATTAAGCTAATGCAGTCCATCCATTAACAACCTTAGATTTCTCTACATATTTTGTTGGCCTAGCTGAGTTAGCTTGCATGTAAGCTAAAACAAAAATGAGACTTTAAAATTGAAGTAACAGACCATGAAGTGTCTCACACTGTGTTAATTATATGAATATAAAATATCTATGTGACTACAAAACAATTTTTCTATGGAGACTAAAGGAAGCCTAAGGGAAGCCAAGTTTGTACTCATGTGAGACAAATATTCAGAATTATCACCATTGGATGTATCCAAGAATATATATATATATATATATATATATATGATGCTAGAAAATCTGCAATCACATAAGAAAGTTCAATGCAATATATGGTTCATCAGGTCCTCTTGGGCTTTGCTTGGGCACTAAGGACCTATGGCAGTTTGCGTAAGTGTGAGGCTGTCCTACCGAAAGATACTCGCAAATTGTGCACCACACAATACTCAAGGTTTTGGAAGTAATGTTTGTAATTATTAGAGTTTTGGTTAATAAGGGGCTACACCTTTTAAGTTTCTAGGAGCTTGGTGTTGGCTAGATATGGCTGTCTCTTCATGATTTCTTTTTGTTCAGTTAGGATTAGATTTGTTTTATGAAAGACAGACACATACAAATACATACACACAAGCTCCATATTCTCTCTCAATCTTCTTTTTCTCTTAGTTTTTCTGGGTATGAACAAAGAGTTTAGAGATAGTGAAGAAATAAAAAAAAATATGGTAATTAAAAATTCAGTAATTGCTGAGTTTTGAGTGCTGCTTCAGAATATGAGTGGGTTGATATTTTAATGTAATTATTAATGAAGAAATCCTTTCCGTAGGAATAGCACAATATGCATCACTGAAAGACTGATATTTTCAGAGATAGCAATTAGCTGATGTGGGATTAAAAAAACACCGGTAAAAAGTGTGTGACTTCATTTTTATGTGACAGGCATTTGCATCTTCCTTTGATTTCACTATGAGTTTCTGGTGTTCTAGTGTTTTCTTCTGAAAATCAAGTTCATCAAAGTAATAATATGAAAGAGAGAGTCTGTTTTTAAATAGCTTTCTATTAGCGATCATTTTTGTCATGTCAGGAGAAACTTTTGTGACATATTATGGCCATTTTTCTATGGGAATACGGAATCACGGATTGGGAGAAGCAAGTGAGAGGAGCAAATCGTTTTGCAGACCTGTAGCTGCCGCCACGTCATGGTCCTAGTTCCCCTGGGTGCCTATGGTGACTCTGCACAAGAAACTGCATCTCTTCATGTCCCATATATCTTTCCTTGTAGCTGTCACCCACCTCGTTTATAAACTTGTTGGAGATGTAGGGATATATCAAGCTGTATTTATCATCAAATATTTGGAAAGTATGAGAAAAAAAAGACAGGATAAATGTTATGAGCAACAAGATGCATAAGAGCACAAAGCAAAATGACAGCAAGCTGCCAGAAAATATAATTGTCCCTGGAAAAATGCTTCCCTAGACCTATGTAGTCTGTATTATTCTTTCTGCCATCCCTCAGTCTAGTGCTGCCTGCCTTTCCTGGGCTCATGTTCGTGTCTTCTGGAGTCTTTGGGAATGCAAGGCAGTCCCATACCACAAATTGGACTTATCATCCTGCCTCTAGACTAAGAAAACTATTGCATGATGTCCAGCTGGGTTAGACTGACTGTGACTGATGAGGATGTAAATTAAAGGTGAATTTAAAAATATTAGACTCACAAAACTCTGAACTTGGGCAGCACGTACGATCAAAACAGACAGATATAAAGTCTTCAGGGGTGCTTTTACCAGCAGTGTCCTTTTGCCCTTTCTGTAGCTTCCCATGCCTGGGAACACTTTAAAAACATGATTGAGAGCTCTTGCCAATATCTATCAACATTCACTGCCAACTGCCTAGGGAGTAAATTGAGTGTAGCCACAAGAGCAAAGAAGTGGTTGAGCCCTTCTTTCTCTAAAAGCTGTTCCTCAAAGGAAGGTGATCATGGGTCTGTTTCAAGCTTCAGGAAGAGCAGATCAGATACATCCTTTCAAATCTGGCCATGATAAGCGCTCAGTTAAAAAAGTTTCAGAACTTCCTGTTGTCTTTCCCTTAAAAAGTAAGTTGCATAAATAGTAACTAATCAGGAATCTTGAGTAAGCTGGTACATTTTAAAAGTCACCCTATATTTTTAATGGCCTGAACTAGGTTCCAGACTGTCCTCCTCCTGGTTTATTTATGTTTCACCGATGCAAAGGAAAAGCAGAGTCCATGATTTTTGAGAGAAAAACAAACAGCAGAAATTAAGCTTAGTCCTGTGTATTGTACCTGCGATGCCATTATCAGATTACTGCATAAGGGAATGAAACGCGTGACCTATAGATTTAGTTTTGCTCATGCTTTTCACTGTTCTGTTGGTTTTTATTGGGAGGCTTAATTAAAATTAATAGCCAGTCGGCTTGGCTTCAGGTTGTTTGGAAATGCTAGAGAACAATTGTATTGTATCTCCACCTACTGTCAGCACTCAGTTATCTTGAGCAGGGTACATCTAAAGTACTGGCACGTATAATGCTCTGAGACTCAAACTGGATGGTTCATGAACAAGAAACAGGAGATTGTGAAATGATGGGGAAAGCTTAGTTTTGGCTAAAACCCATCTCTTATTACTGCTATAAGAGGGCTGTAACTGAGAGCACTGAGCATCTAGCCTTTGCCTACTATTTTCTTTCTTGTGTCAATGTCACGTGCATTCATGCAAGAGGAGCAAACAGCTTTTCCACTTATTTCCATATATTACTTCAGAGATTTTCTCCTCTTTTGTATCTATGGGAAAGCTTCTTGCAAAGCAGGGGCTCTCAGAAACACCAGCACAATTTGAAGTGTGCAGTTTAAACATACTTCAGAAAAGATTTCTCAGGAGCAACCTTGTATCTCACGTTAATGAAAAGCTTTCCTCGGGGATTATGCAGATTTCCCTGGAGCTGCTACCAAACAACATGTGGAACACATCTTGCCTCCCCCTAAATATCTCTTTTTCTTTGGGCTAGAGTAACGCCGGGAGTTAGCCAGTGTCACCACAACAGCTGACCCTTCGGCACACTGCCCCTGAGCCCATTTCTCTACTCTGAATTCCACATTTAGGGACAAACTGGAGGGTTCAGAGCAACCAGCTCAATGGAACTGCCTGGTCTAGCTAGCAGAAGATGTCAAATATTTGGGTACAGCTTCAGCTCTGTCTCGTTCGGCGACTAACTGGCCCAGTTTGGTTCATTCAGGGCTCTCAGATGAACATTCTTCTGCAATGGTTGGCTAAGCCCTTCTTGCAAGAAGTGGAGGAAATCTGCTCTTTTCAAAGGACATGACAAGATGATAATGTCCCTTTGCATCTCACAGCTCAGTAATTGGAGTCATGGTCTACATGATGTGGGCCCCTACCTTGATCAAACAACTTCCCCACCTAAGGGACTGGGACTCATTATCCCTAGAGGACAGCTGAAGCCACCAGAGCTGGGATTCCCTACTGAGACCTCCCACAATCCATTTTGCTGAAACTCTTCCTCTTTGAATGGACCAATTAAATACTAATTGGGCCTGAGAGTGAGCACAACACTGTATCTTAGCATTCTCCAGGGAGAATTCCCATCTCTGCTCTGGTGATGCTGAAGCAGTGGGTATAAAGTATTTACTGGAAAAAAGACTTGACAACATGCAGCTCCATGCACAGTCCAGAGGGACAAAACTCATGGGTACAATTCATGGTAGGGAGAGGAGAGATTTGAATCTACATCTTGCTGCCTGGGGGGGCAGGAAAAGTCAGGGCACGCTCCGCAGAGGAAGAGTTTTATTTATACAAGATATTCGTGTGTCATGGGCTGCTTTCTAAAGGAACACTTTTTTTCCTGGGAAGCCTTTCTAATTACTGCACTGATGCTGGAAAGCTGAGAAGTCAGTGTCAGGAAAAGCAGGGATTAAGGCTGTCTATTCAAATTGGTCTTGTTGTGTGCCTATGTTTTAAATTTGTGTTTTTCCAGAAGACTCCTCTTCACTCGGGGCACAGAGTGGCCAGTTTACCATTACTGAGGAGTTGTGCAGTGCTTTGTTGTGTATATTCACCTCTGGTCCTTGGCTTCACTGCACATTATTCAAAACCTTCTCTAATGACAGACATCAAATCTGAGGATAGATTAATAATTTTCAATATTTTTCCTTCCTTCTTTAGTACTCATTATTCTAGTATATAAACACTCCAAAATGTTAATGAATTTCATATCCTGCTTATGAGACAAGTGGGCATTGTTCCCTCTTTAAAGAAGGAGATTTGAGGCACAGAGAATTTCATGTCAAAAAATATTCATTAACTGTGGCTACAATTTGAGATGCCAGTGTCTATATTCTCTAGCACTTCATATATTCATGCACATTCTCCAGCTCATACCTTGCTTCATCGGTGCTCACCAACCTTATGGGTCAGGCCCTACACACAGGGACTTGTGTATCTAGAAAATGAGAAAGAGCCATAATCCCTGACAAAATCGGTGCAGGAGAATCATCTAACTACCTGTTAAGGACTCACTGGTAAAAACAAGGAAGAATTACGTTGTTTTAACCAAGAGATTTGCAGATTTGCAGGTCTCATTCACTCCACATTTTATGACTTACATAGCAAATGAGGTAGTGGCCTCTTGATCTTTTGCTTACTGCAGAATCTTAGTTCACTGCCAGATCTGACCCTTGGTGCATAAGAAAGGCAGCAGGACTCTGTAATTAATGATTCCATCTTAATGCATATAGATAAGCAGGAAAAAAATAAGGAGACACAGACAATATAGCTCAGGATTTTCTAATTTTAGATGTTGAAGTTTACCATCATATTCTTTCAGAGTAAGAAACTACTTCCTCAAGATTTGTTTTTTAAAGAAGCAATCACCCTCTGGTCTGAAATTTCAATGTGTTTCCATATGGGCAGCAACAAAACTCACCACAGAACCTTAATATCCATCACCCAGAACTCCACCATTCCAGTCAGTGGTGTGAAATAATAGTAACAAAAGAGAGGGGAAATGTTACTGGTGGTTCCACATGCCAGTGCTGATATAGTAGGACTCTCATAGGAAAGCTTCATTCAGCGCACACTGCAGAGGGAGTGACTCTGTGCAAATCTTTTGAGTACTTTTCCGAACTGGAACTGTCTTTTCTCCAGTGCCCTATTCCTCACCTACCCAGTGCAAGACTCTTCTCCTATGAATTTGCACTCTTGGTGCCTTGGCAGTACCTTCTCCAACGAGCCCTTGTGCAGATCCAGCTGTGCCTAATCCCTGGCTGACCCTGATGCAGCCTAATTTGGACAAGATTATCTGGATTTCCACAGGAAGAAAGAAAGGCAAATCCTTTGCAATCCCCTGTCCCAGGGTGTCACAGGGTTACCTCCCATCAGCTCTGGGTAGAGGTAAAGGTACCCCTTTACCTCTAGGATTACTAGGACATTTGAAAGAAAAAGCACCATAACTTTTTGACACCGGTCTAAGGTTAATTTTCCCCAGTGCAAACTCAGGAATCACGGAGTTGTTTGTGTTGAAATTTCCCTAAGAAAAATTGGGACAGATGATGCTAGAAATTTTCAAATGATTAAAGTTTGCAACTCAGTTTATCCTGGGAAGTGCCAAGAAACCTTTGTAATGCTGTACAGCCTACCTCTAGTTCTAAGCTATAAACAAAATATCGAAGAAAGAAATCTTAACTGTCTGTATATGGGTCACTTCTTCATCATACCTGGAATGTTACCATGAATGAAGAGTCTGTACATCCAGCAGAAGGGCCTTTATCTTCCAGACATAAAACAGCATACAAATGTATCCTCTGTCCTGCTTCCAAATGCAGAAAAGCTTAAAAATGTCTTCAAAAAGAGCAAAAACTCAACATAAGCACACAGGCTACATTTCGGGACCATGTTTTGTATTGTTCGTGTTCAGCTGAATTCATTTAGGAATTCAAATTGTTATAATACTTTTTCTGTGAGGCTGTCAGAAAGGGCAGAACAGCCAGCTGAGTGTTAGCATTACCCTCTCTTCTCCCAGCACAGAATAACAAAAAAGTTGTCATGAGTTTGGGGGGACCCAGATACCAGCCTGGCATCTGGTGTGAATGCCATCAGGGATGTATAACTTTTAGTTAAAAATGGGTGCAAATCTTCCTTCCTATTTATTGGTTTTGCTTTCTGGGTTGTCTCTTTTAAATTAAGGCTGCGATTAACTTTGATGTGTCTATCACCACTAGATCACAGGCTTACTTATCCAGGACTGCTGGGAAGCTGAAATGCACTAATGACAGTCTAGAAATGCAGAAAACATTAAAGGAAAAAAAAAAAATTAAGGTCCCAATAAGATAACATAACATAAAAGCCTACTTCTGAGATTCCCATGTACACCTCAAACACCCATTCAAAGACAGAGATGAACCTTAAACACCAGTGTTGCTAAGTAGTCTGTCAGCTATTGATTGCCATTTGTATCATGAATATGATGTGAATTGAAATAATCCAACATTTTGGATCATTACAAATGTTTGATAATGAAGACACAACCTAATTAAATTTCACATCTTTTAACTTTTTAAGAACTCATCCAAGCAACGATCTGTAGCTTTAAATGATTTTTTTGTGAAAAATTCAAAAAAGCAACATGGATCTATAAAAGCCTTTGCCTTTCATGGAACATCTATCCCTGACTGGCTGCACCAAAACACAAACTAGGTTAACAATGAGTTATTTTAATAGCCCCAGGAGTCAGTTTTACCTGGAAAAAAAAAAAAAGAGCCATTACCACTAGGTATTTAGTTTCTCAAATGTGATACAAAATAATGATACGATTATTATTTCATAAGAGATGGATTTTTTTTTCTGTTTTTCTACACTAGTTCTAAATCTTGTTATTTTAGTCAGGCAGCCTCATGGAATTTCCGAAGATGTAAGGCAGGAGTTCCACCTCCACAGCCTCCCACTCCAAATCTGATTTGGTGCTACGAACTGGAGCCAGGTGTTTTTGGAAAAGAAAATCAGTCTTGTTCTGAAAAAGCACATTTTCTTGTGCGCTTAAGAAAATCAGTCTTGTTCTCAGAAAAAAAAAAAAAAAGACTCATAAAGAATCCCTCCCCCAACACTGTAATTGTAGTTTCAAATGTGTTTGGAATATCTTCTTTTATGTTTTCCACTGATTGTGCTGATGCTAGCACAAGGTGCAGAAGAATGCTGTGTTATTGCAAACAACTTTAATTTTGATGTATATAATTCATTTTTAATAAGGACAACTACATATTTTTCCTTAGAAATGTATTTAAAAGAGCCTGTAATGAACTGCATTCTACAAAGCAAGGCTATTTATAGGTTAAAACAAAAATCCAAGTATGCTATTTTCAAAGAAATTGCTTAAGCAGGTGCATACTAAAAAACTGAGCCTGTGCACAAAAGCCTATAGATTTTTACTGGTAATTCAGAAACTTGATGTGTATGTAGGTGGGTTTAAAAGCAGCAAGTATACAATATTTCCATATCAAACAAACCTTGATATATGAGAATGCTCCTGCAAAATGTAAAAAAGCAACTACTTTTCCTATAAATAGGGATCCTGTCTTCAGAAACAAGTTTTCAAGATTATATTATTGAAAGCAGAGACAAGAGACAAAGTATCTCAAATGAGATGCCAAACTTTTAGCAGCTTAGAGACATTTCAGTCCTGGCACTTTTAAGACTTCCCAGTAATCCCCAGAGCTCAAACCCACTTCACACTCAGCTCCAGAGTATATGCTGAGACCTGTATTCCTTGTGTTCACAAAGTTTGTAGAGGCTGTAATGTAGGATGCAGTGGTTTATGGCAGGCAGCAGTGTCAATCCGTTCTTACTGAACCCAACAACCAGTCAATCTTCTCGCTTACGCTCAAAAAATAATGTTTAAGTTAAAGTTTAGACAATTTGTGCTTTGAGGCAAGTCTCTGATCTCCACAGAGTATAACGGAGGTTAGACCATAATGGAATCACACAGTGTCTAGATGTCAGAATTTGTTTGTCTTAACCTGAACGTGAAGTTCATCTTGGTCTGCTTGCAAGAAGATCAGCTATAGGCATGCAAGCACTGTCTGACTCTCATGTCCACGAGGGCATGTTGTCTGTAACGGGAGGAGAGATGGTGGTGGACTTGCTATTGCCACCATGTGTTAAACAGTACTAAGAAAAGATTAAGGTGGCCATAATGGTGTTGCAGTGAGAGGTTTTGTGTTATATGCTCTTTACCATCAGCACAAGCTATTAGTGTTCTTGGACAGAGCAGGCGTGGTCCAAGGATTTTAGGAATGGAGGTTGATACAGATAGAAGCTTTGCATGACAGCATATCCTGCTTAGATCCTGCATGTCATCTCCACTGCTCCTCAATGATGGTTAGAATTTCATCCTCTAATAAGGATGAAATATTGAACGTGAACTTTGTGAAAAACAATTTTGCAAAGTCATGGGATAAGGGCTGAGGTAACACCCTCGGTGGTCTATTACTTGCAATGAAGAAAAAGAATGTTGCAGAAAAAAAGAGAAAGGACTGCGTTGGAAGAGCAGTCAGGCTCTGGAAGAGCAGTCAGGCTGGTCATCTTGCCCGTCTTCACAGTCAGAGAAATTAGGGCTTTCAGACTGATACTTTCGTGCTACTTATCCTGACCTCCCACATTATAGCAACTGTAAAGCGTGCTCCAGGATCTTCCAGGCTTTGCTCCCCATTGATCAATGCCTGCCCCTAGTCATGCCATCCTTACAGCCAATTCATTGGCAGGAAGACAGTAGATGACACATGAGGCTGCCTAAAGCAGTCTCCTTGAGGGACTCTTCGAGTGAGAGAAGTGGATGACAGGTCTATGATGGCCTGTAGCATTCATTGTAACTGGACTGACATCAGAATAACAGAATAATACCAATAAAATACTATATGATGACTATCATGGGTTAAACTCCATTTTTTAAAAAGATTTAATGTAGATATTTGGCCTGTAGCCTCAAGTGCATTTTATGTTGTGCTTTCCATAATAAAAGGATTGTTTTAGGTTGATCGAAGGGAGTTGTGTTTTGCAAAGCTGCTTATACTGTTACTGTACTTTACGCCACACTAATGGACTTCTCTGGTGCAGCAGTTCTAATCCATTTGGGTTGCTATGGATGACGACATTTCTGAAAACTGGAGATAGTTTTGTTCTCACTTCAAACATGGATTTGAATGAACACCAGTGATGGGTGAACTGAAATTCTGGAGGTGCAGCTACAGAACCCAGACTTTTGTTTATTCGAACCTCCTGAGCTTACAGAGTGGAACTGTAAAAGACTTTGGAGAAGAAAAGCCTCTTTCAGCACTTCATATATGCAAGAGAATAAATGCACATAGTTCAAATATTTATTTGAATATTATTAAACTTATGTTAAAGCTTTGAGTTATGGTCTGACTGGGAGTGGTTACTGGTTCATACATTCATATTTCTGTTAATGCAAGGCTGGAAGGTCAAATCTGAGCTGCAAAAACCTTTGTTTCTGTCACAATAAGAATAGGAAATACATGGACACAGAGATGCTTCCCTGTCTCAGGCCTTCGAGCAGTCCTGACACTTATCATCTCCCATTTGGCATCAGGTATCATGCAAGCTCATTTTTTCCTTTTTTAAGAATTTGTTCTTTCTGAAGCAGACTGTTACTCTGATATTCAAATTACTGGGGATCATGGCTGTCACAGGAAAGGATCTATAAAATATCTTTTTTCCTATATGAACCAAATCAACTATTGATTTATTTTTTCCCTAGGATTTGGCAAGGATCTTTAATGCCTATGAACTTTTTTTTCCCCAAAAGTGCTATGTAGCTATAATCAGAATTCTATAATATTATTTGATTCAAAGTATCAGGTGCTGTAAATGAAGTAGATCCATTGACTTCTAAGAATATTAATTAAGGAATGAAGTCATAGATTTAACTCAGAGTGCCCAAAGAGAAGAAGGGATGGCCATCCCATGCCTGTGCCATGACCACAGCCTTCTGAAAGACTCATGATGATTTGGATACATTTGGAAAGAGGAAGCAGAACTAGTAAAAAAAAAAGGTTTTCCAAAAGTCTTTTGGGAAAATGTTGATTGTCTCTTTAAGAAAATCACATTTTCCCTCTTGCCAATAAAAGGCTCTTATGAGAGCAAGCCATAAGTATGGCTTTCCTCTGCCTCTGCTTTCCCTCAAATTGCTCACAAAATCTTCCTTCTTCAGAAACAGCAGCCAAGTAATTTTTGCCGGAGAAAAGATACAGGGAAATCTATGGTTCTTCTTTTCTCTAATTTTTTTTTTCTTTCTATCTTTTTTTCCCTTTTAAAGCTAGCTGCAACATTTCGTAAGGCCTTACTTCATTACTTCCTCTGAGAACAACTTTTCCAGACTGGTGGAAAGTAGAGGAGTGCAATTACAAAAAAACGCAGTTATTAAAAGGAAATATTTATGCTTTGAGACCGGTGTTCAGTCTAACGGGGCCTAGAAAGCAGGCTGGTGTGGCACAAAAAGACATTCATCTTTTGGGGGTGGGAAAGTTTTTCAAACAATTAATAATATTTATTCAATATATAAGGCAAAATATACAGACTGCGGATTAAAAAAAAAAAATCCAAAGGACTATAAGGCAAATTATTTTGGAAATGTATCTGCTGGTGAAATCTCTGAAAACTGTAATTAGCAGTAGAGAAAGGAGATGGCCATGCTGGACACTCTACATCCATTGCTGACCTTGCCAGGCCAGTGGCAGCCCCGTTCCCAGGGTCTTTGTATTCCCTGGACTGACAGACTTTGCTGCTGTCTCATGTATTATTCAATAAAAATCAGAACAATGAATGAAATAGCCTTAAAAAAATCTTCTAAAAGGGAAAACCAGGTCAGAAAAATAAAGGTTAATCAGAGAACCTGATATTTTTTCCTACAATTTATAAAAGAAATTGCAGCTTTTATAGAGCTGGAGGTGTCCTTACTTGTTATTACAGGAACACCTTCAATTTTGCGCATTTCTCCATGCTGGCTTGCTGTCCATGGGGTGCTTGTAGAACAGCATATGGAACACTGTGGACATTTTTTTTTTCCTACTAGAGAACCATAGTACCACTTTGTAAGCAAACATTTTAAAGCTCAACAGAAAAAATGGGAGTTTATTTTCTATGGTGCTCCAATTAGAGCTACTCTGAAACTCCTAGAGTCTTTCCATTCTCTGGCTTGACATAGCTGTCAGGAAATTGGAAGTGTGCGCTCATTTAAATCGATAGCAGATTGTCCTAAAACACACACAATATACTATACGCTGTACTATTCTCTGCAAGAAGGTCTACGAGTCAGTTTTATGTTTCCTTTACACAAACGTGTTTTAAAAATTAATTTCCGTGTAGGCATCTTGTCTGGTGTTGATTATGAAGTGCGATTGCTTTTGCACTACACAGATGATGTGGAATATGTGCACCAATTCCATGAAAATATTTGATATATCAAGTACACATATACATCTACAAAGGGAAACACATACCAAGATCTATGGCAGTTGCTGAAACATATGCAATGTGGAGACTGAAAAACACTTTTTTTTTTTTTAATCTAGCTTTGCTTTTCTGTGTTGTTGCAATGTTTTCATCTATAAATCTCTAAAAAGAGCCGACGTGCCTCACTTCTTGTGTACAGGCATTAGCACCTTGCTATTGTGGTTCGTAGGTGTCTTGGACACTGAAAGTCAAATGCATATAAAAACATTTGGGAATTCTTAGCATCTGAAGGACTTGGGCTACCAGGTAATTGCGATTCTGTTACACGGGGGATTTAGAAATCCAGTGGTGTTCAGACTTGCAATGCCACTGATGAAAGTTTTTTTGCTGAGTCTTTGAGAGCTTGTGCATGTACATCTGATAGGATATATGGGAGACTGCTTTTATATATATGCACAAATATGAGAACTCTGTGCAAGAAATTACACTAATAGAATTGACGACCAGCTGACAATATATGTTGTGGGGAAAAAAGGAAGATGTGACAACTTCAGCTAAGCCAGCAGACAGAATCACTTGATTTGGTCTCTGCACATCTTTAAAATCATGCTCTGTGAACATTGTTATGACAGGGAAAAACAAGATTTTTTTTCCCTCTAAAATTAAATGTCACTCTTGATAGCATAATATCTGAAACATCATCCTTCCAAGTCCACACCAATACTTTACACAGAAAATTAAACTCCCTCTCTGTTTATTGAGTGGATAATGCAGTCTTCGAATGTGTGAGAACCCCTGCTAGGTGAGAAATTAAAAAAGAAGCACTATAAAGTCTAATGGTATGTATGAAATACAAAAAAGAGAGAAAAAGGTAACTTAATTGGTAATCAGAAGAAATCATAAAACTAATCATGCAATTAATGTCTTAAAAAGCGAGCATATGAGGTGTGTATAATTACCAGAAAACAATGCAGTGATGGTTTCAAGCATTAATGAATTAATGATTGTTGGGGGGAGAAGGATTTGATCTGCAATTTTATCTGCTAGCTTTATCCATGCTAAAGTATTACTGTGCTTTGTTTATAAAAAATGTCATCACCTCACACACATATCTAATCCCTCAAATTAGGAATTTTTATTATGATGTTTAAAAAAATTTCTGTGACACAGATGTGTTTCCTTCTCCTTCACACAGCTCCCCATCCTCCCCTCTTGTTCATGAAAGCAGAAGACACTTTATAAGGGAAGGAGCTTGGACAGCACATATATCAAAATGACACAAAGCCTAGAGAAATTCACCAATTGCAGGTGCTGGAATAAATTAACAAGCATATTAACATACATAAATATTTTTATTTTCCCTTTAAAATGTAAAATACTGCACTAGGTATTAACAATTGCCCTTTGTTTTGTACACACAATAAAAAATAAATTCTGTTCTGATGCTGATTGCTAATTTGCTGATGATCTTATATATCAAGATGTTAATTTGTTGATAAAAGGAGGTGATAGAAAATTACAAATGATTTAAGGCTGCTGTACATCAAAACATAAGCTTTCCTTTGATTTAATTGCCAACTACAAGGATTTCAAACCATTCTATGGCAAATATTGGTCTTTGTTCACTTTTTTTTTCATATGGTTCAAATGTGTGCATCTGCTGCTAGATGCGATAGCCATGCATGACGGATGAATGGATAGATGGATGGGTGGATGGATGAATGGATGGATGAAAGGATTGCTTTTTATGACAGCAGAGTCCGGTAATTGAGCAACCTGCAAGGAAAGGCAGAAAGGATAGTCCAGTGGTTAAGGAATTAGCCTAGGACTAGGGTGACCTGGTTTGCCAAACATATCCTGAGGGACCTGGCCTGAAACAGCTTCTCCATGACTCATTTCTCCCTTTGTAAGTGAGGGATACACAGGGCTTCCCTGCCTTGGTGGGCTGTCAGAAAAACTAACATCTTAAAGATTGCCAGCTAGCTGGATGCCATCGTATCAAAGAAGGGTGAATAGCTTAGGTTAAGACTTTGAAAATTGCATGGCTAACAATCAATAAGGAATAAATGTTTTCTTATAAATGTGTCATTTTTTTGGAGATGGAAGCCCTCTCTATGCAAAGTTTGGCACAAGCGAGAAGGCCAGAGGATGATTTCCTACAAGGCCTATCAACCATAGCGCTCTTGGCCTTGAACTTCTCATGGGTAGTTCAGCCCTGAGATCAGCTCTTCCCTTGACCCCCATGTAATGGTCGCAATCAGAGAAAGGAACAAAGTAAAGAAAAAGTGCAGAAAAGGACAAAGAAAAGATACCGGAAGGAGACTGAGAAGAAATGAAGACAGTTCCCAGTTTCGTTGCTGACTTTCCATGAGGACTTACGCACTCATACTGCATTTCTATACATCAGCTGCCAACTGCAAGAGTAATTGCAATCTATAATACTTTCCTGCATCTGAGAGGGGTCCCAGCAGCTGCTCATGAGTGGCTGCACTCACACAGTGGCAGTGAAGGCAGAATTAATTCCACATGTAACAGTATTGTTGGCACATGTCTGTGTGCTAAGAACCTGAGAGACTGGGTACCAACTGGTGGTAAAAAACAACTTTTACTGATCTCCTAGAAGCCCTGAGTATCTAAATGAAGTCTGATCCAGCTGCTGCTCCAGTCTTATCCCCACCTACTGACAGAGCAGAACCAGCACAAACGAGCCAATCGCCCATCCTGGGAAGAAGGACCTCAAAGGCTGTTGCTTGTCCCATGAAGAACACAAAAGTTTTTCAGGAGAGGAAGAGCTGTAATCTTCACAACACATTTTCATTCTTCAGTGAGTTTGGGACTGCTGTTTGTGGAGGTCAAAGGCTCTCATAGTAATTTGGATGTTTCCAGACCTCTTATTTTCTATTTTGCTCTTGCTGGGGGATCTACGACCTATTGTATGATACAGTGGCTGCTCTGTCACTTCAGTGAAGTCAAGGGCACAGGACTGTTGTGGGCCTGGACAGGTTCAGTGTTTGATTTGGCATAGTAAACAACTTCACTGAACTTCACCACTGACAGCAAAAATACAATCTTGCTTGAACATGCTGAGTCTGCCTTCTGCAGTCCTTTGAATCATAATTTGGGTCAAGCAAATAAGATTTGCAATTGCTCTGTCTGCTGGACACTGACAGAGTTGGTATTTGAAGACAAGAGGAGCATAGTTTTAAATCTTTTTTTTTTTTTTTTTTTTTTAGGATATAAAATCAGGTCCCACATCCAAAATTTTCCTGGAGATATTCTGGAATGCTCCTCAGGATCTGCACCAAATCGGCACAGGCTGAAGGATGGAACGTTTCCTTAACTCAATGTCTCCATATAGGAACTGTCTATACAATCTGATGAGAAGAACAGCTCTATGCTGTACTAGAAAGTAGGATAAGCAAAGCTGACATCCAGTTCCCATCAAAACCAGCTGCATCTTTGTAAAAAAGGAATGAAAATCAACAAAAGATATGAAACTACTTGACTGGACATGTCCAGATCAGCTGGCACAGTGAAGCAAGCACAGAGGTCTGATTTCTTGCACCATTTGCTATCTTTTGTAGCTATGAAAAATGAATGTTGAGCATTGCCACCCACATTTGGGAGAATTCTATTCCCACTTTGCATAAGTGTAAATAACTGCCTAGGAAACATGGCACTGGGGAATCAGCCATGAGCAGAGAGCACGTCAGAGCTTTATTTCAAAAAAGAGCACAAGAGAAGCAGCTGAAAGAGATGCACTGTTCTGAAGAAGTTACGATTGCTTCATTTTGGAGCATAGGGTTGGTTGGAAGGGGGGAAGCTCAGAGGGGAAAATTATTTGTGATTCTGTGAAAAATTAACTCTTTCAGCTTGACAAATTTGCCATGTTAAATATGCAAGATCAAGAAAATTATACTTGTAGATTCAGCTGGAAATTTCTCAACACAAGTGTTTTCAGAAAATCTATTACATTCTCAGAATTTGATATTTTACATTCAGCAAATGGCAGTTTCAGCCTGATGCAACTCTTTTAAAAACAAAATTCAAAATAATTTAAGTGAATTCACTTTTAAATGGTTAACGTGGAAATAGTTTGATTGATATATTTTTTTTCCAGATAATGCATCACATTTTTTGAGACTTTCAGATTATTCCTCCAATCCTAAAAACAAGTCAATTTCCAAAAATAAAAGCTAATTTTAGGAATTTAGGAATTTAGGAAAATGCTTCACATTCCAAGTATTGCTGATTCAAATTGGAGTTTTGAGTGCTCACTCTTTTTGAAAATCAAATCACAAATTGTGAGCTCAAAATCTAAAAGATTCAAAATTTTAAAGTTTTGAACTCTAGCAGTAAATGTTTTGATTAGATAGAAATACACATTTTTTTGCACAGCATAAAATATTTTTGGAGTCTCCTAACTACAATTGCTCAACCATAGGCACAGGACTACTCTTACCCACTTTAAGTCATGATCTACTTTTAGTATATGCTAATGTCTTTTCCCAGAGTTGTTCCTTGAATATATCTTTCCTGATTGTTTTCATTTTTCAAAGCAATTCTGCATGATTTAATCTTAAATGACACTCAGACAGTGACTTAATAATTAATATGCCAAGTAAAGCAGGTAAACTAAATCACCTCTTAAATTAAGAAACCAGATCCTTTCTATTACAGCATAAACATAATTTAAAATATGGATCTTAATAACTCATACTCTATTAGGGAAAGAGCAGGTGGCTCAGCATTGCTAATGCTGAATTGATATTACAGAAAAATATGAGAATCTTAGGTCGCTGTATAATGTACTTCAGTTGCTTTCTAGCTGTACCATCAGCATTTAAATCATGAAATTACATTCCTATTCATGAGCAATACTCTTCTGAATTTTAAGATGCATATTATTATTATTTTTAGAAACTAAGGGATAATGTTTACTCCCAGTGGATACTCTTTTTTATTGTTGTTATTAAAATAGTGTGTTTTTAAACATTAACTACCTAACTGCAGGAAGCAGGGCAAATATCTGCTCCCTGAGTCAGTAATCAAACATACTCTTTGCAGCAGTAGGTTGGGTGAAAGCAGAAGTTGAGATGGATTCAGTGCCCAACTATTAGAAGATGAAGAAGCCTCATAAACCAGGGAGAGAGTTTCACTAATGAGACTGCAGACAGCTTTGGTTAGCTCTTTTTACTGTGACCATTTAAAACTTTTATTCTGATCTTCCATGTTCACAGACCTGTACTTTTCTTACCTGTATAGCTGTGTGCATAGATTTTCAGCTGCTCGGCATCAATTTCACTCAAAAATATTGATGTTTGCCTCCTATCTGCACTGCAGACCAGAATTCAGTCTTAGTTTTCCCATAGTAGCTTAGGAGGGAGTCAGCAGCTTCCACTGGGTTACATTCACAAAACTGAGAATAGCAAGACTCTGGCTTTCCCTGCGCTATGTGCCAGTTTTGCACATTTTGCACTGTTTTTGCCCTTTGATAGTGACAGTGTTTTATGTGAGTACATACCGTAGAGCAAGAATGAAAAGGGATGCTTGGAATTCACTATCATATCTTCATAAGTTATGAAAATAAACTTGTCATAATGACCACTTACAATATAAGTTTCCTCATTTCCTGGTGTATACGCTGAACTTTTGGGTATTCTCTGTGAAAATATTGGTAGTGTTTGCAGCTGTCTTTCTTGTTCACATTGTACATATGTGAATGATATATGTAGCAACAATGCAACAGAATGAACTGCCACAGGACAAAAAAAATCTCTGTATTGTCATAAAAAGGAGATATATTTACTTAAATTGAGTTTGGAAGGCCTTCCTGTAAGGCCTGTATAACCCCTGTTAGAAATAAACTTCTCAACTGGATGTAAACTCACTCATCTTTGACTTCAACATGAATTTTAGTTTGGACCACTCTCAAAGTTTACTACGTTTGATTAAACAAAAAAAAGAGAAAACCGACAGAAAAACTCTACTATTAGGAATGTCTTCGGTAGGAATTTTTTGTTTAGATACCTTAATGGTATGGTTGATGATAATGGTATGCTTAATGATCTAGGACTGTCTTCTGACTCATCATCACCTGCACAAACACTGTAGATTTATTATTATAAGCTAAACATCATTGCTGCCACCAAGAGTTGACAGAAATTGTTAGGAATTTAACACTATGATGGAAACAGAGTTATTGATCTCACAGATAATTTACCTCGGGACAAACCCTTTCATATGGAACACAGTTTTCAAAGGAGAGAGGACTAAAGGGTCACCAAAGGGTGTGAGATGGAGATGTCAGGTGCAGATGAGGCTCGCACCTGCTAAACAAGCATTTGTGTCAGAGTACAAGGTGCAAGCTTTAAATAAGTAACTCATTATTTATCTGTCGTTTATATCCAAGATTGTTTTTTTACAGGGATTTGGATATGTGACCTCTATTCTCAAAATTATCCACTTAGACTCTCAGGTGTCTAAAAGAAAGGAGTGAAAATCATTGTTATCCAAAACCAGTCGATGTGATGGCTTTCAGTTCAAAGCTGTTGTTAACTGTGACATATGGCAATAAAGCAGGATCAAGCACATCGTAAAATACTCTTCTGGAAGAGCACAAAACCTTAACATATTTATTGTAAAACAATATACTTGCATCAAAAGACTGTGCCAAAACACTACGGCCAAAAGACCGTGCATGTGAAGTTGTCATTTAAATAACAAGCCAGTGCCTCTCCACCACATGGTACAGTATTGTATACACTCCCTTGCGGATGACAGGAAGACTGCATTCAAATTGTCATTAGTAGCTTTAAAACTGCTAGGATTTGAAAACCCTTTACTGCGAAACAGTAAAAAACCGTATCTGAACATGGGGATGAGGGACAAGAGGCTTTGGTCTCAATCCTGATCTCATTTTTACCAGCTCAATTGAAAAAAAAAAAAAAAACAATTTCTTATGACGGTAGTGTAGAGCTGCTTTGGATGAGACCAGAAGCAAATCATGTCCCTATACTTTAAAATAGGACTTGAATACAATACAGCCCGTTAGAAAGCTAATGAGGCAGGGCTGCTCCTTTAACTGGACTGATCAACCGCTTTACAGAGGAACATGGTACTCGTTTTAAAAGAAAGCCAAGCAGGTTAAAACAGCACTTAAGTCAATCTCCAAAATCACAAAGGAAGGAGGAAAGAAAGCAAAGATTTAAAGTTGCTGTTTAGCTGATTGACAGAAAGAACCAGCAACGTGAAAAAAAGTTTCTCTGTAATACAAAAGATCATGCACACCTGTGGTCATAACTCATAACTGCACATTACAGAACGAAGCATAGCTAGGTCGTATGGCAAAATCCACCTTTTGTATCTCCAGTTTAGTTATTTGAAGACAGTTAACATCATATGATAAAGTATCTCAAAAGTCACATATATCCTTGTGAAATTCTAATCCAACCTCTATGATCTTTGTTCAGAAATCACAGTAGCTGCCTTTTAAAATGCCTTTCGTAACAGTAACAAAATGTGACCCTATTAATGAGTTCAAAGCTTAAAATGATTAGGCAGTAGGCATTGGTAATTATTGTTCTAATTACCAAAATTCAACCCCTGTATTCATAAGCAATTCAAATTTTACTAAACCATAAGCGTATTCTTTAATTAACTCATATATTCCAAAATGAATTGGGCCCATGTGATACATAGATACTTGTAAAAGAGTCTAGGAACTGCAGTAGACAGCATGAAGTTTATATATAACCTATAATATATTTTTGCCCTAAGTTTACAAGAGAAAAATATTTTGTATGGTACTCCTTATGACCATTACTAGCAGAGCAAGTCTCAGTTAAAAAATAAAATAAAATAAAATAAAATAAAATAAAATAAAATAAAATAAAATAAAATAAAATAAAATAAAACAAAATTCTGACATCTTTTCCCTGTGTCTGCAAGAATAGTTTCCAAAAGTCCATAAGATACTAACTACAATTTATCTTAGCTTTCAGGAAGTCTTGAATATGAAACAAGTTATATGAAACAGAATTCATGCTTTGAGACTAGCAAAGACTATGTGATAGGTGTTTAAATGTATACACAAAGTACACATGTTGAGAGGATCAAGGCTGTGCCTACTCTTTTGGGAAACTCACCCAATGGTGTTTTTCACTTGGAATTAGGACAGAAAGGTTAACCCAAGGGAGTAGACAGATACGGGAAATCTCCTTGTTCTCTTTGTTTTTCCTAGTACGCTGAGATGGTTGGATGCAATAGTCTCTGCTCTCTGTGCTTTATCTTTTATCCTAATGATCCTAACGTGTTTGTATAAGACCTAACTCAAAGCAATTCCTCCATTGTTTTCACTGAGGTTTGAATCAGATTTGCTCTAGGCACACAGTCCACAGCTTCTTTAGAGACTGGAAACAGTCACAGAAGAATAAGCTCTGGTAGTAACCGTGTCCAGAATAATTCCAGTCAATTTTAAAAGTTTCACTAGAGTCAGGGAAGACTTTAGCAATGCATCCAAAATCCTTAGCATTTGACACAGGGAAAATATCTTGCAGAGAACTTGAAACGTGTTTGTCAAGGCTAGTTTGAGACAGCCAGTCCTTAAGTTGTGGAAAAAGCTGTATTAATCACTGCATCCCCTCTTTGCATCAGGGTATTGGCCCATGACCACCTTGGCTGCAGTAGGAATGGAAAGGATGCCCTATGTAATTTTCAGTGGGGAAATCACCTTAAAGGCATCTATGGCAGATATATTACATGCAGGGCCTTTGATATATGGCTTTGAGCATGGACTTCAAGTGCAGGTGGAAGAAAACAAAAAGAACTCATTATTATTTATTATGTGACAGATGCCAGCAATGCCAGGAGAAGGATGGTTGTCCTAGATATACATCAAGATCACCAGGTGTCACGTAAAGCCTTAGAGCGCACAAAACAAGTCCTCAGAAAAGGTGTAAGTCCAGATTGCACAAGGAAGTTGGTACCAGGAGCATTCAGAAGAGGAAATTATCTTACAGACAAAGTAATAGTTCTATCCTTTTCCTTCTGCTTTCCAAGATTAGTCCTTGTTTTCTAACACTGGAGTTGAAACTACCAATACAGAATGAAACCTGCCTGACCTGGTGCTGGCAGCTCTGAGCAGGAGATGGGACTGGGTGACTCCAGTGGTCCCTTGCACCATCATTTTCATGGTTCTGTGGCTGGAGCCAAAAAGCTTTGAAATATGATGGCAATATAAGGAAATTTGATCATACTTCTCAGAAACAACCTTGCAGGTGACAAGGGATGGGCATTAGAATTATGACTCTTTAGGCCACAGGAAGAATGAAGCAGAGCTGACAGCCCCCCAAGGAACTGCTGGAGACATTCCTGTCCCTTCTTTTGGGTTACAGCCTTCAGAGTCAAATGCTGCGCTAGTCGTCTCTCTCATACTCTGACGATATTCCTATAATGTTTCCAAGTGGTCTGTCCCTGCTTCCATCTATTGTGTACTTCCTTTTTCTGTTTGAGTTTTCTAAAAGCTACTTGTTCATCCATGAAGGTCTCCTGCCCCTTTGCTCAACTTCCTACTCACTAGAATCCTGCCTTCTTCAGCTTGGAGGAAGCAATCCTTGAATATTGACCAGCTCTCTTAGTCTCCTCTTTCTTCTAGGGCCTTATCCTATGGGATTCTTCCAAGAAGAGGCCAAAGTTTGCTCTCCTGAAATCCAGTGTTGTGGTCATACTTTTTGCTTTGCCTCCTCCTTGCAGGATCCTGAGCCACACCATCTCATGGTCACTGCAGTCAAGGCTGCCTCCAACTTTCACATCTCCAAACAGCCCTTCCTTGTTAGTACAAAATTAAAAGATCTTTGCAAACAACACATGATCAGAAAAGAGAACTGCATATTCTTTTTCGTACAAAATTATAAAATATAGAAAGGCCTGATGAGAATCCTGCCTGAAGAGCTCCATCCCAGTGCTGCCAAATAGCTCAGCTAAACATGTGGCAGTTGCCTTGTATTTATACCATGTTTCAAAGACTGTAAAAGGTGGGTCATGAATGCTCTGTTATAACCCTGCTAAATCTAAATGGTCTTTCCTCTTGCCCTGTCCTCATATAAAATGGAACAAGTGGACAGTCACTGCTTTATGCAATTTCCAGGTAAAATTTAAAATATAAACAATTATCCAGAAATTGCATTGATCTCTGTTCAAGACTTAACAATTTTCTCTAGATAATGTGCTTAAATTGTAGCAATTGCCTGGAAAACAGAAAATATGGGGAAGGTAGAGGAAAGAAAGCAATTACTGGTAACTATATACTAGAGACATAAGCAATAGTCATGATCTGACCTAACATTATTCATTTCTGTATGAGAAGGAGCTTTTCAGAAGAAATCAAATGCTAAATACTTGTATATAATTGTTCAAACAGTAACCTGTGAAGTCACAAGCTATTAACTAATTACTATACTTCAACTAACGGCAGTATATAGTTGCTAGGTAACTCCTGATAAGACACACATTGACTGCCTGAGAATTAATAGAGAGAAGTGATTCCCTCCACAACCACCACCACCAAAAACACCTCTGAGTCAATGTGATTACATAGGAGTTCTGTTTTGACTGATCTTGCAGGAGATAAACGCTGACTACACTGTGTATAGACAGACAAAGCCTACACGTTAGTCGATAGATCTTAAAAAAATGTAATTACTGAAGTACATTTGCTGCTTTTTCAATGGGTTCATTTGCCCTTGATATAGTAACACTGCATACTGGAATCCTGAGTTCTCGGGCTGATATATTTTTGTATATGATATTATAGAAAATGAGGAACAGTGTTACCATTTTACTTATTTATTTATTTACTTTAGAACACTACTATAGTTATGTATTTGACATAAACTTGAAATTCAATTCTATTTAAGAGTTTTCCTTGATTTTGTCTTACCAGTAAGGACTTAATATAATGCCATGTTAATTCAGTAAACAGTTTTCAAGGAAATATCTTACTGCCTCACTTTTTCTTAATATAAATATAATAAAACCAAAACAAGTCAAAGGGAAAAAAGACGTCCCAAGAATGTCAATAACAACTTGGAGACTGGTGGGAGAATAAAAAATATTTGATTTTTACCCAACTTTCTAGCATCCAGTAGACTATATATGTTATGCAAACTATTGTCACAAATAAACATTCTGTATCTATAGTAATGGATTTTAATATTATTCCTTGCCCTCAAAAATTGGGCATTCTTAAGCAAATTATTTAAATATCTAAGATGAAGCTAAATTCAAAGCCATTTCACTATTCTATTTATTTGTCCTATTTTAGGACAAGATTCAACAGCCACAAATTGAAATATGGGAAGTTCTGTCTGAATTTGTGGAAAAACTTCTTGACTGTGAGGGTACAGAGCAGTGGAACAGCCCATCGAGGTTGTGGAGTCTCCTTCTCTGGAGATCTTCAAAACCTGCCCGGACACGATCCTGTGCAATGTGCTCTAGGTGTCCCTGCTTGAGCAGGGCAGCTGGACATGATCTCCGAAGGTCCCTTCCAACCTTGGCCATTCTCGGATTCTGTGACTCTAAGTTTATGATTTTGGGATTATCTCCCTCTTCTGGCTGATCCAAAGACCTATGACTTCTCTTTCTATTCAAGCACCATGAGCTTGATGTGAGCAGAGCTCAGTCTTAGCTTCTTCTGTATGTGAGTTTATATGGAGATTGCTTTATCTGTAGGTACAAATTTGAAACAGCACATTTTTTTTTCATGGTATAGCACTCTGTCCTCTACCATGAGACCACCTATCAACCCCTAAGAAGGGGTGAGAAAGCAATGAAAGAAAGAACAAAATAAGAGAGAACAACATTATTACATTTTTCTTGCGAGTTATTTTGAGGTTTGGGGACACACCAGGGGTTTCTATCAGTACCTGAAGAGAATCACAGTTGTTTGCATACACTACAAGTGGCATGACTATTTTTGTATCCCAATCACACATCTCCTCTGCTGGCACCAGCCAGGGCTCTTTCGGTGCCATACATTGCTCACAGCTTGATGCAACAAACTGCCCGACAACTATATTGAGAAACAGCTTGTTTTGTTTTTCTAATTTGGAAAACAAAGGCGCATTGCAAGCTGCGCTGACTGAGAAGTCATACATCTTTAACACAAAGTAAAAAGGAAAAGAAAAGCAGGAAGCCTCCTCTAGTTACAGCAGACACCTTCCTGTTTCTCTGTAAAGTGCCCTGTCAGCACGGTCACCTTCATGCCAATTTTCAACACAGGTTTAAAAAAGAAATGGTATCTTTATTGTCTTTTATATTTCAGAAATTATTATTTTGGAATTTGTTGCCTGTAAAGAGAGGCTATGAGGTTACTAGCAGAGACTTTTTGTCCAGTGGGATTAACTATGAAACTAGTCTAGATTACAGAATATTCACTGCATAGGCTCATAGGTCTCAAAGGTCTGCCTTAGAAGGTGACGTAATTTCTGAGTCCAATTATCAAGGTTCAGTTTGGTCCAGAGTATCATGGTCCAGACCAAATCAGCCATCACCATCATACTCAAAGCCCAACCTCCTTCTCCCAGGGAAATATCCTGCCCATAGCAGGAGTCCTTTCTAGCCTCACTTCAAGAAGTCAACATCAGCCAAGTACCCTGGATGGAAACAAGAACAGGCCCAGCGATGGACTCTCGTCGCCATTCAGAAGTATAGGAGAGTGAGGAGAATGTCTGGGTTTGTTTATCTGACTGCTCCAGCTCTGTGCACTCATGAATGCCAATGTGAAAACAGCAGGAAAAGGCCTTTGGCTGCCAGAGTCTTAATGTTCAGATTGTCTGTCAAAGATGACCACAAGTGTGGAGTCTCCTTCTCTGGAGATGTTCAAAACCCACCTGGATGTGACCCTGTGCCAGGTGCTCTAGCTGTCCCTGCTTGAGCAGGGGGGTTGGACTAGATTATCTCTAGAGGCCCCTTCCAACCATTCTGTGATGCTCTGAAGTGGCCCAAGATCATGCTTGGGGAACGCCAGGATAGGCTTATCAGACAAAAACAGTCTGATAACATGATTTATACCGTTCACATCTTCAGCCAACATTGCAGTTTGCAGGCAGATCTCCTATTTACCTTGTTATTTATATTGCAGAATCATCTCAACATCTCAAATCAAATGGTGATCCAACCTATAAAATCTTAGCTTTTAGACTTAGAGTCTGCATCTATCCCATTTAACCAAGCAGCCCCAGCCTTTGGCTTTCTTGGTAATCAATGGTGGGAAATAGAAAGCAGTTCTTTCCGTAGCTGGACTCCTGTACAAAGCTAAGCTGACTACACTCCTGTCACAGATGCTTCAGCGAAGTGTCTGTGCAGCCTGAGTTTGGGGACACGAGGGTAGTTATTAATAGATTTTTCTCATTAGCATGTTCAGATCTTACTGGAGCAGGAAAGGGTGCAGAGAGCTCTTGGAATGTTTACACTGTTTTTAAGGCTTTGTAAAATGTCAGAGAGAGTCCTACAAACTGTGAGCCTGGAAACTGGGTGCCTGTGATTGCCTGTTCCTACTGTGTTCCGTGAAGCAGCCTTGCTGTACAATTTCTGCAAATAGGTAGGATTTTACCAAAGAAATATCTTATATCTATATCTATCAATCATTTTCTCAGGAAGAAAGACCCAGGAAAACTCCAAGTGTTTGCTAATCTGTCAGGTATTTAGCATGCGAGAATCCATCCTGGTGGTTCCCTGTAGGTGCCACATAATTCTAATTAATAATAAAGACACCAGATACTGCATGTGGCATGGAAGAGATTTTGCTTTGAAAACTTTGCCTCCTAAAGGGAATGGTTAGGAGTGCTGAATTCATACTCTGCAAATAATTCATCTTACAAGAGTGGAATTCCATGGTTCCACCTTTCCTGAGCTAGAAAAGCCACAGATGACACAATTTTCCTACGTGTTAATGACCAAGCTGCTCTTCTGACACGTGCTCTGATGGCAGGCTTCTGAGACCATCTTTTACATAAAGGGCACGTGCCAATACAATATATCAATATATCATTGTGGCACTGCATAGATAAGGGTGGTTGCTTCCCTCCAGTTTTTGGAGATTATTCACATTGCTAATCTGTCAGCAGGCAATTTGGCTGAGCAAATTTGGGAGTCCCCAGAACGAAGCAGAAATTTCAGTGGAAATTTAATTGCCTTGAAGTGTATCAAGTTGCCATATTTTGTTTATTTCCTGAGATTCAATTACGAAAATTGCCAGTCTGCAACTCCAAATTGCCTGACAACTGTTGAACTTACAGTCTCACAAGGATAATCACCCCAGAGCACAACACACGCATCACTCCTTCACCATAAATTAATATAAGCCGCCAGTAATTGAAAAGGGCAGAATAAACCGCACACCTCCTGTAGTCACACAGTGGAATAATGAGGATGTCACTCTGTTGTCTCCTGAGCAGGATCCTCTGCTTCTTCAGTTGTTAGAGGTTTTTTCTAGGCACATTGGGTACAAATATGGTTTCACTTCACAAACTGTCTCTGTGCCCTCACCCGTCTGTTCAGCCTTGTCAGATGAGGATTTCACACATTGTTTTCTGCACATTTCCTAATCTTAGTGAAAGTTTCATTTCCCCAGCCCATTGCCATAGGCTATTAGTCTGGCAAAGAACTCAAGCTCAAAATGAAAAAGATAAAATAGAGACAAGACAGCAGTCACAGCTACTACAGCTCCATGTTGTCTTGTCTCACCTAGAAAAACAGGCTCAACAACAGCATTGCATTGCTGGCTAGCTTGAAGGACAACCAGGTGTAGTGTGTCATGCTCCAGGAAAATAACCTATTGCTGAAAGTTTTTATAACCACCTGTAAATATTTCTCAGGTTCACTATGGCAGTAGACAGAGGTACATAACTTTGTTGGCCAACGAATACAAAATAGCACTAGCAATATGGTATCAACCACTGTGAATGTTACTGACCAACAAGATCACAGACAACACCTGGATCTGCTCCAGGCCTTGACTGTTAAAGACTAAATACCAAAAAAATTTTATAATGCAAATTCAAAATTTTATTCACTAACGACTTATTTTTATTATGATATGCCTATAAGATCTTAGTTATCCAACAGATCTTTATTATTTTTGCTTACTTGGTATTAGCAGAGAAACTGAGCTTATTTAGAAATGAGTTGAAATTTTTTTGCATGAGAAGACAAATATACTTTAAAACGTAATGAAATTCTGTCAATTTGTTAGAAAAAAAATATCAAAAGATTCTGCCTTATATGAGTGAAAACTTGTCTTCCCTGGTTTAGAAAAGAATGATTTTCCTTTCAGCATTCAAATTTGCATGTGAATATACTTTGCATATAATTTACATACCATACTATATTGCAGCTTTTTCCTCTCCTATTGTAAACTCCAGGATTGGTTGCTTGCATTTCATAGCTAGGATTATTAAAGCATTTTGTTAAGCTAAGTCTGAAGATAAGCTTTCATCCTGAGGTTCCTGGAATTGCATACTAATGGATGGGAAAGGTGACTTTCTGCCTCAGGCACTGGATTGGGCATGGGATCCCATACCAAATTTCTCACACACTTCAAGTTTGGGCAACTTCACTTGATATCATTATAACTTAGATACTTCTTTGTAAGGTAGGGACAATAACACCCTTTATTTTATTTCTTTTCCTTTTGGTGTGATTTTCTGTAATCACTCAAAGGCAGTTTTTCTCTCTCTCTGTGTGGGAAGCTGAGACAGGAGAAGCTACCCTAGAAGGTGACGGGACAGAAGCGGACCTGAGCTCAAGTCTCCATTATGCAAGGATTGTACTAAGGATATCGGACCCTAAGGAGGTAAAATAGGTTACAGAGATTAGTGCTATGAGTCCTCACCACTGTATTGGTTATATTATTTATAAACAGCCTTATGCTGCTTTACTTCAAAAGCTACATTGATATGTGCTACTGCTTAATGAGTTTCTAATCAATATCATCTTCATCACTCTACTTGAGTCAAATTCCAATCAGAATTTTAGTAGAAGCAAGTATAAGTAATTTGATTTTTTTCCCCTAAATTGTCCAACTACTGCAGCCAGTTACTCACTTATAGATGCGGAATTCTTAGTTTCCTTCATGACTAAACAAGTATTATCTACACTAAAATTAATAGTAAAACTTTTAAGAAGGTAACATAAAAAAAGAAGAAAGTACTGCCATCAGGTGGTACTGCCTAATCCCAGCTGAGCAGCTCCTCTGCTCAACTGAACTCAGCAGAATCAATTTAGCAATTTGGGAAAAGTAAAGAGAGAAGAGTGAGTTCTGTTCCAAGCACTGCTCTAGTCAGATGGGTAGTACACAGGAGAGGCCATTAATATTAGTTTATGTAGCTCCAGCTGGGACCAGTTGCACTGGAAGACGGTGCAACTCTTTCTTGTAGGAACAAATAAAGGGATTTCCCAGAAAATATCTAACCACTGCAGCTACCTGGCAAACAGAAAATGAAAACACCTGCGTGCCAGCCACCTGTATGCTACTGCTGAATATCCGTCTGCTAGATATGCCACACGCTTTTCTTTCCTTTTGTTTTTTTTTAAGCTTGGCAAAGGACTTGATTAGGAAGATAAAGTCTCTGAAAAACACTTTGGACAAAGATGCCAGCACAGATTATACAGTAAAAGACAGCAGGTCTGCCAGAGTACATGCACACTGCTTGCACTCACCTAGCAATGATTTATTGCACAATTAGTGGAACACTGAAACTGTAGAAGCAGTACCTCCATACTTCAATTTGCAACCCTCCCAACAATATTTGTAATAATAATAATAATTTCAGTATTTGTATTATAGCTAATCTTTCTGGTCAATAAGAATAACCTTTCTCTCAGAGCATTCCTTGTTTTTCTACCTCCTTTCCTTTCTTGCTTTCATGCTACCAGCAATATAGGTGAATGCTGAGGTGACTATCATCCAGCTCCAGATGTAGAAAGGATACCTTCTGTAGGATAATTTTCCAGGAATTAACTAAACTCAGCAATGGTATCTGGCATTGGACCAAGTCACCCAAATACTTGTGCTACAGTCGTCAGTATCTAGATAATATTATCTAGTGACCCGTAGCACTCACAGCTCTGTTAGATAGGCCTAAGAACACAACACCCTCCAACAAAAACAATGGCCCCCTATGCAGAGCTATTTGTAACATCAATTATAGAGCTCATTAAAAAATTAGGTCATTAGAAGTACAAGGAAAAACAAGAGATAATAGACAATTACTGAGTTTCCCTGTTTAGAAAACAGTTTTGAAACTCAACATGTGCATGCTATGGAGTATTAATAATAAAAATAAGTATGTCAAGGCTAATATTTCTTTTTGGAGGCCATGCTGGAGAAGTAGGTTTTTGTACTTACGTCCACAGATAATATATTATCAAAAAAAAGTTTTTAATTGAACACTTCAGCAGACAAACATTTTAAATGAATATTTTAAATGACATAGAAAACACACTACTCACTTTTTGGATAAACTATGATACAGTTTATGTATGGAATATATTTCTTACTGTAAAAAATTTATTTTGTCTTCCACTTTCTAATTGCCTTACTCTTCCATTCAGTGCACAGCACATAAAATAGACAGAAATGTTCTCCCTTCAGGTTGTGCGTATGCACACACAGATACATAGATACATACACAAAACCCTAAAGCAACCTACTGCACTTATCTTCTTCCCATTTATAGATCATACATATTTCATTAAGCTTCATGCAGAGTGTCTTCTGATTTATGGTAATTGTCAACAAAAGCAAAAAATGCTGACAATTTTAACCCTGCAGTACTGAGGATTTAACTGGGATAAAATTAAAATATTTAAGGAAAAAAAAAAAAAAACCACCCTTAGCCACTGGGAGGTTGACCCTTGAGATGTTGTCAATTTTTTATTTTATTTTATTGTGTTTGTTGTCTATGGAAGCAGACGCCAGCAGCAACATCTGATGTACCGGACACCTCCAGTGTTATCCCAGCATGCTCATGGCCTGGAGGACTTGGAGTGAGACTAATTTCCATATCAAACCCAATTTAGATGAAACATCTTGGTTTAAAAAAAAAAAAAGAAAAAAAAAAGAGCCAGCGCATCAATAGCCCCTTGATTAGATTTTCATCTCCTGAGCAGACAAATATGAATATTTATTACCATGAATGCAGATTTCCCTCTTTCCATTGCTCTGATCTTGAATATTACCCACTGCTAATTTTTATGAAAATTTGGGCAACATAATGTTTTCACATAAACTGACAGTTCTTGAGATAATCCCGTTATTGTTCGGTGGAAAATGACAGCTTCCGCTTATTCATGTGTTAACGAGGGATTAAATATTGTTTTTCATCACCATAATCTAAGATGGACTGGAAATTAAAATTCGAACATTGTATATTTGCAGAGCTTTGAGGACCAGAATTTGTTTGCATTCACTTAGTGACTATCTTTAAATTAACAGTTCGACAATCAGGTGAAATCAGTATCATAAAAACAACACTAGCATTTATAAAACAAGAGTCATTACCTGCTAAAGGTAAAGAGCCAGAGAGAAATAGTTTGCAAAATGACACTCCTTTGCAATGGCAAAGTGCACACTGAGCTGTTGTCATCATCAATAACCTTCAGGCATTAATGGACTCAGTTGCTTCTTCAGTAGCACAGAATCATGTCCCTTTCCCTTGTCACAGGTGCTGATACTCAAACACTAGATATCCACAGCTCCCATTGAAACCTGTGCTATAATAGATCTACCTATCATGCTAAAAGCAACCATACTGACCCAAGAGCTGTTTTCATGAGTCCCAAAATGCTGTATTCACAGCCTGTTTATACAGCATTTGATGTGCAATAGCTAGACACATATAATTCTTCACTTACGACAAAGGATATTTTGCTGGAGTTGAAGGGAAATGCACAACTATAAGGGATAAATTATCTCCTTGATATTTTGGTATAATATTCAGTAGTGTCAATCGGAATTATGCGTATCTACCAAAGTGAAAATAAAGGGACGGATCTGTGCTGCTCTGCAGTTGATGAGGCATTATATTGCATACTGCTGCTGCAGAAGAAGCTCTTTAGCTTCAGTAAAGTAAGTTTGTGATTCCCCCAAAAAACAAAACAAAACAAAACAAAAAACCACCTTTGATAGAAGCCAAAGGCAAACTGAACTATAAGTACGCTTAGTCAAAGCAACTCAAACATCTTCCAAGCCAAATCTTAAAACTCTGTCACCAATAAAAAACTTGCTGGATAGAGAGGAACTGAAACACAATGCTTCTACAAAGTTAATTTAATAGGAAGTCTTTGTTTATATGTAGAACCTCTTTAAAAATATTCAGATTAAAATACCGTTTAACGTGTGTAGCACATAAAGCCCTGAGCCTTCCACAGGATGCTGCAGTGATGCACAGCAGCACAGTGCACATACAGCAGCACCAAAACCGCGTTGTCTCTGTGCATGAAAACAGAGCAAGAAACAAGTGGAAAACAGTCCTGGGCTGGAAGAATCAGAATATGCTGTGCTACCAATCTTTGGGTTTCACAGGAAACAAATCAGATGCTGAGTTTTACAGCCTGGTACAACACAACCCCACAAAACACGGAGAGATTCTTACTGTATTTAGACAGGAAGAAAAGGAAAGGGCTGAGTCACTGCTACAGTTCAGGCTTTAATGACTAGGAAAGCCCAGACTCTAGTTTGGATTCTCCCAAACTGAGGTGACCTGCTGGGAATGGTCCCTTGCCCCACTCTTACCTAGACTCGTGTAGATGAAAAACATCTAGAAGAGCACTAGTTAGCATGGGGCAGAAGGTCTGTGGGTGTGCGAGTATGGATGAAGGCGCTGAATTTCGTGAATCAGAAAGCTCATCTAGTACAAACAGCCTCTGTGAAGATCTGCCATATTGTAATATATACATTGTAATATATAAAATGCAGGCCGACAAATCATAGGATAGAGAATAACATTATTTTCAAGCAGAATTACATTGCAGTTTGCTGAGGCAGTCAGTGCTAGCATCTAAATGTATTTTCTTTACAGATCTATAGCGTTTTTTAAGGGAATTTCTGCTTTATAAACAGTGGCCCCACATGGCTCAAAATTCTTACACAGCAAATTCTTAAAACAAACATATGCTACTTTTCTTTAATGGAACAATGTTAAAAAGGACAAAAAGAAACAACACTGGGAGGATGCTGAAGTTCCTGAAGCCACAAGGCAGAGCGCATCTTGTTTCATTTTACATGATACTGAATAAAAATTGCATTGCTGTAGTTGCCATAGCAACTGCCACATCACTTGGCACTTCTGCTCCTTTAAATCACAGAGTGCTACAGTAAAGGAATTCATGAACCGACGTGACACTTGAATATTTGCGCTTTTTACAATGTTTCAGGCAGAAAACATAAATCAATATACACTGATAGTTGTCTCTGAAAATCGCGTTTGTTTTATATTTCTTAGCACTGTAATCTCCTCATTTTCTTGTCGTGTTCTCTCCAAATTTGTAAGGAAGGTGGAGGGCGTTGTCACGATCAGAGCACAAGCAAAGAAATTACTACTGACACCTGATTTCCAGACTGAAGCTGTGACCTGTCATTCAGATGTCAAAATACCTCTGCTATGCAATATTCAAATCAAATATAAGGGATAAACATTGGAACTTTGCCCTTGCACAGCCAGAGAGGCTGCGATATGTGACAGCAGACAGTCTCACTGGCAGTGAGCTACCTGCTTAACTCTCGCATGCTCAGTAGGCTAAGAGGCAAGTCTAAGTATATACTTAGAGCTAAACGTATTTTAAAAGTTTGTAGAATCAGAGTCATGAAGTATATGGTTTTAAAATCTTCTGGATATGACAGGCAATCACAGAAGTTACATGACAAGATTGCACAGTAAAATAATATTTATTTTTGTTTTTATTTTTTGCCTTTTTTTTTTGCCTTTTACCCAAAATCTGGATGCATTTTTTTTGAAAAGCAGCCCTCTAGTGGGCTATATACAATTATGAATAGTTAATAAATAACATTTACATTATCTCTAAATATTAGCTAAGATGTGTTTTGCAAAAACATACAAGATCTTAAATAAATGAGCCATAGAGCTTCATCATTCTCTTTAGATAAATTTAATGTTCTACTTATTTTTTTCCTTAAAGCTCTTAAAGCTGTACTCTATGACCAAATTCTGCTCAGTATCACTTTGCTATAAATGTGTACCCACAGACTGTAATAGTGGGATATTTTATTCACTGTTGGTAAGACAGAATAAAAGTAGTATATTATTAGTATTATTCTACTTAAATATATTCTTTTATTTGGAAGGGTTCCATGGCTTTAAAATCTGTAATTTCTTGGGAGAAAGAGGGGTGAAGCAACTGTTTGCTGTGCCACACTAAGAATATTTCTAGGACTGTACTCTTAAAAATATGTAGGTTTTTATTTAGTTATCTTTTATGCTATTAGCATAAGTAGCCTTTAAGTTACATGTCTTAAAGCCAAGAATCTGCCTAACCTGAAGCATTCCTTGTCAACAGTAATGTATTTTGCTCCAAAGTGTGGCACTCTTGGAATACTCTCTACAACTGCTAATTGAGGCAACAGTGCCAATCAGCAAGGAGCCGATGGTAGAAGACACCTGTAAGATCTCCAGTCACTACTGGGCAGAAAGGAACCTTATGAAGTTCAACAAATGAAAAAGCAGGGGGGGGGGAAAAACAACCCCATGCATTAGTACATGGGGACCCCCTAGACTAGGGGCTGACCTATTGGAAAGCAGCTCTCTGGAGAAGGATCCGGGGGTTTTGTGGACAACAAGTTGGCTATGAGCCAGCAATGTGCCCTGGCGGCCAAGAAGGCCAGTCCTGGGTTGCATTAGGAAGAGCAAGTTGAAGCAGGTCAAAGGAGGAGATCCTCCCCCTCTCCTCAGCCCTGGTGAGGCCACATCCAAAGTACTGTGTCCAGTTCTGGGATCCCCAATGCAAGACAGACATGGAGCTACTAGAATGAGTCCAGTGGAGGGCTACAAAGATGATGGACTAAAGCATCTGTCATGTAAGAGAAAATGCTGAGAGAGCTGGGACTGTTCAGCCCGGAGAAGACTGAAGTGGGATGTTATGAACATGTATAAGGGTCTGAAGGGAGGGCGTAGAAAGAATGGGGCCAGACCCTTTCCAGTGGTGCTCAGTGCCTAGACAAGAGGCAATGGGCACAAACTGAAACACAGAAGCGCTGGCTGAACATAAGGAGAAACTTCTTTATTGTGAGGGTGACAGAGTGCTGGAACAGCTTGTGCAGAGAGGTTGTGGAGTCTCCTTCCTTGGAGATATTCAAGAGCTGCCTGGGTACAATCCTGGACAATGTGCTTTAGGTGACCCTGCTTGAGCCAGGGGATTGGACTAGATAAACTGCAAAGGCTCCTTCTGACCTCAGCCATTCTGTTATTCTGTGTGATTCTGTGAATTCTCAGGTAACAAAATAATGAGATTTATTGAATTTTAAATATAATTTTATAGGAAAAAAAAGATGGTGAAACCAAACTTGCAGAAATGCTGTCTCTGGTTTCTGCTGTTCTAGGAAGGCTGGCCTTATCGTACAGAGACAGCTCCAGCTTGAGCAGTTCTCTTAAGAGCTCAGCCACAGCAGGGACGCTCAATGGGTGGTGCAAAATCTACCTGTGACTCTGGCTAAAACTTGAGTACCAAGGCACACACAGCTGCTGTGGCCACACTGCTATCAGGATCCAAACAATCTTGTTTAAGTGCAGCATCTCCTTGTATTCCCATTCACCTCTGGGTACAATACGTGCTCCAGACCAGAAAAAAATGTTGTCACCGTAGGAAAGCCAGCTTGTGTGGGTCCCAGGCTAATTTGGCCTTTACAAACCAAAAGCCAACCCTTAGCAATTCAGAGCAGTCAGAGGAGATCAGAAAAAAAGATGACATTTTATTTTTCAGTAATAGCAAATGATTTGTCACAATTTATACAAACTTCTGTTTTTTGGGGATTCTAATACCGCTCTGGGTCAAATCTGGAAACACAGATATTAATGACAAAATCTGACAACAATAAGGCCCATGATAATTTAGAAATCTGACTCCTGCCTCAAAGAATCTTTCACATCATTAGAAAGTGTCTTATCATGTCTTCTAGCTCCACTAGAATTTTTAAACACAGACTCCTTTTCTTTATTTTAATAACACTACTTTATGCAATGTCAACATAATTCTACACCTATCAAAATATCTATAACTGAGAATACTCTGAAATGTGTCAAAATATCACTGCTCTGTTTTAGAACACCTACCTATACAGAAAAGTGTTCATTTCACATATATTTTGATTTAGTTATTTCCACTTGGTTTAGAAATCTATTCTAATTCTTATGTCTGTCATAATATGAGAAATATGATTCAAATCCTACAACGTTAAAATTTGAGTGATGAGTGCATTTTGTGCGGCTCTACTCAGAAATTGGAAGAGTTAATATAAAATAATGAATTCCATGGCTGGTGCTGTTTTACCAGTTCAGGACAGAGAAGTGCCATTCCCTGGGTTTATTTCCGGCCTTGATTCAGACATCATTTATAATTCAAATCACAACATCTTAGCCCAGAAAACAGATTTGAATCATTATGCTTTCTTGAGTCACTGAAGCACCTGACCTCTTATTTTGAAAGTGGTTGTTGAAAACAAATTTCAACCAAAAACTGGCTTAAACAGTTATTTTTCCATTTTATTGTAACTTAATTTGTGCTATCATTTGAAATTTTCTTAAACTGGAGCTGGACTGAAATTGAATCTGAACAGCTCTGGTCACTGCAGAGTTCAGCCTGGAATTGAACTACAAAGCACTGAGCTTTTATAATAATTCAAAACTGTTTAAGTGAAAGAAAAATGAGAAAATGTGAAAAGAATTGTGGAAGAATTTGGAAAGAATTCTAGGTGATCCAGTTCCTTCTGTGCTGGGCCATGGTTCTTGGTACCTGCGGAGCTCCCACAAGCTGGGGAGAGGCTCCTGAGGATGAGGCTAGGCGGGCACTTGCCTCTGTGTAGGACTGGAGTCCAGACCACGCTGGATCCACAGCTCAGCAGGAGTCAGGCATAGTCCTCATAAGCAGGCTTTCAAATTCTTTCACTGTTTTTTTTTAATGATATTAAGCCAAGGTGAATTAAAAATTTCAAATTTGATCAAATGTTGACCCCGATATCTTGTGTTTGGCTATGAAGAGCAGTAATTTCAACTTCTGCCTTTGTAAAAGACAAGGCCCCGGTCATGTTGGGTGCCTGGAAAACAGTTACAGGTCCTACCTGAGTACTACTTAGGTTTCAGGCCTTTACTAGAACGATATCTTTTACAGAATGATGAAAATTATATACAAAAATAACACCATGCTTGCATTTATACTCAGCTAGAGACAGTTCTTGAACTTCTGAAGACGACCTCAGGACTGCTGAGATTTATTTTATCTGTGACTGGTCAGACCCAAATACCTCCAAGTCTCTTCATGATGGCTGAATTATCAGGAAGGTGTGAAAAGCTTATGACGAATTTGAGTAGCACAAATTTCCTGCATGAACTTGAGTAGCATAAACTTCATGCATGACAGCCACCCAAAAAGTCTTGGAGAGCTACCATATAGGAGTTTCAGAGTTGCAAAACTGGTGCTGGAGAACTCCAAAGAGAAAATAAATGCCTTGGTAACTATTGTTTCAGAGGCAGAAATGTGATATATAGTACTAGCACGCTTAAGATTTCAACACAGACACTGTTTTTCTTTACAGCAGAGTTCTACCTAGATTTCTGGTATAACAGCGCCCTTACAAATAAGATAGATGCCAAAATAATTAGCACCTTTAGAGAGATATGCAGCACATCAAACTCTGATCCAAATCCCTAGCTCCCTGGACTATTGAATATTCTGCCAGCAAATGTTGAACAGGTGCACTGTGGAAGTACCACTAAGGTCTGTCATTCCACAGTAACCGAAAAGAAATTCTGTTTACCTAAGGTTCAGGCAGTAGTTTGCACTATATCATCCAAACCTCAAAATGTAGAAATTTTTCAAGCCGATATCCTGAAACATGAATATCTGTTGATGTTTCAGATAAGGAACTCATTTTGATCTTGCTAAAATAGTGCCTGGTCTTGCCTTACCTTGGCAAAATGCAGCTGAGCTTAGCTATATGTAAAAAATTCACTGAGGCTCTGGAAATCTTTTACATGACATAAAAGATGATCAAGTGCATTGTAACTGTGGTAAACTTCAGACTATTACCCATGTCATTAATGACTATATAGCACATGTTTATGCAGCAGGATAAAAAGAATTCATCAGCCCTCCTCAGACTTGACTGAATGGCTCAGTAAGCGTGGGGTGAATTTTATCATCTGCTGTTGCTTTTGAAACGGCATTCTTGAGAGAGACTGAGGAGCCCCGAGAGGCATTTCTCTTCTCCATAGAGAGTGAAACCATTTCCTTCAGCCCCACCTAATGCTTGATTAGTCATTGGTGTCTACATGTTTCTTTCTGAGGCACAAATCCCATTAATCAGCGATCCTGACCTAAAACAGATTCCACTGTTCAGAGCAGCACACAAATTATTGCTGCTCTTAGAACAGTTCCTGCTTTGCTTGCTACAGCTGTTCCATTTACCACTAGTACCTAAGCTATTTTTTCGAGTTATTTCAGATGGGAAATTTGCTATACAAAAACAAATCTTATCATTTTACAGTCCTGCAACTGAAGATTAACTTAGTCATGAATCTGACCTACTGTCCAACGGAAAGCACATTTCTCAATCTGGAAGTAAAAATTCTAAGTAAGTCTTTTTTTATTCTAAGTGCTTTTGATTTGAGCATCTTGCCTTTGATTTATGGTTACTATTACATCTAATTATATTCACACCGTGTTGAGCAGAAGAGCTTCTAATTCAATAAAAGGTGCCTTCATTTTAGTAGAATATGTGCTTTTTGTTATTTTAACGGTGTTATACACCAAGGTGAATCAAAAATGAACTGCTAAACTGGATTAACATAGTTAGATGTAACCTGAAATAAACTGAATCTGATATCGTATCAACAAAGAAGCAGCTTGGTTAGAGCATGTAGGTAAGACTCTACAGAAATGTATTCATTATGTACACAATCATAACTGATAAGACTTTAAAAGGAGAATATACACAGCTGGGAGAATTCACATCCAACAAAATATATAAGCAGCTGAATAAATGCTCTTCCATCATTTTAATGTTCCAAACCACTTGGTTCTTTTCACTGTTGATCACTATATCTCAGAAGTAACCCAGAATATATTCAGGCCTCAGATGTCTGCTTCCCTTTGGTTAATTCATTTTCACATTTTGCCTTCTAAGAATGCATATTTGGCAGAGTGTAAAACACAATCATCTGTCAAAGTGTTTATTAATTCAAGCTGAAGCAGTAGGTTTTTTTAAACCTATGATGGTACAAATATATGAGAGGTGAATTCTGCACTGACGACTTTTACTAAGCCCAGCACAGAGTCCAGGCTAGGGGGAACTCTAGCCTAGGCACTTACCCATTTGTCCTAGTTATGTTTATTTAGCTGGTCTGAAAAAGCCAGGAACTCCTCTAGGCTTTATCTGCAGTACATTCTTAAGACTACCCTGGTTACAACAACCCTGTTACTACAACTCAGATTAATGAAGTACTTAGGAAGTTGTCACCTGACGTCTATTTCAAACATCTGGAAATACTTTCTTTCTCCAATGACCATGATAAGATAATTCCTTTAAAGATTATAAGATAATAATTCCTTTAAAGATAAGTGTCTGAAGTTAAGCAGGGACCTGAGATTTTGATTTAAAGCTCTTTGAAGTCAGCTGGGATCCTTTCAGTGATTTCAGAAGATTTAGAATCAGACAGATACATGGAAGCATTTCATTAGCACAAGACGTCTCATTGCCTTCCAGGGGACAAATTGTACTGGATGTGGCTCCCATGGTGCCTGCCACAGTCCTGGTTTGCTGCCATTTCACGGAAACCAGGGCTGGAAATAGCACAGATGCAAGTTTAAGGCATGGTCTGAAGTCAGCGCACAGTCTGAGAGCATATCCACACTCAGAATCCAGGATACACTATCCATCCCTTCAATGTACAGCTCAGTCAGTTGCTGGTAAGAAGAAAGGCTGGTTTTCATTTTCTGATGATCTTAGCTATGCTTCTTTCCAAAATCAAATTCTTACAGCTTTGAACCTGAGAATCTGAGCACATCTCAGTGTTGGGATGGGACTCTTTAGGACTGACTCTTTTAATAATGTGAATAAAATTATCAAAGAACCTCAGAAATCTTGGCAAGATAAGCTCTTATTCTGATAAACTGGTAAAAAATCAGAAATATCAAAAATGAAAGTCAGTAGTAGAAGAAAAAAATAGTTCTATTACAAGCCAGTCATTCATTATTCTTAGTACTGAGAATAATGTGATCACAAGAAAAAAAGCATTTATCTAGTGCTGTAAGCATTCAAAACTAGCAAAATTATTAAATGAAAAGGAAAAAAAGCCCAAAACTATGAACACAAAAGTAGCATGAGAATTAGCAATCAGCTGTAGTTCATACAAGGTTCTTAGCAGATAGCATCATCTTTATTAATAAATGATGAACTGCTTAGTGGAGTTTTTGCTTAGTGATATCACCATAATAACAGACACATGTTTTATTTATATTTCAAGTTACATCCAAAATAAGCAAGTCATTCACTGACAGATTCTCTCTAACATCTGAAGACCTCAAATTTAAGCTTTCATTGATCTATATGAGATAGTACACCATCAAAACCAAGGGGAATCGTACAACAGCTTCAGTTGCTGTGCTCATCTTTGGGGATTTTGTTCCTGTGATACAACAAAGCTAGAAACTGCATTTCTTAAAGCTTGCTGCACTTTCCTCGTAAGGATGGTTATTTTTTTCTCAGTGGGATACAGTGCTATTTGTGCAGCAGATTGTATTTTGACAGATGCAACTGTATCATAAAAAGGCCTTTAGCACTATGAAACTGGTAGCTCGCAAACATTCATGAGCTCCAGGATTTCACAAAAAAAAAAAAAAAAAAAAAAAGAAAAAAAAAACACAATTAAAATGATTTTGAGAGTATAAAATGTCTCCAAGCCACTTACCTCCCCCACGCCTGTCTGCAGAATTTTCAGTCCAGTTGTTCTTTCAAGCTTCTCCTTGTTTATAGCTGTAAGGGAAATTAAGATTGTAAGAGTTACGAGAAAGCTGAAATATGCATGATTTTGCAATGTTTACAAAACAACCAACCGTCCGCTCTACTCTCAATCAATAAATTTACTACAATTCTTAGTTATGTGATCTATGGATGATATTTCCCTGATAGCAGCTCTGCTATTTGGTGCTTTTGAATGCTTAAGTATGTTATAATTGTTCTTTATTCTGGGAAAAAGAAAGCCAAACCAGTTCTGCTACCTTGTACGCACTATATCACTCTTCCCTTCAAGAATGGTTCAGAGGATTTCTCACCATCTTTCCTTCAGTAAGACCTTGTCTTGTTAGTACAGCAGCACCTCACCACTGCAACAGCAATAACAGGATGTGTACCAGATAATGATACAATCCTACCCATAAGGCAAATAATTTATCTCTCAATGTCAGGATGCAATACACAACATTTTCCTTTATAAAATTGAGATTTTTCCTGTGCATCATCTTATACCTTAGTTAAATGGTTCATACAATCTTCACATAATTTTGGACTGTGTGCGCTCAAAGGCTCACAAAACAAGGTCCAACCAAGGCCTGGGGAACAGCACAAGGAAGAGATTATTCCCCAGTTTTCCTATGGGTAAGGTCATTGTTTTTGGTGCCAAGAGTTTAAGAGTTTGGCCATGCAACTGCCAAACTGTCATGCAAGCTGCATGGAGGCATGGCCCAAAACGAGGCACCTGACTTAATTTATTAAATTATTTATTAAAGTAGAAATTAAACCTTAGAACGTTATTAAATACTCCTAGCTTTAGCCATATCTAATGACTCTCTAATCCAAGCTAATCATCCAGGTTCTCTCTGTAGTCAATGAAAGAGATGGATATTTTAATAGGATGAGTCATTCCCCATGTGGGTTGCCTGCATCTTTCCATTGATTACAGACACAACTGGGGTAGACTCAGCTTCTCAATTTTAGTTGGCTAAAGGACACATTCCTCCAAGAAAGCACAAGAAGTAAGTAGGTTGGAACATCCTGTACATGGTAAACTTGCAGAAAAGTAATGAAGGTTCACATATTTTTCTTTCCTCTTGCAAAAATATATTTAACTGTTGCTATTTGGCATATGTTCAAAACAGTTCACAGAGCAGCAGACAACTCTTAGAAGCAATGTTATTGCGAGATAATACTCCGGTCAGCTTGTCCAAAGTGCAAAACAAATGACTCACATTTATTTCAGAGGTGAGTTGTGTCATTAGGGCTCATTCTTACCTTATATATTCCAAATGTCTCCTGATTTTAAAAAGAGGTTGTATGTGCAAAAACTGAAGAAGTAAAAAATCCTGTAATTCTAACAAAGAGACACTTTTCTGACTGACTTGAGTGAGAGATTATTTTTTCCCATGATTTAAATGGATAGGAAAGCTCTGTCCATCCTTTAGATCCACACATTTTTTTTTTTTTGTTCTTTCAATATGCTACCTGTAACACTGATGGGAACATGAGCTCATGCATACTAAAACATTTAAGCCATTCAACTTACTCCTTACACAGTGCTTTACACAATAACAAATCTGTTTAGTCCATACTGAGTCACAGCAAAGATAGTTTTGTGAAAACAGTTCTCTTCATTTTATACTGAAATGGAAGCAGGAAAAAATAGAGAGCAAAAGGTGGTCAGAAGATTAGAGCACCCCAAAGGTGGTAGAGGATTAGAGTGACCATTAGGAGTCTAAACTTTCTATCTGTCTTGGTATGTAGGTCCTTGCCAGCTGTGCTCCTATGGATGCACAGATCAGCAAGACTGTTGTGCACAAGAAGGGAAGATGATGAAGAAGGGAAAGGACAGTATGCCTAGACTACGTGGATTGAAGCTGTGTTTGAGGCTGTATCGCCACTGCATTGCATGTATTGTCCAGCACGAATTTCAAAAAATTAGCAAATCTTTGCAAGCAAGTTTTGCATGTCTTTAGCTCCATCCTCTGAACTAAGTTTCTTCACCAACACTCATGTTCAGCACCTGCCATGTTGTGTTACTGACCCTCTCCTTTGCAGATGTGGCATTTCATCTCAAAGATGTTCCATGTTAGCACATTGACAGTCTCATATCCAGCATACATATTAAAGATAGACTTCTGACAAATGCAAAGATTCACAAGAGCTGTAAAAAACAGAAAGCTCCATTGACTCCTTCAGAGAAACTCAACTGTCCAGTGCCTGATTCGCTGGTAGCTGGGGATAAATAAAACTGCACAATGCCGTGGTTGCAAAATAAAAGGAATTTAAGTAAACATGCAAGCTTAAATCCCAGGGTATAATTTTCTATCATATGAACAGTTAGTAGGAAAAATTGGGTCTGTCCTATTGCTGAACTGTGTAATTACATTACCTGTTCGACTGACCTCCTTTCTGGAAGATTCCTGCAGACTTTAATTACTGAAACTTTGGTTTTAAAGTATAGTTGGCCACATCTTCCCCCTGCTCCCCAATATAGGGGAAAACACAAAACACATCCTCACACAAATCCTGGCAAAACTGGGAGGCCTGGAAGTGATATTGAGTAAACCATGACCTGAATATGGTCAAACTTGATCATTTTCAGGTTGCAGACAGAGTCCACAGCAGTCCATCTTTGGGATGTTCACTCCAGGCATTTACAGGAGCGTATTTTAGCATATTTATTTGTGGAGCCTTAGTCTGCAAGCAGTTCAAGAAGGTCAAAAATTCTGTCAAAGTTTGAAGTGCTAAGGTTGAAGCACAAAACACATTTCAAGCAGTTATTTGAGGATGATGAACAGTGAATATAATTACTTCACTCCCCATAGCTATGATTGGGGTTTAATAATAGGTAGACAATAAACTATAGATAGATAAAAAAAGTGGTGGTAAAGCAAATCCAGATTTTTAGAAGCAGTCCTACTCATCCTCTGAAAACTGGCCCTAAATTTTTGAAGTATTTAAATTTGCTACCTGCTAACTTTAATGTAAATATACAGCAGATGATATGTATCTTGGAAATTTTATGAATAGGAAAAGAAAATTCTGGGTAACATGCCATAATGCACATTCCAGCAAAGGTGATTATTAAAGCCAGAGGCTTAAAGTCCTGAGATACTGATGGAGAACTGGCAAGAGCGACAGCAAAGAGGCATAACAAAAACAGCTATTCAAAAGAAAAAAAAAAAAAAAAGAAACAGCAACATATAAATCCCTTTTTTAATCTCCCACTGAAACAAAAAGGGTTTCCACACACACAAAAAAAGAAAGCTTTTAAATTAAATTTGCTAGATGAAGGATATGCAAATTACCTGAAGAAGCGGAGCCCTATAATGTTCTCAAAATTCTGCAATAGCCTATTTAATTAGTATTTTAATTTATCAGAATAATTCTTTGCACTTGACAATTTATGCAGTATTCCATATAATTAAGCACGTAGCTACAGTGGAATAATTTTGCCTACTCTCTTTATACCAGTTATTTTAACCTGAAAGAATCTGTGGAAGTCTCTTCTGTGATCTAAATTGCAACAGGGACAACTTAATGGCTTTGCTCTATTAGAGAGCACGACGAGGGTGTGACTGAGTGCTTAAGGGTAGAGGTTGTCACTGTTCATAGGCTTCACTAACCTGGGCCAGGTCTGATGCATTTTTTGACAGCTAACATTTGTTTCCTTTAGCAAAGTTATCTGTCACTTGGCCTAGTCAGGAATTTTTGAGGGGATGGTTTTGTAGGTCCGTTAGTTACTAGGAGAAACGAGCTATGCCGGGCTTCTTGCAGTCTTGCAGACTCCAGTCTCATAGTCTCACTGCAGCACTTCTGGAAGAAGGAGCCCTAAGGAATGAGGAGTTTAGAAATGCTTGTGGTAACGCAGGCTGTCAGGCACAACATCATCCTCCAGTTTAGAGATCACCCCCTGCCCACCGGCATGAGGAGAGGAGGGGCCAGGAGGATCCAGGAGGATCTGTCCAGCTCCAGTGATATCACAGGATTTGCCCCCTCTATGCAAGAAAACAAAACATCCTTAAATATGAAACGTGTTTGTTTCATATTTAAACAAATATGGGATTTTGTGGGGGATGATGGTGTCCTCAAAAGGAAATCTTTTCTTTTCAGCTGTGAACCTGATTTTGAGGGCATGCGTTATCTAATTAAAAAAAAAAAAAAAAAAGTACTTATAGCCATATGCTTCCCCTGACCTTTATTATATGTCCATTTTAGAATGAGCCAATTCATGACCTAGAGTCAGTGACTATATTGACCGGACCTTCACTAACTATAAAAGGGATGAAGGGTGATTAATTCAGATTTACTGTACACCGTCAGATGGATTGTACAGCAACCACCCTGCTCCCATCAGTTTATTGAAAAGCATCTTCAGTAGAGCCTCATTCAGAAGAACTTCATTGATTTTCTTCTCTTTGAGGAAAGGAAAGGGAAAGCAGGAAGGAAATCTGGAGAGGATAAGTCTTCATTACAACCTTTAAATTCTTTAACCTTTTCCAAATTTAACACAGGCAGATGTTGCATCTACTTGACATCAAGCCCTTTCTTCCTCCTCTCCATTTCCCCTGGCAAAATCCCAAGTTATATGGCAGGCTGCTTCATCGGGTAGACCACAAAGGCTGCCTGCCTCTGTGTTTGGCAGACCACGTATGGTAGCATGCATTTACACAGCAAGAGCACTTTAATGGACTTTGAGTTAGATACTTTGGTACTAATATGTTCAGCATTTTGGTAATAGGTAACAAAATCTCCTATTTCTGTAACAGGAGATAAATCCTCCCTCGTAACAGCTCTGTATGGGGTAGTGTGTGGAGACACTGTGCTGGGCTCCCTCCATGCAGTGCAGGAATCCCCTTCCAGGGGCTACAGCCTGTGGATTAGAAACTGCTCCTTATGGGCAGTTGGCAGCATCAGGCTGCAAGTGAGTAAGCCAAAAGCACAACATGAACATACAAAATACCCCAGCTAAAAGCAAAAATGGCTAATTCAAGTGGTCACACACGAAGAGGAGAAGCTTTCCTTCAACTAAATTTTAAAATTCAATTAGTCAGAGAAAAGCATATAGGGTGCTGGCAAAAAAAAATATTTTGTCTTCCATTTATTACTGCATGAATGAGATTGTTGATTCATGTATAATTTCAAGTTAGCTGGCAGTCAGGCCTGGAGTGACAATGGTTGCAAAAAAAAGTTAAAGCCACATAGTCATACCAGTGACAACCTGCTAAATATTATGTCATATTTAATTTTCAAGTCATCTTTCAAGTGTTTTTAATTAGATATTGTTTCAATCTCACGTGCATTATTTAATTTCTAATATCAACATTCCAGCTTTCAATCTGTTCAGCTACAGTTCTTGCTGCCTGGAGTAATTTAAGCTCTCACTTGCATCTCCCACAATTTGCAGTGCACATATTCCCTGCAACCTGCTCTAGCCAATAAAACTGACAGATGGAAATTTTGTCCGGGCTCAGCATTCCCAGTGCAGCTTGCATCTTGGTTTCTCTCCGTTCTTAGTATGAAACACAAGATAGCCAAATCTGCATGCACACAATCAAGGAATTTACTATCACTGTTTGTCTTTAATTCTCTTAAAAAAAAAAAAAAATACACAAAAGATGAGGAAAAATAGCAGCACCGTATGCTGCCTGGAGAGTAAAATCGACCTGCACCTAGGAAAGAACTTCATGATTGTTTTATCTCACTCCCTAAAATAACGTTACTTTCCCCTCTCTAAACACTCCATCTCTCAAGTGCCTAATAGCTTATGGTCAGATAATATTCAAGATCAGCAAAGTCTGATACATGGGGACCTCATGTAGCTATCTGTTTGCATAGATTAGATGTGTATATTATGCCCATTCTTCTTGCCTGACTGCTTGTATTGATTGATTCTTGCTTATTTTGTAAGTAGCTGCTCAACTGAACATTTTCCTGAAACTGTCCTTTAAAGCACACTGCTATTTTAGATGTGATATTTAAATTGCAATAAAGGAGTTTGGGATATATTAAATGACATTTTCATGTTTTTCTGGAGCTGTTATGCTAAGGTGGGATCTATCTCTACTAACTTAAGCCGATACTGCCTTTCTGAAATAGCTACTGTTTATCCGTTATATATAAATATAGGCCTTGGAGGGCCTCTTGGGACAAGAAACCCAGTTTGCTTTTTCCACAGGCCCTTTATAGGTAACACACAGGTATACATATGCCAAAATACTTCTGCAGTAAGAAAGTCCTAAGTCTATTTTCACCTACAGCCAGAGAGCTAAGTTTTCAAGGTGTGGTGACAAGAGGCTGCTGAGGTATGAGCAAAACCAGCTTATATGAATTACAAACAAAGAAATGGAGACATAAATAGCTTTTTTTCTGTTCTAAATATTATCTTGCAGAGCTTCAGAAACTTCTCAAAAACTTTCCCCATAATAATGGGCAGTTGATGGCCATCAATAGAAGAGTATTAGCAATATGAGTACTAATAACAAGAATAACTTGGCTTAGTTACGTGGTTTTACAGATACAGAATACTTTTCAGTTAATTCTTAACTGTGACATTTTTAACACCATTGGCCATTTGAACAGTGCTCATGTAGTGCTCCATGTTACTTGACAGAGTGCAGTGCACGTGTGTAACAATTTGCTTGCATACGTAAACTTATTTAATAATTATAGTTGAAGGTGCACCAATTCAGCTTGCATTAGCAGAAAATGGAAAAAAAAAAGAGTATAGAAAGTGTAATTCTGCCCTTTTCACTAAAATTAGTTAAGATAAAGATTCTTTGCTAAAATTTGGCTCAGTACAGTGAATCTAGCTAGAATAACCTGCAGCGTTTCGAGCTGCAGCTAAAGTTGAATATATTCAAGTAAACCAAAGCAGCAGGACTGGTGAGATTGGCACAATTGCAGATGATCATTCTCAGCAAGCTCCTTTCTGAACTGATTGATTTCTTGATCAACTTTTTAATTGTACATTTTAAAGTCCTAGGAGAAAAACTTCACCATCAATTCTTTGCATTTACAAATTAGAAGAAGGATTCTTCTTCCCAAAGGTGCAGAGGGTAAGCAGGATCATCTGGATTTCTTTCAGCCCTTCCCAGTGTGTGAACTTTCTGTCTCTTGACCTTCTCAATACTATGGAAAGTAACATCAGTAAATGAGCTTAAGGCCACAGCTTCTTTTTTATTCTCCTCTCCTCTCCTCTCCTCTCCTCTCCTCTCCTCTTCC
>VZSV01000002.1:11215174-11232968 GCA_013398735.1 Nothocercus julius | reverse complement strand
TCTCCTCTTCTCCTTTTTTGAAATAGCATTATAAAAGAACAGTTTTCCTGCCTTTTTTATTTATAGTTAAGAATGTAAAAGATTGCTTTAATTTTCTTGTGATGAAAATACTACAGAAAATTATCAAACATTTAGATAATAGCAGTTAATCAGCTTTTCAGGGGTAGCGTATATTCTAGACTTGTGTTCACTTTTTGCTTCCATTTGAATATTCTCTGCTTATATATACATTTCACTTCAGTCCCTCCGGATATCCACCACAGATCCTTTTTATGTTTTATTGTTTTCATACAAGGGTGTAAAGAACCATCTGTTCTCTTTAAAAACATAAACTTCTAAGTAAGATCTGTTCCTTATCCTCTTAACACTTTTCAAAAAAGTGGAAAAATTACATGCTTATTTATTTTCTTACCCATCTAAAGGAACCAAAGTGTTTACCCACCTCATGTCCAGGAAGAACAGTATCTAACTGCAATTTTCTGCTCTGTTCTCTCTTTTGTAACAATATTAACTCTGGTGTTTACAAGCAGAAAGAGTCAGGGAAGAGACCCAGAAGTTGGTACTAATACTTATAGCTCTGTCGAGATTTGAGAAATAGAGCTACCTGGAATCAGACTGAACTTGTATGGCTTCCCTGGAATAGATGATCTGTTATTGGGGATGAGGAGAGACTGTACTGCCTTTCTGGGAGCCCACCAGCCGTTTTGTCTATCATTGCTATTATTTCTTAACGTGAACATGCCAAAGAGCTCAGAAGAGACGGCAGAGAACAGTGGGTGCTTTATTAAAGCAGTGTCTGCTCCTTCTTAAGATATACCAGAAAAGTACACTGACCCTGCTTCATATTATGAAACTGAGTAGTTGAAAATATTCATTTAGCTTCTAAATATTGAACTTCACCTTCTTTAGGCTATACTTCTTCAGCCCATTTTCAGTGCTTTAAGAATTCTTATGAAAACCACCTGAAATGTATGATTTATTTGTACTCTCACTTAGAAACTGTTGAAATCTTCGGGCAAATCCTGTATGTATTTGCCATGGCATATGAAGAATTTAAGGGGCACTACCACTAATTCTCAGCATGCCAAGCTGTCCTTATTTTTAATAAATACAAGCTCAGAAACTGTCATTTTATTTCTGTCATTTCCTCAGCTTCCAGAGTTAATAAAACAGTACCCTCTGGGTTCATTTCTTTAATGATGCAAAACACCACAAGCCATTTTATTTTTTGTTCATCTGCAACTACACTTAATGTCATCCTCATGGCACAAATGTAACCAGACTGAGTTGGGAAAACATTAGCAATATTTCAACTGACTGGCTCACTAAATCATGAGTAACACAGTTAATGCACAAGGTCATTCACTAACAAAACCTATTTGCTTTGCCCTCCAAACAAAATGAAAATATTTATTAGCAAGGATGCCACCAGTAACAAGAGCCACAATAAAGCTTTCAGGTGAAAGTGAACAGGGATGACATTAATTTGCCCATTATTTCTCACAATAATTTTTCCTAATTCCACCTTAATAACGACTTCAAAGGCCCTTTTGCTAACCTTATAAGGATTTCTTTAAAATCATCAAAAAGAGAAAATTCAGTAAAAACTCCTTATTGTTGGCAAATATGGGTCCAATATTTTTAAAATTATATAATCTACAGTCACATCATAAAGAATATATATCCTTGAATGGATGAGATGCCAGAAAAGAAGGGTAAATGCCTGTCTATAGAGAGGAACGGATCCTAAAAGCATTTCCAGAAATGACATATGCACGCAAGTATGTGTATGCACATTTGATGGGAATGAGAGGAAAAAGGATTTAACAGAACAGATATGTGTATAAAGAACGTTAGAGATTCCATGGACCTGCATGAAAACCAAAGTCCCAATAGCCAGGCCCTCAAGATGTCTCTTCCAGGCTTGATCAGAGCCTGCCCAAAGTTCAGTGGCAGTAAATGAAGAACCCCAGAGGGTGGTTCCACATGGGTTTTCTCCCCACGGAGTCATCCTCACTTTAAGCAGACAGAATTGGTGAAGTCATATTACAAACATTTGTATTATTATTATTTACTACATCACTGCAAATTCTTGATACGGCCAGGGGCTTCATGTGTAAGGTACTGATAGAAAAATGGTTCTAGTGCGGAGAATTTACCTCTACCAAATGATCGGAGAGCGTAAATGGCAGCAACAATAATGAATCCTACTAGGCAACAAGATAGCAGCATACCTAAAGCAACATATATCCACACAGCTTTTTTTCTCTTATTTTCTGGCACAGGAAGTGAGGTGATCCAGTAAGCCTTGTAAATCCTTTAAAAGCTGCAGTACATTCACCTTGTCACTGTTTAGAGGAGCAGATTTATTGGATAAATAAGAAGAAATGGCAGGATAAGGCACTGCCATCAGCTGCCCCAGAACTGCTGGCAGCAAAGGCAAAACTTTCCTGTTATACAAGTGGTGCAGTGGTGAGCTCTCCCTTTTGCAGCAGCCTTAACTTGCTACTTCTTGTCATGTGTCTTAGCATTGCCCCTCCTCAGTAAAAACATTAGGGAAGTGTCGTGTAAAATATCTTGACATAATGGAAAACAGTACCTGGATTCTCCCATTCCCCATAGCAGGAATTTTCCATTTAAAATCCTCATGGATTATAGGTCAGATTATGAACCTCTCATTGGTGTAGGTCCTCAAAAAATGCCATTTTGTATTTCAAATGCTAGAACCATCCTACCTTCAGGAAAATGCCCATCTCTGATGGGCCTGATGGTTTTTAAAAATACAGCATAATAAACTGAAAAAATATTAGAACTGAGGAGGTTGGGTTAATTGACAGGATGGCAGGCTGTGGATTAACATTATTTTTAGGAGTTAATCATGCTGGTAAAAGAGTTTAGTATCCTTTAAATTGCCAGCTAGGCAATATGTTGTTAGTACATGCTTATCCTTTTTTGGTCAAAATGTGCATCATTAGGAAAAAAATCAGCCCTTTAAGCCACTTAAGCTTACCTGGTACATTCTGACTGACATGGTTTAGAGAGTGATCGCAGGAGCAGTTGCACCAGCAGATTTAAGAGCGCAGTACCCTCTGTCAAGGGTATGATAACCGCTTTCATTGGCACTGATGCATTCAGAAGAGGACATCAGCCCAGAGCCTTTATGAGCTTGTCAGAGTCGTATGGATTATGCAATTTAACACATAGAAATCATTACTGCATACAATTTACGATAAATGTAAATGAAATGCCTATCCGCTTTATGCATACGTGGGCATAGGTCACTGTTAGAGTGCTAGCAATTTCAAGCAATTTCTGCGTGCTATTTTCCGAAAAAAGAAAAAAAAAAGCTTCATTCTGGGGTAAAAATCTATAGGAGCGTTAAAAGCTCAGAGAAATGTTTCCTGACTTCTCTTCTACTGCTCTGTTTCAGTGGGAAGACCTTCTCCTACCAAGACAGGCTATGAAATACCCCAAGGCCGTGCTGTGCGTGCAGCTTTCCCTGCAAAGGGCTGTGCCCGAGCAGCCAGATCCCTTCCCTGCCTGTGAGGCTGCTGCGTCCAGAGCTTCCACTGGATGCATCAGGAAAAGAGGTATTTCCTACTGAAAAAGAAAAGCAGATATTACAAAGATAACACAGGCCTGAGCTTCCTCTGGAGAGGATTTTGTGAGAAAATGGTCTGTGTGTTTCTTGGCCTCCTCCCTCCTGATTGCTGGATTCCTGACCAATTTCATAATGGATATTCTTGTGAAAGCATCTTGAGATTCCTTTCTGATATAAACAAAATTCACCAGGACTGTTTACTTTAAATATATCTGCAATAATACATACATACACATTTAACATGTATGTCTCAACATCAGATACGTAAATATAGATTATTTCACCAACTATTCTTTTAAAATGATTATGGAATAACAGTATAAACATAAATTAAGCATAAGGTATACATCTCTGCCAGGCGAGATGAATGTATATTATTATCCCTTGACCCCTTCTTAATGTTCCATTTTAACATATTTCTAAAATATTTATACCATACAGGGTGTTAAATTATAGCAATTAATACCATAGTATGGTTTTATTAATATTTCATCAAGAACGTTTCATAATTTGAATTTCCCCAGTGTCCTTCTGTTGCTTTGCTGTACACCACAGACATGGAGGGCAGTTCTGTTTCGCTCTCCATCCTTGCGGAACGTTAGCAGCATTTTGCTTTCTTTGGTCAGGGACAGTGTTTTGCAACAACTAATTTTTTATTTGATGACTGATTCATGTAATAGTCTTAGGTTCCTTATGTCCCATTCTGCCCCTTCCAAGCACAGCAAAGACATCAACAGACTGGAGAGAGACCAGAGCATGAAGATGTGGGGAGGGTGAATTTTTGTATGACCATATATATATTTTTATATATATGTATATATATATATATCATATTTTGCATGATGCATATGTAACACACACACACACGTATATACACACAGATGTAAATATACACACATATATACATAAGTGAATATATACATATGTGCATCATTTTATAAGGTGGGTATCTTAACTGCACAAAAACTAAAGGCGTCTGTCCTCTGGAGCAACATCATCCTCTCATCCTAGTTAAGCAAAACATTTTTGTTTCTGATTAAGTCTGTTCTTATTCAGCAAAGCACTTTAAGACACGTTCAGCTGCTGAATCATGGCCAGAAAGCACTGTGGAGCGAAGCAGAGAACCACAGAAATTTGGGATACTTCAAAACAAACTAATGCTTGGAGTTTATTACTTAGTTTTTAAGGCACAGAGAGCTGTGTGGTCATTGCAGAAATGCTGAACTAGGTTATGAGAACAAAACTTAAGAAATGGAGCAGATTTAAAAAACAAATGATGAAAATACAAATTTTTAGTCAGATTGTTAGAGAAAACAATATTATTAGGAACAGGCAAAAAATACATAGAAGGAAAGGAATGATACACAATGTTGCTCAAGCACAAAGAAAGGTCTCGTTGCTGTTTATATGGCCGGTGATAAAGGAGGCAGGTGCCTGCAGAGAACAAGTCACCTTTCCTCAGAAAACCATCATCCACACATGAACATGATATCTCCATCCATGGGATGCGCAGCCAGGACCTGCCAAAAGCAGTCCAGGAGCTGTAGCAAAGTAACCACCAACTGATATCAAAATAAGTAGGTGATCTCACGAGGAAGTGGGAAAGAAATATGGAAAGAGGGGGATGCCCAGGCCTGCTGGCCAAAGCCTTGGCCACCCGGACTGTAACACGGAAGGTACAATCCTGTGCACTTGTTTCCCCATAATTGTGAAAACATAGCTTAGAACTCAAAATTCATTTGGAATTTTCTTTAAAAAAGTAGTATTAGTTCCATTGACTTAATACAGCAAGGGAAAACAATAGTTAATATAATAACAGTACAAGATTTCACTTTCATTAAAAAAAAATATAGTTGTTCTTATGTATTCTCTATGAAGTCTATTTTTTTCTAACTCATTAAATTACTTTTTTTTCCTGCTGTAATTTTGTTGCATTAAATACTTTGATGAATTGTTTCATTCAGTACTTAGCAGCCTGTTTTTAAAATAATGAAATACTACTATTTTTATGTTTTGATTTGAAAAAAAAAGAAAGCATTTTGAGTATTATAAGAATCAATTTAAATCAATTACTGATATGGTCAACCAAAAGCCTTCTCCACCCCAGAAAGTTTGTGGAACAAAGTTAACAAATTATGAGGAGAAGCAAGTGCCTCCAGGGTTATCCTGGAAGGATTTGTTTTTTCTGGGAATTCATATAACTGGATGCATCAGCAAAAGAACATGGCTCTGTATATTACATTGTCACATAGCAGGACGAGTCAGCGCTCCTTCAGATAACATTGTGCCACGTATAAAAAATGGGCAATTTCGAGCAATTAGTTTCACCAAAGATTGAAGGAGAATCTCAACTTTCTGCTGTCTTGCAAGTAAAGTGAAGGCGAAAGAAAGCTTGTTTTTCTCTTTTAGATGAATGCAAGATAATTAACGGGTTGCTGTATCTCTTGTTTTTGATCGCCATTTTAACTGGACTTTTGGTAATTTTATATCTGGACAATTCCTTGGGTCATGCTAGGACTCTAATTCTGACAAAACCTCATATATAACGGACAAAAGTACCAAAGTCCTGTAAAATGGAGATATATGTAGGATATAATTATATGTAAAGTGTATGTATTTTTCTTGTGTATGATGTATGCTGTTGGAGTAGGATTTGCATATATCTGAATATTCATTAGATCTTCAATATCTTGTGAAACAAAATGCAATAAAGGAAGGAACAGCAACAGAGATAACAGAGAAGATGCAACTCTTTCATTTTCCTAATTTTGTACTCTATAATGATCTACCCATCTATTTTCTTATTTAAAAATATCAACAAGATGTTTGATATTATGAATAACATTAAATAATAGACATTAATAATACATTGTATTCTTGCATTCAAATAAAATCTTTAAATTAAATCTGAAGGTATTAATACTTAAATAATGCTTAATATAAAATTATCTTTTAAATATAGCACTGTAATACTTTGAGGAAATTATATAAGAAGTTGTAGTTGGCATACTCTAAGAACATAAGCATATCTAAATCAAAGCATAAGATCTTTGGACAATTCATTAGAAATAATCACTTATGCGGTAATTACAATATATAAATACATTTTCCATTATCATCTTGATCATAATACTGCACCTATCTCATTCTTTAAACAAACACATTGCTACTTGTGTAACTTTACTTTCTATGTAAAATACATTTTGCCACATTTTAGAATTATTATTTCAGCAACAGTAGTGTTAAAGGAAAGAAGTGTTTTTATAAAGCCCAGCACATCTGAAGGAAAAAGCACTCAGCGTATCTAAATATGTTTTTTATGCACAGTTTGAACTCCAGTTGTTCAAAGTGAAGTGTTGCCTTTGGTGTGGAACATGAAGTACTTGGTATAGAAGAGCAGAGCAGCGTCAAAGGAGGATCAACCATCTGATGCCATAAAATGCACATATTGATTTCATATTTTGAAAGGCTTCCTTTACCTTGAATATTTAGTAGATCTAATGAAAGTTTGGACTGACCTCAGTGAGTTTAAATCCTTCTTTAACAGAAATGTAATCTCTGAGAAGGACATACAGGTTATTCTATCATTATGCTTGTTATCAGCAAACAAGAGAGTAATTCAGGAATGGCACACTGGGCTTTTGGACTACAGACATTATGAAACCTACAGGTATTACTTGTATTTACAATCCTCAGCAGACTATCTAAAAGAAAATACTTTAGAATATCTCTACTAGAGTAGCCAGAGGTGTATATTTAAACATTTCAGTTAAAAGAGCTAAATAACCTATAATTTTGCTTCTGATTAATTTTATAAAGCACTTTTTCAGGCTCAGAAAAACTATAAAGCAATTAAATCCACTATCAAATTTAACTTCAGCATTGGGTCTATTTTGAAATTTACCTGCAGCTTTTCATTTCGTTCACCTTTTGTTTCAATTGTTAATTAAGACTGCCTTTCAAAAAGATGTTCATTACTTTCACAACAGTAAAGACTGTTTTTGTCATAATCAGGGTGCTGATTCCATTTTAAAACTAGATGCTGCATAATAACATATGTGAAAATAACAAAAAAGGAAAACCAAGAATATTCTCTATGTGGTAGGACGCATTTGTATTTCTTCCTTCAAATGACATCCTGACTAGTGATATCCATATCATTAGGACAAGATTTAAAATGCAACTTCCCATACAGCTGCGTATTTTAAATGTTACATACAGTTATAACAAAAGTAAGCAAGCACCAACAAACCTAAAACCATGAAGTTTGGGGAAACTAAGGTTTGGGAGAAGAGGAGAAACTACAAAGGGAAATGACAGGGAACTCCCCAGGAAAGGTGAGTTCATTCCCTGCCATACTCACACAAATACATATGTTGGTTTGTGCGATCTCTCTAGAAGCATTTCACTCTCCCAATGGAAAGGGTACTAGGAAATAGGTTGAAGATAGAGATCTTCAATGTTCCTAAGATATAAATGTTCCTATGACATAAAATGTCTTCCCAAACTCTTATTTTTGGTGTCACATTACTGCATTACAGACTTCTATCTGAAGTAAAATAAATAGCTATAAGTAGCAAAACAAATAGTTATAATAATTTCCCACAAACAGTTATTCATTTTTAGTGGCAGACAGTCTCCATAACTGATCAAAAGAACCAAGGAGAACAGCTGGTCAATGACAACAGCTACTAGACTATGATCCTGCAGTCACCTGTACTTCTACACAAGCACAGGAATTCTTAAATCACTGAGCCTTCTTGTTCCAGAGTACAGCTATGCTGAGTTCTTCAAATTAATAATTTAGTTAACACAAAATGTGTCTTCCATTTCACCAAAATATTCATGAGTTTATTCAAGTCCAGTTATAAATTTGGGTTGATAATACCAGAAACATCAAAAAACAAGAAATCAAAATACACTGTTTGACAAGAAATGTATTTTATAATGTTGCTTTGAATAACATTTGCTTTGCGTTTTTCTAAATTTAATTGTTTAAAAGGCCAGAATGGACTTCAAAAGACAACTGAAAACAAATATTTAGCTTTAATAAAAATAATGTAAGCATATTTGGGGAAAGAGAAAATTGCTCATTAAGAACTGATTAGGAAGTTTCCTTTGTTTGGCTAACCAAGAAAAGAAAGAAAAAAGAAAAAAAAAAAACTCCATACAGCTCTTTCCAATGCATGTTTAAGATCAGAATAAAGAAAATATAATTTCATTTGGTAATTTCACTGGATTTGTTTGGACCAGCCTTTATCTGGAACTGAGCTATTCTAAAAGTCTCTCTTTGTTTGCATGAACCAAAGATGCACCATTTTTGGAGAACTAGAAAACCTGTTTTTATGAAAAATAAAAACAAGACATGTAGACAACTATTTTTTGCTTACATTATTAGTTTTTTCTTCAAAACCATTTTAAAATACTTTTTTTTTTTTCTAATGAATATAATTTTTGTATTTGTTCCTGTACTTAGAGCATGCTCTCCAAACAGATGAGCTCCCTATCAAATAAAGTCTGGAGGACATAGTTGAGGGAACCTAGAAGTTCCTTCTTAGAATTGTTTTCTTTGCCTCCTTCTTAGCAATCCTACTGTAGAAGAACATCTGTATTTGTGCCTTAGCTGCCAAGGTGGTCGGCTGCATTTCAGCACACTCTGCCCTCCGTGGGCCCTGGCAGTGACAAGCAACATCTGGACACATGTTCCAGTGCCTTGATCTGCCATAACAATCAGGGCCCTTGGCTATGAATTCCATGTCATTAAAAATTTACCAATGAAAAAGGATGTTGTCCTTACTGAGCCTATAGTTTTTCTGATGTGCAGGGTTTTTTGAGCACTCGCTAACTCAGGATAGTGTTTTTTTCCTTGACTGATCAGAACAAAGGTACCGGAGTATTTGTGGTAATAGTTGTAAATAAATGGTATTAATTTCTGGTATGAAATTCTTTTACTTGTTTGGAAGTTCCCTCCAAATGGCTTGGAGCTACAGTTTTTCAGAAATAATCTGAATAATTGTTTTCTGTGTCTAATTCTTAGGTCCTAATCTGGGATTTGATTCAGGATTGAATTTTGGTGTGAGGTCTTAGCAGTTCTGTGCGTCCTTGATGACACGGCCGTGCTCCACCTGGTCACCGCAGGATGGAAACTGTAGGCTGCTGATTTACATGCTCACATTTCCATGGGCTTTCAGGTCCAGCCCCTCAAAATTTCACTGCTATGCATTATTTACCACTGGACACAGAGTTGCTTCCATTTTGTGATAGGGCAGGATTTACATAATGTAGACACATAACCTTTATATAGCAATACCTCTGTCAATCAAAGTGATTTTTCATCCATATGAGATGAGAAAGTTGTGAAACAAGGAGATAAAAGTGACTTGCCCCAAGTCACCCAGCAGACCACTGGCAGAAATGGAAATTCCTCACTGTCCTGAAGCCAAACTTAGCAACATTACGTTCATACTATGGTTCGGTGGTAAACGATTTCTCTGTATACTGCTTAGCATGTTCACTCCAGGCCTAGGACTGGAATTTGTAATCAAACACTGCCATTGGGGGGGTCCAAGATGAAAGGGAATATGTAAAAGTAAAATAAAGTTATAGTGCTAAAGAAATTGGCAGGATTAAATACCTCATTTTTTAAACTCAGCTAACTGTGTTTATTTGAAGAAAAGTAAAGGAAATTCTTCTGGGAAAAGGAGAGGTCATCTTTGAAAAAACAGCAACAATCAATGCATACCAATAAAATCAGAGTTTCCCTGAAGGATTCTTTGTCAAAAACACATCTAACAGCTTATTGTACTGGGTACTTTTGGCCCATTTAAAAATGGTCTGATAATATTATCTCTCAGATTAATAAACCAGTTTACTGAATTTGGGAGAAGTCAGGGGCTTTCTTGTTTATTTATCCAAATTATTCTTTTAGCGCCCTGGTCTCTCCGTCTATTGTTATTATTAATCTTCCTCAAGTGCTGCTTTTCAAATCCTTTGTCTCCAGCTTACTTTGCATTTACTATTCAGCAATTTAACCCTACAGTCTGTTAATAAACAAGATAAAAGTCATAAATTAGGCTTCCATGGGTGCTTGTGCTCTGGATCTCTGGGAAGGATGATCACAATCAAAAGCTTGTTTCTTGAGACAGCCTGTCAACCAGCACAGTTACAAGGCTTTCAGCTTGCCCTGCTGTGGTACAAGACAGAAGCAAGGCTCTAGTAGCAAGGGAAATATATATACTTCATCTTTAACTTTGAGTCTATTTCCTTAGTCTTTTTTTTTTTCTTTACAGATTGTTATTAATTCCCTTTTGTAAAAGAGAAACTCTTACACAGGCAGTATTTAATATTCCTTCAGGGGTATGCCTACTTCACTGAGAGTGTAAAAATCTGAGTGTTGTGCAAACAGAGCCAGCTCAGGTGTAATCTAGGTATCCTAGTAGCCCTGCTGTGTTGCTATAGCAATGTGAAGGCCAAAATGAGTGACTAAGGTCTGAGGTGCCACAAATAAACTACGCACAGCATATGCCAGTTTAAATCCCTTGAAATGTAGATACTCTTGTTACCTGCTGTTGTGAAGGGAAAGTGGGTTCAACGACTGCGAGAAGAGTTCACTTCAGTACTCAAATCTTGCCATCATCATGTAGAGCAAAAATTTTGCCATGGATTTTACTGAGATAAAAATTTGGGGATCAAACTGTGTGTTTTTTCACGTTAGAAGAAGACGTGCTAAGGACAGAAGGTGGCTTACAACCATGACGCCTGGTTTTTGGATAGTAGTGAAAGGTTTTGGATGAATGCTGTGCACCATTCATCATCCAAAACAGAGCCTATTACAGCAAATGCCAAATTGTGATCTACTGATCACGGAAAGATGATAAGGCTACAATAACAGCCTATATCCCACATGTAATTATGATGGAGATGAGTAGAGGGAGGGAAAATTCTCAGGTTTCCAAAAGGAAAGTCATACACATTTAAAAGACTAAAGTGAGCTGCAGTACCTCACCAAAAGGAAAAATAAGCTGATATTGCTTTAATTTTGCATCGTCTCCTTTCAAATTTCTCTAGGAATCACAAAATGTTAGGAAATTTTGCAGTGGACTGAAGGCTGTCCTACGCTGCAGATCCTCCTCAATGTTGTGTATTGCAGCAGTACCTGGAGTCCCCACACTACCTTGTACATTGCTCCTGTCCCTGATGTGTCTACCTCATCATCCTCACCCTAATAAGCTCCCTGAGGAATCCGCAGAGAAGAGGCTTAAAGTTGTCTCTCAGAGTCATTATTCCAACAATTACTAGACAAGCCTGTGAACTTAAACCCACCCCACCTCTCTGCATGTTGCAAAGAATTCAAAAGTTAGGGCAAGACTCCACCTTCATTTCCTATTTCTTTTGTAAAGGAAACAAATTTGTTGTCTAAAATATTAGCAATCATCTAGAAAGCCAGGCAATATTGGCTGAAAATAATCGGGCAATAATGCTGATACTGTTACATCTTGGTCAGGAATTCCAGTACCTCCTGGCTGCAGCATTTTCTAGCAGACATTGCCAGTTGCAGAATGATACTCCACTTCAGGTCTCCAGTTCAAGTACAAACCATGAATTAGTACTCTTTGATTCTATCAATCCAGTTTTGCATCTAGGTGATAATCCACCCATGTAGACCATAATGCCTGAACCTGGTGTGCTATAGGAGACCATGTCAAAAGCCTTGTTTAAGTCAGGATAGATGACAGTCTCTGTTCTCCCCCTATCCACAGAGCTCATCATTTCGTGATAAAAGGTAATCACGTTCATCACGTCTTACTTCCAGTAATTAATCCATGCTGACTATTTTCAGTCATCATCATTTTTTTTTTTTCATCTGCTCAGGAAGAGCTTCCAAGACAACACAATCCATTATTTTCTCAAGGACTAAAGAGAAGGTGACTAGCCCATAGTTCATCCTTCCTGCTCTCTTTGAAGACAGGCACATTTGCTTTACTTGAGCCTTATTCCCTGATCTCAACAGCTTTCACAGAGGATTCAGAATGGCCTTCCTCTGACATGAACCACCTCTCAGCACCTTTGCAGACATCCTATTTAGACTCACGGACTAGACTTTACTACTTCACCAAACTGGTCTCCTGAAAAATCTGCTCATTTTCCTGAATGGCGAGACAGGAGACGCTTGCAAGCTCTCCTGAACTCCTTTGTCCTTTATAGCTTCCTCTCACAGGATCATGCTTACCAGTCTCCTGATCAACCACAGCCTTATCTCCAGAAGTCTGTGCTCTGCTAAATTTCTTTCTCATTTCCCTCAAGACCTGGAACTCCATTATTTCATGGTGACTACAGCCATGGCTGACACTGATTAGCAAGTACCATTATATATTGATATAAGGGCAGAAACCTCATTTAACTGATTCTATCAGGGTTTCTACTTTTCCTTCGAGATTCAATATAAGTGTTTTTGACTGCATTCAAAGAATTCAATATTAACGAAGAACCATCAGGGCATAGCAATGAGATCACCATTTAACTAACCCATTTCGTGCAAGGTAGGGCTAGGGTATTTGCCTTTTGCCTTAAAAACATCTGTCTTGTGAAAATATCCCTTAATTATGACTGCGGTACTTCTTTGGTTCAATGTTCTGACTCTTAAATTTCACTATACCATACCTTGGCACCATATGCTGTCATTTACAATTTTTGTAAGGTATTTGCTTCTAAATCAGACCAGCTGCACAGCTATAAATTAGAAGTGAGGCTTGAGAGAAGGAAATCAATGGATAGCACGACTGTTATATCTGATATTGTCTACATTTTGGAAAATCTGTTCAGGCTGGGGAGGCTGCCACCAGAGATTCACCTTAAGCTTCACTGCTTCATGGCATTTTTCCATCTTGTCCTTCTGGAAAGGTTTAACTAGTTCATATTCCAACATATTTTAGCATCATAAACTTTATTTTTTCCAGTTTAAAGATACTTCTTGGGAGGACTGTAAAAATTTTTAAATTTCATAGAATCATAGAATGCTTAAGGTTGGAAGAGACCTCCAGAGATCACCTAGTCCAATCCCCCTGCACACGCAGGGTCACCTACAGCATGTGGCTCAGGGCTGCGTCCAAGCGGGTTTGGAAGATCTCCAGAGAAGGAGACTCCACAACCTCCCTGGGCAGCCTGTGCCAGGGCTCAATCACCCTCAATTTTAAGCATACTCTAAATAATTCAGGTGGCCAATGACCTCCAATTGTAAAGGCAATAATATTTGAAGCCTCAGACCTCTTGTGCTCTTACAGCATTATCTCATCCCACAGTATTTCAAAGTCTTCAAACAAGTATTCAGTCCATCTCTAAAACCTCCCAGCCTTCAGGAACCAAAGCTCCAGGCTTTTGATCTCAACTCTTTAAGTTCTTCCTTAATCTAAAAGGCTTTAGATTTGGTAACTGCTTCCCTGCTGGAGAACCTCGTTACTGGAACACAGAGGGTCAGAATTGAGATGATTGTTGATTGTTTCTTCTTTCAAGTAACTCTTTCTATGTTCTTATTTATTTATTGCAACAATTAATTTTTTTCTTCTAAGGACATCAGGTCATTGCACAAAAAATTACACCTTTTGTCGTTTCTTCTTTGAAGTTTACTAATAGGTCATTAAAGCATTATGGAGGAGTGAATGTATCATTAAAGTTTTTGGTGAGTGACCTTTGATGTTCTTGTGATTCCCCTTGCCTTTTCAGGAGACAGTCAGGAATAAACCAGTTGGGAACAGTTGGGTACATCTCTCCAGAATGCAAAGTTTTGCTGGTCCTAGAGGAAACCACATGGAGCCTTCTCTATGGACAAAAATGGAATTTGTTCAGTGCTGGCCTTTTGCTTTGCCTTTACTTTGTCAACATTAGCCTTTATTTAGATCTTGCCAACAGAGGGTCCTCCACCTTTGCTTGTTACTTCCCCTTTCCCCCTGTTTTTGTCTGTTTCCACCCTGTTTAAGCCATTCTACTTTCACATCTCCCCTTCCAATGTTTGATTAACATTTTGTTTTTCATCTAAGTAATTTAAAGGAGCTTATCTTCTGCCCAGGATGCACTTAGATATTAGCATTTCTGTCCAAGTGCTTGAATCAGTGCTTGAATTGAAGATTCCAAGGGGAAGGAAGCAAAAAGCCCTATCTTAAGCAACAAATAAAGTTAACATGAGGTGGGTTGAGGGAAGGAGAATCCTTGCTAGAAGGATATAAATAACTAAAAAGAAGAATTGTCTAGAAAAGTCCATAGAGATTTTTATACAGTGCTGGGATGGAATAGAGATAAGAAGCATTAAGATAAATTCAAGAAAAAATAATTCCTAACGGTGTGCTCTATTAGATTGTGAAATAGTCTCCTTCTGAAAGTGGTGAGAGCCAAATGGTTTGGGTCATTTAAAATTCTGAAGAATAGGGAGCAGGGCTGGTTATATCATTCAAATGCTTCACGTGGAGGTATATTTACACTGTCAACAGCAAGCATTTCCATTTAAAAAATTGCTGCTATACACGTGTGTCAAGCAGTCTATGTTTAGAAAAGCAAAAGATAATATTCTCTTTATCACCCATCCTATTTTTCTTGTTATTATTTTGCTATACCAGTGGGAATAGTTTTATTGCTTTTCTTCATACAGATAGCAAAGAGAAGAATTGGAAAATACATAGTGTTTATAACATTATAGAGGTCTGGAGTTTTTTCTTCCTTCAGAGAGTAAAGATCAGAATGAAATTATTTTTAGCAATATGATTTTTTTTTTTTCCTGAGAGGAAGAAAATACTTGAAATACTGAGGTGTAATTTGTGCAGAATTTGCAACATTATATTGCAGGGAACATATCACTCAAGGAACTATGCTGCTCTTACTGCAGATATGTAACTGCCACTAATGACAACAGAAATTGCACATCTGCCATAGGGAAGTGACTGCCTTGCCTTGCCCTGATATGGCCATTTTGTTACATAAGTATTTCAAAATACTTCATATTCTTTGTTAGCCATCAAGTCATCACATTTACACAATTTTTAATCAGCATTATATACATATATAAAACTTATGCGCATATAATTGGTCTCTACTAAAGTCTACTCTTTGGTAACAATTTCTAGGGGAAAATAAAACAAAAACACCTGTATGCCCATGCAGAGGGTCCTGCCCAGCTCCCTCCTCCTGCCTGGCTCTCCTTGGCTGCTCCAGGGTCCCAAGCAGTACATCGGTGGTCACTGAGGTCCCAGATAATTTCTAGTAGCAAATCTGGCACCATGCAGAGATATGTGAGGTTTCTTTTTAGCAAGCTGCACTGTGTAGCAGACCTGTTTAACCTGGCACTTTGCCCAGGCTAATTAGCCCTGCAGAGAAGATGGGTAAATGAGTTCCAAAGAGCAGAGCAAAACCAAGCTGCTTCTTGTACCTGAGCTGGCTCACTAAATGCTGTCTTAGGCATCCATTCAGGGTATTGCAGCTTGTGATGTTGGCCACACACATAGGCCAGGAAAAACATGAGCTAACTGGAATGTGCAAAAGGAAATCAAGGACCCATCTTCTCTTGTGGTTAGTCTCTCCCAAATATAATTCTTTTTGACATAGCTAATTAAGATGAAGCTCTTGATAGGATAAACTTATTTAAAATCATAGGGATCTGTGAAGACAAAGTAGCTCAAGAAGCTTTGTGAACATATTTCATGGACACATGAATTATTTTCCCTCTTAAAATCACTAGGGCAATTTAATAAGTATCAGTAGTTCAAATATTTCCAAGTATGTAACTCCGGCCTGAGTCCCAGTGCTGGTTGTTCTTGTTTTACTATGGTACAGCTTTCTAATTTACATAGCAAACTGGCCAACAAATGAAGAAAAATATTGTATAAATGGAAAAAAAATCTCAGTTTTTTTCTGCTAATTCATTTTCTAGCGATTTGATTCATTGGTAGTATGTGAGGAAGGGCTAGGTGCAGGTGATTTTGAAGCCATAGAGAGGTAAATGATAAATATTCGTAAGGAAAAAAGTTCTTATTTAACACAAACTTAGCCCAAGTTCTAATTTAAACATAAAAAAAAAAAATCCCAGACTTAGTGAATACTATTTCAGTTCTAAAAATATGGAAAAAAAACAAAAGGCACTGCAAGTGGATTCCTAGGGCATAAACTTAGTCACCTAAAATGAAAACATCCTGACTGACATTGCTGAGATAGAAAAGAGCTGCTGAAATAACCTTGAATGCTGAAGCTGTCCTGTTCTGGTCTTATGGTGAATTATTGCAGGAATTCTCTGCTTTACTTCCACATTGCTTTAATCAATATTTATTCCTTTAAAAAGTGTCAGAGTTTGTGTGATTTGATGTCTCAAATTAACTATATCTCACAGTCACAGAAAATTGTCAGTTCAAAACAAGGAGCTGCTGAATACTTTGTTAGAACAAGGTGACTCTTCACATGGCAAAATTTGGCCTTTTTTTCTAATTGCTTATTCTGGTGTCCAGTCATGATTTTATCAATCCCACTAGTCTGTTTACAGTCTTCTGCTATGTGGATGTTCTGCTATGTGATACAATCTTTTACAGTTCATATAAATGTTCCTAAAAGTTCCTAAATGTTTCTACTATTTTACTGCTACCACTTCAACTCACCACTGCTTGGAACAATATCTGTTCCCATCTAGTTGGGAGACTGAATTGTACAAAGCAGTTGGGTCTTTTTTTTTTTTTTTAAAAAAAGAATATTCCAGTATTAAATTATAAATACTACGGATTTCTAAATGTTATCCCAAGATATAGTGATATATCTCAAATCATAGAATTGCATGCTGAAACATGCAATCTCATCAGTAACAGCATATTTCAGGCTCAGAGCAATATGCAGGAGTGTTTCGCGGCAGCTGCAGCCAGCAGCCAAGAATACTCCAAGTTGTCAGAGCTTCAGGCTATACTGTCTCATCTCTTTACCTTCCATGGATTACCTTGGATCTCAGCCTCTGCGGGAACTCTGAGCGTGTGTGTTTGGCTACTGTCATGGCACAAAACACAGCAAGCATGGAGCACTAGAAGGAAAATGCCTGCACTCATCAAGACTTACGTGCAGATTGCAACTTTTCTGTGTTGGGCATGGATATTCCATGAAGAGGGATTTGGGACCCTCTGTCCCTCTGTTAACCATGTCCCTCAAGTTAACCATGAGGCAGCAATGTGCCCTTAT
>VZSV01000002.1:11171017-11214804 GCA_013398735.1 Nothocercus julius | reverse complement strand
CTGAAACATATGAAGATCCATCTGCATTTAAAGAAGAACTTCTTTGCTGTGCGGGTGCCAGAGCCCTGGCACAGGCTGCCCAGAGAGGCTGTGGAGGCTCCTTCTCTGGAGACCTTCAACCCCGCCTGGCTGCCGCCCTGTGCCCCGTGCTCTGGGTGTCCCTGCTGGAGCAGGGGCTGGACTGGCTGATCCCTAGAGGGCCCTGCCAACCTCAGCCATTCTCTTATACTGTTCTGTGATTCAACTAAAGAGAATACATTTGAATACAGGCCCTAATTCATAATTACCTGGGTTATGTTTTAAATTTGGGAGATTAGATTGACTGTTTTGTTTCTTTCCTGAAGAAAAGACACTGCCAACAACAACCTTTGTTTTTACTGCATTCAGACCAAAGTCCTGCTGTGATATGTGATACAAAGATGAAATAAATGATCCCTGTCTACAAAAACTATGTCATAGACTCATGATAATTTACAGTTCAAAAGTTAGGCATGCAAGCCACACTTTTTAAAATTTGGATAAGACTTAGATAGTTCCAGACAGCAAAACTCTATCTTAGAGACTTCTTATAGTAAAAGCTAATCCAGCTTCCTGTATCGACTACGAGGGCAACACAGAGTGGCTCAGATTTCATAGAAAGTTGGAAGGAACCTTTACAGATCATCTAGTCCAACCCCCCTGCACACGTAGGGTCACCTACAGCCTTTGGCTCAGGACTGTGTCCAAGTGGGTTTGAAGGTCTTCAGAGAAGGAGACTCCACAGCCTCTCTGGGCAGCCTGGGCCAGGGCTCTGTCACCCTCACTGGCAAGAAATTTTTCCTTAAGTTCTTGTGGAACCTTCCATGCTCAGATAATGGCAGAAAAATTCTATCCCTACTGTGAGGGAAAAAGCGACCTAGAAGGATGGGGCAGAGTACTGTCAAATATACACACACCATCTATATTCATCTGTCCCCAATCCATCCACTGTTAAATGATTTATGTTGACACATATGAGAGGCAAGAATTTTAACAGGAGGCAACACTTTTACTCAATGGCTTGCATGGCTTACTTGTTTTTTCCAGCTACATCAGTTAGTCCAAATAAAAAGTATTTTTATTTGTTATAGCCCTTGTCTTTCCCATATCCTTAGATATCAGAGCTGTAAGAATATTCCTATTTAGAGAAGATGTGTCATGGCAAAGATAGATCTTCAAAAATCATTTGAAGAAGAAAACACTGGCTATCAGGTCAGTTCTAGAATAACTTTCAAGTTTCAATCTAGCTAAAGAGCAACACTATTATTTTCATTAAAAAAAAAAAAAAGAGAGAAAAACATTAAATCAGTCATTGCATAATCATATTAAAAGTCACTAGACACCAGAAAGGTTCTTCTGCTTTTCCTGAAAGTGGAGCAGAATCAGGAAGATGGAAGCACGGTGATGGGTCAGGAGGTAGAAACTGTTCCCTGGGGCCACGTGGAGCAGTGGCCATGTCCCCACAGAACACAAAAGCATATAAAGGTGGAAAAAAGCTACCGGGTGCCATTTGGGAGAGGTTTTTTTTCCCTATAGAGTCAAGTTAAAAGAGGTTCCAGGTGAGCGGAAGCCAGTTGCAGCTGCCGGGATAAAAAAGCAGCTATTTGAGCCTAATTTGTTATTTTATTTCCAGCAGCCTAAAAAGCCTTCAGTTAACTGGAGGCCAAGTGATACTCAGCAGAAGGAAATTTTAAAAAACTATATAGAGAGAAGGACACTTTTTAGTCCCTCTAAAATGAAATGCTGTGAACCATACAATTCCAATTTCCACCTCCTGCTTAAGTATTCATGTGGATACCGGCAGTGCTGCCACGGAAGTGAAGGCACTTCCAAAGTCATCATAGCGTAGCTCTTTCTCCTGGCAATATACTTCAAAGGAATAGGTTTGCAGATCTACTTGCAGGTGCTTAGGATCAGTTTGCAGATGTGCGAGGCATCAAGGCTCAGCTGACCTCGCAGATTAAACACGATCGGTCATTTCTGTGCCAACCAGGGAAACGGTTCTCAGACCGCTTTCCTCCTCATAAATCCAGAGCTGAGTTAAGTCCACAGCGCACAGGAACTTGTGGCTTTTCCTAACCGCCTCTGTGAAATTTTTGACTATTGGAGGATTTGGCCACTTTGTTCATGAAGGATATCACAAAATCAGAAGTAACAAACAAGGGGTAGCAACAGCCACCAGTGCATATGTTAGTAATTTCTGGCTTTCAAAGATTCTCACTTCTTCCTAGACGAGATATTAGTCATTCATATTAGCCATCTCTAGTCTGGATTACCAGGATTTGCTATGTCTAAATTTGAATGTGAACATATTACACTGCTTTAAGAGAATTAGAAAAATATTAAACAATGGATCAGTTTAAATAACATTATTTTAAATAGGGAACAACTATGAAGCAGAAAGGACCATTAGAATATGCAGGATGACCACCAAGCACTGATTACTTTGCACGCTTTGCATGAAGCAAAGTATCCAGCAGTGCCATTTAATGAACTCGGTAAACCGAGTTTGCCTTTGCCTTGCACTACCAGAGCAAGGAAGTACAAGTGTTTGTTTTACATAAATGCTTTTTTACAGGACAAAGATGGTATTCATCCTTTCTTGGAAACACACACGCAGACAACACAAATTAGGAAAAGCAAAACTTTCTGTATATTTGTCAAAATGCACCACAATTATTTCACTGCATGCTGAACTTGTGTAGACTGGAAAAAAAAAAAAGAATAGTTTCTTAGCTGGAGTACTAAGAGCAGCAGCTTTATGAAAATTAAGCAAATAGAAGGTAAAATGAACCTCAGACCATCACCATGAGAATACACTCTTCGTGGTGATAAGGAAAATAAAATTTAAAAGAACAAATAACTCTGAGTTCCTGTCACTGCTAATGAAATTTCATTTACCTTTTCTATTTAGCAGCTATCAGTCTTCATATATCAGATTTAATTTTGTGCAGTTATACATTATTTTTCAGTCGTAGCAATAAATTAACCTCATGGATTGTAAAGGCAGACGGGACCACTATAATCATGTAATCTGACCTCATAAAGCAAAGAACATTTTTCTTGATTAAATTCAAGCTGAGAGTGTTTGTATCTCTGTGTACACAAACATAAATTTATTAAAGAATATAAATATATAAGAATATATTTATATATCCATATGAACACACAAATACACACACATAGATATGTTATGGAATGCCTACAACTATAACCACTCAAATCCAGATCCAAAGACCATCTTTATTAAATCATCGGATTTGGGATTAGAGCCTCAGTGTACAGATGACGAAAAAAACATAAATGCACTTCCCATTTTTTGGTTATTTGGCTGCCAAGTTAGAAACATGGTGACTGGTGTCAGTTGCCTTTTAGTGTAAAGCATCTGTATTTCAGTGTGGGAAAATAATCACTCTAATAAAAAAAATAAAATTCATCATTAACTTTTACCTACAGCACCTGAATAATTGTTAAAAGCAACTAATTACCTGCATACCAGAAAGCACTTGTAATTAGTTGCTCTGAAACAGTGCACATGTCAAAAGACCTCCAGGGGGGATAGGTGCAGAAATCCCATTAGCCAAAGTTGCCTGTGAATTTGAGCACTTCTTCCAAAATATACTCCGGAGACTACTATTATGCATATTAGCTTTTCTAGTCAAAGCACTTTCCTTCTTCCACATGTGCATGAATGAAGAGACCAGCCCACCTGCAAGATTTCATGAATGAAGAGATGTTTTTTTCTTTCCGTTGTAACTGAGGGAAAGTATTTTTCTCTTGGATGTCCAGTGAAGTTACAGAAATCGCACTGTTAGGATGGAAGTGGGGATACAGCATTTACATGCAAGAAATCTGTTTCACCCAGAGGGGCTGAGTGTGTCACCAGCTTCCTGGGGCTGTGAGACAGCGCTCTCTTCGAGCATGAGTCATTTAAAGTGTTCTTCCCATTTAGCTGCAATAATAAAGCCATATCCTAGTAGTGTAAAAACACACGCAGCCTCCGTCTCGCCCCAGCACGCACTGCGGCACTGAAGGCTCTTGCACATTTGCTGTTTCACACGCATTCCCTCAATCCAATTTTCTCCTCTATCCAGCCCAAAATGAAGCTGGAGCTGAGAGAAAAGAACCTACGTGAGCTACAAGATGTATGGTCCCTTTCTCTTTTAAAAGAAGTTATCTGGATTCCCTCCTGACTAAGTCACGTCAATCCTTGTCTACTTTATTCCTTTACTGCACAAATTGTCACCTTCAAAATTAATGGTCTTTTTCAGAGAGGAGTGCCTATCTCAAAGCATTTATCTGATAGAGCCGGCAACATTTTTCCAAAGAACTGTCCTCCATCAGGAAATGCTGTTTCATTGAAATTGAAAGTTTTAAGTGAACACGTTGATTTTTATAGTATTTGACAGAAAAATTCAAATGCTTCAAATAAAAATGGAACATCAGGCTTTTTTACTTGGTTTTGTTCTAATGATACAATCTTGTTCCATTTCTATTTGCACTTGTTTTAAAATTTACTTTCTAAATAACGCAATCTTGTTTCCTATAATTCAATATTATATTCTAATGTGTTGAGATTGTCAGGCTGAAACATTTTGACATGGTTGAAATGAAATTTTCTAGTGGTCTAGGTGTCTTGAAACAGATCCCTTTCCAAATTTCCTCCTGGAATTTCTTTTCAAAATTGCATCTTTTTGTTTTAACATAAATTGATATGAAGTATTAAAATGGTTGTATTTCTCCAGAGAAGAATTTTTGTTTTTGACCAATTGTGATAGCTAATAAAAATATAAATAGGCAAGTATATATGGACAGTTTTCTATATAGTTTTTTTTTTTTTTTTTTTTTTTTTTTTTTTTTTTTTTCTGGCTGGCTAGGGTTAGTTCAATGTTTTCTGAAATGGATACAAAACAGGAGAAATTTCCACATACACATGTGCAAACAAATTCATATATGAATTACCTGCAGTCTGTACAGATTATTTTTCTTGCTTAAAGAAGTATTTTTAACCTAAACTGTTTATAGCTAGATACAGTAAATTACTTACGGCTGTAAAATGCATTTGTGTTTATAGGTCATGTCTGTGCACACCCATCCCAAGCACTGCTTTTAAATGAGCTTTTCTTTATAAATTTACTTCCCAGAGTAAATGTTCCCCTCCTAGTTGTAACAACCCGTGAACTGTGATGACATAAAAAGACTTTAGGTAACTCCCTTGCAGGGAGCCTGCCAGTTTGACTCCCTAAGAACTATTTTAAAGCTGAATTACGGCCAGTATTATTGCTATATCCAGCTGCTATATCCAAAGCAGCTACATTTTCTGAACCACAAAGGTGGTTTTTCTCTTATGGCTTCTGCATTTAATATGAAATGTTGTGCTCATCCTGCGCACTGTGCTGACAGGACAAGAGCGGCGCCAAATAGCCTAATTAGAACATGATTGATCCCCTGGTCAGGAAAGGTGAAAAGTTGTCGCGTAGGCAAAATGATGAATGGAGGAGACCTAACCATTTGCCTGGAAATACTACATCCCTTGACAGTCTGTGGTTTTATCTGAGGTAGCGAATAGCAGGAATGTTTGGAGAAAGCACCACATTTTACTTGTGCTTTTGTCAAGGCACATGAAAATCCACATATAAAAAGCCAGCTCCAGCGCTCACCCCCCTTGCACAGGTGTAATTTTCCCTCTGCCTTTATTCAGTCAAAATTCCTACTGTGTGCCCTTAGGAATTTGGCCTATGTTAGAAATGAGAGAAAACAAACTGAGGATTTCGAACTTTGGATCAGTCAGCTCCAAAATGTCACTAGCCTTGAGTTTAAAAAGTTCATCTTTCTGACACTGCTCAGATAAAGCTGTAAAGTCCTGAGCAGCACTTTAATTTGTAGAACTTCACAATGTTTTGCACAAAAGACAGAACAAAAATGTGTTCATCTTTTAAAGCATATATTGTAATGAATACAGATTTTTTTTTTAGAAATGTTTATACCACTTTAAATTTGTGACAATAACTTTAACTTTCTGGAATTAGCTTTTTAGTCTGCATTACGATACAAACCTCAAATAAATAATACTGAAAAAGTGCTGCATTGTTGCAATGAAGCCTTTGGTGAAAGAGCAAGGCTTTCCTTGCCTTGGGCTCCAACAGCTACTAGTTTTACTCAATGGTCAGAGCGCTCCATGGGGAAACAAGAAACCTTAATTCTCTTGCTACCAATAACTTTCCCTTTGTTCGCTGAACATGTACAAAATAATTTTTAAAATAACATCATGTGTATTAAACACTCACTTCAATATGACTTATAGAAGCAATGCTTCACATGTGTGAATGAGATTTTGGCAAGCAAAGTTATATGCAGAAATTGCATTTGGGTCTGGAAAAGACTCTTTTCACTAACCCAGATAGATATTTAATTTCTATGGGATAAATTGCATGCTACCCATTCACTAACATAATTTTCCCACTGATGATTGACATTTAGATATCAAAGAGGGAAAAGGATAGCATAATATTAGATGGCACATCTCGGAGGAGTAACAGGTATTCATTAGACTAGGTATTTCAGCAAATGGCATGCTAAAGTCTTGACAAAAATCATGTCAAAAGTCATGTCAATCTTTTTTTTTTTTTTTTTTGCTAACTCAAAAGCCCATCTGTCTGCGGATGACAATCACTCATCCTGGCACCTGAAATATAGCAAATAATACCCTCACTTGAAAAGATGAAAGCCAGAATCAATGTGCAATGCACTGTATTGCTGACCGATAGTCAAGGACATGAAAATGCAAATAAACAGGGTTCGAGTATTCCCACAGGGAGCAGTGTAGGGCATTACAGAGCAGGAGGAGACCACGACATTGGAATTCGGGCACCAGAGCCTCAGGGCTGCTTAACCTTGCAGAACAGGTGTGATACAGAAACGGCTGCAAGGATGGGAGCAACTGGCACATGTCCCTCAGCAGCGGTTCCTTCAGCCACTTGAGAAATGGGGTATCCCAACTCCAGAGAGACTCCAAGCCAGTGCCAATGGCTAAATAAAAACATGGTGTTTTTGATTAAACATTAACAGCTATCTGCAAGGGTTAAACAAGAGGGAGAAGGGCAGAGTAATTTTTAGAGCTTTAACAAGGGCAGAAAAAAATTCAGAATCCTCCTCCTGGGAGAAAGCCAGGACCTTTGTTAAGAAAATAGAGATCTGCATTGCAGAATAACTGGACTAAAATGACTTCCTCACACCAGATTGTACTCTTTAGAATAGATGCAGTACATATGGGAACATGTATCCTGCAGTTAATGTCTAGTTATGCTTTCCTCAAGATGAATAATGCTAACAATACAACAATAGCAAGATAAGAATGGAAAAGAGGAAGATTTGCACTATCTGTGCTCATTAACCCAAACTATAATGTTTCCCTTAAATATTAAATACCTTCCTATCATTAGAAACACATTGTGAAAGGCTAAAGAAATATATTATGTGCAGGATTTTTTTTTTAAGATTTTTTTTCCTTAAGAGACAATGGGAAAAGCAACACAGCTCCTTTAATCCTGTAATCTCTCTGGTAGCAATCAGCTTGGGGTACATTTCAGTTTGTTCACTTGTCATCTACATTAAGAGTCCTTCAATGAGCTTTTCTTTTAAAGTAAATACAGAATGACACATTTATAATTAGATCTCCCTGACCATTCCCTTTTAGGTTTGAAGGATATGAAATGTGGACATGTCATGCAGTTCCCTGCTCCTGATCAGTGTGCTAAGGAGCTTAGACTTTCACTGTTGATTAGTGAATTGTAAAACAACGGACACAAAATATACTACAGGTGCTGTTGGTTCGGATATTGTAGTCTCAATTATTCCCTGCATGCAGGAACAGTCAGAAACTCAAGAAATATTTCAACCAGGGCTGGAAAAAAATGTTCAAATCAGCCTGGAATTTCATGCAAAGATTATTGAGTCATAGCAAAAATACAGGTCCCTGAGAACACAGTAGTGGACAAAACTCTTGCTTCTGTCCAGCCTAAGCACAGTAAATATGCTTGAAGATCATTAGGAGCACAATACAGGATTATTTGTTATTATTTGTAATTCCTATTGATGTTCAAAATATTTCTTAATATTCATGGCCATTCAAACTGTCCATAATGTTATTTCTCACTAACGGAAAAAATGAGACTTTTTGGTTATTTCCTCTAGTTCAAATCTTGTTTTGAATAAAACATTCACGCTTTTGCTATCTATGAATAAATTTCTCAACAAATATATCATATAATTTTCTTTGATAGTCCAGGATTATCCTAATGATGTTGAACTTTTCAAAAGAACTTTATTCCAATCGAGGCACTGATCCCTGTTTGCTCTTTCTTAATATATAGTAAAAATGCTCCCTTTTTTACATAGAACAAAAATCAATTATACTTGCCCCCACAGATTTTCCTTGTTTGTATTCACTGATCAGCAATAATAATCATTCAGTACCACTCCTGTGTGACTATCACATCTCTGCAAGGGAAGTCAGCTATGGGAATTTAGCGAAACACCAATGTTCCTCAGCCTTCTGATTTTTACCAGGTCCATTGAACATTAATATGGACCACCTAGGACTCCATTTCTTCCACTTCTGTGAAAATCATAATGGTAAAAACCACCTGAATTTACCACTGTCCTGAACACACTCACTACACCAGAAAAGCTATCAATAACTTCCCACCATTTTCTCCATAAAGTCAAGCTTTCCATCCTAACCTGCTAATGCTCTTCCTTGGTCAATTTCTTTTTTTTTTTTTTTTGGTTTTCTTTTTCTCTCCACCCAGTACCATTTAGCATTTTTATAGCTATGCTCTTTTCATAACTCTAGCTTAGTATTTACCACCTCTTGTCTAATAAATCTCTTTTCAGGCCACAGTATTCTTTCAAACCCTAAGAATCCTAATCTGCCATTTTAGTTCTTGAAACAGTGGGTATTCCTGCAGTGCTAAATAATCACGGCCAGCACCTGTGCTCTGATCTCGACCCCCTTCCTTCTCTGCATCTCACTTGGCCAGAGGCCTCCTCTGGGCCTTTGCACTACCTCCATGAGCATAATTATTAATGTTTTGGGGGAGGGCTTCAGGATGTCTGAAATGAGGGCTGTGTTACACATCTTTAGAAAAATACTTCCATTATACGTAAACCTTGCACGTTGATTGCCCTGGAGTTTGACATGAGGGCATTCAGGGGCATTTGGTGGCATGAAGTCTTCAAGGACAGAGCAGGAAGACTATGGAGAGAGGGAGATCTTGCTCAGTCTTCCTGGGTAACAGGCCTTTGGATATACTTGCTGTTCTTTGAATTACGTTTAGGCATGTGGAGAAATCCTAGTTGGCCTGGGCCCAAATTATGCCTACACTAGATAGATGCAGGAGGTAAAGCTGATAAAAGGGTCTGGGTTTTTTGCAATGGGAACTCAAGTAACAATCTCACATGTAGATGTATTGGAGGTGAATTTCATCTCCTGTCTAAACTCAGAGGGTAATTCGGCAGCCCACTCACTGATACCTGGGGCTATTTGAGATGCTCTTGGGTATTTTGTCTGGCCTTCAGCAACCACTGCAGAAGGGCACAGGTCTTTTACATGTCCAGTACTGGCAGTTCCATGTGGATATGTCAAATGCTAGCTCAAATGGCATCAGACACTTATGGCCTCTGTCCATGAAAAAGACTGACACTTTCAGAGGTCAATTTAGTCCTTCCTATAATAGAGAGAACAAAATGAGCATTTAAATCAAATGCTCAAGTTAAGAGTTATATGACATTAATCCCAACATAAGCAGCAAGATATCTGCAGTAACATCAGGATACCTGCATAAACTTACACTGCCTAAATTATCTCCTTTCCATGCATCTTTATGGAAGGGGTGGCAGCAACTCCAAAAGATACACTGAATATATCACTAGAGTACTGAACATGTCTAAACTAAAGGATGCAGTCTGAAATTTAATCTAATTTCATTGAATTTAAAGAATGTTCTGATGGCAATTTCAGTAGTGCCAAAATTTTAGCTTAACTTGCTTACTTGGCACCAATAATCTCTCACACCGAGTAGGCACCAGTGAGAATTATTACGTTATGATGATCTATGTTATACAACATACAATATTTGGCATTCTGAGAATGCTGCAATTAAGCCAGTGTTTAGAGGTCACATAATTCTTAATCCAGCATGGCATTATGCTCAATATTTAACTCTCAAGAAAGCAAAAGTTAATGACAACGGAATACTTTATTCTCTTATAAGCAAGAAGCTAAGCGAAAACTATTCGCCCATCTTCTGTGGGTCTTGCTTTCTCTGGAAACTCCAACTACATGGCTGTTCAGAACAAAAAGATCCTTTAAGTTGTGGACCTAATTATGGATTTGGAAGCTGAATTTTAGACATTAAGCTTTACAGTAATAGGTTTAGAAATCTTAGCTGGAAGACTACTAAAGTAGAGAAGGAAGCAGCACAGCTGAGGAATCACTACTACACATAGTCTAGAGAATGACAGATGAGGAAGGTTAAAAGAATTAAAAAGAAAGGAAGGCAAGATCAAGAACTATAAATCTGCAATAGAACAACAAAAGCCTGTAGAGATACTAAAAGAAAGGAGCAAAGTGGTCAAATCACAAGCTGTAATAATAAAAAAAAAAGAGCTACACTTGGTATGTGTCAGTGAGCTGGCCAGGACTGAGAGCAAATGCAAAGACTAAATGTTGGAGACAATCAGCAGAAATCACGCACAGCTGACAAATGAAAATAAATAAGTAACTAAATAAAAAGGTAAAAGAATCAGAGATGATACCCAAGTTGATAATGAAGATGTTACAATTCCGTTTCAAGTTCTACAGCAAACATTGATTGGTAACCCTTGGAAAAAAAATATCCTAAATAGTTCAAGTGAAATCCAAGGCCATACTTAGATTTGTAGCCAGCAGAACACTGCTGCTTTACACAAGATGAGGCTCAAAAATAATAGATCCAGTGTACCCTTCCAAAACAAAGTATGGTTTTACATTAAAGTTTAGGAATCAGAGAATAGCGAAAAAGTGGGCACAGTAATAATGTATGTCAGAAAAGAAAAATCAGAGCTTTTAGTTTTAATGTCTTGTTACTAGTTAAAACAATAACAAGTTTGGATGACTGATCATCCAAAAGGTAATGAAATAATAGACAAGAAATAATAAACAATAATAGACAAGAAAGACTGGACTTGATTTTACCTTCACAGAAGCTAAGATGAGATCAGAGCATCTCATACTAATACAAATCTATTGATTTCAATTAATTTAATCTTATTATTTACTCTAAATCACAGACCAGAATCAGGACCAATTAGTTTCAGTGAGCCTGAGTCTCTCAGGGAGATGGCAGAAATCTCAGGATCAGTTGTCAGGAAAAACCTTTCAAGCGAGGGAACACTTTACAGATCTCAGTGGAAAGCACTAAGCAGCCAGTGTTAGTTTTGCATGGGTTTTCATAAACCCGTGTACTAGAAAAAAATCTTAATTGAGCTAATTTAGAAATGTTCTTTCTGATCAATATATTGAATTCATTATAATTTGATTCCCTGCCTGGTGATCATTCTTATGTAGCTTGTAAGTGCATTGCAAATTTGAAATGCATACAAACCTGTAGTGAAATTCATTTACTAAAACAAAAATAATCTGTCAATTCTTGAGAAATGGTGCAGATTGTCAAGATTAATGGCTGTTTTTTAGCGGTATTCTTGCACAAATGTTATATAGCCTGCTGCTTCAGCAGCATATCATTTAATAATGAGAGAAACACTGGTGTTGAAAGGGACAGGACTTGTTATTTACTTCTACCTCTGGAAGAAAATATCATTGCAGGAAACTCCTGTCCAATCAAAAGGAGAATTAAAATTGTTATTCTGTGCTGGACATTAAGTAAATACCTAAATATTCTATTGACAAAAATATATATATATATATATATTTTTCAAATACATATTTTATCTCCATTCAAATTTTCATCAATAAAGTGCTATTTCGAAGTGCTGAATCCATCTTCCAACACACTACAGATTCCTTACATGGATGAGAATCTACTTAAAAAAATTAATTAGAGTCTGATCTTATGAACAGGAGGGTATCTTTATGAGAAATCCTGCAGAAATCCTGTTTTAAGGGCAGATGGGTGAATAAAGTTACTCATCTGACATTTACAGGATGAAAACCAGTGTATACTCAGTGCACATATTCTGACCTCATTTACATCTGTGTAATTCAAATTCCTTGTAGTCTTTGGAATTAATCCAGTCCAAATCAGATGATACTCTTGTCCAAATATTCCTGATTTACTTCTGTATGATATAAACTAGAATGCTTCCCTCAAGAATCACTATAGTCTCTATAGATTTATACCAAAATAATTGACAGCAGTTTTTTTCTCTACTGGGGACACTGAGCAAATTTTCTAAACCATAACTTTTCTATGACATACCAGAAGCAGAAATACTTCTCTTTTTCATATTCTTCTTATTGTATTTTAGCAAACAGTGGAATTTTCGAATTACCTAAGTTCTAAGTTGATTTTCAGTATAGCCAGCTTCTTAGGATCATTACTTTCCTGTAGTTTCCCAAAATCTCAATTCAACTTGAGCTGGAAGCAAAGTTCAGTTTTGACTTTAGATTTTCATTCGGGCTCATCTTTCAAACTTAATATTTTTCTTGCTGGCATATGTTTGCCCATCGTCAGTTAGAATCTGCATGATTTTACATTCATAAAGAAAAGTTAAGCAATTCAACGAAAACCATAAACTTCTTTTTTTTTTTTTTTTTTCAGGGACCAAAGTGGCAGCTTTCTCATTACATATCAATTTACAGCTCAAAATCAGGAATAGATCAATGCAAACCATCTGCACCTTGCAAGTTTTAACATATCTCCCTTTCGTCACTCTCAGTAAAGCAGAGGAAGTTATGCAGAGCATGTGGTCTGCTTTCACAAATAATTTCTATGGAAAACAGCAGTCAGACAGTAATACAGGCCCAAGGTGACCTCATTACTGAAATTTGTTCTACTTGTCATTAGACATATCACACTGTGTCACTCAAATTGGGAAAGGAATAAGAGATACTGACACGCAGCACCAGTGATTAGAGATGAAAAATACTGTTACACCACAAGAATTCCTTGGTGGAAAAGAAATATGTATAATGTTTAAGATTCAGTTGCCCCCTGATCTGTCACCACTGCCTTTATGGCTCTATTCTGCTTCTACTTGTTAATTCTCCCTCTCAAGGGACAACACCTTTTCTTGAACAGTATTTCAGAGGCAGATGTTCCCTGGGCAGCCACCTCGGATATTGAGTTTTTGGTAGTGTAGCCCTCATGTACTGTGCAAAAATATTTACTACAATCATAGCAGGTCAACTTAGACACTTGTGTTTTTTGTGATTATTCAAATAGCTTCATGTCACTGTCTAAGCTTAGAAATTGCTCGGTTCTTTGGAATTGTATGTTACGGTTAGATCAGGTCAAAATTTGATCTGATCTTCTTTAAGTCCATAAGCTGCAAGGAATGATATCAGCAATTCAGAAACTGCCACTTGGCTACCATGGCTGGCAAAGATCTTCTTGGCTACCATGGCTGGCAAAGATCTTAGTGAGAGGAATTAAATTGTCCACCCAACTGTCAAAGCCATTTCCAGCTTTCCCCATCTTTGTAACCAAAGATCGGGGTCAGTTTGCCCTTTGGGCCTTACTGTAGCTGTCCTTCAATACTTGGCCAATATTTTACCGCTGTGAGTCCCCACAGAGCGAAAGTCCCACAACAGTTTCGAGAAACATGTTACCTGAAGCACAGCAATTCAAATGAGATTTAGAGCCAGATTCAAAGGGTTAGGTGATTTAGTCTGACTGCAGGAAAAGATCATTAAATCCAGGTGTTTCCCATTTGTCATTATCAAAGATTTCAAGATGATGTTTGCAACAGTGTCCCAGAGTAAGAGCAAAAGTATTGGACATCATCCTAAATGTTATGGCTAAAGTCCAGTTTGACTAATTATATTCCACTTAGCATAATTCTCACTGCTAAGTAAAAAGAATGGGATTTGCTTTCCTTTTTCAGCCTGGACTGCTGGGAGTTGCTGCTACACACTTTAATACAATATCTTTCCACTTGAGAGCTGATGAGTCAAAGGATACTTAACATAAAAATATCTGTGGACTTCTATAGGGACAAAGATGTTACGTGAAGGCAAGATGGTTTTGTTCCAGTGTTTTTCTTTACAGATTTTTGCAGCTCTTTTGCTGCTTAAAATGATTAATTTTAACAATGACATAAGTTTGGGAAGGGGAAGAAGGGAATCTTAAAGAATTTTGTCAAATGTGTAAAACAGGTAAGAAGGACTAGGAGATAAAAAAACACTTTTCATCTCAGTTACTCAAATGTAAAGATTTTAATAGTTTGATCTTTCATGCCCCAGATGTATATTTAATTACTTTTTTATTACCTTGGCCACTTATGATCTATTAAACCCTTAATTTATTTCCAATATTCTCTGTACTTTGCTAATTCTATAAAGAAACAGGAAAATATAAGTCTGATTTACCTATCTCCTAACCATAATTAAAATATTTGATTGAGACAAGGTCAGTATGAGTGATTTTTTAACCCAGCTTTCTCCTTCTCTGTTAAATGTTATCTTGATCTCTTAAATGTTAATCTTAAATCTTTCTGCCCTAGCTGTATGTTTTATTTGAACAAATCTATTTGTGATTAACCCTTTCTCTTTGAACTCTAAGGCAACTGATTTGATCCTGTCTTCAGCAGGGCTTCCAGTCAAATATAAACACAATATTTCTTAAGCTTCTAATATTTGACGTTTCCTTTCTCAGTAAAATTTTGTCCAGCGATATCACCACTGCAGAATGTGTATATATATATTCCATTCAATTATATATGTTGACAGGTTAAATTTTCTCTAGATGTGTAGTTTTTAATCAATGTATCTTCAGATTGGTAGCTACTGCATATATTAATACTCTGATCTGAAATCAGTGGCAATCTATTTTTGAACTCAGAAAAGACCCTATTCTACTAGTAACTTTACTAGTGAAAATCAGAGCAATCTAGCAATGAGAAGACCAGTCTGACACATGATACATGATAAGTACATGATAAACTAGCCTCAGCACAACTCTGCGTAACCCATCTCTTGTGAACTGTTCTGCAGCTGCTAGGGTTCAAATTATTCCCTTACAAACTAGAAAGAAGAATTTTACTACCTCTGGCCATAATTTAGGCTACATAAGCCCAACTTCATGCTTTAGTATTTAGTATTTAGTATTTACATTAGTGTACTACCACTAATTTGGCTTGTATTTTGGCATACTACAATGCAGCTCACATATAAAGTCTGCCATCAGTAGATATGTGATAAGAAAAGAAAGGATAAACACACACAGTATTAAAAAACACTACAGTGACACCATAGGTCTATAAAGAATTATTACTGTACTTGCACCTACTCTCGTAGGTTATATTCTTGGCAGCTTTACATCACTGGAGTGAACAGTTCAAGCACTTTGCTTGTACTTGACAAACACTCTAAAGGTCAGTGCTTTCACCCTTTCACTAAACATCACCAAAAATAGCTACATAACTGCTCTAAGAGCTCTTGCTTTATTTATTAAAAAGAAATGCTATAAGGTTCTTCAAGACTTACATTGCAAAAAAATCCATATTTTTAAGAATGCTTAAAAGTTGCATTTTTGAATGATTTGTGCAAATGAAAAAAAAGATTCCTCTTCAATATTTTTTAAAAGAAATTTGCTCTTCATAAAAAATATCACATATTCTCCCTTCCTTGCTATATGTATTTCTTTAACTATAAAAAGAAGTAACTAAAGAAAGCAGAGAAGTCATAAAAGAAAAAATATATGCCCCAACATTCAAAATAATCTGAGACAAAAATATTTTCATAAATATCAGCAATAAATTGAAGCTGTCCCTTCACAGATTTAACCTCAAGTCTTTCCCACAACTTGTAAGCAGAAAAATTTATTTGGCACATTTATATTCATCAGAATAAATACATATGTTATAATTGTATTATTTTCCTTTTCAAAGAAGTACATCCTTTACATTCTTCTGTGAAGTTTTATGCTTTGATATGCCTTACAGTAAGCTGCAATTCATAAATTGTTGGGACACAAAAAGAACATGAATGTTACCCTAAGCTGGTTCCAGCCACTTGCTTTAGAAAGTCATAAACATTATGCCTAATTAACAGCCTAATGGTATGCTGAGAATGAAGGTCTTGCTTCTCTGTTCACTCCTGGGCTGGACTTTAATTGGAAAGAAATTTTCAGTGCTATAAACAGACCACCACATCTAAGCAATATTCAAAATTTACTTCTGACTTTTGATCTCAAACAAAATGATAAATATCATTAGCTTGCCAATTAATTTTCATGACTCATCACAATTTGAATAAAGAGTTCCTCAAACTCAAGACTTGCGCTAAGGATTTCTACCTGTCTCCTCCTTGGTTTCACTTGGTTTGTCATTATGGAAACAGCCTCTAAATATGTAATTATTCCTTCACCTCGATTGCTAGAACTCCCATGAGACATTCATGGCTTCACAGCAAGGAGTTAGGGTGGTTAAAATGTGAGCAAGATTCAGATGGTCTCAAGAGCCTCCTACCCTGCTCTGCCCCAAACCGAACCCCACGACCTTCAGCTACCAGCTCAGTGCATCTCTGCAAGGTGGAATAATCATCATCCCTGTCCTTAGTCCCTTGAGACCACATACTCAAGGAGGCTGGCTTCAAGCCTGGATTTGCACAGGCCCCTGAACAGACACCACACTACTAATTTTACTAAACCGTTTCTTACTGTCATTGTCATTATGGATCTTGAATCCTTTCCAGTAGTGCATAAGAAATGGTTCTCAGTATTTAAAAGCATATAAAACATCTCATAAAATCTTGTGAAATGTGCATCATATATGGGAGGAGAGCTATGATTTGTTTTGGGATTGAGGAAATAAGAATCTTGCTCCAAACAACCAAAGAAATTCTTCTAAAATATGAAAATAAAAAAAACTTTTTCTTTTCCTCAAAAAAGTAAAATATCTAGCTATTCCAGATGTAAGCTTCACCAATATTTGTTTATTAGGTGTCAGGCCTTGCTGCAGCATTTAAAACCTTCCGGAATGTATGCAAACCAGAACATTTGCATTTGGCCTTGAGCAATATACCTTTGCACGACAGCGTGCTGCCTGCAGGTTTGAATACACTGATAGACTAAACTAACAAACCTCCAGAGAACCAACGACTACAACCTAATGTAATCCAACAGAAAGGATTAAAGACTTTATCAATAAAAACATCATGGTAAAGTAGCACAAAGTTTATGGAAGCACCAGGCCTTGAGGTGGCCATTAATGCAAAAGTGGATGGGTTTTAATGTGCGGACCAGGCAGACAAAGGAACTATAATAGAAACAGGGGAAGTCTCATTATTTTCCAGCTGATGAATGTAATTTCTGTTGTTGACCTTTCAGGGCCAGATTCTCATCTCCAGGGAACAGGCTGACCGTACAGCTCCAATTGTCAGCTGCAGCAGCACACGCAGATCTAATGATAACCTGCACGCATGGCTGGCTTGGCCAATTGCCATCCCTAATGTAATACTTCGCAAGTTTTTGAAATTAAAATACTATTCAACATTTTTAGAAATGATTCAAAAAGAAGTTTTAAAAAAATCTTATTTCATCTTGTGCAGAATTATCACGATTTTTAAATACAAATAAAGATTAGACTAATCTTTGAACTTCTATTTATTGTTCCTTTTCATTTCCTTGCACATGTGAGGAAAAGTGTTTATCCTTTTCCCTGTTTTGTTTGCAGTCTGCCCACAGATCATCCATGATACAAGGACTTCAAATTGACAAACCCTACTCCAATATAAGATTACTTTTATCTCTGAACAACCAATCAGAACACCATATACTTTTTGTCACAGCATCTTCAAAACACTGGACCCAGGTCTTGGGATGTGCTCTGCCAGGGGCTGATTCTCACATACTTGTTACTTCTTTCCTCAGGATAGAATTCAGTCCTATTAAAATTGTTCATTTTCATCATGATTTGTAAGCAATTTACAGTAAGGTGAAATTGCCAGATTTGAAGCTAGGCTAGAACAAAATCATAAAAAAAAGTTGATTTCATGGCATTTTTTTACCTGGTTTAAAATATATATGTATTTTAATTTATTTTACATTCTAAAAATTGCTGGGGATAGGCTAGGACCAAAGAAATAGATGTCAAAAGTACAGCTGAAATCAGGACCAATGTTTGATCATCAATTATTGAGCATGAAGCAGTGAGAAGTTCTCTTTGAAAAATCTAATGTGGCTTTTAAGATTTATAGGAAACCTTAAAAGAAATCCTGTTTTCATGCGAGCTCCAGCTGCAACAGTCAAACTGAGAGACCTGGGTAAATTGGAAGAAGAATATCAAGCATGCAAAGAAGCCACAGCTTCTTTTGTGATCTGCCATTCAGCAACGCCTAACAAACGAGAGGCTATTTTATATGAGCTAGTCCTGCACAGCTGAACCGTGATAGGCAAAAGGGATAGGAATAAATTACAGAGCAATACTCCCTGCCACAATACTCCTTTGCAAAAGGAAGTTTTTGGCACCTGTCAAAGTCACAGGGATTACCCTTTCCCTAAGACAGCATGTAACCGGAGAGGAAATTTTGGCTCCTGACCAAGAAACCAGAAACTGGAAAATGTAGTAACAAGTGAAGTGAGAAAGCTAAGCCAAATTTCTTTAGCAAAGTTATACCTTTAGCCATGCCCAAGCTTGCCTCCTCATTGACTTTTAAAACTGTTCATAGAACACTGTGGAAAACAGCAGACAAATCTCATTTTAAAATGCTATGCTTCATCACCCTGCCATGAATCTTTCAAGAATATCAAACTCCCAGAGAAATTTGACCTACCAGTACATGGTGTCCCACCAGTTAAATTTTGTCAAAATACATATGATTTGACCTCAAAGCCCATCTTTGGCAAGAATAAAAGAGGGAACACCAGCCTAATCGTCAAATAGCAGCTACTTTGCTCTATACTGCAACTTCCTGAAGGTCCCCAACAACTTAAAAACAGTTAAGTTCTTTCTATTCTCCAAATACGGATCACAACTGCAGGAGGTAGGTGCTCCTTTTTACCTTCTGTCCTTTCATCTGCTCATATGACCTGCCATCCAGCAAATATATATAGTCACAGGAAATAAACTGTTCCGAAGGGGGTGATGGAAAAAAATGAATGGAGAATGGGTAGAATATGCAGCATGAAGGGGCTCAACAGCTACTCCAGGAGAGAAAGATAAGGTAGACACAGAGGAGTTAATTGGTCTTCTACACCAAAATCCTCTCTACATATATATGTGAAATCAGAGATATGCTTTTCTATTTTCTTTTTGTAAAAAAGGTGCATTTTATATTTACCCTAGTGACTGACTCCCAAAGAAGGTAAGCGGCCATCTGTAAATAACATTTAATATGTTCAGAGTTCAGGGGATAGTTGTCTCCAATATAAAGATGAAGCTATAAATTCTCATCATCTAAGCTCAAGGTAAATAACATTCAGCAGAAAAGAAATTTTGTTTTGCTGTTTCTTTTCAAAGTATCAAAGGTAATTACCAACGACACCAATCAAAACCAAACATTCAATAAAATAGGAAATGCCAGATTAAAGTTGCTTGTGCAATTCAATTTGGAACTCTTCAGCACAGCTACTATGAAACCATCTTCAATTATGTGATCACAGACTACTTTTCCACGGTATATCTGCAGCTCTTTCTGTGTGCACTGTGGATGGTATTCTAAGAAATAGTTTTCTGGGAATGAGTAAGGTTTATGTAGTGAAAGAAGCTTTCATTTCTCTCTGCCTCATTTGTTTCAGGAACTGGAAGGAATATAATGAACCAGCAAGGGACTACAGAAAGAGAAAATAAGATTTAATGGTTAAGGCAGCTGCCACTGAAGAACTGAATTCCGTTTCTGGTTCTGCCAACAGAGTTTCTATTTGATATTGGACAAATCACATTTCTCACAGATGATCATTATTTTGATGTTCCTCATTTACTGGCCTCAAATACAAAACAACTTGAGCTGACCTACTGGACATTTAGAGCTTTAATTGATGTAGATTAATACTGTATTTATATCCTTACAACAAATGATTTAAAACACATAGTTTTTGAGGAACTGTACTAATTGAAAATTAGCTGACAGGCTTTTGACTATTTTACCCTTCAACTCTCCATGCCTTTATCACCTGTGAAATAGGAAAAACAAAACAATGAATGGCTAGGGTGTTATGCAGGTAATTTCATTACTGTATGTGAAATATTTAGGTATAATAGGAGTGAGAGCCACAAAGCAGCCCAAAGTTTTGTATTCAGTGAAGGTTTTGAAGGCTGTGTGCCAAGGAAAGCCCTGGGGCCACATGCTGCATCCAGAGAACATAAGGAAATACAGGGTAACTGCCCATGAAGCAGGGTCATGTGGAAAAAACAGTACTTGTTTTTACAAGAATGTCACAGAACCTGCCCTCAAAGGGGCCAAATAAAGTTTCACAGAAGCAGTCTTAGTTTTGGCATTATGTAGTTTCTGTGCAGGACTGATTTTGTTCTTTTCATGTAGATTTGCAGTGATGGTGTCTGTTTCTCAGAACCTGTCAAACATATCACATAGATGTTATATGAATAAGAAAACAATCCAGGTACCTACCACCTTTCCCATTTTGCAGCCTAGGTCAAGTAGGAAAGAGTGTTTGACCCATGTGCAGATGTAGAAGAAGAGGAAAAGTGAAGAAAGTTCCTTCAGACCTTTATGCCTCAGCTTGGAAAAGGACCTCTAGCTGTGAGTCTCCGGGATGAATGGGAGACCACCGCTACGAAGTCTCCAGCCAAGCTTGTTCTCACAATCAGACTTGCTACACATTGTTCCACAAAAACTAGATGCTTCTGGTGAGAGAAGATACAAAAACAGGTATTTGGCCAGGACCCCATTTTCTTACTCATTCATTCCAGAACGGCAAAGCTGAACAGATAGAAACCTAGGCTACCAGCAGACGTTCGTATCTTCATTTCTGAGTTCAGAGGATACCTTAAACCCAAGACGTGTTGGTCCATGAGATCAACTAGACTGGCTGAGGTCTGAATTTGAGCGTGGCCTATAGCTCACAGCATATCCAGCGCATTTATCATCTGAATTGTGCACCTCTGCCCAAGTGTCTGACAAATCTGGCACAGGGAGTGTGTGTAGGTGACTCTGAAGTGTTGCTTGACCGACTATTATATCTGCACTCGGGCTGTCCACCTTTACTAACACAGATTGAAAAACAGAGGGAGAACTGCTCCTTCCCATTAATAATAACAGATACTCCCTCAGCTGAGAGAGTAACGATAAGAAAATCACAATGCAGAAAAGTCCTATCTTGTTAGTAACTTTTCTATTATATGAAAGCCATGAAAGAAATGAATATCGTGATGGGGTCATGATTTTGCTTATAAAACCTGCATATGAAGTTGTGAGAAAGATTACTGCTGCTTTCTTTGTTTGATTTTTTCCCCATGGTTTGCAGTCTTCTATTTTCTGATACCTGCTACAGGTGATCCTCACTTTGCAGAAATATACAACAGGCCACATGGAAGAACACATATCAGCAAATAATAGAAGCAAGTTAAAACACAAGCTTCCTATAATAGACATTTTGGCACTAAGTTTAGCTGTTACATCAGGGAGAAGACAGGCTATAAGGCATGTTTTAAATTTCATTGCCTACAGGCATGCAAATGTGTAACTTCAAAACTTCAGGACACAGTGCCTGCTTTCTAAGCTTAAAGCGGTTTCATTCATGAAGCTTATATTTTGGCAAAGTATTTTCTCCAGATTTGCATGCAAATGATGAAATACAAAACCAATTTATTACAGCAAAGAAAATGATTTCAATCACTGTGGGAAATAAAAGTTACTTTTACTTAGAGCATGAGGAAAAAAGAAAAGCAAACATGAGATTATAACTATCCTCTCTTGATGAATTCCACAGTTTGGCCTAGAGAAGATTAGCTAGAAGAGGAAAAAATATTTAAAAATTAATTCATAAAATTACCAACTCTAATTCCACATGATGAATAAATTAAACATTTCTAATCATTTAGATCTTCATTCTAAGCTTTTCTGATCAGTTCAGAACAGAAATTGGAACTTGGACTTTAGGATGAAGTCATGAGCAAATTATTCATTTCAAAACTTCAGCTGGCAGAAATTGTCACTGATTTCACTGAAGATGTTTGAGCAAAGTTTTGCTGTGTGAAGAATCAGCCCCACATTACTTCCCTGTGTGCAATAGATCATGCCTGTGTTCATTTTATGGATTAAAGGGTACACATTAATAACCAATGAGTTAAGATTTGCATAATATGCATAGATTGTCATGAAAACTATATAAAAAACTATACAATATCGAAAAAATAATAATTGAATGACTCTATATTCTGCTACCAGTATCCTCTGCCACTGAACTTCTCTGATGTTCATGCCTCAGTTAAAACAGCATTTTAAAACTGAGATTGCACGACAACAAATCCAGGTGAAGGGTGCTATGTATAGCAGTCAGTTGAAATCCTTCAGCAAGCCTTCTGCACATGGGCATGTATGTATTCGCTATATGCCAGTTTCTATGTATACCACCCGGCATCTTGATAATGCTATGAGAAAAAAAAAAACACAATTCTAATTTGAAAAATAGATGTTTTTTCTCTTCGTCCACACCTATGTGCACATAGGCACAGTTCTGAGCACAGCAAAACATGGCAAGAGAACTGAACAATGAGTGTGTTCTTCCTAGCTTACAGCCCTAGCCAAATATTTTGGAAACAACAGTTATTTAAATAAACAAGAGGTTAATTTATATACTAACTATATATTCAGTAATATTTGATTACAGGTAAATGTTTAAAAGAGTTTAATTATTAAATTCCATTTGAGGAGAAAATCAGGAGCACATAGGTTATTTTTGTTAATTTTGGCCGATCATCATGAAAGCAATGAATGATCCACGAACAACAGGTATAATTCCCTCCACGATTCAAACTAGCTATTTATTTAGCTGACAAAGTTAGAGCCAAGTGAATAGATTTATTTGCTTTTTCACCCTAAGCACCAGCAGGCTTCTTGCACCCAGTATTTTTTGTTTGGTTTTAGAATAAAAGAATTTTATATTCCTAGAAAAGTGCGAAGTTCTTGTATAAGTTTTTCTCTCACTAGACCTAAAGGATTGACTTCAGTTATTTCTATTATTTTCTGTTACCTGTTTTTATCATATTAATGATTGCAGTCCCAAGACAGCTTTATGATTAAAATTTGGCAACTGCTGTAGTGATATATATAAATATATATAAACAAACACATTTCTTTATAAAATTATGTGTAGATTTTTCCTTATTCACCTAACAGGGAAGAAGAAAAATGATGATGATGGTGATGATTTGTTGAACACTTTACAAAATATATGTAGGATAAGACACAACAGAAGAATTTAAGGAAATACAAAAGAGAAGATGAAAAGGAGTAACTTGGGAGGACTGTACAATTACTTAGGGCAGCAAACGCTCAGCAAGATGGCATTTAACACAGCAGAGGAGTTTTGTCTGGGCCAATACAGTAGGTAAAAATAACATGAGAAAACACTGCCTTCTACCACTGACCTTTTTGAGCCCCAAGAGCAGTGTTTGATCCAGGAGAGAGCCTCACCCTATTCCAGAAGAATTTTTAGAAGAGAATGATTATTTATGGACCACTCCAGTAGCTTGGTGTTGCTCTATGCACGTTTACTCAACATGTGGTACAGCAGAGCCCTAAAACTTCGGTGCTGCTGAAACTCAACTGAATATGAGTGGCTGCGGCAGAGCTCCTGCACCGCTGCTCTTGCTGCTTTGCTGCCGGTGCTTCCAACAGGAGCTACCTACCCCATGGAACAGGCAGGGGATAGGGTAGGATATGTTTTGGGATACATCCATACTGATTGTTGAGAGCCCACGTAGCTTTTGCAGTGAGCACATATAAAATACATATTGACAGCACATGGGCATTGCCCTGGGCAAAGACCAACCATGAGCCACTCCTTTAGGCAACCTCTTGACATGTGAAACGATCAGAGGTATACACACACACACACACACACACAGAGCAAATCACAACTCCTATCTCAGCAAAGTAATTAATTTTTGTTCTTACTGAAGATGCTGAATACGTGGTAGTCATATTTCCTAGAACAGAGCTACCATCTGATAACTGTCTGGAGAGATACGTAAAAAAAAGTCCTGATGTGCTAGGGCCCAAGCTCATTAAAGCAAGCCTGCACATCATTTTAGGTCCATGTGAAAACGCTGCATTAGGGAGACTGGAATTCATTTGATGAAATACACTATGGGTGTTCTTCAATCCATGTGGACACCTTGATTTGCAAGGGAAGGAAACCCACAGTTCCAGTGCAAAAAAGAGCTAGAGGTAGGAACTCAGATTTGGAAAAATGGGGGGACTTGCGCTGCAACTTGCAGTACTTTGCAGTCTAGACACAGACCCTTGTCTATACTATATTTATACATATTATAACCCTGCTCCCCAGCTGTACAGCACAGACACCTTTTCTCCCCCTCTCCCTCACTTTTTGCCTGTCTTTTCAGTTTGTACCAATTCCTCGAGTCCAAGGGCTATCGTTATCACATGTACCAGCACCACCATCATTGCTTTGGCCCTGAGGAGCCCCTAGAGTAGAAATAACACTGCTGTGCATCAAGCTGGAGGTGTAGTCAGCATTAAGACGATCTCAGTATGCATACATTCCTGCAAGTATGAGCAAGCACACTCATTTCATGCATGAATTCAGCTTGCATGACAATCAGAAAATTCAGCTCCTTACATCTTTTAATACTAAAGTTGACACTCAGTGCAAAGTGACAGCAAATTTCCTTTTTTTCTGTATGAAGCTTACATAGGAAACTTAAGCAGCAATTCACTGTTTTATAACAGTTTTCTGAACTTATCGTCATAAATATTTAACAAACTATTTGAAAATAGGGCATCATTTACTGAGACACATTATTCCAAGCTATTTACCTTGACTTAAAGTGATAAAATACTAAGAAGAAATAGCAATTACTACTATTGAACTTTAATATAGCAGCTGAATTCTTTACTTACTTTCTCGCTTATCTTAAATGCAGAATAACTTTTAGAACTATACAGTTAACACTAAGGTAAGCATACTATTTTCCCATAAAAGAGGCTAAAATAGATTTCTTCAGATATTTATGGAGGAGTTGAGTTAGAATTTTAGTAGTATATCTTCAGGGAAAGCATAAGGTGTTGCCAAAAATAACAGATGACTGCTCCTGAAGTTCTTGCCTCAGGACGATGCTAATGAACAGTGCATCGATGGAAGCACCGGCTTTCACACAAGGTATGAGAGTTCCTGACCATTTCTGGTCAGGAGAATGAGGCTGGTTTTCTTTGACTTTTTGCTAATATTAGAGACTTTGGCCTTACTTTTTGGCAGAACCAATGTGGTTTAACTGCGGCCTGCAAATGTAGTTCTTCTTAACTCCCAAACTGCTGTAGCTTGTTAACTATATCTTTTTAAATATCTATTGAGCTCCATCAAAGGAATTTTTGAAATTCAATGTCTTTATTTGTGTGTTTGATTATAAATATGTTTGTATATCATGGTATATGCATATGTTATTTTTGGGAGGAGGGGTTCCTTTGAAACAGAAACAACTGCCAAAATGAATATGTAACTTCAGTGAAAGAACAGTGAGCCTACTCCACTGAATATAGACAGACTAATCTTATAGGACAATGGGTGTGTAAGGACTTGCAATTCTGGAATTTATTTAACATTCTCCTTTGTGTTGGCTGTTTTTTAAAAAGTAAACTGTACCATCTGCATGGACCATCTGAACTGAACTGACCCAGAACAGGAACACAAGCAGAATGAACTTGCAGATAATCCACAGCACTTTGTCGAGGCTGGTGGTAGCTAATTTACTTCCAGATAATATAGAGAGACAATTATTGCTAGAAAACTTTAATGAACAAAAACTGAGGAGAATTCTCTTGATTCTAAAAGGATCATGTTCTACAGAAATTCGGTCTGAGGCAGAGTTTTCAGCAACACAAAATTACGAAGAATCAGGTCGTGTTGGTCAGTTCTGAAATCAGCATCTGTTTTTCCACTCCTGTCACAGTCATTTACCATGATTTAGTGTGAAGTATGGCTTGCACACCAGCAGTGCCCATGAGAGAGTACATCAGTGTATGCCTACGAGACTGTAGATGCTGCACAGCTATTTCTAGTGTGACTGTGTCCAGCTGTACATATGGTACCAGTTCCCCACATACTACCACTAGCAGTAAATAACAACCAAAGAGCAGCAGCAGAATAAGTATGTTTAAGGAATGGTGCAGGGGGCTGAAGAAGAACATAGCACACAGAAACATCCTCAAGACGACCTTGCCTTGTTTTGTTTTCACATCCACTTGGTCTTCGAAAGCTCCATGTCCCTGGTCTTCCTTCCACCGTGCTGCCTGTAGGTGCTCTCTGCCCGACGCCGTCCTCCCCCGCCAGGGCTGGCAGCGTGACGGGACATCACCCTTACGACTCTACATCCTAATTTTCTGCAAGTGCTCAGCTGCTGCTGCCAGACCGGGCTGCACAGTGCTTGAGCTCGTCTCCCCCACGGGGAAGTCAGGATAACTCGATTTGCTGCTGTCAAGGAGAAGGGTGCCAAGCCAAGAGATCTGCTTCTGCTGAGCCCTTGGCACCGAAATCAAGCCTGCGGTTCTGTCATGCCCTTTCTGTTGCTCGGATTCACGAGGAAAGACTCGACGGCTGCTTCCTCTCGGCACACAACTAAACTGTACCACCGTGGGAGGCTCGAACCGCGTTTTTAAAGAGGCTCCCTGCTGTTCGGTGTCACATTCTTTCTTCTTCTCCTTCCACAGCAATTTCATATATATTACCTTCTAAAACAAAGGGCAAACTCCAAAAATGAGCATCCTGCGCACAATTTTCCAATGTTCACGGCCAATTTGCTGCATTCTGCCCTGAATTCCACAACAAGGAATTCCAAAAATATGAATATTGCATCTGAGCCCTCCTCTGTTCTCTCCTCTAACAGGCAATGCTAGTGCAACCACAGTACGCGAAACGAAGGTGGGGGAGTCTTCAAATTCCCCAACCTCACTGTTTATGTCTTTTTACATGAATTAACTAGCTTTAGTGATCAGCCTACTTTAAGAAAAAATAAAATGTTAGGAAGATAATTGATGCTGCAGTAACAACAAGCGCATAAATTAAGGCATTTTTCTCATGTCTAGGGAATTTATTCAATGCAGAACTTATATCTATTTCTGCTTAATTCCTATTTTTATTTTTTAATCTTGTGATAATATAAATAAGCAGCATATTAATTTACAGGCTAGACTTACACTGCGAATTGCAATGTTTTCTTACAGTGCTGTAAGAGTGCATTAACAATAACTATAAAAGATAGGGAAAAGTTAAAATTCAAAGAGTATCTGTTAGCTCCTCATTTTTTGCTAAACACATACATACATATGTGTGTGTGTATATATATATATCAGAGACAGTGAAATAAAGATTTTCTTTGATTTAATTTCAAGAAAAATGTCAAATGCAGAGAGGCATCCACTATCCTTTTGTAGACATCAAAGCTATTCTCAACAGAAGGGTTGAGAAAGGGCCAAAAATATAGTCTGTTTCCATACTGTAGCTGAAGTCTACAAAAGCTCAGAGAAAAAGAAGAAAAAAAATCAGTTTTCATGGCCATGTACCAATTTCTACAGGATGAAAGATGAAAGCATTTTTGGTTGAATCAGCCAGTATCTTTTAATTAGGGGAAGCGCTTCCAAAAGTGTCTAGCTGTCTCTGGGAACACAAGTCTCGGTCACCGACTTTAATTTTGCAACAAAAATTACACTATTACTTAGTGACATCTTTCATAAAAATGGATCATTTTTTCTTTCATGAAAAATGCAAGAAAACCTGACTTTCAAGTCATTTGGCCTTTTATTAGAATATATTACATCCCGTGCACTGTTTTGATGACATTTACTGTTTCCTATGCAGGATCCCACAGTATGTATGAGTTGTCCGAAGTTCAAAGAGGGCAATCATTAAAATTTGACATTTATGTCAATGTGTACACATGCAGTTTACCTTTATCATTAGCTGCATTCTTCTTTTTTCCTGGCAGAAGAAGTTGAATAGGAAGTCCTGAAAGACCTGGAGTAATTTGTGTGATCCCAATTGAGATTAATGGGTAATTTTATACGATCTCAGTTGAGATTACTGGATAAAGAAATTACTTCAAGATATTTTTTTCTTATTTGCTGAGTTGTCAGGTGTTGAGTCATGCTGTGAGAAGTTAGAATACTGAGCCTTCTGCTGTCATAAAAAGAAATGTCATGTTATATTACACAGCATGCAAAACCAAGTTAATTTTTTTCATTGCACATAACATGGCAGCTTGTGTAACAAGAATCTATGAGTTTCACAAGTCTAGTTCTTTTTCCAATTGTGTGCTATTTTTGATGCCTGGTAAGCGCAGTTTTTCATAGTGCACAACTCCTAACTCACGTCTTTCTCCAGAAGAACAAAGTGATTCAAATACAATAAGGGTGTTATGTGTGTTGTCAGTCAAGCCTTACAAGGTCTTTCTTTAGGTTCAGAGCTGTTTATTAAGCTTCTTCTTCTAAAAGAAAAAGTGCATGTGTTGCAGCATTTCCTTGTTTGGCCAGGGCAAACAAGGAGCCGGCAGGCCTGGCCTCACACATACTGAGATACGACCGACTGCACTACTGCTGCTTGGAGAGAAAGAGCTGGACCCAATTTCTTTCCAAGTTGCCTGTCCTTCATGTGGCTCTGAAGGCTGACATTAATTCCCCAGGGACCGTATCCAGGCATAATTTTACTGAAGAAAGAGGCATCCTGATCCCATTCCCTCCAAAGCCTGGCACAAGGGAGCCTGGGGACAGATGACACAAGGTCACCCAGCTTTCATGTAGAAATTCATTCTGGAGGAGTAACAGAAGAGGCAGAGGGTGAGGATGTCACCTACCAATAACAAATCAAACCTTTTGCATTAGTTCTTATTTGGTGTAACTATAATCTTGTTGTTCTTTAATCCTGTGATTAAAAGACAGTCTAGGCACTCCAGGCCCTTAGGAGGAATTTTCTCAAATTACCTGTGCTCTCAGTGGAGGCAGCAATCATGATACTCATGTATTATTTTCACAGCACTGCAAGTAAAACCAACTTTCTCATGTTATATTAAAGGCAAGACCACTTCATGTAAAAAGTGGATGCAGATTCGGGAAGAATAGGAGAATCAATGGTCTAAGTGGGTGTATTCAGGACCCTGCATTCAGTAGTTCTTATTCAAGCTCATTTAAGAAGCTGAATTTGTCTTAAACTAGTGGGCCCATGATTAACAATCAAGTAAATGATCATATATAAGCAATATATTCCAGAAATACAGCTAATATTCTTGTGCTGTGGCCTCAGTTATTTGCAACTTAACTCAGGGGGTCAAAATCTGTCTCTCCAGAAGCAGTTCTAGAAATAACTTTGGTGAGATTTCTTAAGGAGCAAAATACTCCACAATGTAAGCAAGAAAGGAAAGAACTGGGTGAGTAGGGCCAGTATATTAGTATTATTCAAAATCTACAAAATGTCAGGAGTTTTTTTTTAGAATTTTACTTGTATGCATTGTTAATACCCTATTTAAGAAGAACAATTACATGAATTTCACCAGTGGCTTCTGCTTTTATTATATTTGAAATATAATAAGAGACTGCACAAATCAGAGAAGCAAACTAGAAGATACAATGCAAGTAAGACTCTTCAATTAATTAATTCTCATCTTTGCAGAAAGCATAAGAAGAACTCTAGTCAATCAACATAAAGAACAAATTCATACAGTCTAAAAACTTCATAAAAGTAGATTTTTTCCCTCCAATTAGATCTAAACAAGTATCTTCTATATCCCCATTTTGAAATTCTCCATTAATCATTTGGGCACTTAATTAAAAAAATAAGAAGGCATTATTAAACTGCCTCCCCTGAAGACTAGCAGGCCCTTGATACCGCTGTTTCAGTCTCCTGCAAAGGAAAGAGCACTGGCTTTCCATGAAGGAATGGTTAGGGTTGGTGAACCCAGGCCTTAAATGTTTTCCCATTTTCTCATTAGAAACATACAATCTAACTGTAATTATCATATTTACCTAAAGATCTATGTTGCATTTACTGTTGAAATAGTGCTGGAGGTTCTTTTATATAAGTTAATATACATAATTATTACAGGAAATGTCATACAAGAGTCTTTAAAAGCTTCCCCCAAAGTAGAGGAGGTGTTTAAAGCCTTGTGGCTCCAGGCAAGGGTTTCAGTTTGTGCAGTAAACACCAGCTTCCCCACACTCCTTGCAGTGACCAGCTTGCAGTTTCCAACCTTCTGCCGACGGCCACCTCTGAGATTTAAAGAAATCTCTGAAAGACAATTACGGAATTTACCCAATGAACTACACTAGGAACATCCTAATAGGAGTGGCATAGGCTAACAAGCTAGAAGCCGTTGAGGTGACACCCGTCTACTGCACTGCTTGATGCCAATGAATTGATAAAACTGTTACTAGTTCAAGAAGGCACCCATGGCTTCTCCTTCCAGGCTTTTGCTTCGGCTAAGGCTACAGTTAAGGTCTTGTATTTCAGCTGATGTAAGTGGGCTGAAATGTCAGAATTCAGCCTCCAGGAACCTCACAAACATTTCTGTTGTTGTTGCTTTCTTTTCATTTTTGTTTTGTTTTGTTTTTATGTGGTGCAAGCAGGACTGAACCTTTAGCAAGGGGGGGAAAAATTATTTCAGTGCCAACTCACCTGTACAGGGAGTGACATTTCCAGGCCTCCGTCCCCCCCCTCATCTCTACGTCTCAAGTCTGGGAAGAGAGTCTCACATTTATCTTCTGAGGGCTGCCAGCCTTCTAACACCAAAGCGGAGGGAGCCCCTTCGCTCCCCACCGGCAGGACCTGCCCTTCTGAACCACCTCTTTGACGTCAACAGTTGAACATAGAGCAGAACCAGCAGAAGGCAACCCTGAGCTCCTGCTAGGAATCACGACAACAATAATATTTAACCCAGCAATTTTCTTGTCCAGTAAGATGGTGTGTGCAGCCATTATTGCAAAAGATGTAAAGCAGTAATGAATAAAACCAGCAGCAGCACCAGCCATCAAGGGTTCACGGGCACACAACACTCATATGAGCTACTATGTGAGTTGAGGGCAGCAAAGAGAGATGATAGAGTTGACTCTGCAAGTATAATTTGCATAAACTGCCAGCTGAAATTGATACTGGTTCTGGTATCTTGTGTAGAAAACAACCAGCACTGTACAGAGGCCCGGCTTGAAGGCACATGCAGAGTTAAGAGTGCCACCTACAGAACTGCTAGAAACATTTCTTTCAACACTTCAGGTCCCTTTTGCATTTGCAGGCTGTCAGAGATGGTCTTTGGTTAGCATGGTCTGGTGAGCTCAAATCCAAGCTGCGGTGCTAGCTGAACCAATAAATGGAAAGTAATATAAAAGAAAAGCTACTAAATAAAAGAGGTGTTTGAACAATTTGCTAATACTGCAGCTATGGGAAATACTCTTACCAGCTCAGAGCAGAGTGGCTGTGGTTCCACACTCTTTCCATGCACTTTACCCATTAATACAATGTGTTTAATACTCGCACAGAATATACCCAGAAACACTGCTGCTTTGATTTACTTCATAAGGGCACTCAGGATCAAAATCTCTCAGTGAGAAAGAATCATCTATGTATATCTTAGTATATTGTCTACATTAGCTGAAGTCCAGAAATGTGCTGCTCAGTAAGGTTAAATGAATGGCAGCTTTCTTGGTAACTAGAGGCTACTTGGCTGTTTGGAAGCAGATGGCAGGTTAAATAGCCTCAGCTGGAAGGAGTTCTGGCTTTGGCCTTTTCCCCTTTACTTCCCTTTGCACTCACACATGACCATATTGTGACAGGAAGAGTTTCAGAAATAGTCACCAAGTGCAGCAGGCACTCCTTATGCACATGCAAATATTTCCCTGTCCAGCCCACAAACTCCTGTCATCTATTTAATGATGACCAGGACATACTGCTAATAGCATGGTGGCACTGTAAGCTTATACTAAGAAATATGTTGTAGCCATTAGTGCTAATACTCACATGTTGGGACTACAATGAGCAAAGAGAGAAGGTCCTGAGAGAGAGGAAAAAATCTTGTATCTTGCATCTGGTATTTGAGAAAAGTTTTTAAAATCCTTTCTTGGGTGTCTAATATGCCTTGTGTATTTGAAAAATCAGAAAACTTGGGGCTGAACCTGATCAGTCTGCTCAGCTCCTATGTGTCTGCCAAGATTTGAGCCAATAACATATTGCAAGAGCCAGTGCAGTAATTATACAAGCTGATCTCTGCATGTTACCAAAATAAACTCATAGCTAATGATGGCAGTGCTACCGCCACTTAGCAGGTTGAAGATGTGTGCCATATTTAATGTCTCCTCAAGAGATCAGTTTCCTAAACTGAAAGAGACTTAAATACTTAGGGAGCAATGTACAGCTACTCCTTTCTGCTGTTTTCAAAACATTCCTGGTCATATTGGGCCTCTCTGCCATAGCCTTCAAATAAACAGAAAAGCTGCTTTCACAGCTCATCTCCAGATATGAAATTACTTTCATGGTGGCTGAGCGCTCTCTGCTATCCAAATTTCTCACAAAAAGAAAGAAAGAAAAAAAAAAAAAACCACATTGCTTTCATTTTCTTGCACTACTGAGATGAACAAAGATAAAAGGAGTCAAATAAATATTATTGATTTAATGTTATCATTTCTCATTCCATCTCTTCCTTAGGAGCATTGCTAGGTATTTTCTACCAACATATGCACTAGCAGGAATGCTGTGAACGTGTCACTTTGTGACTGCTTGCAAGCCTGAGTTATCAGCAGCCACCTGTGCCATACACAGTACTGAGGAATTAGTGATTTGGAAAATTATCCAATCCATACTATCAAATCAAGGGAAAGATCTACTGTTTGCAATTACTCTCTCAGAGCTTGCTGCTGCTTTTCTTCACACTGGATAGATTCAGCTGGAACTATAGAATAGGTCCTTTATACTGAGAGTTCATCGGGCTTCATAGGTTCATTCTTAATGCCACAAAGTATGATACGATTATTACTTGGGGATAATTATCATTGCTTTTTCTCTTTAAGTTCTAGCTAGGTTGTGTAACTGAAAGTTATTGTGTGAAAGTTATTGTGTTGTCATTCTCTTTTCCCCCCTATGCATACGACCTCACGCAGACACAAAAAATCTGAAAAAGTGATGTACAAAAACAAACTTCCTCTGTGATTTCAGTGATTAAGAGAAAGTAGCAGAATTTCCTCATGAGATGGCCTCCTGAGATTCAGACACAGTACCTAACAACAACCTTTCCAATAGTGTCATCAATATGTTTGTTAAATGTTTTGATGAAGGGCTGAAAAATGAGACCCAGTTGCAAGCTGAGGATTTTGTTTTGAATTTCCTCTACCCAGAACCCTGAAAAAAACCTGGCAAAGCTCATGTCTCAACATCTAAAACCTATGAAATTCAGAACACTGCAAGTGTTTATTTGGAAGAAGCCTCAATAACTGAAGACAATGTGCTGAAATGGTCACATAATTGCCTGAACCTGGAACTGGATGATTAATTAAAAAATAAAAAAAAGGAAAAAGGAAGTAGTGATAGCTGCCCACAATATTTTATGATCACAGAATACCTATCAACATTTGGGAAACAATTGGATATTTAATTTTATTTCATTTAATGCACTCTGAGTGGTAGAATATGATGAAAATAATTTCTATGATAACTAGCTGTCAAGCCTTTAGAAAGCTATTTCAATCACATTGAAATTAAGGTTTAGTTCCTCTAACTTTCTGGTGGACACTCAGATTAAGGTTTGAAAGTCTAAGGTCTAGATTTTTTTTTTCTTTTTTTAACAATTTTTGACTTCACTTCTATGAAATCAAAGGGGAAAGTGAATCATTAAAGTTTTCAGAATGGCAGAGTTTACATTCGTATTACTAAGTATACAAGTCATGCCTTATTATGTATTTTATGACAGGTTGGGAATAGCAATAGGCTAACACAGTCCCCAGCTTAGGACACACACCTCGGGCTGTGGTGAAACATGACCTTTTTCGATATCTAGCAAAAAAACATTTAAGAAGCAGATAGAACATCATGACCTTTTTAGATACACAGCATAAAACATCTAAGGGGAAAATCCTGCCCCTCTTCTCTTCTGCCACAGAAGCCACAGACACAGCAGAAACTGCCTGGGGGCTCATGGTGGTGCAGGGAGCTGGAGATTTTATTGAATCCTGAAATGACAATAACAGCGAGACTGATTACACCCAACTTTGCTACCTGCATGTTTGTTATTTAGGCTCTCTCTTTAGTTGCTTGAGGCAGATTGACACTACCAAAAGTGTTGTTTAAAATAAATGTCTGAAAAAGCATATATGATTTGTTTAGCAATACTTCATTGCATTGACTATGAAGGGACAGAGTTTATAACCAGAGTTAGCTGATATGAAACCCCTCATGGGTTTACACTATTATATTATAATACTCTTCCGGTGGCTACAGGCTGTTTAAATTGTGCTGGTATACATTTAACTGGAATTAGGGGCAGGCACAAAACTTGTTCTGTCAAACAGAGGACAAAGTTTAGCATTATTTTGTTGCACCAATCACTTCTGCCTTTTACTGGAAAATAATTAAAAAAAAAGGAATTACTTTTCTGCACATATTTTTGTTGCATTTTTTTTCCCCCCCTATCGTAGAACAGAAAAAGCTAGGGAGACTTTATTTCATTTTAACAAGATGTACCACAGCTAATGATAGTGTTTTTGCTGCTCCTAAAGTCCTATTACAGACAGTCACATCCTAGAAAGAGTAGTTTTTTTGCAACAAGAATGTGAAGAGTGTTATAAACTTTGAAATAAGGCATTTTGGAGAAATTTATATCCAAAAGGCTAATAAAAATTCTAGAAAGGTAAATAAAATAAAATTCCTGGGGAAAAAAATGCATGCTACTCAAAGCAAAATTGAAAGGGTATCAAAACTTGATGAAGAAATCAAGAGGATGAGACTAAATTTTTAAGGCCAAAATCAAAGAGGTCAGGCAAATGTAAATCATTTAAAATTCAGAAGTACTGTGTTTGGTAAAGCCAAAGTAGAAGTATAAGCAGATAACACTTTGAAAGAGGAAAATTTGAGAGTCCAAAATGGTTTTGAAGTGAAAACCTAACAAGAGGGACTCTGCAGACATAAGAAGGAGGAGAATGAAACAAATTTGCTCAAGAGCACCAAAGGTTAACGAAGCAGATATGGAAGGAAGGAGCCACCTGAGAAGCCCCACGATCCTTTGTCTGGGGGAGGCGGGCGACTCTTCACTTTTCTCGTAATTAAAATGAAATGCTATCAAAACAGAGGCACCGGGAGTTCTGGAAATAATACTGTTATTTCCGTAACTGTCATGCAAATAACAGTTCAAATCAGAAAATCAGAACCCTTGGAAGACGACGATACTAGAGGGGCTAAGCAGTACAGATGAGGTGAAGAAACGTCATGTCTTGTCACTTAGACTGTAGCTCCACAAAATGTTTTGTTTCCTAGAAAAGCTCTCGATCTTCAGTAGCGCCCCTATGGTTTCCACTCCCATGACACGTATTGTAATGCCCTTACAACAATTGCACCAATATAACTGATTGTGAATTGTCCTGGGAATTGGATTAAAAGTAAAACAAAATCCCTTGAAAATTATATTATAGAATATATTTTTAAAGCAGGTAACCCAGCTCTACAAGCGTTCGTGTTTATTGCAGAGGAGGCAGCAATAGTGGTATAACAGCAAAAAAAACAAACAAAAAACAACAACAAAAAAAACAAGCAATAACTTTCAGCTTATTTTACTGCTGTGAAGAAAACCTGTTCTGCTGCTATAGCCTTAGAAATCCCAAGTTATTCTGGTAAAAAGGAGAATAAAGGAAAACCTTTTCACTTTATTCAGATTGCCAAAATGATTTTTCTCAAGGTCCCTTAAAAGAAGCGAGTAAAGGTAAAGAGTTACTACAAAGGAGGAGGAAAACACTACCAAAGATCAAAAAATGGCCAGAAGGCAGAAATAAAGAATATGATTAAATGATCCATTTTTATCTTGGCAAAAGGTTAATGACAGGGCATCTCATGGATACTTTCTAGGTCCCTGGTTATTTAATAGATTCATTAATAACATAGAAGGGGTGTTGTGCAGGTATGCAGCAAAATAGGCTCATAGTAATTTTTCAAATTATTCAGGACAGAAAGGACATGGAGCTCAGAGAAAATTGCATTTGCCATAACATAGATTTCTCTATTTTTGTCAATTTGCACTTAATTTTTCACCAATTAATATATGCTTAAACCCCCCCCCACAATACAGAATGCAATAGCTTTACCATCAGTGTCACTTTATCATCACTCCATTTTTATAAACAGAAAGTATTTTGATTTCACCACATAAGACTGCAAGTTGCACGTATCAATTAGCTACAACTTTGATTTTTGTTTTCTGTTATGCTTTTTTTCTTAAAAAAATCCAGAAATAAAATGTAGTGTTTACCAACAACACTAATAAAAGACCAAATATCAAGAAACTTTAGAAATCAATATTAACCCAATAATCTAGATTCATCAGTTTTGAGTTTACGTCTATTTTAATTTTTTTTTCCTGTCCACTTTTCACATTAATATTCCTCACTTGTCCTATCTTGCTCTCCAGGAAAGAAATATTTTTGATTCTTTTTGATTCTTGCAAAAATCAACTACAAATACAAGTAAGCCCATTTTTAAATAAAACCAAAACAATGATGAAAATGTTCCTGTTCTTACCAGATTTTCTAAGACTTGTATCTTAAACTTTTATCCTAATGCTACTTAGAATTTTATTTTTGAGGAAATATTCACAAAGAGTTGCTGCTACAATATAAGGTTCAGGAGATCCGTCTGTCATCCTGTCATGTGCAAGTGCACAGATATTATAATATACCTTTTAATTTCATTGTCCCTCACAGCCCTAAGAAGAGAAAAATTGTCAAGTTCTTGAAATCAGCGTAGCAGCAATACCCGGTATACAAGTGTGGAATCATAAGACTGTTTCTTAAGGTCAGTGCAGCTTATGGTAATGAATATGGAAAGGTTACTATTGTTGTCTTTTGTTGATTTCTTCTCAAAAAATGCAAAGAACAAAAAGGTCACTAAGCAATGTTTCTAAGCTACTTTGGAATTTACTAATCTATCACTGAGGAAAATAAAAAAGGGTTAATAAAATATACTGTAGACACAGAAAATCAGATTAGAAGTGGCATTTTGCTGTGAAACCTTCTTTAGACAAAAAAAAAAAAAAAAAAAAAAAAACAACCCCAAATCAGAAAGGAAAGCAAGCTTCAGACTTTGATCACTAAATAAATATTTACAAACTGAATAAACCTTTTTAAAGTACAAGGCGAGAGCACTGCAACGCATCATTCAGGAACATGTCTGTGACAGATTGGAGCTGACGTCTAATACTGCAATGAATGTGAGGGGTGCCAATTTTATGAAAGTTGTACTTGTCCAGATTGGTGAAAGGAAGTTAGTGTGCTATGAGTTTTATAGACGGAGCCTGTCCTGGAAGTGATGGAAAAAGCATCAGGGTGACTACTCAAGGGCTCCCAGCATAAGAACTCTCCAGCATGGGCTGGAGAGCAAGGGCTCACTAGCATCATGTGCCAGATTACCAAACCAGAGCACTCTGGCTCCAAGCATACCTCGTCAGGGAAGGAGTTTACATAGCATAAGTTGGAGGACCTTGGAGCCAAGGGCATGAGTTGGAGGACCTTGGAGACAAGAGATGGAGAAGCTCCATCTAAGGCTGTCCAGACAGGCAGGATGGCAAAGGGACCACAGAAGAACTGCGACTCTGCCAAGAGTGTCTAAAGAAACTCCTCCTTCTTGAGTCCAGGTGAGTCAAAAACAGAGGCATAGGTGCATTGGTCTGAAATCCTAAACAAATGATAACTGGCATTATAACTGGCATTATATGGTTACCAGTGCCTCAAAAAGAACACACATGCATTTCCTACAGAGGAAACTTTGGGTAGTATCAAGAAGCTGTGGGGCCAGGAGGTGATTGGAAAGAGAGGGAAAAGTCTTATCAGGACATAGAGCTGATGCTAGAGAATCTGAGGTCCAGTTGGTGAAGCAGTTCAAGTACTATCTAAATAGCATTAATAAAAGGCAAAATTTTACTAATTACTGAGTTTCTATAAGGATGTTGCAACAGAAATAGGATATGTATGTGGTGGAGTCTGAAATAAATTGATATTTCTGTTGTCTTCTCACCTTTTGTGGCCCCTTGGTTTTGCAATAAATTGTCTACAATATTTGTGTTGTGCAATGACTCAGTTGAAGAAGCAGCATAACCTTGACATTTTGGCAATACTCTTCATCTACCTTGTCTTTTGTGGAGGTTATTACATTATTTAAAATGTCAAATGTTCAGAATACATAGGAAAGCCAAATTGCATGGATTTTAATGGAAAAACTTTTTTACTTTAAACTCCAAAAAAAGGCTTCTTGTTTGAGTGGAGGATAAGATTTGAAGAGAGTTGTGCAAACAGTGAAATCTTTGAATTAAGCAATTTGGTAGAATAACTTTTGAATGACAGAGAACATGTAAATATTTTAATGGAACAGCCCTTTCGCTGTTTAAGAGGGGTTTGATCCATTTTGAAAATTCTGAAATTCATAAGGCGATGGACATTCTTTAGGTAATGGCTGATATTGTTGGCCTGATATGATCATTTATTCATACTATATTGAAAAACAGAGAATACAGAACTAAGGGAGATATTTGCCCAAGGACCACTAACGTATCCATATTCTATTATAGAGAATCTTTCACAAAAGGAAACTCGAGTGAAATTCATATTAAAACTAGATATTATATTATGTGCAGATGCCATGTAGGGAAAGGAAATAATTTCAGGTTTCATCTTCATTTCAGTATATATGTCAAATGCTTTCCTTGGTTTAGATGAATCTAAGGTCAAGATAAATAAAGGTCAAGAAAATATAAAGATTTTCCATTTAACTCAAAGAGTTTTTGTAAAACAAGGAAAATATAAGTGGAATGATGGGGAAAGACCTCCTTTTGAAATCATCTACAGCATTTAATGCATGTCCTGAAAATACAGCTTTATTGTTTGAAGATGCATCAGTCTTAACTACTCCTTTTGCACTGTGAAAAGAAAATTGTACAAACTGTAGAACATCACACAGTGTGACACAAACTGTTGTAGAGTAATGGAGGAGATACTGAGCACAGCAGTGGTGAATGAGGGGAAAAGTGTAATAAGGTAATTTTCTGGGCTTTTTCTCTCTAACAGGACCCTCTAGAAGTCTGTCTGTATTTAGCAGCAGCTATGTACTGTTTATTTCAACAGTCTGAACAGGAGCACAGACTTTAGAGGGAGGTTTGGGGGAAATGTAGCCTCCATACAAAATCCAAGTGAGTAGGTACAAGACTAAGCAAACATGTTAGAACATAACTAGAAAGGGCACATTCTAAAGACTTGCTCTCTTCAGTTTAACTTCTGCATTTTACTCAGATTATGGGAATTTTCACTTTTTTTCTTTCTGAAACAATTATGAAATTGATACCTATGACATTTACCTACTATAAGGATGCTGCAATGATGAAATCTCATCCTTGTACAGAAAGACAGGAGAAAACCCATGTATTAGCTGGGCAAAATCAGGAAAGCACTAATGGTACAACTGATGATGAAAATGACTCAACACCGATCTCCGTCACAGAAGTAGTTATGAAGGAAGCGAGGGACAAAAAAGCTACTTAACAATACTCCTGTAAGAAAGCAGGCATGATATCTTTTCCCTCACTAGGTAAATTCAGAGGTATGTTGTTTGGAGTTTTCCATGTGAACATCAAAAAAAAGAGTATAAAATATAAAGAGATGACCTAACCCCTTTTACTGATTTTTTTTTTTCCCCTCTACAGATAAGATAGGTGAAACTTAGGTATAGAAATTTTAAACTAATTAGCTTTCTAGAAATAATCACCATCACTAACCAAAGCAAATGAAACAGATGTCTCAGTTTCATGATGGCTATGAGTCTATAAAACAAAAGCAGAAATAGTACAAATTCTTTATATACCATTAACCTGATACACAATATCCAGCAAAGATGACTCAGGCAGTCCAGAAAAAGGTTTTTTTTTTTACCCCACAAATATCATAGAATTTTTTAATAAATCTGAACTTTTTAAAGAGAAAAATCAGTTGCATCAACAGACAAGAATAGGAATAAATAATAAACTTCACATTTGTTTTTTCCACATGCGTTTCCTTATTTGTGTATCAGATATGAGCAATGAAAAAGGGACTCTGAGATTTTGAAGTATGGCTTCATTTTCCTAATCAGACTGGAACCTGAAAAAATTTTAAATGCCCTGTAAAAGAGAGTTTAATAAAATATTTTGTATCAAATGAAGGATTAATTTTTTTTCTAGTCTGACCTACTTTATTTATCTTCTGCTATTGAAAGGAAAACTCACACAGAGTTGTTTCAAACAAAAAAATCCCACATTTTATTAGAAAAAAAAAGTAAGGGATGGAACTTTGATCTGTTTTTAATGCATTTTGATGATAGCAGAACCTATCTTTATATTTAAAAAAAAATGTTTGAGATCTGTCTGATTATAGCATATGTATGTATGTGCAGCTGTACAGACATGCTATATTCACATATTCTAGAGTCAAATACTATGGAAATAGTTTGTTACTGAGAGATAATATATACTTTTAAAAACTGTAAATAGCACTAATATTCTCATACATCTCTCTCCGGTTTAGGAACAAAATTCAGCTTTCTATTTCTGCTCCCTTATCTCCTTTTAAGTGCAAATAATACTTTTCTTATAACAAGACCTTGCTTTTCAAACAGAAAACATCTAATGGATTGTTTTTTAAAAGGCAGTCTTTTCATAGCAAACCATAACTAAGAGGAAAGGGACAATTTAGAGTTTAGTCCTTCTTCAGTGAAGATTTTCAAATGACTTTACTGGAATTGGAGCCTTAAAGAAGATGAAGAAATTATGTTTGAACAGCCCTTCCAAAAAAATAGCCCTATCTGCACTCCTTACTCAAATACAAAGCTGATCATTAATAAACTAGTAATTTAGGGGAAAAAAAATCAGGGTTCTCAAGCACTGATCGGAGGACTGTATTCAAGGAATAATGATAGAAAGAAAAGAACAAAATTGCAACTGCCTTTCTTCCCATAAAAAAATCAATTTCTAGATACACTGAGGGTCTTGGATACCCTTCACAAAGGAGCACAGAATACATTGTAATTATTTTTTGAAATATATATGAAGATAAATGCCTTAATTGGTGAAAAAAAAAGCACCAGACAGTGATTTGAAGCAGATTTCGCTTTCTCTGAACATAAGTCAACTCTTGTAAAGAAGGTCAGCAGAACTTCAAAAGGATAAAAAAAAAATCAGTCTAGCCTTTATGAATTTTTCTATCTCATTGAGAGAAGAATCAAACTGCTGCATGAAAATGCCCGTTTTGTTCCAATAACACATAGCAAGGTCTCTTCCTGAAGCCGTTGCACAGATAAACAGCTTTGAATTGCATCCACTGCTAAGTTAGCACACCACTCTGTTAGATTTAAGCAGCTGCAGCCAAGAGTTTAAATCAAATTTATCAAACGTGGGGATTGGTATTTTCAGAAGAAAATACATGAAAATAAGGGAGTATATTATTCGCTGATTTCTTTCATTTTAAAGAAAGAAGGTTGGAATGAGGAGGAGGGTCAAGCCTAGAACCAAATGATTCTGCAGACAGATGATTTGATACAGCATCAAATGACCAAAGTTTGGAGGGGACTAATAGGAAGGGAATGAAGAGCGAGGCACAAAAACTCATGTCTACAAAAGCTTAAGAATATATTTAGTTGGAAGATTTAATGTAAATGCATCTGCAGCTCATCTAGTGACACAACTCTTATCTCAACACAGAGAAAGGTTTTGTCCTTTTTCTCCCAAAAAACTGGCACCGTAGCCCTCTGAGAGAGGTACCATGAGAAAGGAGCTTACAGGAGCTTCACTTTTCAGTAAATTTTGCAGAAGATTTAGAGGCCTGACCACTGTGAAAGCACGCAGATTTGTGTGCTTTTGACATCCCTCCTTAGCTGCGATAACAGTAATAAAAGAACAAATGGACAGCTAGTAGGAACATAGCGCACACCATAGTATTTATCTTATTTCCACTTTAATGGAAAGAATCAAGATTTTCAAACTGAAGATTTGTAACAGTGAAGAAATCAAACTGTGAACATCTGGGTAGACAAATAATTCAGATAGTTCCCTTTATCCCCCCTCCAGTACTTCTTCCTTTATTTTGAGATAGCTGTCCTTCATTCTTTTCAATGGCCTCCACCATTTGCACTCATTGCAATGGATGCATTGGAGGCAGGTAGCTAGGTAATTTGTAAATTATTGCAACACCTCTTTTTTGTTTCCTAGTTTAGTTTCTTTTCCTTGTCTGTTTTCACTTTCCTCTTCTGTCCATTAAGCCTCAGTCTTTATCCCTTCTTTATCCCTTGGCTCTTTCCCTGTTGGGCCCCTCTCCCAACCATCTCCCTCCCACAGAGATGCCCGGAGCACAGGTGCTGCTGTGCCTGCAGACCCGCTTGCAGGGGAGGAGAAGGAGGAGAAAGGCAGCAGCAGCTGTTCCAACTTGTGCAGACAAAAAGCCCTAAACCTCAGGGAGTTTTGCCTGGCCATGGCCTAAGGCAGCAGTCCACTATGCCCTGTTCCTCATCCTCATCCTTGTCTTTCCTCCCCTGCTCCCCTCTCTCTTAGCAGGCTGGAGATGCACCTCCTTATGACGCCTCTTCAACAGCTTTCCACCCACCCTTGCTCAAGACTAAGGATTGTTCCTAGTTAATGCTTAATTTGTGAAGGCCCAAATTATACCGACTGGAAGTCAATATGAGCATTGCTCATAATCCTGAAGTATCAGTTGGTCTGTGAGATTTAAAAACAAACCCACAATCCTTCTCTGTGTGAGTCTGACAGTTCTTATATTAACTGGCTATCGTACAGCATCCATGCATGCAGTGCTGGTAATTAAGGCTGAGTCAACAATTATACACCCCCAGATTTAAAGAAAGATTGTTTGGTTAATTAGGATACAATTTTTTGTATGCTTCCAGAAATGGTTCTGATGATAAGTCTGTGTACTATTATTTTAAAATTAAAAATTGTGAGCAAAATAGCTATAATTAATGTTTCTGACTTGAAGGCAGAATATATGAATTCTGAGAATGACAGTTCTTATGGCATGAAAACAGACATTGTTTGGGTCTAAAAGACTGAGCGTGGATTAGTTTGTTCATGAAGAAGGGAAAAGTCAGGTTTCACCTCTTTTTCAAGATAACACATCACATTCCTCCTCTCCTCTCCTCTCCTCTCCTCTC
>VZSV01000002.1:11156872-11169257 GCA_013398735.1 Nothocercus julius | reverse complement strand
TTCTCTTCTCTTCTCTTCTCTTCTCTTCTCTTCTCTTCTCTTCTCTTCTCTTCTCTTCTCTTCTCTTCTCTTCTCTTCTCTTCTCTTCTCTCTTCTTTTTTTTTGGAAGCGTAGCTATATCAAATTAACCCATTTGAGCTGGAGAAGTGACAAATTCTCTCAGTTCAACAATACAAGAATTTGCAGTTTAAAGACCTTGTCATAGAAACTTTACATACTGTATCTGATACACTGTCTCCGGGACCAAAGATATGCATCCAAGCACTGCGAATTGTCATTTTTGGGGCAATGCATAGCAGGGAACAACAATAATAAAAAATCAGGATAAGTCACAATAACAGAGGTTAGGATGTAATCACTTAGCTAGCGTCTCTGACCACAGTGGTAGAATACTACTTTCCAGCTGAGTTTAGTCTCTGAAGGTCATTAGAGCTGTGTACCAATAAACATACACACTGCTATCAGATTAGCAGACAAAACAGTCACCATGGCAACCCTTGGACAAGAGCGCTCGCCTGCATTCAGCATTAATTTAAAATACTTTTTTTTTCCTCCCTCAGTCTCCTTGGAGTCAGTGCTGTGAAACACAAGTGCTTGCAAGCTCTCTAATCTGCGGCTGCCTTTGAAAACCCATCCAATGTGTGTTGAAGCTGAGCCAATTAACGGTACGAGAATTGGGTGAATTGCAGAGAATCTGGCAAGGCTGTGTTTACCAATTAGGGTTTTTTTTATGATGCAAATGTTGCACACCATGCAGCAGGAATAAAAGCCAGCTATGCTGAATATGAAACTGTTAATTGCATTTTTCGGAGACACGGCTACAAGGTGAAACTAATCATACAAATGATAACTGGGTTTTACCACCTACAGTGCTTTGGTATTGCACTTTCACTAATCTGTATTAAAATAGCCCATAAATTTTTCAGCAAAAGAAAATACAGACCTTAGTAGCCCCTTCTGAATTTAGGGGACGTAAGGAACCATGAAAATTAGATAAAAATAATAAGGAAAGCAGTCAAATCATTGTTAATAAATACTAAGCAGTGATTTTCTTTCCCCCAGAAACATTTGCTACAAAACATAGAGAAGTATAACCTATTCATCTAAAATGTAAGTCCTCCTGGTAAATGAGACTGTGGCAAAGGAGTAGTGTATTTTCTTGGTGAATCAGACTAAAAGAAGACTTGGGTGAGCATGGAAAATGGCTACGCCCAGAATAAAAGTCTTAAGAAAACAGAATGATGAGGATTTATGGAGAAGTTTACTAGCTGCTTTACAAATAGCAAAAAAGTCCCATGTGCCATTTTTTGGATTGCTTAGCTGAGCCTGAGAAGAAATCTTCTATCTAACAGTTCCAAGTGTTTAGCATTTAGCTCAAGTAAAATAATATTATTAGAAGCTTCAATTTTATTAGAATTTTAGTTTTTCTCAAAGATTTCTCTTTGAGTATGAAAAAGCCCAAGTGAGTTAATTTTCTACCTTTTTCTCGTGTATATAAGACATAAGTTTAACCATTAAAAAAAATTATTTTTAGTTTCTGATGCTGTAACTTCTCAAATATTTATTTAGAAACAGCATCTGAAAATGTTATTACCCGTTCTGCCACTAAACCACAGACACTACTGCTAACACTACCACTAACTCTATATTAATCATACAGCATACTGATTATAGATGCTTAGCTACTTGTTTGCTGTCTAATAATTAAACAGTGATTATATGGAAAAACAGGCCCTAAGGAAAATTGAGAAATTTGTTTTCACTGTCTTAGGTGTGATGGAGACCACAGCATTTTTGGGATGCCATGTCCCAAAGTGCTCTAGAAACATTAATTCTTCTTCAGTGAATCCTTATGATAAAGGGAAGTTCAGTCTTTCCCATTCTGAAGATAAGGAGTGAGGTACAGAAATTAATTGTGTCAGTCACTTGGAAACAGATTTGAAATCTGTCATCAGTTAGGTTGTCATAAAACAATCTTTCTCTTGGCCTTTTGTCTTTTTGAAGACAATGCAAGCCCCATGAAAAACGCTTGGAGAGCACAAATATTTGTAAAGCTAATGTATTTTGTGGTCAGCAATCACATGCACATGACACTTATAAAGAGCAAAAAAACATGAGGCAGAGAGAGTTTTCAAATGCTGCATTTAGAGAAGAGGATCAAAGTAAATTCTGCAAAGAATAACCACAACTAGAGTAACACACTAGACAACTTCAATTGAAATGGCATGGCTTAAAGTAACAAGATAATAGGGCTGAATAATGCAAATGACCATATCTCATGTGGGTTTGCACTACAAGAGATCCTAAAACCACAGAAAATTAGGAAAAGGCATTGAAGAGCAGATTCTTGAAGAGATTTTCCTAAAAGAATAGAGAAAATGAGGACAGCTGGGAACCTTGAATGCACAGCAGGATGAGGGGCAAGGGAATGATTTGCTCTATAATAAGAACTGAGGGAAACAGTGACAATTGCAGAAAGTGCATGAAGAAAACTAGCCAGGAATGAATGGCCCATGTGTTTCTGAGCTGCACTGGCAATCAATCATCTATTTTCCAGCAGAAGACAAAATACAAATTTGAATCGCAACCGCTGCCAGTGTGTGCTTAGCCTAGATCAGTACAGCATTAAGACAGCAAGAAAAACTCTGGCAGACTTGATAACATGGTTATTAGAAATGACTAGTTTTTATGCGCATTGGGAGACAGATGGGTCACGTCAGGAATGAACGGCAACTAAACAACATGCTTCTCTCGGTTCCTTTGTGTATTTATTTTCTCAAGCTTTTCATAATCTTGAGTTGATCAATAGGAAGCTAAAGACATCAGATAACACTTGCATATACACCTCTGGTAGCTAAAGGTTTTAAATCTGTTAAAAATTTTTTTTTTTTTTTTTTTTCCTAATCGGGAATTTAGTGCAGGTCTGTTCCGTTCCATTGTCCATAGTGTTAAAAGATACAGATTTGTAAAATGTATTTTGTAAGAACTTAGCAGCTATTCAAAGGTGGCCAGAAATGATTTGGATCACAATTGTTGCAGTGTATGACAAATTTGAAGACCTTGGATCTTGAACTAAAAAGAGCAGAGAAAATACAAAGTAATTGAGATAATGATCAATGAGTAACAAAACACGATTGTTACTGAAAATTATCAAGCACTGAAAAATCTGACTATTAGCTTTGCAAACAAGCTACCAGATTACGGGAAATTGCTGAAAGTGTGAAGATATTTGGAATAAAGGATAGCTGTGCAATGAATGAGAGAATTATAATCTGCCTTATATCTGTGAAGCTCTTCATAGAATCATCTGATTCTTTATAAAGAAATGTCTCTTTAAAATTATTTCTGGAACAGCAGTCCAGTATCAGGGTATAAGGAACTTATGTCATCCCTTTTGAATAAATCTGTGTGGCAACAGAAGGTGACTATGAGAATTAAAACTGAGATTAAAACTAGAATCTTTTAAATGCATCTTTCCAGAGAAGTTTTCTGTTGTTTTTCATGTTTGGTTTTACAACTATAAAGTGTTGTTTTGAACATCACACAAGAACCATGGAAAACTAGCCATTTAAAATTACAGTATAAAAATTAAATTTGCCATCCATATTCAGAATATACCTGTATTCTACAAACAAAATATGATGAATGGTCACTTGACAGAAGAGAGTAAGAAGGAAAACCTGAAAATTATTAGAATGATAACTGGACAATGTTTATTATCCTTAAACTCACTTTGCTTATTGTCTGCTTGGGGATAAACTGCTCCTAATTCTTGATATCAATTAGTTTTTGGTAGAAAGGATTCAAAAACGTATATATATTAACCTTATTAACCTAAACCAAGGAAGAGATTTCTCATCTTTTTAAGGAAGCTTGAGAAAGGTATGGCTACATTTAGATCTAGGATATGAAAAAGTCAAAAGATACTTTCTAATGCTCAGAAGACTCAGGGTCTTCTGCAACTTGCTTCAGAGTTTGCAGTCCCAACATAATAAAGCAGGTCTGGGCGCAACAGGTAATACAACTGCACTTCAAGTATTCTGAAAATCTGGGATGTTGCTTTTTAATTATTTTTTACTCAGTAGCTACATTTAAAATCTGATATCACAGATGACAATCTCTACTATGTTAACAGGGACGTTCTGCCAATTTTTATTATTTGGAAATGTTTTCTCCCTCACAGGTACCATGGTGACTGCAGCACTAAAAATAAGCACTGTCTGCTGAGAGATGAATGAAGATATGACCATGGCATTCTGCAAGGCACAGCCTATAAAATCACAGAAATTTGGATGGAAAAAATATGGAAAGACAACTCCATCTTTTTGCCAACAATCATTTGAAATACAGGTATTACTGAGTTGGAGCCACAGCACTATGAGTCAGTAATATCACACCTGCCCTTCTTCTGAGACAGTTTCGGTAGGTTTCAATACACTGCTGACACATGATGTGTTGACTCCAAGTCCAGATGCTGTGGTGACTCTGAGGGTTGTAGTCTTTTAGAATTACAAAACATGGCACAATGTATTCGTGATACAACTGCATGAGTAAAATATCTAGGCTCCCTTGGCTCAAGATGAATCCCATTTCCATGTTGCCTTTGCTTTTCCCAAATTCTGATTTCACTGCGTAAAATTCTATTTTCTATACTACAGGATTGTGTGTGATGTAACAGAATAACTTATCTAACAAGTTCTGTAGCTCCTTCAAATAAATATTGGTCTTCAAATTCTAAAGAAAAACATAAAATAGCTTACTATGAATTATAGTTTTTGAATGATTCTATGATTCTATGAATCAGGAAGCAGTTAGTTTTTTAATCTGACTCTTATAATCGTGTATGTCTGTACGTATTGCTTGTATCCCCCAAAAGTTCTAATAATCTTAGTGTAGAAAGGAAGTCTTTCCCCACTGAGCCATCCCCAGAGGGCACAAACAAAATACAGGATGTGTCTGAACAGCAAATGTGAAGTGTTGTGTATATTTCCAGAACAATCTGCTCTACAGATTTGAGACAATAATGGGAAAATAAAGACCTGGCCTATCCCTGCAAGGCTTCCACATATATATTTTGAAGATTCACTCCCTGGACATAAAAAAAAAAAAAAAAAAAAATTAGTTTGTCTCTTAGTTCCCTGAGAAATTAGAGGAAAAGAATATTTTCACTTGTGGATTAAAAGTAAATGAAAAGGAGTGATGTAATAACATCCCCTAATCTGTTCCTAGACCTGTATCACTTTTATGCCTATTAATACTTCAAATAGTTATGAATGGAAATCTACAATGTTTAAGTAGCATACTGCAAACAGAAATAGAAATTAAAAAAAAAGTAAAAAGGAAAAACATTTTCATTTCATCACTTTCTTTCCCTTTTCTGACACTTTTTCAAGATTCCTTCCCAAATAACAGGACAATATACAATCACAATTGCTACAATCGTTGCTCAAGAGTTGTAAATTAATTTTTCCTAATAATAGCTCTGAGATTATGAAAAGTAGAAACAAAAGAGATGTATGGTATGTTTAGCGTATTGATTGACCTTTGTGTATGACAAAAAAATACCTTCACTTTGTGAGCACAAATTACAAGAAGAAATTTGAAGGCAGCATTTCTATCTTTTGTCATACAGACTTCAATTTTGTCTTTCAAAACTATAATAAATACTAACATTAAGTTCCACTACCTCAAAATGAGCACAAAAAGGAAAATTGGCTGAAGAAAAGATGTTTCCTAGAGCTTCACAGAATTTGGGAAGAAATTTATACTGGTAAGTGCATTATTGCCTCCCATATGTTCTACCCAGCCCAGGCAGATGTGGTGAGCAGATGCCTCCCCCAAGGGAGTTAGAGCGGAACATTTTCTGTTCCCAGAACATTGGGGCTGCACATAAGCTGTGGCCAAGGTGGAAGGATGAAACTCTGTCATCTTTAAGACAGAGCCAGGATGGACTATTCAAAATATGGATCCTTGGAGCCAGAAAATATGGAGCCAGAAAGCAGTAGTTCTGATTCACAGAGCTTGTACCTGGAACTGTAAAATACATATAAAAAAAATAAAGCCCTGTAAAAGTAGAGAGATATAACACCTATGGAGACATTATCTGAGAAATACTCTGAGATTTAATAGCTCTCTGTTAATCCATCCCAGAAATACTTAAAAAGAGGGAAACAGACCTAAGTCACCCTTTACAAGACTGCTAACCAGGAATCGCTCCACATCCAAGCAGTAGGATAAAAAGATCACATTTTGCCAGAGGGGGCATTTCAAGCTTGCTGGTGCCCCATACATCTTCAGCCCTGGCTGATATAAACACAGCCACATGTCAGTTAGGAAAGTCTCATCAGTCTCTGAATTGCAAACACTGGATAATATTTCGGCTATAGCACCTTTTAAGACATGCCACCAGTCATGACATTTTCCTCCCCGGTTTTCTTTTTGAACACTGTATATAATAATTCAAATCTTTCTACTTATATTTACAGTAGTGCTGTGCAGTAAAGGAATAGGCATGTAACTCTGCTTTTCATGAAGGCTCAAAATTAAACTGCTGTGGATACAGATTTTTTTTCAAAATATTAAACAAAGAAACAAGGACTAAAATAATTCGGCAGACCAAATCCATTAATATCTACAAGAGATGTTGGTAGAAAGATTTCATATAACTGCAGCAGTAAAGTGCAGAGAAAAACACAAATAGAGAGAGTCAGCTATATACTACTCAACTTAGGCTTTTGGATTAGCAAAACAGAAAAATCTGTTAAGGATCCAAATCAAAATTTTCTCTTCAGTTTATTTTCTGTTATATGGGTTACTTTTCCATTTCAGTGACTTTTGTAATGGAGGCAATTGGTCATTATTGACCATTTATGTGGGGCTTCATTGTCAGTAGTATTTTGAGGGAAAAGTGCCTTTCCAAAAGATCCTGTGTTGCTTTAAAACATGTAACAGTTTCAGTATGCCAAATGCAGGTCGTGCTGTGAGCCATCACAGCAGTACACAGATATTGATTTAGATAGAAACCAGAGGGCTGGGGAAGATAGAAAGGGCACAGTGTGCTTTCTGATGTGTATGCATTATTTAGCTTTTATAGTTTCATCTGAAGTTAGTGCCTATTTAGATAAAATTATAGAATAGGTTTCAATACCTGCTTTCAATACCTATACAACGAGTTACTTCAGTACTAAAGGGATATAGACGATATGACTTATTTGTTCTTGTAGCTACCAAGAAAATGCCTTGGAGTGATGATCTTTTTTCTTTTTTTTTTCTGCTACTTGAATAATATATCTGAAAAAAAAAGTACTATATTGTGAAAAACAAAGAAAACTGGAGTCTTAGCTGCTTGGTTGACAGACATGTAAAGAGATCATAACAACCTCTATATTAGTAAATTAGAACAAAGTTAATCTTTTTACTATTACTCCCACATTTCCTAACATACATTCTACAGAAATAAACAGAGAGTAGTTCCTAGACTTATTTGGGAGTCTTTATTCCTAAACTTAATAACTAAAATGCATGTACTTGCTCTGTTTAGCTCCTCTTCCTTAGAAAACTATCATAAATATAACCTTCTTCTTAGCTCTTCCATCTGAGAATAAAATCACAATAATTTATGCAATATTTTCTTAGAATGATTTTAAGTGTGCAGAAAAAACATTAGAAAAGAGTGCAATTTCTGTGAGAAGGTTTCACTTTATTTAAACAGCTCAAGTAAAACTCTCAAATGTCACAAAAAGTATTTTGACTATATTTGGCTATTTCAAGTAATGTACTGTACGACTGTTACTAAACCTTTATAATATGTAGGAATGACTGGCAAATGTTAACATTGCAGAAGATGGCCGCTATCCATATATTCATATGTTCATTGTGATCCTGCTCTACCTCTGTGCAGAAACAATCTAAATTAACAGTAGTGATATCAAAAGGATACTTATGTGAATAGAGCTCACAGACCAAGCTGAAACACTGCAAAATCTCAGGTAAAAAGTTGGCAAATAAATGCCTTCATATGGAAACACTTATTTCACTTAGTAGTGCAGGAACAGTAGCTTCCTATTAAATACAAACAGGCAGATAAGTCTTACACATTAGGCTACGAGAGCTGAAATAAATTTATAATAAAGATGATTAGTTTTCAACCAAAAGAAATGCTTCCTGTTATATCTTTCCACCAGAATGTTAGATAAAGATTCTATAAACTTAAAAAAATAGGTGACAGTTCACGTGCTGAGTTAACCCTGGCACTCCTGTCAGAAATAACATCACTCCTGACATACATTCAGACCATAATGTTAAGGTACCTATATTTACTAGAACTTAAAAATAAATAAATAAATACATTTCACTAAAAATGCAAATTGGGTGATTTTTACACTGACAGTTCTTTACTTGTAAACATGATAAGAATAGGAATTCTTAGTATTAATGCTGTATGACATAGGGATTAGTATAATTTAAATAAAAAGTCTCTGCTTATAGTTAGTAACAAAAATAACACTTTCTAGTGGTGACAATGCCTCATAAACATATCTTTATGGACACATTTAAATTTATATATTTTAAGTTAGGATTATCTTTACATTAGAGACGTTTTTATTTATAACCCCATAAAGGAGAATACAAATAGACAGAAAGCGTACGATTTGTTATAGAATTGTATGTGAAAAACGTCACTACAGTGGCTTCTTTTCAACCAAAGATTTTTTAAGTTAGAAATTCCCTGAAGGACTTAGCTTCATTTTCAAATTCATTTCAATTTCATTCAAATTAATGAATTGATATCCAATAAAACTTCAAATTAGTGCTTACAATTTGAGAGAAACTATATTTTCTTAGTTAAAATAGAACAACAACAAAAATCCCCCCAAAAACCCACAGATATTTGTGCAAATTTGCAGGGAAAATATTTCTGATAGTAAGCCATAGTCCTGAACCTAATTCTCTAAAATTATTTAGGGAGGCTGAACAAGTGAGAACTGGAATAAAGCCTCTTCCCATCCTTAGATCTTGTAGAAACATCGAGAAATGGACACTTCACTAGCATTGTTATTTGAGGCACAGGTCTAGCCAGTCTTTTCTACTGAAAACCTCACAAGAACAGCTGCTTTCACAGGATTTTTCATGAAGTCTCAGGGGATCTTCTTGTTATGTTGCTGCAGTATTTTGAATGACAGTCAGCCCGCAAAAACAACAGGAACAAGATCCAAGGAGAGGAAAGAGTGGGTATAAGGGACAAAAAGAGACAGAGAAGCAGAAAGAAAGATAAGGAAAAATGGAGTACAGAAAAGGAACAATCAGAGAACACCAGGCGAAAATAGGGAGCTGGGGAACCAGAATATAAGACAAAAGTGGAAAGGAAGTGGAGGGAAAATTGGGAGGAAAAGAAGACTCTTACATAAAAAAAAAAAAAAAAGAAAAGAAAAATAGACCATCCCTCACAGATAGGGAATATAGTTAAGAAAAAAAAAAAAAAAAGGAAATAAAAAGAACCTTAATTTAGTGAATTAAAATCGAAGGGCTGAATAAGGCCTACAGGAAACCTGCAGTAAGACACAGGTGATGAATACAAAACAGACACTGTGTAACCTGAAAGACAGAATAATCCAATGGTGAGGATTAAATGAAATTCAGAAAGCTACCCAAGCCTCCAGTATGCATGCTATTTTATTTGCCTTTAGTAATAGAAACCTGTATTGAGTTTTTAGTATCCATTTATATCTTCCATAAAACATTGCAAGACCAGGATAGGACTAATAAGAACTTGCCTGCCACAAGTCTAGTAAACAATGATTGACTGTTGTATACCTTACATTTTTTACAATGTATTCTTTGTATACATTACATTTTTGGTATCTATTTCTTTGTAGTAATGTTGACATAAAGTTAAAATGCCTTATCTTCACATACACACAAAACACATTCATGCTTAGGTAAAACAGAGACAGAGATTTGTCTTAAGTGAGGATGCAAAACTGTTTGTTTTTCTCAAACATTTTTACTCTTTTAACACAATATAAAGAATAGATAGAATATACACTTGGAGCAATGGGAGTGCTATGGACACTTAATCTGCATTGAGGACTTGATCCTGCACCTTTCCAGTCACTGAGCATCCCATTTACACGGGACATTGGTGTAAGACTGAGCCACACTGTTGCATATTCAGGTAGGAGAGGAAAGAGATGATTCATGACCAACAGAGGAGGTAAAATGGAACTAAAATTACCAGAGGTCAATCTATGCTTTAAAGACTGCACTGTTGATGTTGAAAGGAAAACTTCCATTAGCCTCACTGGCCTCTGGCTCAAATATCTAGTTTTGCATCCTAGGGGAAAGCAAAGAAGAAGTTTTGAAAAGCTGATTGACATCATGCCACATAGGCATTAAAAATGCCTCTTCTCTACCTCTTGTTTGGCACAATCTCAATCCATGTTAGAAGGGGCAGAAATAAGACTGGAAACTGGGAATCTTTGGTCATGAAAACATGATTGTATTCACACAGTAAGTTGAAGACAATTTCCATATTTTTACTTAAATTATCTCTCTGGCTATCCTTCTCTCTTCTTGCTATGGTTGTTGAGCATAGCACAGAAAAAATATTAAAATTTAATTCTTTTAGACTCACATAGGGAAGCAATGTTAACTATAAGATAATATTTTGGCTAACTGCATTTTCCTCAACATTATCTTCGACTTTTCCTCATCAATGAATATTTTAAGGAAAGAACTAAAAAACATTTCACAAAAGAATAAATATATGTTTTTTCTAGGTAAAAATTCTTACTTTCCACTGACAAAAAAAAAGCTTAGTAAGATATGTGTCATGTTTCATCTAGTCTACCTTTCTTACCTTCCTTTCCCTAACCCCAAAGCCCCAAAATACAGATGAAACAAAATATAATGACATTTTATAATGATATAAAAGTAGGATTCTATGTATCCAAATAGGTAGTTTTCTATACTTTCTTTTTTCTTGTTCTGTTGTCCAGAATTAATCTTCTAAAGGAAAAAAGATACATTATAACTTGTCAATCTCTACCATCTTAAAATATTAAAATATTGCTAATGCATGAACTGGGGGTTATATCTATTTTTACTTTGGAGAATGTAGATAAAAGGCAGGCAAAGCAATTTTGTCTGGACTGCTTCACATGCACATACACCCCTTTCCAATGTTGTTTTAATCTCAACTGGAGGTGACTACTCATTTGTAAAAGAAAAGAGGTTAAGAGGCACTAAATAAAGATGACAGATAGCTTCATAAAATAATTTAAATTACTCTGAAAAAGAAATGGGGAGAAAACAAAGATGACGCTGTTTACAGTAACAATATTTAAAATGTATTAATTAAACCCAGAGCAGAACTACAAAAGGGAGAGGTGCTTTGAAGATGGAAAGCTCTGAATGCCACAGGAAGCTTTGAAGTTTCTCAGTTTCCTTTGTTTCTCACTCATAATACATGAGGACACTCTGCAGTAGCTAAGCTTTAACTTTCAAGGGACCTTTTTCTGTTTGTTCCACCATTAATGAGAAAAAAAAAAATCTTGCTATTCGTCTTTAGAATTCATGGCAGAGATAGTCACTACTGCCGTGAGAGTTTCTGGTTCCTATTTGGGAAGGCAGATTTAATCTATTGAAGGTTACCCTGCAGTCAGTTGTGCCAAATATATGCCAGATTTTTGCATAAATTTATCAAAGCAGTCACCTAGTACAATTTCAGATATACTATGGAGACAAAGATAGAAAGGATTCATTTCAAATCTCCTCTTAAAACTGAACCTAAAAATTTCTTGATTTTGTCTCCAAGTTTCCTTCTCTGGCAATCACTTTAAACAGAATTTCATATCGACAGGAGGAAATATTTGCTGGAGATATCTATCTTTGTGTGTGAAGACAGAGAAGGACTCAGACCACTAGAAAAGGAGTAGTTCTTTTTTTACTTCCAGATGATGTCCTTGACAGCTGTTAAGTTCACTTTTTGAATAATTTGAAACCAAAAGGTGAACTTATACACATTCACTGTTATCTTGACCTTCCAGTTTACCCTAGGGAAAAAAAAAAAAAAAAAAACCTTCATTTCTTAAACATGAATCCTGCAGCAACAGAGGCGATCCCTCAACCCCTCTGTTTAGTAGATTTAGGCAGAGAAGTTTCACTATGTGCATTATCTCCAGAGATAACACGATCGCATTGTCATGCAAACATGCAAATCACCAATTCTAGTTGCCATGGTTTCAAATTGAAACTCTGGCATCCTTTTATCATGGCCCAGCATAACTTACTGTAAAAAAAAAAAAAAAAAAAAGCAGCCACCAGATTACCCTGGATCACACTGGAAGAATTTAGATAGCTCTTCTTTATGTAAGACCTATATTTA
>VZSV01000002.1:11141415-11155957 GCA_013398735.1 Nothocercus julius | reverse complement strand
CTCTCAGCCTTCTCTTCTCCAGGCTGAACAGGCCCAGCTCTCTCAGCCTTTCCTCACAGGGCAGATGTTCCAGGCCCCAGATCATCCTCGTAGCCCTGCACTGGACTCTCTCCAGCAGCTCCACATCCCTCTTGTCCTGGGGAGCCCAGAACTGGACACAGTTTTCTTCTGACATGTGTCCCAAACACCTGAATCAGGTGTTACTTCAGAGGCAAGAAGGATGCTGCAAGACCAAATGTTCTGTTTCCAAAAACAGAAAGTGGAGGGAAACTCGGCTAATATTTAAATCATTTACTACCCACAAATATTCACTGTTACCTTCTTTCCCTCAAAATTAATATTTATCATGCTTAATTAAACTCTCTCTTACATCCATGAACACTCTACTTCAAGCCTGAATACTAAATATTATTAATAATTACAGCCAGTACACTGAATCACGCAAACTCAAATCTCGTATCTCTAGAGCCTGAAGAGGTAGTCATTTTTCATTAAGGGAAGTCCCAAGACGTGAGCTCCAGCACTCCTGATTTTATGGAACATTCTTGTATTTGTTATTCCTTTCAGGAAGTTAAAATAGCATGTAACTTCACATTACTTTAAAGCCTCTTGTGACTTTTTTTTCAGCAGCTGTAGGGTAACCTTTTAGCTGCCTGTGGCAACTGTGTTCTGTGCCCTTGTGTCAGTGCTGAAGAACAAGATTTTTTGTGAGTTGTAATTTTTAGTGTCAAGAAGAGATTTGATCTCTTTGTCCACTGCTCACACAACAGAAGCATATCCTAAAAATATTGAGTATTCTACTGAAGGTTTCAGGACACACCATTAGTTTCTTGAGTAAAAGGAACTTCGGTGATCCTGCAAGTGACCTTTCAGCGATTCTTTTCAAGATAGAAAACATTTTCGAAAAATGCTTTTCACCCATACTCCTGAATCTATAGTAAACATGCATCAAATAAGAATCTTGGCAGTTTTTACCACAAACTAAATCAAATGTTAATTTACCCAATATCAGTAACTCTAATTTATAACATACATATAATGTGTAACTTAAATATTTATTAACCTATTATAAATCTAAATGGTGCTTAAAGAAATCTTAGCAGTTAATATACACAATTTTGTAGTCAGAGCCATAGCTGTACCCTAGGGCTTTCTACTACTTGCTTTCATCTAGTGTCTAATTGCTTTCAGGTGTCATCTCACTTCTCTCTTAATATTATTCAGTGGGCCAAAACTATTACTCCAAACATTTCATTACTTCAAACAGCAAAAGCAGTTTTGATTTAAGGAGATTGGGGCTCATACACTCTGCAAGTCTTATCATGCTTTTAGAGAAGGGAGAAAGAAATTTTCACACACAGGAAATATACATAAAAGAACATATCAAAATACTAATTTATTCTATTTTATCTGCAACATATGATACTTTCCCTGGAAAAAGGTAGCATATGATTTGTCTTAAGTAGGAAAAGCAGCATAATTTTCATGCCTATTTTTGTATCAGGTCTCCTAAGACAAATGTTCTGCCCCATCTGCCAACAAACTGAAGGGCTCCAAAAATTATTTCCTTTCCAATTCTAGCTGGTGTTTATTCTCCAATTTGTTCTGTGCACATATTCTTTCTCTGCCACATGTTCTTGTCAAATGATTTGAAAATATGTAACTGCCTCGTGGCTTCTCCATTTGATGTAGCTTTGTCATTCATGTCTATTTGCTATCTTAGTTTTTGAAACCAATGGAGGATAAAAGAAGTCCAAAAGAGCAAATTTTCTTGCCATTGTTACTCCATTGATTTCAGGAAAAATAAATAAATAAATAAATAAATAAATCTGGACCAACAAGATTGAAGATAGCATTATCACGTTACAAAAACTTAAACACTTACTAATCAGTCTAACCTATTATTTTGATAGTAAACCACAGAGAAAATGTTTAAATACAGAGCTGTCAAAACAGCACTATAATAATAAAAGCTAATGAAGGGCAGGATCCCTTTAAGTCCCCTACCTCATGACAGAGCTGACGGCAGAAGAAAATTGCCTTCTCACCTTTCAGTTCAGACTAACTGGTTCAGATCAAAGGTCCTTCTAGCCCAATCCTGCCTCCAGAAGCAGCTAATCTGAAATATCTGCCAAAAAGGAGACAGGAAGACATATTTTCTAGAACACTGTTGTGATCCCCTGCAGTTTTTAAATCAGCAATCTGGAGCCAGAGTGGGTGCCTCAATGGATGTTTTATATTAAGTTATCCATTAGGTTTTTTCATCTGTGTAAACATTAGTCTTCACAAATCCTTTGGCAAGAACATCCTCATCTTGCTACTGCATTATTGGGAGAACCACATTTTTTGCTTGTTATCATCCTGTTTTCCAGTAGGCATTGCTGAGTACAACATACGTCCAATGTTACGTGGACTGTTTTTTATATTTCATAGAACAATATGTATGGCCACTAGTTCCTGTTTGGAAGATGCAAGAAATGTTCAAATCCTACACAATTTCTTCATGCTGTTCATGATTCCATAGATTTCTCTCATGACTTTCCATCAGTCATTTCATTTTAAACAGACTCTTATTCTACTTAAACATTCCCAGTACACTGGCAATTTCACACCTTTGATCTTCCTTATCTCCACTCTCCAAACTTGTGTCCATAACAATATATTTCTAAAAGAGGGAGCAGAACTCCATGAAGTAAGGGAGGTGGCACAACATGGATTCACAACTAACATTCTCTGTTTTGTTCTCTCTTCCTTTTCCTAGCATCTAATGCGGTTTTGCTGTTCTGATCACTGAACAGGCATTTTCATAGAATTGTATGTTACAACCTCCAATGTCTTTCCTGAGTACTTACTATTAGCTCACTGTATATCGCTGTATATGTAACGTTACAACCAAGGTCCTCTCCCCTAACTATCACGTAACTATCATAAAAATTGAATGTCCTCTGCTAATTCATTGCTTAGTCACTCAAACATCCTTCTTTCAGGCATCCCTTCTCTGGAATGCATTGAATACCTGAAAATCCTCAACAAACTATTCTCTGCTTTTTACAGGTCTTTTATGAATCAGTAGAAGAGCACAAATCTCTGTGGAATGTAACTGATGACATCTCTGCATTGTGAAAATGGAACATTTATCCTCTACTTTCTTTTTACTGACTACGTATCAATGTAGAGCATTGCCTGCTATCCCAGGGCAACTTAGTTTCTTTGGTGAGAGAGAATGTCGAATGCCTTTCAGTATTCCAAGCGAAGTGCATCAGTGGTATCTCGCTCATCCACACGTTCCTTACTGCTTTCAAGGAGCTAAAGTCACTACTTTAGGAGGTACAAGGCAAGGAAAGGGACGGCAGGACCAATATGCTATAGGTCCCCATGGGTCCACTATTGTTATACTTAAAATAAGTAATACTAAATCATACAGAAGGCTTATGGATTTGGTGTTTCTGCGAATCTTTTCTGTGGCTTTTTCTACAAAACAATACTAGATTTATTCTCTTCCAGTCTGTTAATATGAAGCATTCCCATTGTACCTATTAACTCAGATATTTCAATCTGGAGGTCTTTCCGAACTTCTTACTGGCCACGATGTTCTACTACTATTCATTTTGTCTTTTTGTTCCACAGATATATTTTCAGATCTCATCTGATGTGTCCTCCATAAGCAAATGTTCTTGCATAGAAACTTTGCTAAATATTGAACACTGAGCATAGTTTATAAAAACTTTTTTTTTTAATTATGGTGTTGTATTCTCTGAGCAGTTCTCTAACATCTTTCCTTCTAGGGCTGAATATTAATTTGGGCAAATTTGGATCACCTATAGGCACAGGAAAGGGAAGTAGTGGTGCATTTTTGGGATAGCCTGTAATTCAGCGCACACAGAAGAGTGCACTCTGTGATGTACTGCAGAGATGTGGCAATTGAGAATCACTAGCTTTGATGGAAGGACAGTGCAAAGTTTCGCTTATTCTTAGCAAGATAGCAAACAGAAGAAATGCTTCTGCATAACATATTAACTGATTTTCGAATAACATGAACAGCAAACATCATTAAGCTTCATATCAATGTCATTTACATAGACACATTCCACAAATGGAAACACCATAAAATATCATTTGCAATTCAGAAAACTATAGCATGATATACACAAAAAATTTAATCAAATTGCACACAAGCAACAAATCTGCAGAGGTTGATGCATGGGTTTTGAATACATAGAGGTCTGGGCAAATTTGTTCCATTTCTATGCTGTGAGAATCTCAGTGAGAGCCAAGCAGTAGGATATATTTTCCATACATTATACATGTGCACATGGTGTGCAATTTTCCATATAGCTTAAGCATGCTCACATGTCAAGGGCAAAACTGCACACACGCTCAGCCTTAGCCTGTGCTGAAGGAGGTCCACAATCCTCACCACAATAAGTTGTGCAGGAAACCTTCCCTATACTCTGTGGCAAGAGGAAGTACATCAATGCCTTGAGAAGATTGATATACACGGTAAATAAATGTAATTATTTATTCTTGTTCCTCGCAGGCATAATACATAACTATACATAAGTGTATTCTGACAAATAAAAGGCAATTGCTGTTGGTTATTAAAAACAGCACCTGAAAGGTGTTTTCCCTTGCCATTGAACGGAGAGGGAGGCTTTTACTTTTTATAAAGCCGAAGCAGAGAGTGGGGAACTGCTGAAAATGATATAGAACACCTAAACAGTGAGTAGGAAGCCACCTTTAGCTAGGCAGTGGAGAAAAAAAAGGAGACAAATGGCAGGATACAAACACTAACCTGAAAGGTGTTTTTCATTGTCCCACATGCTACTTGCTTTGTTCTTCAGAACTTCTTTTCCCCTGAGAAAGCTGTTTACACACTTTATCAAAGCTTTATCAAAGAAAACTTTTCCTCATATTAGGCATTCTGTTATTTTTTTTGCATTTAAAAGATGATCTAAAGGTCTTTGCCAAGGTCACACAAATGGCCCTGGGTAAATGTGTGCTTCAAATTGAGTTTAATATGTAGTAGATTGTGAGGAGACCACCATACACTTACTGTCTTCTTGGTTCATCTGGTCTCAACCACAAATAAATAAATTAATAAATAAATAAATAGTGAGTTACTGAAAGTAAAATAATAGCATTTAAAGAGAAATTCACATGAGTTTAACTAAGACTTTTAAAATACAACTTCATCTAAATTAATCAAACCTCTAAATGTAAAGATTAGCAATTTGATGTAGCAGTATGTGCCAAAACACCAGGCTACTCACAGCATCTACTTTAGGCAGGCATCTAAAATAAAGTTTTATGAATCACTTCTAAGTCAGATCACCTAAGCTTCAATTCAGACTTGCCTTCTAATCTTTTATTCCTATCTGTTTGTACATGCTGTCAATTGTATATTTCAAACATAGTATTCTTTCCTTCCTAAAAATTGCATGGGTAGAAAGGAAATTAAGGCAATAACAAGGAAATTAGAAGTTTTTGCAGAAGTACTACGTACACATATAAGGTCTCCCTATCCCTCCTCCAGTTGTGGCTGGATCAATAAAACAAAGACTGCGTATATGTTCACCCGAATCTATTAAACCCAATCCCACAGACACATGCATAAAGAACCTGCAAAATGTTTGTAACTTGAGAGAAGCAAATTCTAAGAAATGCAATCAAATATCATGTTCCCTCCTAGTTTAGTAGCCAGGACACCTAACTGTGAAGAGAAAGTATCCCTTCTTATTAGAATGTATATGTATTTTTACACCAGCCTATCACTGAAAAGAAAAACAATATATGCAATAAACACCTTTTTGAAGACTTATTTGTTCTGACACATGCCATTTGTCTGCTTTTTTTTTCTCAACTGCTTAGCTAAAGGTGGCTTCCTACTCACTGTTTAGATGTTCTGCATCATTTTCAGCAGTTCTCCACTCTCAGTTTTGTCTATATAAAGAGTAAAAGCCTACATCTCCCTTCAATGCAAGTTCTTTAATTTGGACATCCTGTGGTACTAATATATACTCATAACTGTCTCCCTATTGTGCAGGCAAAATCTAAAGAAAATATTAGAAACTAAGATCATTTTTAATAGAGCCCTGAAATGAGCAGTATAGCAGGCCATAGAAGAGAAATTAAAGTAAGAATGGATCCCAGAGTACTTTAAAAAAAAACACAGATAAAGAATATCAGCTTTAAAACTTGCCAAGGGAGTTCCAATACCAGTGTCAAATCACCAGCACCAGGAGTGGGAGAGTGCTGTAAATTTATGCTTACATGTATAGGGTAGCTGTTTTACACTGCTTCTGCTTGAAAGTGGACTAACTTGCACTTGAACAAGTCAGAGATTTGCTTATAAAACTATATATTAAACAAAACTATATTAAATATATTTCAGCAAATCCCCAGGGTAGACACAGTTGAAGTCTAAATGTCACTGCTCTTCTGGAGACAAGATCAACCTATGACCTTATGAGAGCACAAATGATGTCTGTGAAAAACATCCAAAACCTGCAGAGGCATTTCGGAGAATTTTGGCATTCTAATAAATGGATTTCCATTTCTGTTTCCTAACTTTTCGGTGGCTCCTTTGATGAGAGACATTTTTTCAATTCATATTTTCTTTATTAATTAAAAGTCCTGAAAATCTATTACTTTTATCTTTATGCATTTTGATGACGTGTAATACTGATTAGAAAGTGTCTCAGCTGGTAATAAGTTCTCTTCATTTTTTTTTAAATGCTGTTTTTATGCAGTTCGTACAGGAATCCAATTAGCATATCATTGTGACTGATTAAATATGCCTCACGTAAATTTACATGTCAAAATACATACTGTACTTAAACAAACAGACAAGGATGCCAGTCTTCTGTAAACAGCTTTGCATGCATAAGCTAACTCCTAAACACAAAGGCTCATATTTAAATTCTCAATGACAACCTGAATAAAGATAGAGTGAAAGGGAGACAGAAAGGTAATGTTACTCATGCATGAAGTGAGAGAATGAATATAGACATTTGTCTCTCTTTGTCTCTGAAGAAAACTATTGACTAGAGATTCCCCATCTGCATATGAGGCTGTCACGTCAGATTAGCTCATCAGGTAATGGAAATTTGGCCTCTGATCCAGAAAAGGTCCCTATGCACTAAGAATCGAGACTGTTTCAAAGAGATTGTATTATCTTAGACAGCAGGATTAAATTAATATGGGAATGACTTCTACCGGAGGAAATTTTTTGTTAAACATGTGCTAATGTTTATTATGCATAGCATCTACTTCTCATAAGTGATCTTTCTTGACACTTATCATGACTTTTTGACCTTCTTGCAATTGAAAAACAAACAAGAGAAGTGCATCCCCTATGAAGAATGGTGGATGTTTCAAACCAAAATCACCAAATATACATTCATGCAAGTACACCTTCTGAAATAGCACAGAAATTACATTGTTGGCCAATAGATTAAATTAATCCCTCAAATGCCAAAATCCTGATCATAAAGAACTGATTTCACAGAGTGGATGTAGATAGAGCTTTCAACTAGCAAAGGAAGGCACCCGTTTCCGTCCTTGCTCCAGTGACTAGTTCACCAATTTGCAGTAAATGCTCCCCAACGGAAGGGCTTGGATCCCCGTCACTAAACTCCTGGAGAGTGCCCACACCAGCGGGCTGGTGTGCAATGTTCCCCTTTCTCTCACTCTAGGCCAGTGACTGAATGATCAATTATTGCATCCCAAGTGTGACAGCTTCCAGAGGAAAGACTCAGAATCCCATTCCAAATATTCCATTAGTGCTGTGATTAAGGAGGTGGGTTTAAATTCCCTAAGGCAGAGGAAGAGAGTAAATTCCTATTCACATCCTTAGTAGGGGCCCTTTACACATGAGATTGAAGTTTCATCTGCAGAAATTAAGTGGTTAGGTTGTGTATGCATATTTACTTTGCACTTTTTAGTTCAGGCCACAGGATAGGAGACTGAATGGTCAAAGAACAAAAGGCAAAAAGTGCTCTGTGTGACCAGATATTTCCAACAGATCCAAACAAATCCATGTGAAGTCAAAATTCTTTTCAGTAATTTCAGTAGAAAACTGGATGAGATTGGATAACACTGTCTAGGTTAGAAAAAAAACTGGCCACTTCAACCTTGACTTTAATGATATTCTAAATGTAAATAAACATGTAATTAATTTGACCCATATTGTCTGCTTCTGCTTTGTTACCAAATAGAAGCTCAATGGGATCAATAGGAGATACATACCAGTCAGATTTTTTTTTTTTTCCAGAGGAAAAAAACGTGTCCAAAGAGTGATATAATCTATCTAACTGCATATACTAATTACCACTGTGGTGTCTCTGACTTCTGTATATCTACTGAAACTTTTCCATACACTAGTATGGAAAAATGAACTACTTAAGTCAAGAAAGGGTATGAAATAAGAAATATGATTGAAAAGCAATAGGAAATAAACTTAGTATGTCAAAATAGTGAAATAATAGAAATATTAAGACAATAAAAAAAATCTTGTTATTGATATTACAAAAAGCCTCTCATTTCATCTAAAATAATTGATATGTATCAGTGATTGATATTAAATCCATATACTAGTTCTCTTATTTCATTTAATATATTAAAATTGTGATCAGATTCCTGCATTTTACAGTATCTAAAATCTAATATTGGCAGAATTAAAGTTAGTTTAGTTTTTATCTCAAAAGTGAAGAAATGTTTTAAACAAGTTTAGATCTACATCATAAATTTCAGTCTATATTAATAGCAGCCTGCATTGGAAATGTTCTAAAAGAAAATGAAAATTGAAATTTATTGTTATAGCTCTAATTGCTGTCAAAGGATGATCATGTTATAATGCTGACAGTGATAAACGATGTAAAATTTTCAAATGCTACAGCAAGGAGAACAGTGTTATTTTAGTGAACTCAAATCAAATGCCCACCCATTTACTTTATCTTTGGTAGAAGACAGGTACTGATTCTTTAAAAAGTACAGAAAATTGTGACTAGCCAATCAGAGAAAAAAAAAATGCCTTTAGGAAATTTTTTACCTCTTTTAACTCCTGAAATGAATCATATTGTTTTATGGACATTTATGCAGGCCGCCCACAAGTTAAATCCTTGACAGGTATCTTGGATAACCATGGCACCTCAAGTGGCACCGAATGTCTCTGTACCACATGAATTCCACTATCACGATAACGAGAGCTTAAACAGGTAGCTCATGTGAGGAAGTGATATGTACACAGTCACATGTACAAGGCTGCCTTTGTGATCTAAATGCCATCCAATACACCCTTCCAAAATCCCCCAAATCCCAAATCTCATGCCTTCCCCTCCGCCCCTACAGGCACTTCAGAATCAAGTCCTTGGAAAGAAGAGACAGAAGCCAAAGACAGATGGAAAAACATTATCAAATCATTACCATTTTTGGTTGAAAGTCACTTGGAGTACCACTAATTATTCAGGTATTATATCAAAGGAAAAAAAATGTGATGCATCAAAACGCTTCTTCATTTAGCCCAAACAATGCTCCAGAGATGACTGACACACATTAAAAGCTAGAGAACACATGATCACCTACATGGAAAAGAAACGTATTTATCCAACAAAAGTTGCTTGAGATAAAGCTGAGGTTGGATCTTCTCCTCTTATTCAGCAGCTACTATAAAAAAAAAGGTGATATATATCAGCAACTACACTTCACAGAAAAAAAAAGATTTTACTTTGGCTTTTTGAGAGAAAACTCTATTGTTATGCAGATTAAAGCAACAGTATGGATGCTATGTGAAAAGAAGTCTCTATATACAGTTTTATACAGGAGATCTGCGTTCAAAACAAGGTATAATTACATACCCTGTAGCTTAAAAATATAATATTTCAGTTTTATGGACAATGAGGAGGTAGCTTACTGTATGCCGAAGACAATGTCAGTGAAATAATCTTTAAAGAAATATATCTTTAACTCCTTAATAAAGCTGCACAGTTTGTTATTCTTAATGATCAGTGAAATAAAACTCATAGCATGTAGCAGTGTATTTTCAGAGAACATATAAATTTTTCAGCCAATGACTTTCAGACTGTTTGCCTATAATATGGAAATAATTCAATCACAATTCAAGCAATAATGCATGCAATATTCCCTCTATTAAAGCTGAGAGAAGTCACCAGAAAATACTGAAAAATTAAAAATCACAGTGAGTAAAAGTGACAAAACCCACATATGCGATTTAGGAGCATATGGCTTTTCTTTTTTTTTTTTTTTTTCTTAAGTCAATGACATTTAAAGCTGCTAACAAAGATTTGTCCAAAATTGGATTTCTCAAAGATTTTATTCATAACAAAACTTAAACTGGCATTATTTTAAAAATAATTAAAAAAATGTTTAATAACACAGTAGCTTATTTGATTAGGAAGTGGCACAAATAAGAACGAAAAGACTGACTGCATGCTTGAGCAGGAAAACAAGGTAAATTTAATAAATGGTAGAATTATGTATGCTGAACTATTCTCTTCAAAATAGAACTTCACCCCCCCCGCTCCATTTTCATGATTTTTTTTTTTCTTTTTTTCTAACTCAAACCTGCAATAAGGTAATGATTTCAACAAAAGGCAAGACAAGGCTAAAAAAGATTGCTAATCCTCTAGCAGAGATAAACACAAGAGGGACAGTCTCTTACTAAGGAAGAAATTAATTCAAATATTTCAAGGGAAGAATGATGACTGTTCAAGTAGTTTAACCGTTACACCTCTTGACTATATTTTGCAACAGCAAGACTAGAGATCTGATAAATATGTGCTGGAACCTTCTTCAGCACATAAGCAAATAACGCTCCTCATTTTGTGTGTAGCACCTCTGACTCAGCTCTAATTATACTAGCAGAAAGAAGCTGGGCTTTGTGATGGAAATGCTGAACCCCCCTCCAAGGGTTGCTTTGTGCTTACTTGAGACCCTCAGAAGGTCTCCCTAAGACAGGAATTAGGGCCCAAACACCCTCCTTGACCAGGTCCGTAATGAAGTAAGAACATTGGTATGGTGCCTCATAACCAGGTTTCCTGCAATGACCAAAGAAAAAGATACGCAAATCAAAATTCCTTCTTAAAGGGAAGAATACAATGGGAAAATGACAGTGTGCTGATGAGCACAACATCAGATTTAAGTGTAATTAAACTCTAAAGGAATATCTTCTCCTTAAGGTTATAAATATTTTCGGGAAAGGACATAATAAAATCAGAAGAGGTTTGGAAGGACAATTTGGATAATGCATGAGTTTTGGTTCAAGTTTCACTTTTGTGTTTTCTTATTCATATTAGCTAGACAGAGATTTAGGTACATGTGTGCACTAGCAGCAACAAACAGTGCTATATATCTATCCTAGGCAATTTTATTAAACCTGTGGCTTCTGAAAGAACACTCCAAAATGCTCCAGGCCCAGGTGGAGAGGAAGTCAGAGAGGAAGAAAAAAAAATACTTTAAAACCAAGCTAGCTTTAAAAGAAATTATTTTCAGTATCAACTGAAAACTACCAGAAAACATCTTTTAAAGAGGCCTGCTGTTCTCATGAATTGATGTGCAAACTGGTGACTTCACTTTTATCACATACTGTCACTTCTGCCAAAAATGGCAGCCTCCTTAGAACAGAGTCAAAGGCAATGACTGCTTCTGAAACACTAAAACTGCAACAGACCTTTCTATAAAGGTAGTTTTCATTCATTTGGGGGTTTCTTAGAATTTTAAAGGACGACTATTATTAACTCTACTACTTAATTCTTTTTCAGTGGATGGAGCCTGGTCTTAGCACAGGTTAGATATTTACTGAAGTAAAACCAACCATTACAAAATGACTATCACCTCTCGAGTGCTCAGAGTACTCAGAATAAAATAGCCATCAAACTATGCAATGCTGTAAAGATGCAACATAAAAGCAGATATATGCAGGTAATCAGTGTGATCTACATTATCACTAACCATCATTCTCACTTATGTATTTATGTCAGTTTACTCTCAGACTACTGTTTTTTTTAAGATTGTGAGAAATCATGCATTTCTTTAATTAAGAGTATGAACTTCCGTAAGAATTGTAAGCTAAAAATTCAAAACATACCTCACATTTGTGGTGGCTTAGAAGGTCAGTCTTCCAGAGAGCTTGCAGTTATGAACTTTGTTACCAATACAATGACATTCTAGTTAAAAGGAAAATATTACAGCTCAAGTATTTAAAACTGGAAGGTTCTGAAGACTCAAGCAGGCTCATTTAGTAAGAATTTTGACATCGAAAATAGGGCTACAAAGCTACTGAAGAACATTTCCACTGACTCACAGTTTTCTTGTGTAAGACAGAAGTACAGGTGCAGGTGCAACTTTAAAAGCTGCCTCCAACAAAATATTACGCTTTATCTTTCTATTGCTTAATTATTCTGTTGCCTAAATACAGCAGCTCGCGCCATTTGAGATGACCCTAAACACCTAAGACATCAGCATGGACATGGCAGAGGTGACACAAGACCCAGGAAAGACTAGTACTTTTCTGAAGCAGCATCCAGCAACCACACAAGATATTGCTGAATGCCCCAACCGCTACTACGCTGTGCTGTGTTGTGAGCTGAACCCCATGCTGACTGTGCATGGGAAGGCTTTGCTCCAAAAAAAAATTACAACAGATTTCTGAGCCCACCTTAATTCTCAAATGGGCTTTAAAGATGCTTGAGACAGATCTAAGGAATTTGCTTTCATTAGGAAATCTTGTTTGGCCCTAAGTTTAAGCAATGCTCCTCTTACAGTTAATGAAGAATTACAGGATCCTCAAGAGGGTGATATACTCAACCTATCTGAGGCACCAATCATAAGTGAGATAGACACGTATCAGATAGATGAGATACAGGAGTAACAGATGAGACAGACACATCTCATGGGATGAAAGGAATTACCCTTTGGAAGCACTTATTACATTCCACTGATTGTAAAGGGAGCTGAGGTTGACTAGCTTACACTTAAGGTATCTAAAAGACAGACACCTGAGTAAGAGGACATGAATTCCACTTGTATGTTTAAATTTGATTGCAAAGAACTGAGTTAGCTGACACGATACTGACCATGACTGATTGAGTCTGTGCATATAAGGACAAGCCTAATTCAACATTGAGCTGCAAGGCAGCCACCCTAATTAGTTGACACAGTGCTAAGCACAACTTACATTTTTTCTAAGGCTTTCTGTTGACTTGTTTTTAACACAAGAAGAATTTTTTACCAGTCAAGTGATGCCAGTCTCAGAAATATGGGACAGTTGAGAATGATGCATCCAAGGGTTTTATGGAAAAAAAATAATGAATTTCTATTCTGGACCTCTTTTTAATATAAATATCATTATAAAGATGTGAAGCACCATTTAAGTAAAAATATATTAAAACAGGAAAATACATCTGTTCATCAAAACAAATTGCTCTCGAAATGAAATTAGAATTCTGAATTGCTCTTTTTTTCAAAGGCAAACTCTTTAAATTCAAAAATTGACACATTCTGTCACGGTAAATTCACAATATTTGAAAAGATTTTCTTTAAAATAAAAAGTGAAATTACCGCCATAAGTTCAGTGAAATTGTCTTGATTTAAATCAGCTAGATTTCTCATGCCATAAGGAAAGACAAGGGCATGTATAAGTACATTGAATCTTTCCAATGTCAGCACAGCTTATACATAAGAAGATCTTTATATAAAATACTGGCATAGAATTTAAAGGGAAACAAACAAAATGACATTTTATGTTTTTCTTAAAGATGACTAACAAACTGAATTCTTATGAAAATATGGTGTGCATGACACTTTCATACCTACCCAATGAGTTCATAATGATTACTGCTATTGCAATGAATACAAAATTAATGAATAATAAATTAAATCCTTATACTAAATTGATATTAGGAGACTCTTAAAGTCATTAATTTTTTGTAACAGTCAAGTCACAATCCATAATAACCTTCTGAGAATAACAAGTTATGGATTTAATTACAGATAAAAAGAAATGTCTTCTATTAAATATATGGGAAATTATGCTCTAAAAAATTAAAAATGGAACAGATCTTGGAAAGCAGCACAGTATGTTCATAAAATAATAACATTAGTAGAAAAGAAATTAGAATGTCATGTTTTTACTTGCAATGTTTTCAAATGAAATATTCTAGGATTAGTACAAAGATGAACTAGTCAAGAATATTTATCATAGAATCATAGAATGCTCAAGGTTGGAAGGGACCTCTAGAGATCATCTAATCCAACCCCCCTGCACACTCAGGGTCACCTACAGCATGTGGCTCAGGGCTGCGTCCAAGCGGGTTTGGAAGATCTCCAGAGAAGGAGACTCCACAACCTCCCTGGGCAGCCTAGGCCAGGGCTCTGTCACCCTCACTGGCAAGAAATTTTTCCTAAAGTTCCTGTGGAACTTTTGGTGCTTCTGTTTGTGGCCGTTTCCTCTAGTCCTATCAGTGGCCACCACTGAGAAGAGGCTGCCCCATCCTCCTCACTGCCTCCCTTGAGGTCCTTATAGACA
>VZSV01000002.1:11015631-11140825 GCA_013398735.1 Nothocercus julius | reverse complement strand
AAAAAAAAAAAAAAAAAAAGTTACTGCCCCATATACATATGGCATTTTAGAAGTGTAAAACATCCTAAAATAAGGAAGATATTCTCAGTAGACATATTCTACTTCTATTTGCTGCCATATTTACTACTAAAAACTCAGTGTGTTTATTTCTTTAGGTAACTTGGGCAATTTTCAGAATTATAAATAACTATTTCACCATAAAACATTGACATTCTGACTTACCATGAAAAACAACATCTTCTAAAAAGAAGCTGAAAGAAGCTACAATACCCCCCTAATGGAGGCTTATGATTTCCATTTGCCTTCACGCAAGGCTGGAACATGTCTGTAAAAGTGGGAAAATGTTCAGAGCTCCTCAGGATCCACAAACAGAAGATGCCTTAGATGTTCTCACAACAGGAATTCTCACAGGAATGCTCACAACACCAAACAATTTCCAGATGTTACAAATGCAAAAAATGTTAAAGATTTTACCATTTCAGTATGGCCTTCTTCTTTTGCACTCCAATCAGATACAATTGCTGTTTTTCAGAAAGGTAAGAACAGAAATCTTTTCCGGTTCCTTGTATTTTCCCTAACTGAAGTTCAGATAAAAAATAAATAAATAAGAAAGAAGGATGTAGAAGAAGCCTAGCGAAGAGTCAGACCTAATAGGTTTCACTTTTTTTTTTTTTAAGAAATAAGTGGCCTTCCAGGTAAAACCTCCCTAATGAGTTAAGGTGTTGAAAGAGTGCAGAATGCCTTTAAATATAAAAGGTACTATATCTAATGTGTAATTATCAGCACAGACAACCTTTCCCATCTAATTGCCTGGCCGAGGGTACGGCTTGGCCAACACAACTTTATGCATCTATAGAGGGACTTATACCAAATTCAATTCTGCTTCTTGCAATATAAACTATTGACAGTGTTTTAATGAGTATGTGTGAATTACATATGTTTATACAGAACCGGGATAAAAGAATCAGATTATTCACCCAAATTAATAGCACATTCTGCCAGAAGATAATATCCATCACCAAGTCCACACAAAGAGCCAAAAGCAGCCATTCTTTGCGGTTCCAGAAACCAAACTTATACAGCATGAAGTAATGAAAACCTGTCAGGGATTGTCTACTATGTTACTAACCATTTTGTTTTGATCATATCCATGTATTTTTTTTTCTTTCTTTCTTCACTTATAATTCCTAGATCTAATTTGGAGTTAGAATTCTTACAGATACTTGTTGCCTTCAGCATAAAGCAAAGTTTTATTTAACTATATGGAAGCATCCTGCTAAGTTAGCTTAAATCCTTTAGGGCAGATAGCTCACTGATACATGCACATCCACACATACATATATTTGAATTTGTTCACTTAAAATAGCTATAAGTATAACGTTTCTCTAGTAGACATGAAAGCAGTCTACTTAACCTCTCTGATACTCTGTATCTACAAGCTACACATCAAGAAACCAATACAATATAAAAGATGAATGCACTTATTCACCTTAGCATAGTATCAGAGAAAGAGGAGCATGCGTACAAAAAAATCATCATTTTTATAAAAGAAGAGGACGAGTTTCCTCTTTCATAGTGCCATGCTGGAAACAGTTACCTGTATTGCTGATACTCTAGACTCCCCGCAACTCTCAGTTTTCATTTTTTTTCTGTCTACTCCATTGATTTCCGACTTTTAGTTAACCTACAAGAGCTCTGTTGCTGGCAGGAAAAAGAGTTGTGAATAGAATACGAGAGGAAAAGAGACCAGAAAGTAAAAAAGTAAAAACAAAAGTACCAGAAAGACTGAGAAATCCATCACGAACAGTAGTACTGATCCGTGTTTAAATCAGAGAAACAGAGAGAAATATCTTATTTACTTTTTTTTTACAATTAAATTAGCAAAATATGAACTTTTCTTCATAGAGTAATTGTTAATATAACCTTGAAAACACTATATGCTAACATAAATTAACAGGTTCTACAGCAGGTGGATTCCTTCACTGGAATTCTCTTTAGAGAATAACATTAAAATAATTTTAATTTAACTTAAAATAATAAAATAATCCAGTTAAATTCTTTATTCTTAAGTGGAAATAGTCCCTTTTGAACACCTTAAAGAATTTTACAGCCTGAGTAGTAACTATACCCAGTGCAGTTGCTGCACAATTCTCATTAATGTTAATGTGAGATTCACAGCTATATTCCTGCATGTGGCTAGAGCAGGTACCCTCAAGTTGTTAAATGGCAATGAAGGAAGAGAATGAATATGTGGTGATTCCCTTAAAGAGTAAAACTGCCAAGGAAAAGAAATGTCATGAGGAGTAAAATACTGTATTCAGAAAAGGAAAGATAGAAAAAAAAGAGAGGTTTTCTGTCCCCTTTCCAAAAGCAGTCATGTTCTGGGTTCCCTGTAATGACTTATAACTTAAAAAAAGACTTTCCAGCCTCTAACCGAAGCCCTAACAGGAAATTTGGAAGAAACAAACATCTTTTCCTCAATGTTTATGTTTCTGATGGACCTAGTTCTTCTTCAGCCCCACATTTAAAGATTTTATCCAGATTTTATCTCTTATTTTTACTGAACTTTACATGCTCTGAATTACATGCAAAGCCAAAAAAGATTTAAAAGAAAATTTTTCTCTGTCCTATATCTGTGGTTCTTCCTTGTTGGTGACAGTTCAGCAGTTTGGATGGCAGAAATGATCCTGGTTAAAAACAACTTGGGGGAAAAACGAACAGCTAAGCATGGGTGAAATCACTGGAGACTTGTGGTTGGTCATAAGACATTCTAATATATTTATTTGTATTTTAAACTGACTTTTCACCTATTTTGCCGAAGTGGTCTATGTGTTTAAATATTTTATTATCTTCCTCAGAACAGACACAGCACTAATAATTTCTTAAACTAGTTCTGTGAAAGGACTGAATTCATAGAGTATTGCTGGCTGAAGTGCTGCTGAATGCAAGCTGACTTCCACAAGAAAATCTTTGCTTATGAAATTTCAAGCAAAATTTTATAGATGCTAGACACTAATAGACACTAATTTTGCTTTTCTTTTTTCCTTTCTTTGATTTTCTTTGATTTTCTTTTCTATTATCAATAGGTTTATTTCCATTTAAATTAAAATATTGGGAGTTATGTATCTGCATGTGTATCCATTCATACACATACACATATAAAAACCTACACACAGATGTATATAAATTCATCTACATATAGTGTCAAACATTCATATTTCTGCATACAAACATACACTTTATTTGTAGCACAATACCAATTTTCCCATAATTCTACAGTTTCCCAAAGCATACTTGCTCCTAAAATGCCCATTTAGGCCATTTTGTAAACTATGAAAAATGAAATTACTCTGTACTATTAGTTCACTTATGGTCAGTGCAAAATTACAGAGGAAACTGGTTTCTACAACTTCTCGTTACAAAATGTTAGCTACCTGAGTCCTCCAGCTGAGCAGATTAGCATAGATCTTCCTTGCTGACAGCTTTGACCTTCACTCCAGCAAACACTTGTCAAAATGCCAGAAGTAATTACCTGGCTGTTTAGGAAGGAGTAATGGGGTGTAGCTACCTACCTTTTCTTGTTACTGATCTAAAATGTCTATAGAACATTGCCAAGAGGCACCCTCTGGATTTTGGCATACACATTCTTTTCTCATCTGCTTCTCCTTTTTTAATAGACTATCAAATATTAGCTATATGATCTCCTGCCAACCAATCCCATCACAATTCTTAGGGATAGACTAAATAACTCACTAGCTGGATCTTTCAACCAAAATGATTTTATGATTGCTGTCATCTTGATTTTGTTATACTGATACTACCAGGAAAAAAATACAGAAAAGCAAAAGCAGCGTCTTAGGAACAAGTAACTATAATTACCCCACAGAAGGCCAATACTATCTATCACCTGAACCTTCTTCTAAAAATATAGCCATTCTCTTCATAATAAATCTTTATTATGTTCATTTTCTTTTAGTTTTGCAAATACGAAAACAGAGGCATAGAGAATTTAAGTGAACTGCTCAAAAATCTGTAGCTTGATTTAATCTAGCAGGTCCTTTCACCACCCAGACTCTCTGAACTTGCAATGTTCAAAATGAAGGCAATATTAAAATACAGGGCTAAATTCTCCTCACAAATGTGCCCTTTTGAGTATGGCAAACAACCTTTTTCTCTCATCTTCTAAAACTCTCCAAAACCTCTGGAATCGTCTCATTGTTTCACTGTCATGAGCTTATTATTTCTCCTTTCAGATTTATTCCCCCACAAACTGTCAGTGGTATAAGGGCATACAAGTGTTGATTTTCTAGAGAGACAATACTGAAATCCTCTGGTCCTCCTAACTAAGCTTTTCTCAGGCAAAAATCCTGAATCTGCCCTTTCATCCTAGGCTGTGTTTGTGGCTCCTTCCCAAGATGTTGTCCCACAAATTGTGTTCTACCGAGAGAACAGATTGCTACCAGGTTCGGGTCAGCCACCCTGACATGCCGTTACCAAAATACCATGCTTCCTGGGAAGTGCTTTTTCATGTTATTACTTTTCACCAACAAAAAGAGATGAGAGCCTGATTCTAAGAAGATTCTCCATGTAATTGAGTCTGTGTTTTTTTTTTTTTCTTTTTCTTTAAATAAGAGCTATTTTTCATACAGCCATGAAGCAGCAGTGGTGTCCCTCATTTTTTTAATTACTTGGTTGAAGAGAGAGAGCCATCACTTATGATCACAAGATTGCTAACCATCTAATTTTATATATTAAAAATATGATATTATCATAAAATAAAGCACTTTTTCCTGTTTGTACCCACTAAAATAGAACTTTATCCCCTATTCCACATACTTCTTAGCATTTATTTACATGCATTTTAAAATTATTAGCTTCACATCTGTCCAATGAGTGGAAAAAATGTACTTATTGTTCACAGTTAGTTACTGTTCCAGGTCGAGATTAGGTTACAATACTATCTATCTAACCTGAATTAGGTTTTCTTTAGTTCCATTATTTACACCTTCCTAAAAAAAGTCCACATACACAGAAAAATATTAGATGAAGCTGCTTATTCTTTACACAAAAGCTACCTTACGTAGGTAGCTTTTTCTTATCAGGTTTCTTCTCACTGTATCATTCCTAAATAATTATGTATATGAGATTTGTTGTGAGTAGATACTGCCTTTTAGGTGCACTACAGCCAAATATATAACATGCTATTAAAGGACAATAAAATTTAAAGATATCTAGAACTGTAAGCTTTCCAGTATTGTTGTTGTATATGCCATATTACTGCATAGTCCCATTATCCTGGAAAATTTGTGGCTTATTATAATAATGTTAAATAATAGCTGTAATTTTCAAAATAATGTAATAAAATATGACATTAAGCAGGTTGCTTGGGATGGGGATTTTGTTTTGCTTTGCTTTAAATTATAAGTACTTTGATTCACAAGTTTTTCAGCATGGGAACGTTTTGATACTGTGTTGTTCATACTGTAGTCCTGCTGCTATAAGAACAATATCATTATGTTCCAATCACCCATTCTCAGTCCTATGGATTTCAGTGCAGCTATTTGCTGATTTATATCACTGTATACAGCCCTTTTAAATTTTACGGGTCAGTTTGAAACAGTTTCAAAGGAAAAATGTAGTATGCCTAATAAGGAAAATGGGTTTTCATTTCCATTGTCAAAAATGTACTTGTCAGACTTGAAAGAAATCATGGTGGGTTTCATTACCATCACATTACCATCTGTAGGTGCAAACAAGATGACTGTAGGAACTTGCTTGTTTAACAGTACTACATACTGCAACGTTTACAAAACTCAAAATCTTTGTAAAGTCACTCAATCTTAAATTAATTTTGAATTCTTAATCAACTCTGAATATCTTACAAAGGACAATGTGAATTAAGAAGGCTTAAGTAGAAGAAAACTGGATATATACATATTTTATATATTTTATGTGTTATATCCTTATATATATACATATTTTTTAAATAACATCAACAATATTTCTTTCTGTTTTAATTATAGTACCATCTCAGGATTGTTTTCCATGAATGGATGTTTAATAAGAGGCATCAAAATGTAATGACATGAAATTTCATTGCTTTAATTAAAGAACATAGACTACGTAATGATATTTAGTTATTGTTTTTCTTCCTGATTCTAAATATGATTAATTATCTTTCAAGTTCCCAGTGTTTCAAGAAGCATGGTTTAGGGACTCAGGCTGGAATAAGTTATGTCTCTTCACAGGGTGAGCAGAAGAAAGTTCTGAAGATATCTGCTATAATAGAAAGTGGGCTTAGTGACTCAGATTTTAAAGAAAAATAATTTCTTTCTAAAATTAGATATTTCATAATTCCTCTTAGAGAAGAAAAGTGTATCTTAAAAATCCATCCTTAATAATCATAGCAATGAATATCATAGAAAAAAATGACTGGAATAGAGTCATAGCCAAAGATGTTTTCTCTTGCTCAGGATTGAGGCGTATATACCAAATTGTAGCAGTAGTGGTAAGTGCTACCAACTTATTACAGGATAAAAAGGACATTTGGCTGGACATTTGTAATGCTTTTTAACAGAAGAGCAAAGTAGGAAGAGAATGCTGTCTGAAAAATTCATTAATCACTATGTCAAATATTTGGAGGAGACAGTTCAGATTCTGAATAATACTTCAAAAATATAATCCTATATTCAGCATGGGGAGGATTTGAAGAAAACGCTTCAGATTGATTTGACCATACAGTAAGTGAAAGGGAATTCATCTACTACAGAGGTGTGAAGAGGTGAAAAAGGACAATATGGACTAAGAAGGTTTAACTAGAAGAAATCAGGTTTTGTACCAGAAGATTTAAAAGAGTCAGCAACAGAAAAAGAACTGTCATACATTTGTTTTACAATAGAAACCGAAGATTTATTTTCTTGCTTAAACCAGTCAATGGCGGATGAAATCAGATGGACTTCACAGCCTCTTGGCGACAAAGTCTCTGACACAGAAGCAGCCAGTTTACTTCAAGGGCCAGCTTCAAATTATTAATAAGCACATTCTTCACATTCTTTGCTATATCATCATGCATAGGATATCTAAGCATATCATCTACAAAAATCTGGATGGAGAGAAGGAAACCCATCACAGACTTTCATCTTGTTCTATCCACTTCCTTCCTGTTGAATTTTAGCTCAGCCAATGCCTGACCAATGAATACTTTCTAAACAATCACTATGCTCACAGCTGTAAAGTAAAGAAAGATCAAGCAACAGAGTTCATCTTTTTTAGACTTCTCATGAGTCATACAAAGTTCATGAAAACAATCAGTAAGACAGCCAATGCGGGCTTTGGCCACTTAGAAAGAATAAGGACTTCTCACAATAGAGAAAGACTTTTTAACCAGAAATGGATCTTTCTCTGCTTCTGCTGTTATAGAACCCTTCTTTTTCCCGGGAGGCCACCACAGAAAAGAAGGATATTGCCATTACCAAAACAATGCAACAGTCATGACCAAATGCCATTGTGTCAGCAGCAGAAGTAGTACTTGTAGTAATAATTCCTGGATTACATTTGGCTCAGTGAAATACCTCATGGAAAGAGAATCTAAGAAAAAAGTACAAATGCCCTAAAGAAAAGAAAAAAGGCCAGTGTTTTGAACATAACCTGAAATGAATAAAGAGATAAAGTCACAACATTCTAATTTCGATATATTGTTTCTCAGTCTTTAGGATTCCTTCCTGGGACTATTCCATGATACCAATGAAAATGAGTCAATAACAATTATTTTAAATATTCTTTTAACTAAAAAACATGGATTTTTAAATCAAATATTGAATAATCTAATTCATGTGGGTGATAAGTTATTCCTCACCATTTTGTTGTCCCTATTGTTTATCTCCTCTGTATTATATATTCTCAAAATAAATAATTATGCGCACCTTTATAATATAACGATATGAAGTCATATTATATGAAGATAAATTTGAAAATACTTCATTCTTTTTTTGCTCCTAGAAAACTTTTCTTGTTAATAATGAGTATCCTTCAACAACACTGGAATTGTCCATGAGTGAACAATATGAAACTCTGGAGCATTTCTAAGAATGGCAATTCAATAATTTAAGTTGCGTACCAGCTCCTCATCAGTTGATCCACTTCTATGGGGCTTTGTGCCTTGTTTTGACAAATTTCAGAACAAAAAAAAAAGTATGAAAGCTTTATGGCATTAGTCCATAAATATGGTGTTAATGTATTTATTTCTGTTATACCGTGAACTGGAAAAATAATCCTCTTTCACCAGTAGAAAGAGGACATTTTACTACTAGAACAAGTACAGGAAAATATCCATATATAATCATCATATATTAGACTTTATGCAAAATGTTAAAAATGTTAAAAGCCCTCTTTTACAACTACACTGCAAAAAAATCATCCAAGCATTATATATTTTGATATGGAAGAATCATCTGTAATTTTAAAGTTAAATAATTTAAAAGGTACTTACAATGGATACTAATAGCATTAATTTTATAAAGAAGTCAACATATGTTCACTTGAAAAATCTAAGCCCTTATTAGCAGCATCCTGACTTGATGTGTGAGATAACTGCGATTCTGCTGAATGTGCTTAAGAAACAAGAGCATTAAACAAAGATTTCTGCAATGTCTGAGTACAGGAAGATCCTCCTTGGTATTTCAACTCGAGTTGAAATAAGAATCTGGAATCTTTTTTTTTAATGCAAATGGGATGTTTACTGCATGAAATGGCCTTGAAGTTTCAATTTCTTGGTCCTTCTTCAAAATATTCTTTGTATTTCAAGCCTGCTACCTATCCAGGAAGGCCTGGCAATGTCTACCCCAGCCTGTTCAGCAAGGCTCACTATCGGTCAAGGGCCTGTGAAGCACAATGAAAACTGAAAACCTTTGAAATTAGACCATGAAATTAGATGCTTAAGCCTACATATTTAGAAGAGTAAGTTTGAACACCTATAAATACAGAAGTATTGTCCCCAGTTCTCTCATTCTGCTTTATACACAGTTGGAAGACCAAAGTGAAAAAAATCTGGTCAGTTTAGAACTGTCCAGCAAAAGGAACACATCAAGGGGTAGAATAAGACATAAATACCTTTTCCATCAACCAAAAGCACTTTCACAAACATGAGCTGCCATTCAAAGTGTCAGGTAAGTCTTCATCTATACCCATTCTAGGATCACATGACCTTAAGCATCTCTTAAACTTGACGCAAACTTGATGAAATGAGGAAGTGAAACAGCCTACCCCAGTGCATCATCCACAAGCTGCACAGCATCACAGACCACTCTAAAACATTCCGATATCAACAGCTTAAATCATTAGATAGGGTAGCTTAACTCTTAAGAGTTGTGAAATATCCTTTTCATTTTGAAAGAAGTGTTTAATGCTGAAAGTTAAAGATAATGTCTTTTTTCTGTTTTTAGTTGTCAATTTCAGCACAAATATATAGTTGCAACGTCAAAAAACTTCTGTTGCAATATGTTGCACATATGGGAAAATGACCAAAATTTGTAGATATAGAATATACAAATTTGTAAGTTGTAAATTAATTATCTGATTTCAGTTGTTCAAAACTGGAAAAAAAAATACGCATTGTATTATACATTCCAATAGTTTTCATGCATTTTTATTCAAATTAACTTATTACACAGTTACATTTTAATTTTAATATAGTATTTTTCTATTTACTCTTTTCAAGGGAATTAATTGTGCAATACATTTTCAAATAATTAGGAAGCTAATTAGACTATAAAATTAGAAAAGTAACTTTTAGGCAAGGTTATGTGATTCAGCACTCTGGTCTCTGAGTAATGATTAATACTCAGAGCACCCTAGCTCTGAGTAGAATCCCCTAGCAAACCATGCACTTTGTGAACATATGGGTTTCACTGGCAAGGCATCAGTAATTTTAAAACAAAATAGATCAATACCTTTTTTAAAGTTAGAGGAACTTAAGAAAATGATATTTTATTATTTCTTCAGAATTCATATTTTAAAATGAAAACAAGAAGCTTCTGGTTGCTGTATTGATGTATATAACTATAATCTGTCTTAGACAAAAGAATCTGCAAAAAAAGCTCTTTTAATTTCTCGATATCTGGCTATGCATTGCCTTTTCCTGTGCTGCCAGTCCTCTCTCAATGACCCCGTTGCTAATTGATCTCCTTTTTTATACCACTAAGCTGCTGTATTTTAATACAATATCAAAAAATACAAGCATGGTTCCAATTAGTGAAATGCTTCAGCAGCTGTGTTTATGGACAAGAATGTCTTTTTTATCCTGCATTTTTATTTTATATGAGCACTATAAGTGCAAACAGGTTAGAGATATGTCATATGCTTTACATATGGAAATTTCAGAAGCCACCTCTTTTCTAAAACTCACTTTACATTACTTTGCATAAACAGGGGATTCTAGGGGATTTATAAAGCTGCATGAAATCAAAATCATTGTAGTACAGCTCATTGACTATATTGCAACTTTATACCTTATAGTTGTTCTCTGTGAGATTGCTTCTAACTTTTAAACTGAAGAGAAATGAAATCCATACTCATTTGTCTAAATGATGTCATGTGCCAAGTGTAATTATTCTAGAGCAGGCCATCTCTTGTCCACAGAAGGTTTATTTTGAGAAAACGTTGTGTTGGAATTGCAGTGTACCACTGAGCCTGTCTCATCAAAGAGAAATAGGTCAGAGGACAGCTACACCGTGCAAGGTATGTTGTGTATTATGAATGTCAAAGTATGCAGCACTGTCATAACATTGACTGTCCTCCTGCTTTGCAATCAAAGAGTAAATAGAGGTATCGGTAATGCGAGAAAGCAAGCTACACAAAATTTTGAATAATTCTGTTAGGATTCCCATATATTTATGGAGTCCTAGAAATTGCAATAACAAATAAAACATTTACAATGAATTGGAGCTATGTATTCCTAGAAAAAAAAAAATATTAGGAAGAATGTGGCTAAAGGGGCTTACAGAGCTTTACCTCTCCTCAAGATGTGTATGTCTCACGCACACCAATAATTGCTAACAAACTCCAAGAAAATATAGAGATTCATTTTTATCATCATAGATTATTCTTCTCTTTTTTGTAGTAGTAGTAGATATTCTAAGTCAACCATCTGTTTGCATAATTGCTGATGAACCTCGTGTCTTCCCTAACCTGTATATCTGTTAACCTCCACAGGGGAAGATGAAAAACTTTAAATCTAGTCCCCTAAAAATTTGGAGAGCACGCAGTTTATCCATTTTGTTTACAAGAAACATATAGCATAAAAATAATATAAGTTGCTACATATAACATGTTTCTATAGATATCAGCAAGACCTGCATATACACAACAGCTGCAGAAATAGATTCCTCTCTCCAAAGCTGTGTAATTCACATTCCCGTAATTATTATGGTATCTGATTACCTCAATATCTAGTTTTGCTGTTGTTTTTTTAGTTTCTAAGGATAGGTGGACAGCAAAACTCTCCTCTCATTTTCTGTGAGCTAGGACTACTTTCAGAAGGCCTGGACAGATGCCAAGTTACCCAGCAATGGATCATGGAAACAGTCAGCTGGGCCTGTCCTGGAAGTACGTACTGACTAATGCTACTTTTGTTGCATTTGGTAAGGAAATTTTTTGAATGTTTTTCTTCAGTATACTGATGACTTTTAAAATTTCTAATGCCAACTAAAAACTGAAAAAAAACTTCTTGTGTAAGAATATGCTGCAGCTCATCACTTTACTGAGTCTATTGTTGGCACTGAAGAACAGTGAGTAAGAAAACACTTGCCTAAAATTATATGAACTGGTTAGCAAGTATGTTGACGAGCTACTGCAAACTTATTTGATGAAGCAGCTAATTCTGGATACCATGTCCAAGCATATGAAGGACAAGGTGATTAGGATTAATCAGTATGGATTCACAAAGCGGAAATCATGTTTAATCAACCTGAGTGCCTTCTATGATGGGATGACTGACAAATGTTGATAGGGACACAGAGTTACCTTTTGAGACAGATATATTAGGAACTTCCTGAACTTGACAGTGTTTGATGAATTTGATAAATTTCCTTGGATTTTTCTTGAATGAACTTTTTTACATTTAGGTTTTTGAACATTTGTTAAGCTTTACTATTCACAACTCGTGTAAATACGTGTTGCAGATGAAACTGTTTTATTTATTTCAAACCTGCCTTCTACTAGCTCACTTTGTTCCTTTATTGCAGGAGACTCTGAACAATCCTCTTCATATTCTCTGTGCTGCTCTGGATTTTATAGACCTTTTTCATGTCATAGTTATCTCTTTTCCAGAATAAAGACCTCTGGCTAACTTCACCATTTGTTATATGGAAGATATTCCACACTTACAGTCACATCTCCTGTCTTTCTCTGAACCTTTCAAGCTCAGCAGAGTTTCTAGCCACTCTGAAGTGACAGAGGTAGAAGTGTACTTAGTATTTAAATACAGATATGCCATAGATTTATTCAATAGCATATGATTCTCTGTTTTGTTATCTAATCCTCTCCTAACAGTTTTAACAACTCTTTCCTTATTTGACAGATACAGAACACAGAACTAGGATTTTCATGAATTTATCTATTACCTCGCTAACATCTCACTCCTGAGAAGTCACAGTCTAATCAGACCCCACAGCTTGTATGTAAAGCCATTGGGTATTTTTCCCTATACACATTTTTAACTTAAATCTACAATGAATTTCATCTGCCATTTTCTCTCTCAGTCTGGTAAGGATTTCTTCAATCAACTTTCACCTTTAATACTGTGCATAATACTTTAGCATTATTAGCAGGCTTTCTCATCCCATCACTCAGCCTCTCATTTATAGGTATGTTGAATACTAGTCCACACAGAGATCCTTGCAAAACTCTACAGATATCTTCACCTTTTGAGAAAACTGATAATTTGTTCCTGCTCTCTGTTTCTTGTCTCTTAACCTGAAACTCTTAATGAAAGAACTTATCAAATGTCTTTGGAAATCAAGGTAGTTTCTACCAGCTGCATCATGTTTGTTGAAGCCTTCACAGAGATATCCAATAGGCTTTCAAGGAAGAACACTGCTGTAAAAAAGCCATATGCATTTTCCAAATATATCACGCACATTTAGATATACAATACTTACACAATTAACTACTATTGTAACTTCTATTAATTTCCACAGTACAACCCTAAAGCTTATCGTCATATAAAATCTGTTTTTAAAAAATGGTATGTCATTTGGTTCTCTCTCTAATCACTACTTAACAAGAAAGCATAAAGTGAAAGGTTTCACACCACTGGTAGTGCTTACCCTTGTTTTTGTCCTTAAGCTCCTTGAAACTCTGAGTACAAGATGGTGCTGGTGATTTGTAAATGTTCTTTCAATTTGTTTTTCATAACCTCTTTTTTGAGAGACAGATCCTGCAATGAGCCCCATACAAAGAAGGGTTCTGGCATGGAAACTACTGCAGTTTATGCCTACTCTCTGTTTCTTGTCTCTTAACGAAATTCTGCTAAATTAATTCATGATGGAACTGAGCAGAAGTTAACGGACAAATTTTGGCTCTCAGTTTCTCTCCAAATAAACTTCCTGCTTTTCAAGCAGTAATGAAATCTGTTCATTTGCAATTATTAAAAATTATCAATTGGTTAATTTGGAAACAAACCTTTTTGAATTATCAATTCAATTACATCACAGAAATGATTTTTTGTAGTCAGTAACTCCTCCATAACACGATTAGCAGCGAAGTTGATAAGCCAACAACAGCGTCCACATTTACTCAGAAACAGGTTAGCTTTAGAAATAAAATGCTTCCTTTTAAGATTAATAACGGGTCATGGAAACTGACATGCAAAAGACCAACAATGGTATATTCATACCATCCAGAAATTAAAGCTAAAATGCAGTAACATTCTGCTGCCTGAAAAAACATATATTTGAAAAGTAAAGATATTCAGTTCTCATTTAGAAATATCTAGTCTAGTTTTCTAAGTTTCTGACAAAACTGAAAATTTTTCACCATGCTAGGCTATGTCTACACATCTCTATTTAATCCATTTTCTCTACAAACAATAAAGTTCCCAGCAGTTTTAATTGACTCAGAGATGTTACACTTCAGTTTCCCAAATGTGCCACTCACCCTCAACGGTCTCTTTCCTCCAATGTCAATCTTCCTCAGAAAGTGTTCTGCCCTCTACACTGAAGCGTGGGAGGTCACAGTTTGGGAATGGAGCATAAGGATTCTTACCTGCTGCTTTGGCAACATCTGCAGATGAAATATTCTGGAGGTTTGAGTGCACCCTGAAGGTCACAGCTGGTCCCAGGATGCTAAAAGAGATTATTAAAAATGTAAGACTCATAATCAAGAGACATGGCATAATATTCCTTATCAAAATAGGGTTTTAAGGAGAAACTATTAAGACACCATTTAGTCCTTCCTTTTGCTTCATTAGCTATGTTTGCATACATTTTAATATCTCTTTTGTTGTTGTTTTATAAATATCTTGGGTCTGAATAATTTCAGAGACATTGACTAAACTTCAGAATACTCCTGTAAATATTCCTGCTATGAAGATGGCAAAATGCAAGCACATAAATTCAGTCAGTCACGCAGACACAGCATAGAATATAACTGGAATTCAGCATCCAAAGATTACATGTGCTTTTGAATTTTATAAGCCTTATATCAATACAAGCTTAGTCCTCTTATCGTGACTGTAATTCTATGAATCCTACCTTACAGAGAGACAATAAAGTTCAGATTATTGATCTTGATCCTATTCTGCAAGAACACATGTGAGGAAAAGGACATTTTGGACAAATCTGATACAATGGCTGAAAACTGAAACCTATACAGATTTTTTCCAGAAAGATGGCACAAAGTATTTATCTTTTAACAACAAAGACAATCATCAATTTGAATAAATTATGAATGGACTCTCTGCTGACCTTTTTGGGTTGAGCCTGATGGCTCTCTATGGCATCAAAATCTATAAGACATTTAATGAATGTATTACAAATTAGCAGGATGAAGAATGGCAGAGTAAAGCATTCAGGGTTTGACATATTTTTTTCATTGTATTTTTAAAGAAAAATAAAACTATATAAGCAATCAGTAATCAGTAAGCATTCAGTTGCCACTGATCCCAATAATACCAAACTTACGTAGTAATACTTAGAAGTAACCAAGTAAAAATCTAAGCTCTGAGATCCTTAATATTATACTAAAGTAAATGTATATGGAAAACATATGAAAAATAACCACAAACACAGTAGAATTATTTTCTTAAAACCCAGTTAAAAAGACCCAGTAGAAACTACAATGTCTATTAACAGAAATGCAGAGTACAATGGCTGAACAAACAAGAAAACTGGCACGATGATAACAGTTAACATCTGGCCTGTTTATTACGTAAGTTCTTTGGTTGTTATTAATGACATAATCAGTAAGATGAGTTATATTTGTACGACAAATAAGAACTCTGCTTCAGTCACCTCTGAAGTACTTTACCTAGAACCACACATGAAACACCTTCTTTGATGTGCTATAGCTGTGGTTTTATAAGAATGAAATCTTACAAGTTGCTACATAAAGAAATATGTTGAAAAAATTTGTAGGGATTAAAATGCCTGCATTTTTTTTGTAGCTTTTTTTAATTTTTGTAATTGAGAGCACTTAGTGCATAACTGAATAACATATGTCCTATGCAGAAATATCTTTAAACCCTTTACCTTCTAGAGAGAAAAAATATTATAAATCATAAGACTTTGCTTAGAGGTCACAAAGGGAATCAGAGTAAGACTAAGGAGCTTAATGTTATACCAGGCAAGGCTGTGCACATTTTATTTCGGAGTTAACAGGATCTGTCATTAATCAATCTCTTTTCTCTAAATACTTTTCTGGGAGTGGAAGGGAGCAGGGAAAGAAAACAGAAAGGTTGTATTGCTAAAGGACACTCCAGATGCCATCATTAATGTGGAAGAAATATATTTTAGTATATAGTAAGGAGGTATAGAGCATTTATCAGCTCATTTAGATAGTTCCTTTTGATATAGTACAATTGCATAGTATGTTTTGAGATACATAATTGCATTACGAAAAATCAGACCATTCACAGATTCTGTCACTAAAGGTGAGATAATCAACCATAAAAAACACATGGGAGTTTCCTGAGACTACACGCTGAATATAATTGAGCTTTATGCTATCCTCCTTTTATATTGCCAGCCTAAGAGAAATGGTAAGTCCTCTTCAGTTGCTCTAAGACTTACAGTGCAATCAGCAGTGCCCTAAATAAAAACAGACACCAAGCGAGTATGCAAGGGGCCTATGACAAGGACAACATACAGAAACAACTTCACATAGCCCCGCAAATTTACATCATGTTTTCCATCATAGTCAACCACCTGAAATTAATGCTAACTGCACTTTGGCTTCACCAGCAAAGACAGCACAAATTCCCCCCTGCTTCTCTACCTGTCTCTTTGCCAGAGCTCACTCCTACAGAGCCCGGTTGGGCTACTACATGGATCACTGTGGCTAGGTAGAAAGTAGCATCATTAAAATCTTATTGATTAAAAACTGCATCATTTCAGTGATCCAACCCAGGCAATGTGAGCAGGAATTTAAAGCACAGGACTCCTGATATTTGAGAGTGCCTGGGACTATCCCACCAACTCTGCCTGGACAATCCAGCAGTAGACAAGTCATGCCCACGTATGTACTGCAACAAGCACTATCATTTTATTGCACGTGTGATGAGAAAATGTGGGGAAATAAAGAGACAAAAAATCAGGTGGGGAAAAAAAATCCTTATGGGACTCTGATGGTAGTGGTTAATAACCCATTCTTTTTCAGAAGAAATCTGACAAACTTTTAAGATGCTTGTTCATATATTACTATGCAGGATACTGCTTTATTCTGCAGTAATAACTGGAACAGTTGAATTTAAGAAGGATTCGCCAGGTGACAGCGTAAACGCAACTTTGCTAAGAATATTTACAAAATATAGAAAATAAGGCAGTTCTTGTCACAACTTTTCACACATTGGTATTCTGCTGATTATTTAAAAGTGAACAAAAGACCTTGAGATTACTTGGCCAAAATTGCGTTTCTGCTAGATGTTTTGGGAACTGACTGCTTCAGGAGATCATAAAATGAGATTTTTCTCATGAGAGGTTTCTGGCAAAAACACTCAATAAATAAACATTTTAATAACAATGGATGCCCTTTGGGAAATCCCTCACTTTTCATTGTGTGTTGGACGAGAACATTCAAACAAAAACAGTAATTATTTGAACGAAAAAAATATATAAAATGACTCGTAACAACAAAGCAACCAGACTGAAAGAAGGTTCTAAGCCATATAAAACATATGCCTGATATTTACTGCCCAGGAACTTTAAATTATATAGATGAGACTGCTTTTCATGATGCTGTCAAACCCTGTACAGCCTAGTTAGTATTAATGGCAATTGGCTTTACATCGCTCTAAATACCGAAGCTCACTGAGTGCAGGCTGTTGTTTACAACCTGATGAATTGCAGACAAACCGCTCCCACAAATCACGGAGGATTCTGCTGGTGAGCAGGGGCATCCCCCCTTTGGGGCAGGTTGCATCACGCGGGCGCTCAGAGCACCGCGCACACAGGATGAAAGCAATCACACATGCAAAATGCAATGCCCAGCCTGAAACTGAAAATAAACCTAATGCATCAAATGGAGCATTTCTGCTGCTATAACATCGAGATTAAAAATTTTAGGTAGCGGCACATTTAATCTCTAAATACAACATTTTACATAAGGTTTTAAGCTTAACAATTCTCCCCTCAAGGGGAGATATTTTCATAATACTGTGTTATGTTTTTTGAATAAAGGTAAGCAAATTTGGCTTTGAGGCTAATAAACAGTGACTTCTCCCCCCTGCAAAATGTAATGTCTGCTGCAATGACCTGCTACATTTATTACTTGAAATTTACTGACTAATTACCCCCTCCGTTGGCTGTCAGAACTTCTTTTTTTTAATTTCAATAATGTTGCCTTCAGCCATAATAGTGTTTTCTTTTTTTTTTAACAAAGACATTCAAAGCATATTGCAAATTGTCACCCTTATGTGCTGTTGCTTTATATGGTGTTTACTAGAGATGAAATAATTACAGTGTTTAGACCAAAATGACTTGAAGGTTGATTGCTGATTTAATAATATTCCCCTCCCCATGGGTTTAGATTTCCCATCTGAAGGTGGGAGGGAGCACAACCTTCACAGGTTACAATATTCTCTGTGTAAAATAAAAGTATTTCCTTTCATTGATTGTTTTACAGGGTGAAAGCATTCTTACTATATTGTGTCTGTCAACAAATGAATGGCCTGAATAAACAGAGCTGGAGCATGATCAATATGGCAAGGTCCATATAACTTTCAAGCCTTAGGTTATAATTATATTTATGAATGGCAGGATTTAAATCTCCATAAATTATGCATCAAGCTTTGCATGTCTGTTTTTCTCCCTCATGTGTGTCTGCTTTAGTACTACAGTATCATACAGAAGGGTTGCTAAGAAATGCAGTCACAGTCTATCATACCCCCTAGTGGAAAAGGATTTGAGAAACAAGTGCCAACATGGTTATGTTTATTCTTGAAGATGAGACATAGAGCTGATGCCAAATGGAAATAAGTTGAGGTTAAAAAAAAAAAAAAAAAGAAAGAAAAGAACAGGCAAAGAGAGATTTCTTGAGACTGGGGGAGCACGGAGGGGATCAGGACTGATTATTTCCAATATTAAACATTCTGTTAATGACCCCATTTTGTAAAATAAAATTTGCCTTAATAAAGCTTATATTTGAAATTAGAATCACTGTTTGTCTATATGTTCATTTCAAAATCCTTTAATCTCCAGGGGTTAAGAAAAGCAATTAGTAACGCTCTAGAGGATTGTGCAAAGTAAATTTTATAGCAGCAAAGGTAATTGTCTCAGGAAGTGTTTGGTGGGCTTGAACTAATGACTTGCAGTATGTACACATTTCTGCGCTTGCTGTGGAATTTGAACCTCATGTCTATTGTTAATGTTGCACTGATATCTCCTTTCCACCTTCTTAATGTTGGAAAAAATAAAATGCATGCATTTCTGTAAATGTATTATAGATTATATATATTCATATATAAGTGTACTTAGATCAAAGTGAGAGAAAAAAAATGTGACCAATAGAGGTATTTTCATAATGCAGTGTGTCGGTTACAAACCACAACTTGCAGAGCCATGCAAAGGCAGAGACCCACTGGCCAGTTCAATAAGATTTTGCCAATATTTTTTATCAAGTCTTACTCTGTGGCTCATTGCTTTAGGTTCTATTTATATTGCATAATCCTCATGAAACTTCAAAACTTCAGGACATCTATGAAGCAGTGGACTAGTTAGAATTTCCCTGAACTCAAGTAGGGCATGTACCATCACTTAGCCTTAATAACTAACAGGCTCATAACAGAGAGCATCACATCTTTTGCTCTTGGTTTACTTCTCAAAGGTTTGCTTTGCTTTCCAAGTCAACAGGCAGCTCCATATATTCTCATATTTCATATATATGTACTTGGAATCACTGATTTTTTTTTTTTCTAATTTAGCAGATTGAGCTGCTTGTATTCTCCCAGTTCTTGAAGCCCTTAAACTGGAGTGAAACAGTGCTCCATAACATGCTGCATTACTGCCAAAAAACACATTATTTACTCATATTTTTATTCTTTATATATACTAAGTATGAACTGTTGTTTGCAACACTGACTTCAGAAAACTGGTCCTGTATTCAGTGTAGTGGCTAGCACGGATAGATAGAGATTTGTCATACTAAGATCAACAGCTTGTGTCTTCCAATGACCAAACCTAAAGATGAAAAATCAAAATCCCTGCTAGTGGAAAGACACTAATTGCAACGCTTACTGGCAGTAACTAGCTCAACAAGCTAGTGGCATAATGCCTTCACCAATTAGCAATTGGTTTTCTATTGCTATTTACATAGTGTTTACACCATACAGCTGGTTATGGCATATTCAACAGATAGATGAGAAAGATTAAACAGATGCACAGTTTCAGAGTATTCACGTCTTGCAAATGTAACTATCAGGAAACAAAACTTGGGTCTTGATTTGATTTTTGCATCTAAGATTTGACTCTGCAACCTACCTATATAGTCTCTGTTTAAAGTAAACTAGCAGATGCTTTGGAAACACTATACTACCCTCTTTGCTTCCAGTGCCATAGAGGAACTGTCCAGAACTGCTCCAGGAACTTCTCCTGGAAGTGACGCCACTGCCCTTCTCTCACAGCTAGGACTGACAAAGTAACATCATCAGAATAATTTCAAGAGTAAAGTCAGTGGAAATGGCTGACTGGTGAAAAAGGGATGTTCTACAACAACAGCAGTCCATGTTTGGTAGGTTTCTGATACCAACCAAATGTAAATAATTGTTTGTACATTCCTTTAATATATGTGTATAAAAATTATGCTAAATACCTTGATGCTAATTTACAATGCAAAAGAAGACAAAAGAATATTTTGAAGGTTTTACTTATAGTTGCTGAAGATTTTTTTGCAAAGCTTATTTCAACTATTTAAAAAAACTAAGAACACTCAATTTAGAAATTGATGTTACATTTTTGCCTATTTTTATGCTTTACAAAATGCAACCTCTGATGATCACTCAAGATTTATGAATAATTTTCTGAGTTTTAAAATAATTTTTCTATTAATCTGTCACAACCCATGAAACTTGACATTTTCACCACGCTGAGTTCATGAAAGCCACCAGCTTTGCCTGCCATGACAATAAGGTTCTTAATTACACAATTTAAAAGAACAAACACATAAGCGTTGTAATTTCTTCTCCTGAAAGCTAAAAATGCTTGGACCCTAAAAGACAAGGAAAATGGTTTCAAATGGTTTCAAAAATACCTAATTGCACAGTGATTTTTAATTTCATACCCGGAGGTTGAACTGAATGATAATAAAAGTAATTTTTAGAAAGCTATTTGTGTATTGTTTATGTTTACATTCTCCTTTATAGCTTTCACAGTCTGGCTGGTATATAAATAAGCAGATGGTCTTAAACTTTTAGCCAGTAAGGATTAAGTGCATTTACTGACTCCAGGTCTGGTTATCTTCTGCATACCTCTACGGTTATTTGTGTTTGTTGAAATCCCGTTCAAGATCTGACTCTTGGGTTGATAATCGCCTTATGCACAGTTTGCACAAGTGACTTTTTATAAATAACGAAGAGCACAACTTGTATTAGGACTTTTGCAGAGGTAAAAGATTAGCATCTTCATAGCTTTGATAGGAGCAAGACAGGATGCGCATGTGTTTGATGATTAAATTGAGCACAAATGAAGTCTAAAGGAAGCAAATTGCTACAGCCTCCATTTTCTCTTATGAACCTTTAGCTCTGAAGAATTGAACTAGAAGATTTGGTTTTGGACTTGCTCTCCAGCTTTGCGGGAGAGATGCTCGACGTCAGGCAACTGATGAATTTACTGGGAACATTCATATCATTCAAGGAATGCTTGCTCCCAATGACTTTATGGTTCCTTAGGAGTACAAACATTCCACAGGGAGGTCATGGTGTAGGTCATAGGCCTGGATATGCAATATTAACTGATTAGGTGAAAAAAAACAAACGAGCAGAATGATTTACCTGTTCAACAGGTCTGTAATATCCATTCCATATAAACATATACATATACAGAAAGAGAGAGAGAGAGAGAAAGAAAGGGAGAGAGAGTGTATGTTGAAGATTTGGGTAACCAGGGCAAAGTGAGGAAAGGCTAGGTCAAAAAAGACTTAGAGACAGCATTCATTTTTTATCTATCTTAAACTGAATTATTCTTTTAAACAAATCTTTACAGGAATCTCTTCTTAAAAATTACATAGTCATTTTCCCTGCACAATAATTTTATTCTCTTCCTAATATTAGTTGTTCTATTTGCAGAGCATGTTTTAGTTCAAGAGTGAGAATGGCAGATCTCTTTCTATTCTCATATCTGTTGGCAAGTTCGGTATGGTTTTAGGAAAAAATCGAGCAAAGTGTCTTGCTTTTCAGTTTATCCATCTGTAGACTGGAAATGATTACCAGTTAATATTGTGTGAAATATGTAAATTAAATGAAACAGCACATATTCAGTAACTTGCTTAAAAAAGGAGTTTATTCTACCTATTTTGTAATGATCTACTTTACTACTTTAAAGTCCTACTTTAATTTTATTAAAAAGCACTATGATGGCCTTCAGTGAGACAGAGGGATAAATAGTAGAGAAATAAGTGTAAAGTTAAAAATAGACAGCTAGATTAACTTTAAATGCACACTTTCATCTGCAAGAAACTTCTCTTGGGTAGGGACCTATGACTATACAGATGTGTATCTATAAAACTGGATTTCATTGTGCTTTGGATTACAAAGGTTTGAAACCTTTGATTTAATGAGATGAGCTGTTGTAATGGAAAGCTAAACTTAGTACATTCCTATTTGTAAGAGTCTCTCCAGATTTTTATGGTCTTTCTGCTTTGTCGCCCAGAATTCATAAAATGCTGCAGGCCAAAATCCTTCTTGTTATTTTAATATATTTTTATATTTGTTTAGCAGGAAAGTTACAGTGGGGAAGGCAAAATGATCTTGGTTATATGCACATTTATTAGAGAAAAGCACACAAAATACATTATACCTCAGGAAAAAAATCGACAAGACTAATGTAATGCTGAGGTTGAGAAATCATTCATTTTTAAATAAAGAAATGCATAGTTGAAACTTCCACTTTATACTTGTTTCCTTATCCTCATTCCTTTAAAAATTGATGCATCTTTATTATTACAAATTAGTTGTCAAATAAGACGGTACACACCAGAAAACATACTGTAATTTCTTATAAAAATCTGCATGTGATGAGTTATAGCAGTACATTTCTCAGACAATTTGTTTTCTGGGCTCATTAAATCTGCAGAAGAATTCAAATTTGAATAAAAGCGGATCCATTATTTGAGTTATACATTTATAATATTTTAAACAAGATTATGCCACATAGTTTTAGTCCATTGGCTTGCTATTTAAAATCAAGGAACAGGTGACAAATATTGTTCAACTGTTCTGAAACGTGCACCCTTTTATTGAGACCAAGCATAGGCAATTCAAATCAAAATGCCAATGTTGCTTAAGTTCTGAACTAATAAACAGAATGGAAATAAAACTATTGCCACCTTATACTATAAGCAGAGCAGAAGAAGTGTACATTTTTTTCCTCAGTAAATCTGACTGGGCTACATGACAGAAAGAGTAGAATTTGCTGATCTAGAAGAAACTTTTTGTTAGGTGCAGGTGTTTGTTACACCACAGAAAAGAGATTCATCACAGTGAATTGTGGAGAAAGGATTTCTCTGTCGGAAGAGGGAAGTTTCCATGTTTCTGGCTGATATAAACCAACTGACAAGCCACTGCGCTACCTGCCCCACTGCTGCTCACTGGATTGAATATACCTTCCTTCCACCATCCGGCCTCTCCAGTAATTTCCAGTAAATCTACCAGTAATTTCCTGAGGTGTTCACATTTCGAGCATACATACACCACATGTCATAATCTATCAGCATGATGAAGTGAAAATACCAAGTACTGCTCCAGTGTTTAGGTTCTGGATGACTGAATATGATTAACTGGCTGATTGAGTTTTTCAAGTGTTAGAAAAATAACATGACAAACAACGCATAAATCTATCTGACACGATCGGGACACCACAGCCAGTACAGAACATGTACAGAACAGGTGAAGCCAGAAGTGCCACTCATCATTTTGGCTGCTCAAAACTTATGATGTTCTTGAACACGTTTTAATCTTTTCCAAACTTTCTCCACTTGGCTTGATTTTCAGAGATCTTCCTCAGACCAAGCCCTTTTCACTGGGCTGGCTGGCTTTTCAAATTGTATGGATTCCAGCCCAAACACTTCAGCCCTTCCAAAAAACAAAGCAAAGGAAAAACTCTGATTATGTCACGTCTTTTCTCTGAAAAGGGAGTGGAAAGTGTCTCCAACCCCGCTACTTCAAATAAGGTCTTGAAGAATGGCAAGAATGTGACTCATTCAGCAGACTTCAGGAGGTATGTTGCCAAAAAGGTACTAAAAGGATGTAAAGTCCAATCTCTGTCTTGAATTCTGCTAGTAGCATCTGGTTCTGCCTTCGTTTCAGATTCAGTTCTTGTTAGCAGAAGCAGGTAGCTCTGTCTCAAGTGAGAGCTGATTACTGGGATTGCTGAACACTCAGAATAGCTATCAAAGACAGGGTTTTCTGTGTCTCTGTACAAAAAAATCTTTATAGGAAAAGCCATATAAACTATGCTCTGTGACACCAGATTGGACACCTCTAATTACCATAGGGTTTCTCATGTGAGTTAAGTATATCAGTTCATGTTTGTGAAGCATTCTGATAGCCTAGTGAAGAGTACCACAGGAAAAACAAAACAAAACAGGAAAAAGAGGAAATGTTTTTTTTCTGATCTCAAAGCAGGACTTGAATAATGTGCAATAAATAAAGCCTGAAGCCACACACTGGACTATGCGGATCAAGCGACATGCTGAAGAGTTGCTTGTTCACTGAGCGTTTTTCTTTTCTGTACATGGAATAAGACAGAGGTTTGTAGAAAAATATATAGATATGATCAAATATTTTAAAATCATATCATAATTAGTCCTTATTGAAAATATGATATTTTAGGTCAGCTAGCCGGAAAAAGAAGAGAAATAGAAAAAAAAATTCTCTACACTAAGACCATTTTTTATTATTATTTAAATTACAAAACTATTCAACTAAAACATTAAATTCATCTTTATTCTCAGTGTGTATAGAGAAAGGGGTCAGGTGAAAGCTAAAAAAACAAGCTCAGGCCTGGGACGTGGAGCTTAACTCAGTCATGTGGTCTTTGAATTTAGCTTTTGATATGCAATACATAAGCAAGCAACTCTAAATGATATGGGACTTATTGGTAAAAACTTATGGATTTACCAACACAGGAAATTATATTACATAATCATAATTAGCTTTTGCACCTTGAAAAAATCTATTAATACAAACATTTAAAATTCAGCATAAGCACCTTGTCCATCTCTAATTTTACACTTATCCCAAAATCACTGCTGCCTGAGCTGGAAGGAACTTTTACAGATCATCCAGACCAAACCCCAGCTCAAGCAGGGCCACTCGAAGGTTGCCCAGGACCCCATCCAGGCAGCTTCTGAATGTCTTCAATCATGAAGACTCCACCACCTTCTGGGCAACCTGCACGCATATTCTGTCACTTTCACAGCAGAAAAACCTTTTCCTCATGTTTAGACAGCACTTCCGCGTTTCAGTTTGTGCCTGTTCCCTCTCGTCCAAGCACGAGGCACCACTGAAGAGTCTGGCCCATAGTCTTTACATGTTCCTTTCAGATATTTATGAACACAGAAAAGATTGCTCCTCTGTCTTCTCTTCGCCAGGCCTAACAGTCCCAGCTCTCTCACACTTTTATGTGAGAAATGCTTTAGCCCCTTAACCAAAACAACCTTTGCTGAACTTGCTCCAGCCACTCTGTATCTCTCAGACTCAGGGGCCCAGAACTGGATACAGCCCTCCAGATAGGGCCTCACCAGAGCCGAGCAGAGGGGCAGGATCACCTCCCTCAACCCGCTGGCAATGCTTCTCCTAATGCACCCCAGGCTACCACGGGCCTTCTTGGCCACAAGGTACATTGCTGGCTCATGGTCACCTTGTTTTCCACCAGAAGTCCTTCTTGCTGAGAGTGCACTCTGTCCCTTCATCCAGGTGACTGATGAGTAAGTTGAACATGATTGGAACCACTACTGGCCCCTGGGGTACTCCTGTAGTCACTGGATTCCAGCGATGCTTTGCACCACCGGTCACAACCCTCTGAGTTCTGCTCTTCAACCTTCTATCTATCCACCTCACTGTCCTCTCACCCAGGACATCTGTGCTAGCACACACACACATATCTATATACACATACCTTTCATGTTTATGTAAAGAATTACACTCCAAAAGAACAATACCAGATAGTTTTTTATTTTTTAATGCAATGAATATAGGGTGTTCTACCTCAGGTTCTCCAGCACAAAAATAAATATGGTAATAGGCACACTGAGTCAAATTATCATCTCTCCTCAAAGTGCGGTTCTGTGGACACAGAGCATTGGTTCATTAGGAGGTAAAAATGACAATTTGGTCAGTAAATATTCCAAATATGAGAACATTAAATAAGGACATTAAGAACATTAAGAATTCACAAAATCATGTCTGTTTTAGAAAATGGCTTTGATTATAGATTCCGAGTGTCCTTCCTATTGCTCTCTCAGCTGAGCTAGCAGATTTCGTTATTTTTATTATGTCTGGATATTTCTTGATAATATCACATGTCTCAAAGTTTACTCTATAATGGACAAAACTGTAATTGCATGAAGAAGATCAATGTAATTTATCTTGGTAATTTTTTTTTTTTTTTTGAATAAATGCAAACTGTCCTGTCACTAGCACCCATCTGATTTCAATCCTTGATACCAGTCCAACAATCAATCACCAGGGGTGTTGGACACCCATAATTAGATTATAAAATCATAACTATAGTCATTTTACGTCTGCTTGCATAATTACATCAGCATGCTAATATCCTTTTAATGGTCTCTAATGATGTAATAAGAAATAATGGAATTTATTTGACAGCTACATAACCATTAACAAAACATATTAAGCATAACTAGTACTTCCATAAAGATTCAGGCTGTATCCAAAAGTGACAGCTAGCATGTTGGGTATTTTCTGCAATGCTGAAATATTTCTAATTATGTATTCCCTAGATATATTCCCTCTCATCTGCTTCCTGGGGTGAGCAAAGTTTATGTCAGTGTAAACTTGACAACAAACCAACTGTAGAAGTGGACTGCACCCTCTGGGAGCCAAGCCTGAGGCTATGCTGTGAATTGCAGGCCATCGGTTAAAGTTGGCAGGATTGTCAGAAAGAGGATGAGATAAGCTGATTACTACCAGGCAACAACTAATCAAGAACTAACAGGGGAATTGGTAGGAACCCATACCAAAGCAACTTATTATCTGAGACAAACTCCAAAGCACAGAGAAAGAAAAACTAAAAATGTAGAGAACAAAAGATATTTGCAGACAAAACTAATCAAAGCTAGTAAAAAAGTATTTGTGAAATACTATTTTAAAACTACTTTTTGTGGCAAAAAGGACAATGAAATATTATTTGCTAGTTCTGACATTTCCTTGAAAAGAACTCACTACTCATCTTTTCTCTTCAGTTCTTCTCACCCTATTCTTATTGAATGTGATAGCTTTTTCTATATTTTGAAATTAACTCTGTAGTTTTCTTTAGGAGGTATTCACTCTGAAATCCTTGCAGAAGTTTGGAAAGTTTCGGGCCTACACTGTGACTGCCTTACTATTTAGAATGCTTGGTGGGAAAAAGAGAATTGGGACTTTTAAGCCATCCTAATACTCAAGTCAAAGTACAAGTGTCATGCTACTATTCCTTTCAAAATCCTCAATCTCAGGCTTCCTGATCTTTTTTATTTTTATTTTTTTTCATATAATTTATCCATTTCTGTAAAAAAATTAAGTGTATTCTTAAGGAAAAGGGTGCTTTTAGTTGCTAATAAATAAATAAATAAATCCATAATGACTGTGAGACCTCATTCTCCTGACTGGAAATGTCAAAGGTGGATTCAGAATAATCATGAAGCTCTGTCTTTCCTGAAACCTCTTGAGGGACTATTCAGAAGATAACTAGAGCCTTCGAACTCATACGTACTCCATACTCATACTCCAATGATGACTGTGTGGTGGTGACAGACGACCAATGCAGAAATGCAGAAAAGAATTAATTCTTTGCTTGGTGAGGCCTTTTTCTAAGGCTTCTACTCATTGCTTTATCTGTTAGCTAGATGTACATTTCTGTAGTGTTTTCTGGGCTTAACCTTAGGCAAAGCATCTTATTTTCTTAAATCAAAAATGTTTATTACATGTGTATTCTTCACTAAGGTGAGATTTGGGATATTCTTTCATTTCTTTTTCACTGACTTAAAAATTTTGTTTTGAAAAGACTAAAAGTTGCTGTTTTCATAGACATAGAAGACCCTATCCTGTTACTATCATCCCTAATTCACTGTATTAAAATACTGACTAAAATACAGTAGAAATTATTTTGATGCAGTGATATGGCTGATTATTAATGGATGCAAAGTAACCAGCCTCCCTAATGTTGCATATTAAAAAAAAAATACAAAAGAAAAATGGTTATTCATAGCTAGCTATATCACTGGAGGGATACCTTTCATTAGAAAGTGAATCTACAGCCCACCAATTGCAATGCTGTTGTGATTTATCACATGATAAAACACAACCCAGAGGCTGTTTTTGTTAACAGTTAGAAAGGCAGGTGAAAGTGCTCTTATACTGTAAATGAATGAAGTTAATGAAGCAGAACTCATTGATTCCAGCAGAGAATTTACTTCATGGGATCCCTTTAAATCTGTAGCAGACTTTGATTTATCTGCTAGTATTCCAACTCCAAGCTGGAAATTATTCTTACAAGGAAGACCACACATATTGTCTTTTTTTTTTTTTTTTCCCCTGAATTTCCAAACTGATTTTTCGTATAATAAATACATTTTATAAAATAAAAATAAGAGCCATTTAGTAATACAAAGAATAGTTGTCACAAACAAAATATGAGTGTATTCTCCTTCAAAATGACTAAATTCAATAGGCCTAGCACCTCTCAAATTCCTGGAAAGGTTTTCTCATCAGCACTCTATTTCTCACGGCACATACTATATGCAAGTGGTGTAATTTTTTCCAAGTAAGAATGAACACTTCCATGAAAGATGAAATATCTTCAGACTATTATCTAAAACACAGCATTAAACAATGAATTACATTCACTGGAGCTGAAGATTAAACCAAAGCTGGTGGCACCCAAAGTAAGACTAAGAAAGATGCTGCAGTTCAGCAAAAGTGGTCTTTTGCTGAACAAGCAGCCCCAAATGCTCTCAGAAACAGGCAGCAACTGGATGCTGTTTTTTGTATGCCAAGATATGACTTATTTCCAGCAAGCTGTCGAAAACCTCCCACAGCTGACCCTTCTTTTCCATTACTTTTCTATCAAACTATTTTTATTTTCTCTTTCTCAAAGAAAGAGCTGAAGTTTTAAATAAAATTTCCTACAAAATGATATCAGGAAAAAAAAATCTCAATTTCTGTATCAGATATGGAAAATCATAAACTTACAGCTCAGGAGATGAAGACACAAAGCATTCATCAACATGAATCATATGAAGATAAACAGTATTTTAACATATCTGAACTCCCCGTGACTGTTAAATGAGTAGCTAGCCAAGCAGCATGACCCAGTGCGCTGCACATCAGACTGCAACTGCTGGACCCAGGTTGTGATCAGTCTCAGACATCATTTCCCCCTCAGCAATGTTGATATAATAACACTGTGCAGTACTTGCCATAACTAGACACTATTAGAAAATATGGTAATATTTTTACAGCACTTGGAGCAGACTTTTTTTCCCCTTTCCTCATGGAAGCATAGGAATATTTCAGTCTTTTTTTTTTTTTAATAATTTGTTACTAACTATAAACATATAATAAAGTATATGTAATTTATATATGTACATTACAAAGATCATGAGGATATTCTTTTTCTTTTGCACTCTCTCATTAATTTTAGCAGGAAAAGGTAGTTATTCACTCATAAGAAGAACTATTCAAAACGAATGAGAAATCCAATTAAAAAGTGGGGGCAAATTCCATGTACATACTTGACATCATCGAAGGCACTCATCTGCATCTTCAGGAGATCTGCCACTTCCTTTATTAACTCCAAGCCCTTTTCCACGTTCAAGGGGCTGTTGAAAGGGAGCAAGAAAACAGAGCATTACAAAAATGGAACTCATCAATACTTGAGAGGCTAAAAGTCCCAAAAGAATTATCACCTTGGCCTCTTCGAGTCTGCAAGCCACCACTAACTGTATTCCTGTCACATAGTGATCGTGATATCAAGGGAATTGGGATCAGGTGCTTCTTCAGGCATGATGAATCACCTGAATTTTCCAGCAATAAGACAAACAATAAGGTGTAAATGGAATTGTTAGGAAGTGTAATGGGCCCATGATGCAGCAACCAGTTCATCTCAGTCCCCAATAAAAAATGTAATAAAGTAAAAGGACAGAAAGAGAAAAAGAATTGACGAGACAAGGAGGGAAACAAACAATGAAAGTCAAATTGCAGGGCTCAATATCAAATGGACAAGGGAAAAGCATATTTTTAAATTCATTAGTTTCTAAAATGAATCTTTGCCCAGTGAAAGGATACAAAATTATTATGGATTTGAGAGTAAACAATGGAGCAAGGCACACAGTCCAGGGCACACTGATTAGATACACGAGAGTTAGTATGGTGTAAGTATGCACTGCTGACAGAACCCACTTTAAATCTTTTAACCTTTGTCAATGCCACATTTACATTTTTTTAATTTAGAAAACAGGTTGCAGTCAAGCAAAACAAAGAAGGACTTCTATCACTTAAAAAAAAAGCACTTAGATACAAAATTTATATTTATAAAAATTTCAGATTATTAGAGTTGTTACAACCTAAAGACATATTGTGAACATTCATTTCCTAACAGATAATGCCTTGTTTAACTATTTTGCTGTGCTATGAAACCAAATAAAAAGTATTAATAAATTAAAAATATAAGGAAATGACAGAATGTCCAGGTAAAAAATTCTTCGTGTACATTCTGATTGCAGAATTATTCTCAACATTGTTAAGACCCAAGCTCATAAAATTAAACCTTAAAAGACATAAACTTATCTAACTTATGCCACTGTAAGTCAGAAACAACTTTTATGAAAATAATCCTGGGGGAAAAAAGGGTTCTATATTTTTTTCCTTCAGGGCTTTATAACAAATAAAAGAAGGAAGTGTCAGAAAAAGGTACATATTGTTGGACATGATCTTTTCAATGGGACTAAGGGGAAAAAAGATTTTTCGGAATCCTGGACCTAGGTCATTTTTTTCTACATTACAGTTCAAGTTTTCAAATGTAATTCTATATCACTGCAATCACTGTCATGATTTTATTTATTGTCTCCAATGAGCCCTTCATTCATTGATTTATTTATTACATTCAGTTCTGCATATGCTGCCTGAAGGCCACCTCTATTTAAATAATGGGATATCTCATGTGGACCTTGGTTAGGATGGAATTGTTCAGCCTCTCTTTGTGCTACTAACACAAAATGCTCCAGAGACCTCCTGTCACACAAGCAGAGGAAGTCCCTCCAGGCACCAGATAAATTTAGAGTTTTTCTAGATATACAACACAGAAAGTGTCCTGTGTGAAAGTAACAAAAGAATCTGATGGTTTCTGCAAGGGAAAAAAATGTATTATAGATTAATCATAAAAACCTTATATTTCAACGACTGACAGTGGGTGGAAACGTGAAGATTCCCAGCACTACGAAAGCAAATTGTCATATTGACTTAGGGGCTTATGTGTTAATTAAACCTTTTCTCCTGGAGATGCTGGCTTAAATTTTACAGAAATGATTGGTGTCAGCAAGTGGGCTTTCCCTGTAATAGCAAGGATATGCAGAGGTGCAGGGAAGGCTGCTGCACGCACTGGTGTCATTTTTCTACCAAAGGAGGCTCATCTGTACAAGCTAAAGTACCACTCCCCACTTAGCCCCCTTCCTATTAAAAAAAAAATCTCCAAAGCCAAAAATAAGATATACTGCTAAAGGCTGAGGTAGTAGTAGTAATGGGAGAACTAATCAGAGAATTTAAATGCCAGAATTCAAGAAGAAAGTCAACACTTTTGGGAGAAAAAGTGATCCTGGAAGGTCAATCAATCATTTGCATGTCTTGTTGTCTAGTAGTAGTTTCTGTGACTCTTGTGCAATAGGAAATGAAAATATTCACAAGCTTGCATAGTTACTTGAGCAGCTAAAAAGTAGTAATTAACCACAGTATGGGAAAGATGCAAAAGCAATACCTGTGTATTTTCAAAGGCACTGGTGCTATCCTTTAACCTCTTTGGTGCCAGGGCTACTGTGGATCATGCTATCACAGTTGAGGTCTCACACTAAAAATGGTAACTTATAGCACAGTATTTTCCAATGCCCTTTCCCATGAATCCTTAGAATTAATAGATTCTAGTTCTATTACTTAGAGTTCTTTAACACTCATATTTGTAGGAGAGTTGGATGTTCAAAAGCTTTCTCTAAAAATGCAAGAACATCATCCTCAAAATTGTTCAGTGTTGCAGTCTGCATTATACGATTCCCTTTACCTTGTTTTATGCCAATGACAGTAACACGGCATAACCACTCCAGTTTTCTACAACTTAGAACATAAAATGAGAGCCAGAAAGTAGAAGAAATTAATGTATAACTAACTTTCTTCCATTGCTTTATCCTCTAATAATATCTCCAAGTGCCAGCATAAACATTATGTTTCAGCTAAGACTCTAACCCATACTGAACCACTGGCAGAACTCTGTTGCACTCAGTTGCCAGTCTCTGTCTCATATAATTTGTAAGATGTAAGTTGTTTGAAAGGCTAATGACAATGAAGATATAAATGGAGAAATTAAATATAAATGTTTCCTTTGGGGTTTATGCAGATATATTTAGGTTTTAAATCTGGCACAGCCTTTCATCTACAAAATGTTTCACTGCTAATTTTATTCAATCTCTTTTAGCTGCACACAACTCTTGCACTAAACTAGTTATACCTGCTAGAGGATATGGCTTTATATTTCTGCTAATGATAGCAAGCATTATGTGGTACTATCCCCTCAGATGAAATGAACTCCCCAGCTCAGGGCAAGACTGATTTAACATCATCACATAACTGTGAAAACTCTCCTATATGCTTTCACCATGTGAAAAAAAAAAAGTGGTTCAACCTATAACTACTTGTCTGAGCTAAAAATATCGTCATAATTTAATCAGCTCCCTGTAACTCCATCAGGAGTTTTGTCTAGCAAAGAAAAACAGACCTTGGCTGTAGAGCTATTTTATTTAGAAATGAATCTGAATTGAAACTATGGGAATAAATATCCCTTAACTTTAATGTAAGCTCTTGAGCACTCCTGAAAATTAAGTAATCCATTTAAATGTTCAAGAGTGGATTGGGGGGCCCTAACTTTCTTCACATAATTGTTTGGTAAAACCTTTCCACAAATTGTACTGGACATAGAATACAGGAAAATTAGATTGCTTGGTGAAAATAATATTCTGTATCTTCCAATATCTAAATCCCTCCCAGTGAGGGAGCTGAAAACAAATATTGTTAAAGACCAATCCACTTACTGAGGTAATTCAAATAATAGACCATTGGATTATAAACTTAATCTCTTATGGTCTATTAAAAACTTCACCTTTGATTGCTCAATTTACTGGAAAAAAATATGCGGCTAAGGAGTATTTCTACAATCTGGTTCCAAAAAGTTGGTACAATTAACATCACATTAAGTGATTTTCTTCTCAGGCACTGCTATAAAACATACAGAGTTGGCCAGCCAGATTTTAAGTGTCTGCACAATCCCATGGTTTTATAAGTCAGCGGTCTTACTCAGTGGTCTTATACCAAAGTGAGAGAATTGCTGCTGATGATGCATTATTAGAATGATGAACAAAACGCTGCCCAGTTCACCTAGTTCACCTACATCCCATATTTATCTGAATACCACTACGAATGGATGTCGTGTTCCCTCAAAATTCCTGAGTTTAGCTTCTGATATCTGTTCAGTGCAAACAAACACTTAGAATAATGGATTGTGTATTTTTGACCTGGATTCATGCATTCAAGACTAGAAGCTTCCCTTCATCTGATTAAAGTACAAGAAGGAAACATGTAAATGGATGAACACGAGGAGTTCTGTAGGGAGCAACACTGGCAGCAGGGCCAGCTCTGCATGCTAACAAAATAAGGAGCCCTGTCTCTAATAAAAGCCAGTGGACAATGTCAAAGGAAACAAGAGGAAAAACAGAAGTAAACAATGATAAAAGCTATATGTTCTATATTTCCCAACATGCCTGTCAAAACAATCCCATAAATTGATCCATTTTTGTAGAGAAAAATCGGATCCAGTTACACATATGGCTTGATTGCTAGCATTTGCCAAGCCTGCTCCTAGTCCAAGGAGAGAAACATGTAGCTCAGAGTTGCGCTGAGGTTATATCAGTCTCACAAGCAGTTGCTCTCATTTGCTTTTCCTCTTTCCAGTTGCCATGTGTCTTCGGAAACCCACTTAACTGAACTCTGGAACTCCCCCTTACTGCCATCATTCCAATTATGTATTGTCTTTACCAGGCTGTACCTAGTGGCCTCCAATACTCTGTTTAGCAATTGTAATGCAGCATTATAATGGACACCCAGTCAGCCCTGTCAGATTAATTCAATTGAATCATTTTCTGCAAAAATGAAGAATAATCTGCAGTACAGAAATAGGCCTGACATTGGGAATTGCACTCCTTAAACCTAAATGTCAGTTTAATCCCCAGCGAAATCTTAAGTAAAGCAGGATCCAATCCACCTAAAACTTGCTTAAAATGGGACACAGGCAGTGAAGTCCAGCCCACCCATTTTATGAATGCTGAACCCTATGCTAAATTTACTCAGGATTTCTTTACTTAATCTTAAAGTTGCCCAAGGGCTTATTATAGTCCTCTTCTATCAGTATCAGCAAGTGCATACTCTAGGGATGTTAAGTTTATACTCACACCCAGGCTCTCTCATCCTATTCAAATTCAAGTACAGCAGCATCTTCATTACACCTATTTTCCCTGAAAAAGATGCTAATTTTGCCAACAGTTCATGGGTATTGAATCCAAATCTTTGCTGGAAGAAAAACAGGCAAAGGACTTTGTGAGGGAAAATTTTTTGATTTAGTCTAATGCTAACTTTAGAAAATGTTTTAAATGTTTATTGATGGAAAACACACACAAACTCAAAAACAATCTAGCCTGCAAAAACCGCTATGAGAGTCATCCACATTACACAGTTTCTTCTTTTTTTCTTTTTTTTTTTTTCTTTAGAGCATGGCTGTGTTTACACTTAAAAATCAAGAAAGCAAGGTTTTAAGAAAATTGTTGAGTTGGAGTATCCAACACTGATCCCAGTTCCCTGAGGAAAATCTTAAAGGTGCAGCTTAAAGATTCTACAGATTGGAAGTACTCTGGCTGTTGGTGCAAACCCAGTCCTGAAGCATCAGCAAACTCATACTCTATGAAGTGACCTAACTCATGACCTAATAAATGAGAATGCTACACAAGAAAGACCAGATCTGGGCTTACTTAGCATCTGATTCTAGTTGCACAAAACTGGTTCCATTTTTTTTTTTTTTTTTCCACACATGAATCACAGAATCACAGAATGATTAAGGTTGAAAGGGATCTATGGAGATCATCATATCCAACCCCCATGCACAAGCTAGACCCTGAAACCTCCCGAAACACATGAACCTTGTGATTCTAGATCAGGAAGCTAATGCTAGATGTTTCCATGCACACCCACAGCACTAGAGCATATGCAAAGATTGGACAGAGATGAGAAATCAGTTCCTCTGCTTTTTTTACCATGTAGTAAGACCTGGCATTCCTTTTGAAATAAATAAATGTAATTTTTGTTTATTTCTGTAATGAATTATAGAATGCTATTGTGAATACCATAATTACTTACAAATATCTCTCGTTTTTTTTAAAAGTCCCCTGCTAACCACTTGACACCAATGTTATAAGTCAGATTGTTCTTTATTATAAAAATATACGGTGGGGAATAGGGCCACCTACTTTTAGGTTTGCAGGCTCTCTCTTTTGTATTTGCAAATCTGAATATGTGTGCCACCAGATCAGGGGCAGGATTCATGTTTCTAAACACAGCAAATTTTCTTTTCTTCAGAATTTTCCACAGTCTCAGAGCCAGGACTGCAAGGAGTTTTAAGAAAATCTTTTTTTTTTTTTTTTTTCCCCAAAGAACTATTTTTGTTAATGTCTATTATTCTGTCACACTTACTCGAGCTGAATTTCATCTGCTATTGTGCTCCTTAATCCCTCAATGTATTTAAATCCATCTGGAATTTTTCTAAATCCTCCATAGTTCTTCCTAACGCAGACAATTTGCCCATGGGGTACCACTAATCTCTCTACGCGATGAGAAGCAGCAGTTCATGACGAATCTTCCTCTCCTATCACATAACCAGTTCTTAATCCACAGTGACACTCTGGCCTTTGCTCTGTGACTCACTCTCCTTAAAGTCAGTGTGAAGAGCATCCCATTTATCTCCTGTTGATTTGGAGGACAGGTACAACTTGCAGTTTTGCTTCAGCAGCAGCTTTTCTCCCAGGAGACTCAGGTGTATCTCATTCGAAGGTGCTTGTCTCCCGAGGAGAGAAGTCCTGCTGCAGAGGACTGCTGTGCAAAGACAAGGGGGGAGACCCTGACACTGTCTTGTTAAGTCCGAGGCACAGAGGCCAATATCAATACCCAAAGCATAAGGTTTGAAAAATGGCTTATCATTAATGAGGTCTTCAAATATCTCATAGTCTATGGTCACAGCACTTCTCCAACTCAGAGAAGCCAGAAACAATACTATGAAAGCCTTTTCTTTTGTTAAGGACATAGTTGTTTTTTTTTTTTTTTTCCGTTTTTTTCCTTATTTTTTTCTTTACTTTGTCTGCTAAGAGCAGTAAGTATTTTAGCACACAACATAGTGGGAAATCCAATTACAAAAGTGTGAAGTAGAAGAATCTGAACCTCTCTTGTTTGCATACAAATTTCAACAGTAACTGAACTATAGAAAGGATGTTGATGCAATCACAATAAACAGATACAGCTTTACCAAGGTTGCAGAAGAAATTTTCACTCCCTTCTTCCAAATAACTCCTTTATCCCTGAGGTTTGGCGGCAGTTGCTAGCTCACTACCACAACTCTTCCATGACATCAGAGGTTACCTACCCAACACGGCTCATTCAGCCACCAGCCCCCAACATATGGGTCATGCACTTCGCAATCCAGAGGAAAATGATCACATTTGCCAGTACAGGCAATATCTGGCATTCATCCCATGGATGGAGCGAGGACTGTGAACTGGGGCAGCCCAAGAGAGGTGGAAAAGACACAGCAACTTTCTGACATGTCTCCCATTCTCAGTGCGTTTGCAACCACCCATTTAAAGCCATTGACTCTTGCCTTCTGCCTTCCTCAACTGTTGTTTTTTAGTTTCTGGACATAAGCAGAGTCTGTCTCATCACAAGAAAGGTGAAGATTATCCCATGAACAGAGAATAAATTGAGACATTAGAATGCTATGGTCAAGGTCACAGAGGAAGTAAGAGGTATAGCAAGGAAAACTGAGAATGTTTTAGCAGTCAAAAAAATTGATAACATTACCATTAAATTCTGTCTGAGCCTACTGAGCCTAAAAAATATTTACACACCAAAACTCTATTTATTTCTCTTTGAAAATGCTCCTGAGGGTAAAGTCCTGGGCAGTGACAGTTCCAGTTCATGCTGTTGCATCCGCCTGCCTCGTCTGTCTTAGTTTGAGTCTTTCGTCCAGGTTTCTGTGTTGTTTCATACATCTTGAAGAACTTGTTCACAGTAAACAGAGAAGGAATGTAGTAGTTAGCACTGATAAAAGGATTTTACTGGTTTGAACACAGTCTTCGTATTAAATTTAGTTAAATAACAATAAATTTTTTAAATGGTTCACATTTATTCAGGTTCATGAAAGCAACCCAGAAACTCCTGAGCACAAAGCTACTCACTGAATTGCTTGAGAGCTGCTTGACATCACCACACCGTTATGGTAATGATTTTAAAGACTCTGCAATTTTATTGCATCAGGCTGCTGTTTGTTTTTCTGTACTTGCTTTCTCAGAGGCTTTATTACCAATAAAATATTCTTGAGCTTACTTCTGTTTTGACAACTCAGCAAATTCCCACTTTCCATATTTTTTCTCCTCTTTTCCCACCACCAATAAGTGTGAATTTAAACCTCTTGATTCAGATAGATTCAAGTCTAGACCAATTTGTAACATATATGACATGTTGTAAAAATCAATGGCAGTGGTCAGGCTATTAAGGTCAGAGGAGATAACTGCATCATGGAGACGCGAGCGTGATAGAGAAGTCGAGGAAGATCAACTCCCTAGAGTGAATGCAAGTGTGACACTGTGCCAGCCTGTACTTGTATTTACTTCAAACACCCACTACCTCCAGCTATGTTAATGACAACAGATTCACACAGACACCAGCAGAAACATGGAAATAATAGAAATAATGTATTCCATAATTGTGGCATCCTCCTTTCTGAGACTGAAATGGATCCCACCAAACATGTGCCATGCTGCATTTTAAACTGAATGTTAGAAACAACAGACCACTTGTTATGAACCCTAAATCTTTTATCAGTGATCTTGAAAATGCAGAGTTGTTCAAATTAGTCTTACAAGCAAGTAATTAAATCAGTGATGATGACGGATGATGCACATTTTAATGCCTTTTCCATACTGTCTCTTTTGTATCACAAGCACAAGTGAAATTTAAACCTCTTCTTCCAAGACAGCTTAAAGTCCAGATACATTTATAATGCAGATGGCATAAATAATAAATGATAAAGAATATCTGGCAAGTATTCAAAGGAAAAAATTAGAGAAAAAAAATGTAAGAAATCAAAACTTTAAAAGTTATACAAATATCTTTTTCCTAAATCTCATTTTCCCTACTATTAAGAAATTAACCCTGAATTAATTTCTATAGCATATATCTGTTTTAAAAGCTTGTGCTTCTTCCACTAAGACCTAGTGGAAAGCCAGAATATCTATCTGAGTGAAAAAAATGAAATATTTTCCCTGTTCTTGTTATTCTCTGTGTTCTGAACTAGTCCTTATTGCTTTCCTACATAGGAAACTCTCTTTTGTGTGGAGTAAAAATGATTTACAGTGAAAGAAAAAAACCTTTGTTCTAGTTTTCAGTAGTCAGGTATTTACACTGATTGCATTTTATCCAAGTTAAGAAATTTCAAAAATGTATCAGACATGGGAATTATGTTATTTAATTTTTGTGGCTGAGCCTCCCAGGATTGGACAGAGTGTCACTAATGAAAAAGTACAGGAGGATAGTGGAATATATTATGGTTTATTCTGCTGCAGTCCCAAGAATCCAGAATTACTGTAAGGCACAGGGGACATGGAAAGAGAGAAAAGGGGAGCTGGGAACGTCTATTCTGGTAAACCTGGCCAAGAGCTTTATCTGTACAGCTAAGCAGAGAGATGCTATGTTAGTGATCCTACTAGCAGCTCCAGAGGCATTCTTACAATCACACCATTACGATTTATTCAAGGGGCTAAAGCGGTTCCTTGCTGTTTCTCTTGTTCAGCATCATGGACCAGCTGGTCACCAACTGCATCCATTCAAAATTTTGCTCTGGATATTCCTCTAGAAGTGAAAATGCCCAGGTGGAAGCCCAGATGGAAAAAATCTGGGGAAATATAAAGCCTAGGAGGAGGGAAAGATGAACCCTGGAAGGACTCTTATGCTGTAAACTGGTCAGGTGAAAAGTGTCTTCCAATATAATATATTTCAGCAGATTTTGGAAGTACAAAAGTTAAGGGCAACACAGTGGCCCTTACAGTCTTAACAGGCCTTAACAGTCTATCATGCTCTTCATATATCACAGATAAGCAAAAAATCAAAACATTCAAGAGCGAACTCTCCTATTGAAAACTATATAAAATATTTCTTGTTTTACATTGCAAAGCTACAGTAACCGCTGTATGTTCTTGTGCATGAGGTATCATTTTCCTATGGGAATATACAAGACCAGAATTAAGGTGAAACATTGTATTAAAGGAATGCATATTCCATTAAATTGAATGTGGTGTGTATGATTTTTGTCACTTTCTAAACTATCACAAGGATGCTGTAGGATTAGACAGAGAAAAAAAAGGCAATTTATGTCTCAAAGACACTAGAAAGCACTGTGAAATGTGAATAATTACAAGGAAACAGTTAACCAAGAAAGCTTCTAAATCTACTTTTATCCACCAGTCATAGTGCTGAGACAGAAATAAAGAACTACTTTTACTGCATACAGCAGTAAATAAGTATTTTTCCATCTGTATTGTTTATGTAGGTGTCTAGCTATATTATCGGAAGCAAAACTTTTGTCCGTAAAATTGATGATGGACATTTCTGGAACTTATTTATACAAGGGCAGACTCTACTCGTGAAAGTGATAAAGTGAATGATAAAAATTCATTCCTTTACATTTAAAAGGCTTTTTTTTTTTTTTTCCTCTGAGCAGTGTTGTCCCTTGCTGATTTTAACAGACTTTTAACAGTTGTAGCAAAAGCATTTCTCTTTTATCTATGTTTAGAGTTTCTTTTTGTTTTTAAAGCTAGTTGTAGAAGTTAAGCGAAGAAAACACAAAGACCTTTTCCCCTTGATAGAGTATGCGTGCATGTAGAATAACAATCTGATAGAAGACATTGAGATATGTAGAGAAGGTCAAATCAGTGTTTCTGTTTGTATATGTTTATTAAAGAACAAGAACATTTTGTTATTTTTCTCTAAAAGAGAGCTGAAAAGCCTCATGCAAAAGCTCAGCTTCTAAGAAACATTACAACCTTCCAATAACAAGGAACAATAAACCCCTACCTGCTCCGTTTCATTGCAGTATGTATTGTGATTCGTTTTCTCCTATTTATTTGAGATTTCATTTTCAAATAGAATTAATGTGTCCTAAATATTTTAACCTGACAAAGATAAGGAATAGTTAAGATAACAAAAAAAAAAATCCTTTAACAACTTGCCTAGGAAAACAGAAAACTTAGGGGGGAAAACACACAGCATATTTTGACTCATCTTTGTGGTCCCAACCAGACCATGCTGCAGAAGAAGTCATTATATGCAAAGTAATAAGTATTATTTATCACCTTTGTAAAGATGTAAAAATAGTATCAAGCATTTAGAATTAACCTAACCCTTCAGTATGCTAAGTGGATTGGACTAATCATCCTCTAGTAATTTCGTACTGTGAACATGAGATCCACTTTCAGCTTTTTCAGAGTAACCAAGAGAATACCAGCTACCTCAGATTAAAAGCACTAAGTGGCAAGTATGATCCAATTAAATTAAAATGTTGTGAACAGATTCACAACCTACATAATTTTACACAGACAGTCTAGAGTTGATAGATAATGCATGACAAAACACTATATATCTAGAATTTGACTAATACAACAATGCCAGAAGTTGGTTTACAAGTCATGAGTTGCCTGTGATCTCGTATTTAAATGAAAAACTTAACACGCATATATCCTGATAAATCACAAAGTAGGTCAGGTTCCTCACACTGCAGTGTCCAGGGATGGCTTTGGAAAAGCATGCCCTACCTCTGAAGCCCAAAACATAATGAGTGTTAATCGGTGCAAAATGACAAAGTTTGCACTCTCAGATTAGGGTTTTTCGCAGTGTGGTTAAATCTAGCTGCTTAAACCCGTATTTAAAAAGATGCACATGATTCACACCAGCTTGACTATGTAAACTGCTAAGCATATAGCAGCTTGTTTTCAGTTTTACTAAAGATGATAGAAACGGCATATTTTGGATAATTTGGCTTTGGGTGGCCTCAGGAGCCCAAACAAGATTTAAACATTTTGACTGAGGGATTTTCGCCCTCAGTTTAGAACATGTTCTCCCAGACAAATGAGCATTTTCATTATGTGAAATCATATGCCAACCATGAGCCTCAGGCTGACATTTTTTTCCAATTAATGTTTACTATGCTTGAAAACAAGAAGTGAAAATTCAGAAAATTAGAAGAGTACTTTGGTCCAAAAACAGCGAAAAACTTCTCTAATTTGAGGTTTCCCATTGATGTATTCTTGCTATAATGGGAAGCATTTTGCAAAAACGGCCCTGAGTGGCATAAAACTGAAAGCATCATCCTGTAAATAATTTGCCTTGTAAAATCATTTTCGAATTTCAGAGTTAACATTAGGAGAAACAGGTACAAAACAGATACACTGAGAAAGAAACAAACCTCTCTCACACACATAAATTCTACAGAATTCCAATTTTTTTTTGAAGGAGGCAAGAGTGAACAAAGTAAATCACCCATTTTGATTGGCTTCTCAGCATAATAAAGTGCTGAAGCAGCACCGTGGAGGATTTGCTGGACAATTTTCTACACTAAAACTGTCAATTCATTCCTAAGATTAGTGCTGATGGATATTATGGATTGGTATGGATTGCAGTGCTCCAACCATCTGAAAGGTCACTAGACGAACACAGCAGGAGTGACCTATTGTTCTTACCATTGACAAACAGACTGCCGTTTTGACAAGTCTTTAAACTATCACAAATCTTTTCTTCAAGTATTACATGGAAATGTTTATCTTTGCTTTGTGGCACAATTAAAAGCTGGCATCTTAGGAGTTCACCCAAGCAGTCTTAATATCTCTTCGGGTCACGCCTGCAAAGCCACGGTAGCCTGAGAATCTAATAGTGAAAGGATCACCCCTGACATCTGTCAACTATACCACTGAGTATAATCTTTTCAGTTCTATTTTCAGATCAGAAGGTGAAAAGAACTCTTGCTATTATCCCCAGTGTACAAATGTGTTGGACTACTTCCCTCTTTCACCAAAAGACCACAGTTTCAGTTGTAAAAATGAAGCTCTGTTACTCAAAAAAATCCTGGCCAATAAAAGTTGATGGATTAGAATTGTGACCTATTGCTTTACATAGAGAAAGGTGAAAAATATATAGAGATAATAGTATTCAAAAATAAATAAGTGCCGTTAATGTTTCATTTCAGCATTTCATTTAATAGGCAGAAATTATGACTGGATCAAAAAAACACAAACCCTAAACAGTGACCTTTTGTAATCTTACATGTGCCAGTTTCTCCAAAAAAGATATATAATATGAGATGCTGCCTAAAACTTGAGCTATGAGAAAGATGTGTTTTACACCTACCTTTACCTTCAACTTTTGAAGTTGTCTAAAATAGAGAACTTTTAAAAAAGTATAAAAATTTAGATGCAAAATATTAAAGACCATTTGTGATATGAATTTCCTGAGCACTTATCGACTGCAGCTACTTCTGAAGCAGAAATGATTTTAGAGAGATATCGATTAAAGATCTTTCTAGGTATAGTTCCGGCTCCCTTATTTCACAGCGTGAGTGCAATGTGCATGTAGAATTGTACATAAATGTGTAACATACTCATAAAGCAAAGCCATTTGTTATTTATTTACTGCAAACAGAAAGTAAGATTTACAGTATGAAAACTTACTTATACAGGAAACTTACTAAACAAATGCTTGTTAAATGGACACCAAAATTGCTTTTCTGTGTAGTGATAGTTAACAAAGATCATTGTGTTCTCTACCCTGTCTCCCACAACATTAAATATAATTACAACAACTTTCATGATGAACAGGTAGACTGGTCTAATTGCTCTTTACAGCCACTTTATGTACTAAGGAAATGGTTGTGGGAAATAGAAATAAGTAATAAATTACTCAGATATTGTAGAAAATATTTCACTGCTCATGCAGTGTGGACAGATCTGTTTTTAGCATGCAGAACTTCCTGAAATAATTTTGTAAGATATTGTTATATTACAAAAGTCCAGAATGTATAAAAATGTATCTTTCAAAATATGAGATTTTAATTTTATTCTTATATTCCAGTCAATTCCATTAAAAATAAATAACTGATAACAGCCTAAGAAGGCCTATATATTACCATAATTAAAAAAAAAAAAAAAATGGCAGCAGGAGTTCTAAAGAAAGTCAAATGACTGAAGCATTAGAAGTCACCGACTGAGAACCCTGAACCATAATCTCCTTGCTGGAGATTGAGTGCAATGCAGTCCTGGTACAAAAGATTTTTCCTTTAGTTCAATTTAATCAGCTTGTTCTCTTCACCAGTTAACTCATTCTAGATTAAGAATTTGAAAAAAAAGCTTGAAAACGTATTCTTATTTTCTATAAGATGACTTTGGAGAACATGACATCTAACAGTTCAAAAGGTTCTAAGTAGTGACAACCTATCAGTTGAGTTGAGTAGCTACAGAAAATATATGCTTTTCGTAATAAGCCAGTTACCTCTAAGTACAAAATTTGCTGTTATAGAATTTAAATTTTTGAATCCAGAACATTTGAAGAGGTTTCACCGAACACGTTTCAGTCTTTTATGTTGCTTCTGAGCATTTTTTACAGCATCCCAATGTACCTCTAAAAGCATCTTGCTTGAAAAATTCTAAAAATGCAATAATCTAATATAAAATAAATGTACCATTCCTCTTTCTTGAAATAAAAAAAGTAAAGGATGTAAAGGATGCATGCTAAATTACATGGGAGTGTATATGTAGGGGCAGGAGACTTTTACCAAACAACTCTCTTCCACAAGAGTCACTAAATGATAAGAGACATAAACTGTGGGAAAAAAAAAAATCATTTGGGAGCTATCTAATAAGAAAAACTGGTAACAGATGGAGAACTGATATTCTGTGAAGACTGAAAGCCAGAACATCACCCTTTATGCAGAGCTGCGAAAGCTTTTGGAGAGTTTTGAGGCCAAAGAAATCAGGATGGTGAAGGAATATGATTCTAGTGGGGTACAATAAGGTACCTGCCAGACTGATATTGTAAGGCATGAGGGAAAACTAGCTTCTACTGCTTCGAATAGTATCTGCAGGCAGCAACCAAAAGAAGGGGCTTAGCTAGGCTCTCTCATCAATTTCTGGCAGACTTAGGAGGAAACTCCTGAGCGCTTCCTTAGCAAAGAGAGAATAGAGCCTAGACAAAAGAGTGGGAGAATATTCTCTTAGATAACCAGCTTTCTTCAGGAAGAGGTTCTTGAGAATGGGAAGTCTGCAGTGAGAACCAGCCAGTGAAAATCAACAAGTTAGTGTGACTGCAAAACAAGCTTAAAGCAAGTTAATTAAGCCTGAAGCACTCAAAGATTAAATAATGATTAATAATATCTATAGACGGAGATAAGGTCACAAGTGTGCAAGGAACCCACATCAACTGGGTGTCTCTTTAGAGTTAATATTCCAAAACTCCCAAAGGGTCTTTTCTAAACTCTAGAGCTAGGTTTCTTTAGAAGGTGAACTAGAACTGTTTCTGCTAGAACAACAAAAAACAACAGCAATACAAGGATTTTTAACATAAATCTGTTCCCAGTATGTCCTTTCAAGGTGAGTCCTTTCCTGCAGAATGTCTAAGCTCAGTAACTATGTAATTTTATATGCAAAAGTTTCTGCAAGGTAAGGAGTCTCTCTAAAAAGTCTTTTCTCCTGTTATCTCTGAGGAAAGGACTGTGTGTTTCCTGCTTTCTGAGAAGTCTCTGTGTCTGCCTCTGTGTCTCTCTCTGATATTTGCAGGCTGCCAGTTTCACTCCCTTCTGCATATTACTCCATGCACTATTTAAAATCCATCCCCAACAAATGTCACCCACCCTTCTTGATCCCATCTTCTCCTAGCAGATCCCATGGAAAAAGGCAAACAAGAAGCCATCCTCTTTGGTGCCCAGTCTCATGCTTTTTAAAGCAACATAGAATGGTACAGGGATTTATAAGCCCATACTAGAATTTCCTAATTTCTCAGGCAAGATGAGATGTAATGTTACTCTTGGGGTAAGGAGGGGAAAGTGATGGTGCCCGCATTCTAAACACCTAAATGTTCCTTTGATAAATTGTGCATGACTAGAGGGGAAAAAGCTGCCTTTTGAAAGTATAGTATTAAATGTCAAGTTCATTAGTGACATGACCTTAAATCATTAGGTCTTTCTTTCCCAACTAGCTGCATATGTGATATGTGGATTCCTATTTGTGTTATTTTCAGATCAAAATGAAACTACAGAGAAAATATTGTGCTTTATTATTGTGTGTCATTTTTTCAAAGAATGACTCAGGCATTGATATTTAGGCTACTTTCAAGTCAAATATTTAAAGCCCACATCCTAACCATAAGCACACTTACTGACATATTGGAAGGTCACTGGAACATAAGAAAATAGAGTGAGGTCTACAAATTAAATATCTTCCATACTGGAGAATTGTAAGAGAGCAGAACTCCTTTCTTATAGTTTCATCAAAGTACTGAACTAGATGCAAACAGTTTCAGATGTATTAAAAATTAGACCTGTGGCATTTTTCTCTTTTACATTTATATTTCATTGGGTTCAATCACTTTATCTTTTTTCCATTTGAAAATGCCATTCAAATTGGTTGCTATACTTACTCTTTCGCTGTCACAATATAGCCATAGTCATTCTCTTTGAAAGACTTCACTTCAAGCTGTAAGTCATGTCCTGTCTTTTTCTGAAGCTCTTCATAGGGATTTTCATCCTTCATCAAAGCATTCTGCATCCAGTAGTGGGTCTCACTCAGCTCTTTAGAGTCAGAGTCCGTGTTCTTTGCAGCTGTCAGTTCCCTTGAGAAAGTCTCACTTTTTACGTTTTCCACACCAGCATTTATTTCTTCTGAGGAAGAAGAGGGAGAGTCAGTATCTTCAGATTTCTTGGTTTCTGTCTTAGTAGATTCTTCAGGTATAAGTTCTTTAGGCATATTTTCAGGTAATGCATTCTCATTCAAGAAGTTAACTAGTTTTGCAGTTTTCTCCTGTATTAAAAGAATATTAGTATTTGTAAAACTAAACACAGAAAAGTTATGAAGAGCAAAACCTGGATATAATCCTTTGAAGCCTTACTGCAATGCAGTATTTATCTGTATTTTTGTCTCAGAGAGAGTATTGGTGCGAATAAAACTTTGTTATCAAATAATTTGCTAAAAAGTAGAAATAATATAGATATCCGTCAATGTCCCTAAGAGTTGGGACTGGAAGACATGCATACCTCTTCTGGGTCTTGTAAGTCATAACACAGGAAAGGAAACAGGTTTTAGGTCACAAATTATATTTCACTTACTCATCTCTAGAAAAAGTTGTGAAAAAATCCTTTGTGAGTAATCCACTAGGTTAAAAATAATTTAATAAACTGAAACAAAGAGCAAAAATCAAAATGCATCCCTGGAGAATTAATTTGCTAGTTTCTGTATATAAAAGTATATTAAAAACATATTACAGCCAAGCATATGGGGGGAGATAATGGTTTATGGACTATGTGCTCTGTGTCACAACATTATTTTCTGTCACATCCCCTATTCAAACTGTCACTGAGAAATCTATGCATGGGATCTTCCACAGAATAATTGTGACTGCAGTGCTTCATTCCTCTGAAGATTTCATGTGGGTGGTTTAAACTCCCAGAGTGTCCACTTGTGTGTTTTTTCTTGCCTGGTCGATGGGCACTGTGAACACGAGAGGATTTGCTTATTTATGGGCCTTGCAGTCTTCGCTATTTGATAGAATATATAGCAGGAAATTTTTCAATTTAATCTTTGAAAGCATTTCTTTGAGATATTTCTGCTCCATGCAACCCAGAATCAGAAAGATAAAAGGATCTCAAAAAATAAAAAAGGCAAAATATGGGACTATAGTAATTTTGACTATAAGATATGATTCAAAGCTCATGGGAATATTATAAAGGTAATTTGGATCAGAATCCCAAATTTGATTTTACCACCAAGAGTACTGTCTACAGCATTTGACATATGTCTAATATTCCACAATTCTGAAGAATTAACTACAGATTTGACAGTGAAAAAGTAAAGATCAGCAGATCGCATGAATGAAAATGAAATTTTAAATCCTCCCATACAAATGAACTAGCAGAGGAAATGTGTTTAATCATCTGCCTTGGAATGTTTGGACACTCAAAATTCGCTAAGAGGAGAAGTCTGATCATTGGGATCTGTTGTAAATTTTGTCTATGTACTCAAGCTTTGATTGAAAGAAAGGGAAAATGAATAGATAAATAGGACTAGCTTTTTTTTTTTTTTTTTTTTTTTTTTTTTTTTTTTTTTTTTTAATTGGCACAGATATTTTGGGAAAGGATTAGAAAAATCTTCGTTCAATATTTCATTGCATCAACAATATGCTTATGCTTTAACATCAAATTATACCCACACAAGACACTCAACTATTTCTAAATTTTTGATCTGTATTTCTAATCCTTACTTTATATAAAACTGATATACTGAGATAAAATACTTGTTGTTAAAAACTGGTACTCTACCTCTTTATCAGTTTTGGCAGTGGCTTCACGTACTCCGTTATCTGTAGAATGTGGAAAGCACATATGTATAATTATAAGAGAAATACATCATATATATGAAACAAATGCTGCTCATAAGCAGCTTTATATGTAATGACAGCCTTTTTAATGCAATTTAAACATTAAGACATTATAGCTGAAAGGGCTGAGTAAAGAGCACAGTATAATTCATTATGGTTATTCTAGTTCTACTTAGATGGAAAATTAATGCAAGATCAATAGGAATAGTACTGCAAGAGCCAATGTAATAATGTTATTTTGCTAATTAAGTGGCTCATCTTCACATCAGTTTATCAATACCCTACAAAAAAAACAATAAAGTGATTCCAGTTGGCAGAAAGGACATCATATTTACATTAGGCAAAAAGAAACCATATACAGCACTCATATTTTAGGAGAAGAAAAAGATTTTATGTTCTGGTATCTACATTATACCAGAAACAAGCTACATTTTAACTATAGTGGTGATGGGCAGTCACATCATTAACCTCAGTTAAATGACGTTGGCTCTTTAGTTTATGAACTGTCTTATTCATCTCTCACAGCATGATTCAAGACAAACCCACAAGACTGCTCGTTTCAATCTACAGACAGAATTGGCAATTAAAATAATCAGAATACCCCTGACCAGCAAGGATTTCAGTATATTGCCATTGTCAATCACTCTCCTACTATTGATAGAATATAAAAGACAGTAATGTAAAAAGTATTGTTTGTCATAAATTTCACATGGTTTTTGTGTTTTTGATACAACATTCCTAAATTGGGAACGGGTAAGTGGTAACTTATGTCCCACTGTGCTAAGTGTTGACTCATTAATGACAATTACTGCAGCTCCTGAATTTGCATCGCCATGAAAATTTGTGTCCAAACAGAAGGAAGTAATGATAATAACTCTCTTTGCTCTCAAGCAGGAAAATGGAATGAGTTGTTTTATATATGCATCTGTCTAAAACTTTCTTCTGCAAGTAATTAGGGTACATTAAAGAATGATTATCTGCAAAACACATGATCTTTTTCACATATTTGGAAACACATTTCTGGGATATAATCATTTTTCAATATCATTTTGTTTAAATATCTCATTTTCAAGAATAGGAAATTAGACCACACAGCATAAAGCAATTTCTCTTTCAATGTAATTGAGTGTGTAGGTTTATCTTGTTTATGAAACTTGAAGACCAAGGATTCACAAACAGATTATTTCAGGTAAATAAAGCATTTACTGTAAAAAGGAAACATGAAACCTAAAATTTTTCAGCCTTACAAAAAAAAAAATCTTTCCTTCCTTTCTCCTTTAAAACTGGTAAAAAAAGAAGCCTAGCACTAAAGTGAAACATAAAAAGGAAAATTCATGTATCTATGTCTTGCTATATTTAGCTCCCTGGGTTAATACCTGCTTTGTTAACACTGTTTTCCATTAATCCAGTCTGAACCTCTGCCCTTCCTTGTGCAGGTCCTTTCTTCATTTCTCCTCCTGTTTCATCTTCTCTAGTTCTTCCAGCATTCTCTTCCCTTTCTTCTTGTATGTCAACACCTTGAGTTGCATCAGCAATAGTATCAGCGATCTCATCCAGTTCCAAAGAGCTCAGGTTCTCCACATTCACCTGATGTTTCTCCAGGTCCTTCAATACGTCCTTAATAAGTGTTTCTGAATCATAAAACAACATAACCACAAGATTTAGCTGTATATAAGAAGTTCATGTGCCTCTATCAATGAGTATCTTTTATTTTTCCTAAAAATACTGTTTCCTTTGCGAAGATGGCCTGTTTTGCAAAAGAGTTCATTCCCCATTGAGGGAGCCAGCACAGAGTTGGCTACTGACATTATAGGAAGCACAGTATTATAAAAGGTTGTTTGAATTTATGACAAGGCCAACCTGTGCCAGGCGCTGGGGGATGTATGCCGTACATCCTAGCAAGCTGTCCTGGAGACATCAGTATAAAATTGTCACTTTTTATTTATAAGCACAGTATGGTTTCCTAGTCCAAAAGGACTCAAAATACTGAAGACAACTGCTAGGATAGCTCAACATTTATTTAGATGCACTATGTTGACACAAATAATACTACTATTCATTAGAAAGCACGTTTCTTTTTTTTTTTTTTTTTTTTTTTTTTTTTTAATAGGGTACCTAGATGTATACAGTTTGGCAAAAGAAATATATTTTGTCTTTTAATCAGAAAGCTCCTCTGCACTTAGAATTATTTCATACATGGATATGTAAAGGACAAATTTCATCAATCATATTGATTTCTCTTGGACTATATATATATATATATATACTTTTTTTTTTTTCACCTGTGAATTTTGCCAGATACTGTTTGATTTGTCAGCTATGAACAAAATGGGGGGAGGAATGCTTTATCCATCAGGTTAAGGAAAGAAATGTAAGATGACATTACATGCCTGGAAAAGTAAATGTCAGATATATGTTCAGGAAAAAAAGAAAAAAAAAAAAGTGAAAAAAAGTTGTAAAGATGAGAAAATTCAAGGACAATGGATATTATAGGTGAGTTAGAAGATGTTATTTAGGGAAGGTACTTAGCTGCCTTTATATATATTTTAGTGCCATTCTACATTGCTTGCAAAGCTCATCCTCATTTCCATTAGAGAAAACTTGTTTAATTAGGGGCTTCCTTTGGCATCTTAAAATTATTTTCAGCCATACCTCTGTTCCGCTTTCTCATACTGATCACTAATTTACCATATATGCATGCAAGCAAACTTGCTTTCAAATATGTAGTACTGGATAAGAATAAAAGAATGGAAGCACATGAAATTCATTGATGGAGTTATACACTTCTTTCAAATCTCTGTTGAATGTAGAAATTTATATGTAAGCATTCAGAAGGCCATCCGCAGCCTTTTCTCTTCTAGTAACATTCCTCTATAAAGCACTGCGGTAGGTTTATCATCAATTCACCTTTGGGACCATGCTGTTAGTCTTCAGGAAACAATAAAAGCGAACTTAAAAGCAGGTGTATAAAGGGGAACACATTCCTGGAAAAAGGGCTAAAGAAGAGAGTTGGAGATTTTGCTTCTCACAGTAGTAGGAAAAAAAAAAAAAAAAGAAAAAAAAGGAAGAGATACTTCTGCTCCAAGGAAATGGCAACTGAATGTGTGTGAGAACAAGAGCAGAGGACTGTTTTTAACTTGGAGAAGAAGCTAGGACTTTGGAAATGTCCATCATCTTTTGCTATCTCCTGGTCTTAGCAGCAGAAGCTAGTGTCTGCAACTGACCACCAGTTTCTCAATGCCATCTCAATGCAGAGGTTAATTTCTTCCCATTTGCTCCATAATTAACCAACTAAACTAGTATTGTTTTCCCTAAACTATTTAGTCAGTATAAGCTAATATAGACTAAGCAATTTAAATAGTACTTTCACCGTGACTGGAAAAAGATATTGACACGTGGGGGAAGGTGGTCTTTGAGGCACTTGTTTGGCCAGATCAGAAGGATATATCTTTCCTCTAAAAATCCATGATGATGATGATATAAAATTCTACTGGCGAGGTTATACGCTATCAGCTTCTGAATCTTCCTTACAAAGCATTGTTTTAAACATATTCAAGTATGAATATTAGTAAGAAAGATATAGTGATGTTGAATCTGTGATGCTACTTCAAACTGTGGTGTCCAGCAAAGATTATGGTAGCAGAGGTCTTTGTACAATTGAAAGAAAGGATTCAGTAAGATTCAGTAAGAAGAGATTCAGTAAGAAGAGAGTTCAAGACCTAAATTCAAAGCTATGTCAGACTCTTCAAGACAATATATCTGGAGGCAACAAAATTAAGACTCAAGTTTGGCAGAAGCTAAGTAATATTATACAGCACAGGTTGCATATTTTCCTTTCCACATTTTACTGCATTGTATCTACCTCCCATTATAAATTTAATAATATAGTAAAAAGATAATCACTAAACACTTTTCTTTAGAAAGACAACCTACAAGAGCAAATTGATTCAAAGAAAGTTTTCCTCAGACTTTGTCAACCTGAGCTCAATAAACTTTTTCAAGAAACCTGTCTGGAAGATGGCCATTAGGAAAGGATGCAACACACAGTAGAAATGCAATATCCGAATTACCAGATTGTTGCAAAAGTCTTGTCTCTGTTTAGGTATCACTTCTGGTTTTAGAAAGAAGAGCCTAGACTGTTGAAGCAGATCTAATAAGGCCAAGGAAGGAAAAAAAATAAACAAAACAACAGCAACAAAAAATTACTCAGAATAGTTATCAGTTGCAAATCAAAACTGAAACTTTTCAAGGAAATGTATAGATCATTTTGCAAGGCATATCACAGTAGGAGAAAACATTCTTGGAACACTGTTTGATTACCTGACATCAGTGAATCTACAAAAAATGGAAAACAGCAATGATTTCATTGACTCCTTTTTTCAAGAGTTTTTGCCATTTATCTATTGATATAAGCAACTCTTGATGTGCAGCAGTTAGCATTCAGTATATGAGCAAGATTTTGAAAGCTTTGCAATCATCTTGAATATTATTTTGGAGAAAAAATGAGCTGTCCTCATAATAGCTCCCAATGATAATAATCTTTTTTTTTTTTTTTTAATACAGCCCAAGAATCCATTTCTAAATTCATTGTAAATGTGGAATGTCCATATAGAATATCTATGTAAGGAAAGAAAGATTTGTAAGAACCCACAAACATCATTTATTAACATGTGCTTCTTGGCAAAACCAACTGATTAGAGCCTTGGTCATGGCTCCCACATTCAAGATGAGTTACCCAAATATTAAATAACACTGACTGATTTAAGGTTACTCACTTTCTTAAAACATTTTTGAAGATGTTTTTATTTGTTCAACTTAATAACGGACGCAATCATTAAAAGCACATTTCTTATCTTTTGACTGAGAATCCTTTTTTTCTAGCCATAACACATTGAGAAGAATGCCATTCAGTTACTATGATTTTCAAGCTATTACGAAACATCTTACTAAGAAATTTCTGAAAAAGTTTCAAAAATGTTATTTAGGGTCCTAAAAGTCTATCTACTTTTTCGAACACAGGAACAAGACTTCTAAAATATTTAAGAAGAATCTTTAGAAATACTGTGAAGTTTTTAGAAAAATGTATAAGAATATGTTTCAAACCATTCCAGTAAATAAAACAGCATAAAAGTATTTGTCTTAATTAGTAAAACTTGCATGAATTAAGTTCATTTATTTAAGATAATTACAGTTAAATTACAGGAATTCTGTGATATATCTCTGAAGTAGCTCAAAATACTGATGTGAAAAGTCAAAATAAGTCTTGAGCCTCTGAAATGAATTTGCTTCTTCATTCGAGTTGCATTCAGATGTTTCATTAGATGTTGTTTTTCAAAAAGTTTTATTCAAGTCAGTCACTGGCCATTAAATCAATATCTGAAGACAGATCTTAATACAGAATTTCATTTCAGGTCATACACGATTAAGAAAGCTGTATTCACTTAACACTACCAGAATTTTGTTTGCTCATTTGTGTTGCATCGCACCCAGCTGTCAGACCAACCACTGAGCTCCTGAACAACAGGCAGCCAACATAGCCTTGTCATTTCAATTCCGTTTCATTTTACCAAACCCACTTTTTTTTTCTCCATATCTACTATCTCAGCAAAGTCTTATCTCTCCACTCCACTTCCACAGGTTCATTGTCGATAACAAAGCAGTCTCAATCTAAAAGGAAATGGAAAGCAAGTGTGGGGAAGAATTACACATGAAAAAATGAATGGCCACAGGCCATACTCCAGATAGCACTAACAGGCTCATTGCAGCTTTGGGGTCATTAAATAAATCTGTCTTAGAGGAGCTTCTTGCACCTTTGATGCCATCATTCCTGGCCTGGTCAACACCACTGGGACACTGTCCATTGAGAGAACACCTCAAAAATAGGTATTGCAAGCCATTTTTACTGAACTTTTAAGTGTTATTTAAAATGCCAAAAATTGTCAGAAATGACAAGTTGAGATGTATGAGGAACATCATGTGTTTAGTACTCTAGGAGGAATAGTTCACAAATAATAAAACAGCTTAGAGAAAAAAAGGTCTAAATAAACTTTATGAAATTAATGATATGGTGCTAATCTGTGTCCATGTTAAAACTGGAAGGTTTTGCTTCTTATTATGGTGCTTGCCCATGTTTTTATGTCATTTGCAAATGATTATACCAGTTTTATTTATATTTGCAAACACTTTTGGGTAGCTTAAAATATTTCTTAGGAATTTCTTAAAATCAGAAAATATTATTATAAAAAAGAGGTAGATCTTGCAAAAGCACAGCACTTAAGGATCAACGTGCATGTAGTTGTGTATGGCCTTTCTACTCTCCCACCATCCTCTTCTAAATAGAACTGCTAATGCTCAGCCATTTTAGCTTATATGGTAAACCAAATTTCTCCCTTAGCTCCAGCTTCTGGGCTGAAGACAAGTTCCCTTTCATAGCTACTATGATGACAATAAAAGCAAATATTTCTTAGATGACATAATTTGTAATATCAGCTTCACCAGTAGCTTTCACACTGTTAAGTTTCAACCTTAGTAAAGGAAAACAGATTTATCATGCAGTGCCTAAATCAAGCTTCATACTCCGCTGATGAAACTGCCAAAGCCAGTTTGCCCAGCAGAAGTGGTGGAGCAAGAATAACTTTACTGAACTCACAGCACAGCCCTTCTGCATGATCCGCAGTCCCGAGGGGCGAGCTGTCTGCTTCCAGCCCGTCAGCATATTGACCACCTATCAGCTCTCCACAACAGGAGGTCCTGAGCACTGCCTGGACTGGTGACCACAGATTGGCAAGAGAGAGGATATACAAGAATATTTTTCTCTATAAATGCAGACATTTGTGATTTATCGAAAATAAAAACAAACAAACAAAAAAATGAATTACTAATTTTGTGACCTTCCAAAGCAGCTAAGAAATATATTCAGGAGTGTTTAATACATTGAAAATGATTAGATTAGGGTAAAATCATTCAAGATGAAACTGAGCCAAACTCTAAATATGGCTGCTGCAGAAGGCAGATTAATGATTTCCACTGCTGCACAGTGACTACAAAGGCAGTACCACACACATCATGCAACTCCTAGAGGTAATAGTTTCCAAATCTGATAGAAAAATGGCTGCAGATTTCCTTCCCTTGTATTTCTCTCTCAGGGTGCCTTGTTAACTAATTTACCTGCTGCTGTTTCACAGCAATTCCCGTGCTAATCTGCTCAGTACCTTCTGGATTGTTCTGCCAGTCAAGCTTCGCTTTTCTTCTTAATCCTGAATTTCATGCAGCAGAGATGAGAGCTCATGTGATTGCCTTGTGTGCTGTCTAGTTTTGAACCATTCTGTGGTTTGGGGAGCGCAGGAGAGGAACAACCCACAAGCACAGAAAAACCCCAAAGTGCCAGAGAGCTTGGAGAAAGACAGGTGCAGAAAGAGAAGAGTTGGTCAACCTGGCAAATCTGACTCCAATCCATTATCAATCTAGAGGCTCCTGCTGTAGAACTGAAGTCTGTCCTCACCACTGCCTTATGAGACTGTTTAACGGCACAAAAATGCAAAGGAATCCATACTACTCACTTCCTAGTAATTCATAATTTTAGTACATTTAAAAGCTATTGCAATGCGAGGTGTTCCTACAGGGCACCTTATGCACGTGAAGTCCAAGCAGCACAACCAAATGAATTGTGAAACGTGTTATTCCCTCTAACTGTTAAGCATTTTTTTCCCTATTGGCTCCTACCAGGAAAGGTGAAGTGGAACAGCTGGAGGATAATGAAGCCAGCATGTTCGTAGTTTATTTTGAGTCTAGCAACAAAACTGTCTAACCTGTGGCAGAGACTTGCAGTGCTGCCTGCATTTCATTTTACATTACAGCTCGTTCCTCGAAACTTGTTATCTCTGGGCACCACACCAAGAATGCTTTGCTTTCATGTTCAAGCATCCTTTAGATTGCAAGCATTATTTTTCCTCTGCTGCAACTTTGACTTTTTGTGTGTTCTATTAAAATATAAATAAATAAATAAATAAATAAGCACTAAACTTTATGGATGATATTACCTTCAGAAGGGATTCAAAGAAACCCTCTTACATATCACCTAAATGATGGGGATGGTGGTAACTACACTATAACAGATGTAGCTGCCTGGCAATGTCTGAGGATCAATTATTTTATTTTTCAGGCATTCTGAACTACTTGAATAACATCAATAGCTAGGTTATTTTAGAGAAACAATAAAGGGAATGTGCTATTTTCTAAACTCTATCTGATTCCCAGCTGTGAAGTGAAGACTCGACTTACAAAGCAGCACTTGAAATGCATCACAGTATCCCAAGAGATGTTACCCTCCATCTTCATTTAAATATTTGTCAAACTATTACATATAAAGCAAATCAAAATCTAGTCATGGGTAAGTAGTATTAGCAAAAAAAAAAAAAAAAAAAATGAAAATAAATGATGAAGATAAAGATGAAGACAAATCGTTTGTTACAGATTGTCCAGCCAAACCTAGCTGTAACCTCCACCTTCCTGTGTTCCTGCAAGTTCGCATATCCATTTAATTGATAGACTCTTTATATGTTTTATGCCAGATTTTATTTCAGCATTGATTTCTTTGGCTGGCTTTGATCTTAACACCTGATCCTTAAATTTCCAGTTTAAAAAAAAAAAAAGGTAAAAATAGGTTGTTCTATGTTATCTGTATATGGTGTGGGATGTATGCATAAAAACAGATTTGACATCAAAGATATTCTCATAATTATGTACTGTTTATAAAATACTTCAAAAATATAAGGAGTTATATAAGTGATAGGTGTTACTGGGAGTGCTGTACTTCTGCATGCATATGGAAGGTGGGTAGATGTTTATAAGTAAAGTGCAGTTAGTATGTTGAACATTATTACTGTGAGTGTTGTGGAAGAAAGATGAACATTTTAATAGTAGGAGATACATAAAAATGCCTATTTATGTCTTTTGCAAAAATGCTCAGTGGATATGAGGGAAATTTTAGACTAGTTTAAATAAATAAATATCAGCTTTACCATCCAGTGCACTCAGAGGGTCCTTTGGTTTGTTCTGGGAAGAAGATTTGTGATTCAGGATCTCTGAACTTGGCCCCGGCATTCCAAGTGGAGGTTTTGGCTGCAGCAGACCCTTCATTTCAAAATCTGCTTTTCCTTTGGTAAAAGTTCCATCAAAACGACTGACTTGAGAAGGAGAGAGACCACCAGCATAAACCTGAGACCCCTTAGTCCTGCTGGGAGGGCTTCTGACATTGCTCTGTGCGGACAGGTTCTGCGTGATGTACGTGTGTAGCGTGGCGATCAGGGCGTTTTGGTCAAGCTCCATTTCTGCCTCTGGTAGGAGTTTGTCCGGCAGCGGCTGCTTAAGGGTCTTTCCAGGAAGATTTTCACCATGTTGTTGGTGGGATGTGGATGTGTGGGCCAAAGCAGGGGCGCTTTCTTTGGGCTTTTGCTTCATGTAGTACCTAATGGGATCACTGTAGATGTAGCTCTAGGGAAAAGAAAAGATAGAAAAAAAAAAAAAATAATGATTACTGTTATGCAGGAACCATAGGCACAATTCTTTCTGTTTTATCAATCATGAAAAAAAAATAGCATCTGTGATATAGCTATAGATTGCAAACTTCAGGCTAGCAAGCCTGCTTTAAAAAGGCACTGTCAGTTTGGTACCAGTGTGGTAAAATAACTTATTAGATCATTAAAAGCAAGAGAAAGAGATTAGAAAGAGAATGATAAAATTCAAATCTGATTATAACTATATATACATTATTTGCATTCCTCTGGACAAAGAAGATCAAGTGAAAACAGTTTGCCTTTTCCTTTTTATTATTATATTTATTATTATTTTTTATTATTATTATTTTAATAATAATAATAACAACTTTTTTTTTGGATTACTGACTACAAACTAGCATCTCAAAACAAAAAAGTCCTTTTGTACAGAATAGTGAGAAGTCTAAAGAATAGCTTTCTGCATATAAAATACTTTTTTTTTTCTATTTAAAACTAAACAACTGATTTTTTCACTAAATCAAGTTTCTAACCAGTATGCCCTTTGACAGTATAAAGAAATAGGAAAACAGTCATTTGATAGGTTTTTGAATTGCTTTTTTTTTTTTTTTTTTTTAAGTAAAACAGCTTGGGAAAATAAATAAAAATGTGCAAAACCCACATATTTTTTTGGTGAAAAAAAAAATACTGAAAAGGTTTGGACAGCACTAGATCTTTCTATTTTCAGTTTCAGATTTTTAATGTTGCCTTAGCTGGGAGTTTAACATGGCAAGAACCCACCTACTCTTTTCACTGACCCTTCATATATATACTTTTTTGATGAAATTTAGGCTAGCAGATTAATTCTGTCTGCCCCTTAAAATTTATCCTGTTAAAAAAAATACACATTAATTAGTATCACATTTGCTATAATTAAATCCTAGAAGCATTTTTGTTATGATCACAGTCCAAAGGCAGAATTTTATCTTTTTAAGAAACCAGTTTTCTCCTCCTACAGAATTTCAAAAGGCCTTTTCCTCCATTCCCAGCTGAACACAAATTTCAGCTGAGACATTTACACGGTACAGGAATATTCCAATTAAATTCTTGGTTAGTTTCTAACTCCCTTGGGAGAGCGTTTGCTCTAAGCGCATCATATGCTGTACATATGTTGAAGAACAGTTCCCAGACATCTGTGGCCTCTTGGTTCAAATGTCCTACAAGCTGCATTACTACGCCGGAGGCTTCGCAGAGGACACTTCAGCTGCACGAAATACAGCCCACTCCTCGTGTACCTTCACACCAGCACCACAGCAAGAAGAGGCTGAACATTCAAAAGGAAAGCAATAGGAAAGCAATTAGAATTTGGCCAGAAAATCATTATTTATGTGTTTCCTACTGGGTTTTGTAAAGATCAAATATATAAGGCCCTTAAGATTCTTCAAAGATGAATAAAAACTGTTAGATTTTATCTGATTTTGTATTTTATGAACTATAATTTTGCTTTCCTTCAGAAAAAAATGAATTCCTTTGGATAACAGATGATTTTAGTGCACACTTGATTTGTGAGAGATCTGTTCCCCCTTAAAGGATTGAGGAAGATCAGTTTCAAACTGTGCCTTGCAGATTTCTGCTGTACACATATATGCATCTTTGCTACACAAAGCATAAATTTGGCTTCTTTTGCCTTTGGTCCACCAAACTCAGGGATTTTACTTCTGCAGGTGGTCTTTAACACAGAAGTGCATTTTGTTGATGCCAAGAAATTGGGCTAGTGCAAGAGAGAGACAAAGAAAACAAAACTGGAGAGAAAGCACCTTCAAGAATTAAATATTTCGTGTCCTCAGGGAACTGTATCAATAGAAATGCAGCAGCTTCGGTTCAATGCCCCAGCTGCAAAATACACACTTGTTTGCATATACAGCAAGAGGGGAGCTGGTTGCCAAAACACAGTTGAACACAATTTCCATGCCTGATAGCAAGCCATGGATGAGAAAAGCTAGAAGCCATATATATTCATCCCTTTAATTTCAAAAGCTCTTGGTCTGGGGCTATTTACAGGAGTAGGTGCTGTGGCCGTGAATGATGGGCACTGCTTGGAGAGGGGTGACCGGGGCAGTGCTGCCTGTGCCAAGCTGTTGGCCACGAATTCTCATGCGCTGCTGTCTCCCAACCAACTGCTTGAGAATAAAACAAACCCAAGGAGAACAAAACTGCTAAGCTGTCTGGAACCGCTATTGAAAGACTACAGTCAGGTGATAAGAGCTGGATTTTGACAAGCTATTTAACAAGTCTAAATATTTTTAACATTACCAGATTTGTGATTTCCTGCTCTTGTCAACAACAAGCACATCGAGAAAAAAAAATCACACCGACTTCCCCCAGTGCCTGCACACGAATTGCACGTGCACAAGAGCCAAGTGCAAGTTCCGAGATGCATCTCTGCCGGCGGCGTCTCCGCAGCTCGACAGGTCAACGTCTGGCAGAAAGGGATGAAATATTAAAAGTCCTAATTAAAGTACAACACTGATGGCTCGGCTGGCTCGATGGTGCCTTCAGTCACTAGCCCATCTGATAGAGCTTCATCCAACAGCTAATAAAACTGCAGCGTGGATGCAACCCTAAATTATGGTGTTGGCCTAACTGGCATGAAAAGCAATTGTATCTTTTACAGAAAGAGGTGGGAGAGTAACATCTATTATACAGATTTGAGAATCCAGCGATGATTTACATTTTAAGCTAAATTGCAGAACACCCTCTTAATCTTATTAGAAGTTTATTTTATTTTATTTTGTTTTACTTCATTTCATTTCATTTCATTTCATTTCATTTCATTTCATTTCATTTCATTTTTATTTATTTATTTATTTTGTAGTCTGATCTTGGACGTTGCTAGTTTGGCTTGTTTCAAAGTTAAATGCAATAACTCCATGGTCAGTGACAAAAGAATTGGTAAATTCCCATATATGGTCTTTGGAGAAGTTGGTAACATTATAGAGTTCCAAATAAATGAATAAATAAGAGAGAGAGCAGAGAAATTTTAAAAAGAATTTTTTTTTCATTAATTAAACTAGATTTATATAAAGCAATGCCATTAATTACAAAAAAAAAAAAAAAAAAAAAGGTATGTAGAACTAAGAAACAATACTCTAATTAGCACAGAACCGAGTAATATTGCGCGGAGATAGCATGCAAGTCCCTATTATTATCAGGACATTTTTAAATAGATAAGATACTGTTCAATTATCTCATGTCACTGATATATATAAAAATTACTCTGAATTGCTAAAACACTCATGTTAAAAAAAAAAAAAAAAACTTCCACCTGAACAAGGTTTTCTTCTCTTTCACCACCTCTCAAACAGGTTACCTCAATAATTCACACATCATCAAAAAACCTACACACTAACCTTTCCAAAGAAGGAATTATTAGGCCAATGTCTAGTCTGGTTTAGGTATGTAAGTAACTGACATTTTCCAAATGAAAGTTCACAGAAGGGCACATTAAATTACACCTTACAGACACACTGCGCAAACTTTTGTGGTCTGCATGTTTTTTTTACAAAGAATATTGAAATAGGGAGGAATATGAGACAACCCAAGGTACAGATAAAGACTATGTAATTAGGCCACAAAGGGACAGATTGATTTCTGAATATTTGGCTCAAGCAGAGAAGAGCAGCAGAATTCAAAGACATGACATGGAATTTTTGACAAAATGCTTCCTTTCTTTAAGATACATTTGATAAAGGCATATAGAGCTAACAAAAATTCTTTTCAGGAGTGCAGAAAGACCAATCCCTCCCATTTATGTAGCCTTTCCTCTTTGATGCATTTTCAGATATTAACTCATCTTTGCTACGCCCGAAATTTGCCTGGACCAGGATTCCACCTACAACACTTAATCACAGGAGCCTAAGGCTGAATTTACTGTACAACTTGAGATAGCCGCAATATGCACTCTAAAATGAGAAAATAAAAATCTGGCAAACACTAGAACACACCTCTTCCTGATCAATAGTGTGAGAAGAAAAAAACTCCTAAAAGCTACCAAAAATTGAAAGACTGAGCATTTTAATTCACTGTGTGGAGTGAAATAAGTATAAATTTTTCTTCCAGATTTTCTATTTGCTTTGCGAGCCGCATGCACTTGCACCACATGTCTTTGCTACATCAGGAGTATCATCCACTCAAGTGAACCCCTATGTAAACAGGAACACAGCTAAATCGGCGTGTAGCACATGAGGCCATACGTGATGCCATACGTTGACCTTGAGTGAAATCAATGAAACACGAGGCACGTATCTGCGCTGTGCAGTGAGTTACAGGGCCAGACTTCCCGGGCCAGGGCTGTGCAATCAGAACAGCTCTGCTCCTGCACCAGTGAGCTGTGTCCTTACTACCAGTAAGTATTTGGCCCTTGGCCAATGCAGCCCTAATTCTTCTAGACAGTGAGCTGTTATTGCCATACAGTGCTGCACTCTGCCAGGAGGACATCTCAGCAGGCTTCAGACTGCATGAGGTGGAGAATCTCTGCTCTACAAGCTTCTGCCCGGGTATGCGGCATTACACTCCGTGCACCAAATTCAGTGTTAGGTTTCTCTGAAAATAGTGGTGGAGGGAAAATTTCAATTTTCTAAACAGCAGTGGAACAGAAGCTTTTTCTGCCACCTGAAAATAGGCTTTTTTACGTAGAGAGGATAGTAATGTGATCCTTTGCAAGAAATTAGCACAAAAAAAGCAAGGAGTTGGAAGAGAATTTCAATATCCAGAAACAAAGAAGGAGGTCAAAACAGCGCCTGCAGTAGCTCCTCTGCAATGGGATAGCGTCAAGTCCATGGTCTTGTGACAGGTTCACAGGTTTGAGGGACCACAACAGCCACCTCATCTGACCAACTCCTATTTCACACATAATTTCCTGTTACTATCTCATATTTTCTTGCAGAGAAGTACAACAGCTTTGAAACCATTTAAGAGCTACATCAAAGAAGCTTAGATAGTAAAGATGGTTAATTAACAGCCTGTAGTTTGCAGTGTCAAAAGCGTGATCAAGCAAATGGCTGCTCAGATTGAGCTTTGATCGGGATTGGGGCTGGTGTTGCTGCTGAATTCTGAATTCTGCCTTCCGAATTCTGCAGCGCAGCAGGATTGCCTGGCTCTGGCTGCATAGCATGGAGTCACCAGCACTGCCAGAATTACACGTGGCAGAGATTTGAGTAGGAACAGCAAATTCTACCATTTTTAAATCAACAATCCTCCAGAACAAGAAAGAGAGTGGATAAGTACAGTAGTTTTCTTCATGTACAAGATACTATTTTGGAAAATCACTTTAAAGTCCCAAATGTTCCCAACTCTTCTTAATTCTGTTGTAAATCTCCTAGCTGTATCCCAAATCTTTACCTTTCTCCAGCTGGCTCTCCCGCATGACTAATTAAACTATTAGTCATCGTTTCTCATACAACTGAGGAAATTCCTATTTTTTAGTTTCCATACCTAGGTCTTTCTCTCTGTTTCAGACAAATGGTTTAATCAGTTTCTAAAATACTACGACTGGCATAGAAGAAGTGGCAACTTATCTTTCCACCCATATGTATGTATGGATGGTATACATGTGCTTGTGTGTGCTGTTGGGAATACCAGCCCAGCACCACTCCAGCCTGCACCTGGAGCCAAGGATGTGCTCCAGCCTCTCCTCTCTGCTCGTGGATCCAGCAGCTCCCCTGATGTCACTGCTAGAAACCAAGGAAGCGACAAAGAGACCCAACAAAAGGCAGTGCAGGGTGGTAATCACTGCTGAGAGACAGACCAGGCTTTACCAGCTTCTCTCCTCTGTGAACAGTTTGCTCAAATGTCAGTAAGTCTGTTACGGGAGTGAGAGGTTTCAGCGAATGATGCTTAAACACATTTTCTGTAGGCATATGCTGGTATTGAGCTAACTCATTATCTAAAGATGATTTACACAGAAACACGACAATATTCATCGGCCAAGATTTGAGCATATTAGCACCAATGCAGAGTATTTATAACTTTAGCATTTGAGTCTGGAGACTTCTGGTGCCCAAAGATATGCAGGTTTTAGAGAGGTGCAGGGCAAATACCACCATGTTACTTTAAACTGTATGAGCAACGAACCACTTGTTGGGTGATCACTTAGGTTTAGGTTTTTTTTTTTTTTTTTTTCATATTAAAAGAGGTATTGTAATGTAGTGCCTCTGCTAGAATGTACATGCATCCATGTATGTACATGTGCACCCCTAAGATCAGAGAAACTAATGAATCAGCCTCCTCAATAAGACTTTAGGTCTGACACAGATCTTTTATAACGCTGTTTCTCTAGCAGCAGTAACTTCAAATTATTGTGCAAGCAATTAATCTTTATAAGATAGCTGTGCAAAAAGGCAAATTACAATTTCTATGCTAGGCACAGAAATTCTGTTCTGATATTGTACATAAGGAAAAGTATGATTCCTCCCAGAAAAAATTGGCTTTCTACACCAGATTCATACAGGATGGCAAATAGGATAAAATTTATCACATCTTTATTAAATAAGCATGAGATGGATCACAACTTGGAAATTTTTGTTTCTCTCCATTTGTCACAAATAATTTCAGGCTGACTTATTCCAATAAAAACATCTGTATTTGGTCAAATGAATCCTATGCCACTGTTTACATTTATTTAAGAAGTAGAAGAGGACTTTAATGCTTCAAATGTACTGGAAAAAAAAAAAAAAAAAAAAAAAAAAAAAAAAAGCCAGGGAGGGAAGAACGATCCAAGGGATGAGGTACTTAGTAGGGATTTAAGACTTGACTTCCAGTCTGTGCTCAGATTGAGCATGACCTCAAAAAAGCTGAGAAAAATCTGTCTGTGAAATGATGGTATTACTTTTTTCTCTATTTGGTAGTGGCATTGGGAAAATAAATGCATCAAAGCTTGTGATATGTTCAGATATTACTGTAGTGCTTGTTGTACAGATAAGTCAGGCACAGCTTCAGGGACATCCTCCTCTATCAATTATTTCTCATATTTTTGCTAATGTGCTTATGCAAGGGCAGATGACATATTTCTTATTTATAGAGAATCCCACATATGTGCAATATTAAATTTTACATTTATACGATCGGAATTTAAATGTATACCCTGCAGAAAGGCTTTTGACTTTTCAGCAGTCAGCTATCGAATCAATTTCTGATGATCTTAATTTAATACTGTAAGTAATGAATGTTATAGAAATAAGGGTCCTGCTTTCTTGAATTAAAGCTCCAGATTAAAATGAGCAATGACTGCGTAATTTCTAACCAGTTAATCAGAATAATTATTGTTTGCAGATAAGAGTACATTTTAAAAAAATTGTGCACTCAGATTTTCTATAACAAATAGCACTCCTTCTTAATAATCCTCATATATCTGAGTTCACTCGGGAGATCAATTACAAAATCAAACAATGGATTTTTGATCCAGCAAAGCTCTGCATACTCTGCCATGACTGTGAAAAGGGAAACTAAGCATGGCATGTTCCTGGTTGCACTCAGGAGTGAAATACAGTCTCTACCAAATGCCCAGTCTGCCCTTTGTAACCTTCTAGGGACTTGCAAACCAAGTCTGTGAATTATAAATTGTACCCTCTCCACTTCCAAAGCTGCTGCACAGCTGCCCATACTATTGGCAATACCTCTGTGCCCACTCATCGGGGACCTCATCCAGTCTTTTTATCTGCAAAAATCTGAAAGTTTATTAACAATTTCTTTGATATAAAAAAAAACTTTTTCCAAACTCTTTCCTTTTGAACTTTTCAAAAAGTTCAAAAAATTCTCTGGGACTCAGAGATTTCTGCTATCAAATTATTCATACAGAAAGTCTACCAGGAAAATAAATGTGAGTAATTAAAATCTAAAGAAAGAGAAAATAGCAGGAAAATGGACTAAAACTCCTTGAAGATTCTGCATTAATTGATTTCCTATCTTCTTCCCTGCACTAGGTGCTAGGTTCCGAAGAGCGCAGTGGGATGAGGAGGAAGGCGCACAGGCCAAGTCACACGGAAGGACAGACCTCGTTCGGCTGGGGAAGAGGAGGAGGAGGAGGAAGGCCGCTGTGCACAATAGCCTTTGCATTTGAAGTAAGCACACTGCAGGGATGTATTTCCCAAGGAGTGCATGTCTGCTAGTGTGAGGCATGGAAAAAAATCTTGTCAGGCTTCCAGAAGGCATGAGAATAAGTAAAAATGATAGCTGAGGGAATAAACAAACCATTCTTGCTGAATTATTTTTGTTCACATCCTGATTTTGAGCTTTTTAGGTGCATTTGGATTGCATTTCAAATCTTTTTCTTTCCATGATAGCTAAAAGTAATTCTCAGTCGGATAAAAGCCACATAATTGAAATCCCTATAATTATACAGGCATGTGGACTTTTTAAAACTCACCAAAGTTTTATAAAATCCACCAGAGTTAAAAGCACAAGGTATAATCTGAGACACAGGTCATACCTAATATGTTTGATGTTCATTTAATAAACATAGAAAATGGGCAAAAGAGTTTATATTATATAATAATCCATAATTATTATACATATATACTATATACATATAATATACACACACACATATGTGTATTATATATATAATTATATAAAGTATNATACAATAAATAACATAAACATATATAATATATTATATAATATATGGCATACGACATGTAATATAATCTCTATTCTGGATCTTCTAACCCAACACAACAGAACTGCCTTATTTTCTGCAGAAATTTCAGGGGGAGGTGAGGGAAGGAGAATCCACATACAACCTGAAGCCTTTGCATTTCTTGCCTCACATTAAGCTAAATCAAGCTTTTTCATAGGGTGCATATACCTGGCTATATGTTATTTTCCCCGGAAGATCAGTTTTGGTGGAATGGTATTAGAAGGACTGATATTGTAGGATTTTGTGAATGGTAGAGCCTTCATTAAGCCAGAGTAGGGAAAATACTAGCTGATGCTTAAGTAACAAATGCCACCAAGTGCTCATTTTCTGAACAACTCTTTCCAGCTGCACTGAAATGAACTATTCCTTGAAGTGAAAATGTCCAGGAAACAGACTCACTAAATCTTCTGATTTACTGCTATTTATCCACTGCAATCATTATCAAACGTCCAGGCTACAGTCTGTAGTACATGTTCTCTAAATACTAAGAAAAACTCTGGGTTAGTGGTGAAATTTAATGGTTAGTGTTATAGGAATTCTTTTGCATCATATGATTTAAGTTTGATAGCATGATTTCTGTTGCTGTTGTGTCAAGCCTCAAGTGCCTCAAGATGAGAGTAGTTTGAAAAAGTGGAATAGGGGAGTTTCTTGTCTTAAAATATTTCTGCTGTATTTTAAATGCTTATAAATACATTATACAATATGTATACAATATTGTATATTGTATTGTATAGCTCATTTTACATCTGTGCACACAACTGCTGAAGCTCATTCTAGTAATATGCATGTCAAAGATGGTAGAAAATAAAGACTAAGTGTTTGTAAAATGTTTTGCTTAAAAATATATAAAATACTAAACAAGACTTCTGGTGTACAGAAAAAATAAATTTTAAGCACTCTTTATCTTTTTTTCTTTCTTCCTTTTACTTTTGGTCAGAGTTCTCTGATGACAGTTTTGGAACAAATTGGAAGCCGCTCAGGCACTCTGCTTAAAAGTGCTAAAATTCTGCAGGCTTCAGCTATACATCAGAGAAAATGAGGTATCAAAGTGACCAGGAACAGTGCTGCGTCTCTTGTACCATGACTGCAAGGACGAAGTGACAGAAGTAACTATATACTTGAAAGAAAATGATTTTTTAAGAAGGACAAAGGCCCAAAAGTTGCAATTCTGAGTAGGGTAAAGTACCTGTATTTTATTCATATTGCTCATCAGGAAAGTGCAAGTGGTTAAAAACATAAGAAATTGCTACAGTTATTCAGTATATGCTAATAACTTTTCTATATAGGAAAAAAAAAAAAAAAAAGATATCGTAATTTTGTTGAACCATGCAATAAAATGGATTAAATCACCATTTTCAGTTTCAAGTGGCACAGCCATATTAAGTGCAGCTACTGCAGTTCCTTTCCTTACTACTGTTTTCAAACCATTAAATTTTACATTTTCTTCTGCATCATGGATTCGCAAACATCCTCGTTTCCATTTTGTTTAAATTTTATTCCATTAATAACTCAATGAATCAAACCACAAATACAGTGTCCCACTTGCTTCTTTTTAAAAACAGCGGTTGCATTTGATTTGCAGAGGACAGGGAAAGGTTTCCAAGATCATTTCGAATTCAAGTTTAGTTACTAATTTTTAAGATATTTGTCCTCTGTTTTGTTTGCTTTTAAGTGCCAGGTAACATGTCTGGCTCAATGTCTGTTGTTTCAAAATGTTCCTTAGTAAAAAGAAGTCTACGTCTTGTTTCTATATGTGCTTCATTTCCAGATTTTCTCCTCTTTATCCCACTCCCCCAGGCTCCTAAGCAGCAATCTCCATGGCAACTCTCCATAACATTGGTGGGTGGTGTTATCACAGCAGGCTTCCCCCCAGAAGGTCTCAACCATATGGATTATTTATGAACCTGCATGACAGCAGCAGACCCACTGCAATGCTTCTTGGGCAAGTTTTCTCTTCTCTGGAAGCCATCTCGTCAGAGAACAGCTTCCTTACTGAAGTCGATGCTTAGGACTAAGCAGCTGGCAAAAAAAAAAAATATGAAGGTGGTTGCCCATCAGCTCCCAAAGCCGCCTTGCCCCTGGCAGGGTATTAAGGGTATTACTCTTAACTCAAGACAAGAACTCGTTGTCATATTCCATACATTGTACCTTGCGGTTACATATGCCAACTAGTGAAATTGTAAATTTTCAACTTCTGACCAAAATAATAGTATTTCACATATACCATGACTGCATAAAGAGTTGATATAACTTAGACCATTTTGGGGAGCTGCTGTTGCAGATACACTGCAATGGGTCTGTGTCTCTGTCCATTCTTGGAAAAGGTCTCATTTTTGCTTTGATATGGTATTTTCTTCATCTGATTTTTCTTCAATATATTCCTTAGCTATGGTTGTTGCATATAGGTTGTATTCATGCAAACATCACATAGCGAATTTCTAAAAGATATTCTCTATATTAGTAATCTATTTCTTTAAAATAATGGATTATTCTGGGCAAAATACATTTCTTGAGCAAGAGAAAGGACCTGCCATATGCTGCCACTTCTGCAGATCACGTTTATAAATTTAATGAGTTGCCTAAGAACAAGATAATTTTTCTTCATGAAAGAAAATAATAGTTTTGCTTTCAGATCAGCACTTTTTTAAATCAGAGGACAATACATAAGAATACGTAAGATTTATTGGGTTTAATTTATCTTACCTAACTATATGTATATCTATAATGTATATACCTGAACCTTGATTTGTCACTATAGACTTTCTTTATGATCAGTAGGAACTTTTGAGCCAGAATTCAGCACAGCAATTGTCAAAATCTTCTCAAACATTAAATCTGCTCCCTCAACAGCACAAAAGCCATAGATCAGATCTCTATTGACTATAAAGGCCGCCGAAGTTGGTTAGCTCAGGTTAGATGGGTGCCCTGCAGATCCTGGATATCTAGCAGATGATTTCCACCACATGTATCCATCAAGAACTTCCAGTGATGCTCAGCCAGCTTTCTGGAGAGAAGCAGCTCAGCAAGTGGGGATGTTGCCACCTTTATGGCTCTCTTCTCCCTTCCTTATGCACAATCATTCCCTAATTAAGGTGAACTATCTGGATTAGGACAACTCTAGTGCAATAGAGTGCTGAAACCAATCCAAACCATTCGGAGAGAACTGGGTTAAATAATGTGCAGGCTGATAACCAGTCAGAGGAGGCAGGGAGAAACAATGTTTGGTGTCAGGACAGAAGGGAAGATTGAAAAGTTAGGAAAGCTCACAGAGGAAGGAAGCCAAAAACACAAAACATAGGAACCTCTTTAAAGATACAACCTTGACAGAAGCTGTGTCACTCTTCTTCCTTGGATAGAGATTTGTAGCTGCAGACTGGGAGAGAATACCCAGATATGTGAGATATTGCTGAAGAGACTTGGCCAAGTTCGTATCCTTTTCCAGGTTATAGTTTCTTTCACTATCTGCATTCTGTTCTGAAGTCCTGCACAACAAAACCAAATAAGAAACATATTACCAGCCTGCATGACAGTGAGCCCAGCAAAAAAAATGAACCATGTTTTATACCTCAAAACACTGAAACTATTTCCATATATGAGTGCTTAAGAAAAAAAAAGGTATTGAAAATCTTTACAAGAACAGTAATATAGACAATTCTGCTTCAGCAAAAACAACATTTTTTTTTTTAAATAAGAATCCACTATGAGCAACGTATTGTGGAATCAAAATAAATGATCAACACTGAATCAACAAAAAGCCTACGTCAAGGTAAAATGATGTCCCAAGGGGAAAAGAACATTTGTAAACAGAAAATATGCAATACTAAAGTGCACCCCAAAGAAATACATGGGTGCTTTAACCACAAAACTTGCTGTATTATGTAGAGAATCAACATTATTTTGGCCCCACACAAGTAGAGTACAGTGAGACTGCCGGACATACAGAAGTGAGTGAGAAAGGTGGCTCCAGAAAAAGGATTCAGAAGGGGATAATGAGACAGCAAAAATGTCTCCTCCGTCCCCATGTGTCTCAGATTCACATCAATGATTCCTGACCGTTTTAAACAAATCTTAGTGATGTTTGCAGAAAAAAAAAAAAAAAAAAAGATAAAATTGTGATTGAACAATAGCAGTGTGGAGAGGTGAGTATATGGGCTTTAGAGTGCTGTGTACAACAGCTCTGAGTTATTATCAGCTCCCCTCATCTATCTCAATAACATGTCAGTGCTAACAATAATTTAAATGTCAACACCAGTAACTATTTCATACCTCATGTAAGAAAGCCGAGGGAGGGTCACCGATCTGCTTCCTTCTCTGTGACACATTGTTTGGAGGGACATGAGGGACATTATGTTTCAGGGCCACCATTCCCCACCCACATCCGCACACCCCACTTCTCCGGGGATGAAGACTTCCCGTGAAAGGATTTTTACAGCCCAGGGAGAGGGAGCATCATTTTACTTTAAACAGCAGCAGGCATTTGTAAGCCATATTCAATTCCACGAGTCCATGTGGTGATTCATATTTGGGGGCAGAGTGTGAAAGAGTACCACTACTGCATTTTCCAGATTTTGGATTTAATTGCCTTGCTTTATGCACAAAGTAACAGACTTTCAGTTTTGTTGCACAGGGCATGACAGAGGTCTTGCTATAATTTACCCTGAATTTGCTTGCTTCTCACACCGTTTGCATTTTTCTCCAATTCCAGAGCTCTAAACTCTGCCTGGCTGCGGAGGGCGGAGGTGCAGGTAACATCACCAACCTCCTGTGCGACTTAACGGCAGACGCAGGCTGGGCTGCAGTGCTGGAATGAGCAGGGCTGGCTTTCTGCTTCAGTAGAGACGAACTAATCCAAAGAGGCTATCATAGAGCAGGTATTCCAATTTCTCATTCCTCGCTTAATTCCAACGTCTATCTTCTCCTTTCTTTGCTAACTTTGAAAGGAGAGGGCAAATGGAAATACTGACCAAATTCTACCCTCGGGATTTTCGCTGGAGTTAGTATGAATTGAATGCACAGATAAAAGACAGTCTTTAAGTTAGCTTTTCAAGTCATTATTTTCAGCATATAATCACTCTGGTGGTAGAAGCAGAAACTGAGGCCAAAGATTACTCTTTTTTTTTCCTATGGAGATAGCAATTGCTCTCAAATTATGTTTGAATTCCATATCGTTTGTAATTTCATATGCTATAAACTTGTAAACAACAACCAAAAAGTAAAAGGCTAACAAGCTAACAAAGCATTACATTTCAGCTGATGGCAACTTTAATGAAATCCTTCAAATATGTCTGGTTTTCAAAAAACCTTTTCAGTTCACCAGTGTATCACTACTGTTAACCTTGCTACCGCAGAAAGTAAAATGCATTAAATGAACTGTTCTTACAAATGAATTAAAATTTTCCCCTTAAATGAGACAAAGTGATACTGGAAAATGATGAGGCACCTGGTGAGTAGGAGAAATGACTGTCAGTTGACTTCTTGTTGTGCACTTATTTGGAAACATGTTCTATTTTAATTTGTTTTGAGAAAGGACTACAATGTATAAAGATCATAATGATATACATAGCTATTTATGCATAGAAATAATTATATTACTCTTGTAAAAAAACATGCCACTTTATATAATCTTTTGCAAGTTATATCTGAACCAGCACACCACAAATATTATGCTTTTGTAGAATGCTCTCAACTGATAGATACCAGACTTTTTAGAATAAAGAGTTTCTCCCTGTTAAATGCTGTAAGAATCTTATTACTGACTTAATGATGGTTTTATTATGAAAATAATGCTATACCCCATTTTATACATTAAAGTTTGTTGGAAATGGTTGTGGTTTTGCCTAACTGCACCAATGAACACAACTGACATTTATTCCCTGTGTGCAGAATGGATTTTTTTCCTTTATCTTGGATCCTCTTTCAAGATTGTTTTTTTTCTTTTTTTCTTTTTGAACTTTAATAAGGACCCAGAAAATACCATGTACACTCCAGTTAGCCACCAAAGAAAGAACTTTCATCTTGAAATCAAGCCCCTAGTTTCAGGGGGGAGGTTAAGATGAAATCCATGTCTTCTGTTCTATTAGATTTCATACGTACTAATTTAGCCTAAGTCAATTTACCTTTCAAGTGTCTGAGTCTATTTTCTTGTTCTCACTAACTCTGTGGGGATTAATGACTCATTAATATGACTTCATATTGCCTTATTACACATTATCCTTAGTAAAAGATCTTCCTGCCACAGCGTTTCTTTGATAATCAGATACCTAACTTGTTGCTATTTTAATTATTTAATTAATATTTGACAATATTCTAGCAAAAGCAGTAAGCACACTGAGGATATAGCAAAATTTATCAGAAGGTACTAAAAGACAAGGAAAAAAAATCCCACTGTTCCCTGACCTATAGAATATATTGCAAATAGACAAACAGAAAAATCAACTAAAGTTTTAAACTGTTGGCACATAAGATAATGCTTTCAGAAGCACAGCTTGATAACTTCAGAAAATCTATCCACAACAGGAACTGCTAGAAGTGGAACACATTTGAAATTCTCATGTTCCTAAAACGTCAATACGCAAAATAATTATTTTTAAAAAATGCAGTTCTAATTAATAATACAAAGCACCTCAAATCTGATCACAACAGGAACTCCTATATGTGATTTTTTGTTCTCAGGAAAGAACTAAATGGTTTCTATACATTTTTACACATTTCATTTTTATATAACTCCATTTAAGAACCTGGAACACTGGGGAATATAATCTTGATATCTTGGAAATCTGGTCTATATTATCATGTTACCATGAAAAAAAATATCATAAGATACAGACATTTCTGAAAAAACGTTCCCCACAAGATATTCAAAATAATTTCTGCTGCCAGAGGGTACTCCATACAGTAATGGCATTTAGTATATCTAAGCAGTGAGGCATTTAGTATATCTAAGCAGGTTTATGGATTTCAACATGTGTTTTTATCACCTTTATGATAAATTATAGATCGGTATCTTATCTAGAAGCTTAGTTTCTACCTTACAGTACTCTTGAAATGTACTGTGTGATGATTTTAAGAAATGCCTTTGTTTCCTTTATGCTGAATGAATCAGCAAGTATGAAAAATACAGGGTCAAGTTCTATGAATTTAATCAGAGAAAACTGAAGCAAACACAGCTGGAGCCACTGGGCATTTTCAATTACACAGCATTTTTATTTCCATAAAAGAGCAATCTAGCAGAGAAATGTTTTCCCTTTCTTTGCAGGATATGATTTCCCCAAGCTAGAAATTCTATAAAGATCTAAGGTCGAGTGTCCAATATTTTGCCCATCAGGTACGAGGAGTTTCAGCTTTCTTCCACTATGAAGAAAATTTTCTAACAAGTAACACTGTCCTTCAAGCTCAATAATTCTGAGATTTCATTTTTTAAGATCATTTAGAAGATAACCCGATTTGCCATTTAAACATTCATTATGTTTATTTGCTATTTGTTATACTTTTTAAAAATTGACTTCCGAGGTTTGTATAGTTAGGATGAGCATAAAGCCTGTAAGGACAGGCTAGAATGGGTAAAACATATGTATATTTGTATCTGTATATGAAGATGATATAAGTCCTACATCTATAACTCTCTACACATTTACAGAGTCCTTACCTCTTGCCACCCGTCATGAAGCCACCCTTCAATATCTTGCAAGTCCCTAGAGAAACGACTTCTATTATACGGAGATTAGGTAAAGATGGCCCAGCATTGTTTCATGCCATCAGATCTCACAAGAATGTCTCTATACTGGATGAATAGAGAGTACTTTCTTTCAGTACTTCTTTTTGTTTCTTTTCATTGGTTAATTCCAGAATAAAACTTCTCCTGTGGATGAGCTATTGTACACGCCTGCCATTCTAAGCCAGGCGCACCAACAGCTGTTGAACTGAGACTAAGTAATTGCACAAACGGGACAAGAGAAGTTTTGATTTCTGACTCCAAGCTAACAGTAAAAGGCATATTTTCATAATTTGTTGAGGTTCTCTTTCATTGTGTGCTGTTTTTAGTCCTTTCATACAACTGGTTTTCATTTAATGTCTGTTTACTGATTTTAGTGATGCATTTAATATTTCAGATGCAGTGCTATGGTGCCATTCTACTTCTCATCATTTGCAAGAAACAAACAAACAAACAAACAAAAAGAAACCCAAAAGCTATGATGCAAAAAAGGCTTTGCAAGCTTACCTTCCTCCCTGAGATCCTTCAGGTGTCTGAAATGTATCAGGGTGTCTGGTGCGGATTTTATGAATGGTTGAAAGCTCCTGACCAATAACATGCTGTGTGTAGTCATCTTGCCAGGTAAAACCTGAGGAATAATGAAAAAAACATATGCACAGAAAAATAAAAACAGCATTTAGTAACTAGAAGTTTGGCAAAAAAATTGTCTTATATAAGCAATATTAAAATAGAAAAAGGAAACTTGGCTGATCATAAATTCAAGAGTGATTTACAAATCCTTTGCTCCTGTAAGAAGTGCTGTTAATCTAACTTCTCCTAAAATGAAAGGAAGACAGTAGATGTGATGAGGTCTTGAAAGAGCTTGGTCTTTATAGAATTTTGGCTGGGTGTAAACTAGCTTTAATAGGTAATAAAGGATTATTTTTGGATAGCTGTGGAGAATAGTTATCTCATTAGCCAGATACTGAAGGAAAAAGAGTTTTAAAATTCTTTGCTTGTATCCATTGAAAAGTGGCTTCATGCAGGTGATTAGGTCAGTTCTCCCTGGTTCGCTGCACACCACCCTTCCCTTGTCCCCTTCATCAAACTATGCAGTTAGAACATTAAGTAGCAAATATTACATGGGAAAGAGGTATATTGCGTTTTAATGTAGCTCTTCTGAAGGCCAATTTGTGTTATCTTTATACTGAAACATTGTGACAAAGAACTTTACAACAAGGGGGAAGTAACTCTAAAGGCAAATTCCATGTGATTACTCATTAATTATATACGTTGCTCATCTCATGGTAATTATACTTGGAATGATGATATAACTCCAACCATAATTGTTATCCAATTTCTGGAATTTAGATTTTATGGTAACACTTTATAGAATTCACCCTTGCAATTATCTGTAATTATCTAATAACTAAATATCATGTAATTGTGGAGAATATCTGCCTTTGTGCTAGGCACACTAAAACATCACAAACTCCTCAAATGAATATTGATAAAGTCCTAGATATGGCGATTGTGCTAAAGTCTTCCTGTAAGAAACCTCCTAGAGAAAAATCCTCTCTAGCCCCAGGAGGAAGAGGATGTATCTGTGGTAGCCTTGGACGGTGGGTTTCTGGTTCAGCCCCCATTTCATACACAAGTTATGCACAGATCCATAATTTGCAGTTAACACCAGGTTTGCTGGCACCGGGACTCTCTTGGGCTGAAGGTTCAAGCACCGTCAGTTTAAGCAGAACCCAGAATGTGACCATCTCACTTGGTGGATGAGCGCTTTGTCCCGTGGGCTGTTAAAGAAGTGGTTATGCTCTTCCAGTTTTTCATGGGTATTAGGAATGGAGTTCATTATCTGTTTACCTAACCTGAATTCAATGAAAGGAGTTTAAATAGATGTGTCCATCCTGTCATAAAGCGTTCCGACCATGTAGAAGTAAAACAAATTTTAGTGTTAATGAAATCATTAGGCCAAATACAAAAAACTTCATGTAGTTAGATAGAATATTAGACATGCCTAGGAAGTATTTAAACTAACTAGTGTCTGATATTTAGACGAGTTTTAGGTCCCAACTTAGGCAGTTTAGGTGGACAGACCTCATTTTTTTCATATATGAAAATATTATTAAAGAATCTAGAATCTGCCGACGTATATATGAAGGCTTTAACAAAACAAAACAACAACAAAAAAAACTTTGACATGTAAGGGATCCACTTTGTGTTTGCTCCTTCCTCTCTTTTTCTTAAATAAAAACATTACATGAGTTTATTGAAGAAACAGTTCACTTGAAATCATGCTGTCAATGCCTACAGTAAATGGTTCCATACCTGCGAAAGGGGAATAATCTCCAAGATATTTTCAGATCTGATTCATCCTTTTCAAATGCTAATATCACCTTTTCAAATGTGCCATGTAGATGGAGTCAAATCATCTTGCAAATCTCAATCTAAGGTTGCTCAGAATATGTTCTTATGTGAATTATACAAAAATGAGTCACTGGGAACATATGATTATTTCAGCATAATGTTATTAAAATTATTTTTACATCGAAGTTTATATATAATGTGCATATATATATATACACATACATACAGATTTTTTCAAGTTTACTTGAAACTCTGTTGCCTAACGCTGTATATTTTTCCTTTTTTTATAAGGTCACAAAAGACAAGAAAGCTAAAATGATATTCAAGTTCAGAAGAATGTGCAACAAAAAAGTTCATCTAAAACACAAATCTATATATCAATATATGTATCACTATATATAATCATACATACATAAACATTAGCGCAGTGGCAGAAGTTATTTATGACCCATATTTCCAAAATCCTGCTATTCTACTCTGCAACTCCAAGCCAACAGCATAAACCTATTAAAAGCTAAACATTACTCACATAAATAAACTCTGAAGAAAAACACAGAGAATCATTCTCCAGAGTTTTGTTCAACTCAAAGCAGGAAAGAATTCATCTGCAGTCCTTGCATAAGCACACCAAATTCAGTACCCTTGAGCTACATATACATGGCCACTGATCATGGTATCCATAGTCAACAGTGCCTGTCTCTAAACCATTGCGATCCCAGTTCTCGTTGGTCACATCTATATGTACCTTGGGTACACTTTTTTCTTCCACAGGCCTATTTATCATTTTTCTCATAACCCTTACAAATGCCCAGGCCTTCTTGCTGAAGAAGAGCACAACTGCAGCGCTGAAAGGAGTCTAGGAAAAGCGCACGTTTGGCAGAGAGCTTAAGAAATGGGAGCTGGGAGAATAGCTCTTCCTGCATATGTCTCCTAGCTCTTGCTCCTCACTCAAACAAGCATTACAAGAACACATGGACAACTGAGAGTCAAAGTATGGGGGGAAGGAGCACACGGGCCATATGGCACCTCCTCTCCCCTTTGCAGCTACTGTTGCACCTCATGCGGCTCCTGCCGTGGGGCCCCATCACAGTGATTTCCCTCCACCGTCAGAGCAGGATCACCGTGCTCATCCCTGCGTTGCTTCCATGTCACCACCATGGAGCTGCGTGGGGGGAGGCCGCAGTACCTGGAGCCCTCCTGGCCACAGCCCTCTACATCCTGGCGTGGAGCATCTTCCCGCATGTGGCGTCTTCCGAGCCCTGCAAAAAGAGGCCAGCAGGGCCTTCCTGCCCCAAATTTCCAACTGTCCCAACAAACACGAAATTGCTTCCAACAGAGTAACGCGGGCAGCAGCGTGTCCGCATGAGGATGCACCGTCTTGTCCCACCAGAAGCAACACACAGCATCCTCAGGGGTGCAGCCCCAGGTTGAATCCCCTTTCTTTCTTTCTTTTTTTTTTTTTTTCCTTTTGGACTTTTCCCAAAATGCCTTAATCTAAATGTATGTGCAAAGGCAATGCCAGTGCAAGCTAAAAACTAAACCTCACGTAAAAGCTGCCCATCAACAGCAAGGGAATTACTCCAGATACAGTATGGTCTTCCATATTGGATCTTTTCTTTCCATGCAACTTCCATGCCATTTCTATATTATTAAAAATTACAATATTACATATTATTATTATTACTACTATACACTAATGGAAATAATGGAATATAGTGCTGTCTAGATCTCTACTATGCTTAATACTAAGCAGTGACAGGGTCAGCAGAAAGCATGAATCTTATAGCTATTTTACTAATTGAAATCAAATCAAAGGCAAGCAGTGCTGAAAAATGAAGAAAATATTTTTTCACAGATTTGCACTGGCCAAATGTTAGCTTCTGTCTCCAAATGAAATTTGAAAGATTTCTTCACTTTTACCATACAATTTCACTTTAAACTTTTTAATTCGCTTTGCAGCCACATCGGTGATGCAGAATTGTTTAAAAATATATTCAAAATTCAGTATATATTTTCCTCTTGCGGTTGTTCCATTTCTTTAGCTAATGGCATTCTTATCTCTGTTTTTGATAGTTTTTCATCTCAGAGGAACTTGATGCCTGTCCAAATACACCTGACCACGTCTTTAGCTGATGTAAATTTGATTAGTTGAAATATTTGAAAACATCCATTGAAAATATTTATCTGCTTATTTATTCTGCAACTTATTTATCTGATACTTATTTATCGGCAACTTATTCTAATTCATAATTCTTCACTCAAATATTCTTTATTCCTGTGGAGACCCAGGAAGAAAAACATCTTCCAGCTTGCCAGACAGGTGTCCAGCGGAATAGCACTATGAGACTCTCCCAGCTTTTGTGCCAACTGTAATCCAAAATGATTTGCATCAATATATTTGCAACAAGATGTTTTTCTATATCGAGTCCATACCATATGACAGGAGATTATTATGTATTGGCTGAAATCTATACACTAAAATCTGATTCTTCTTTGTCAGGAAAGTCCCCTTACAAAGGCAAAAAACTCAGAAGTATTTACATGTGAAGACAGAATATGTCACTATTTATCAGTTATGGCATTAAATTATTTTCCACCTTTTAGCAATATTTTCCGTTCTGTCATTATAGACTACATGACAAAATACTTTTTTTCTCTAAGCTACCTTCAACCACTACTTTATTTCAGCCCAGAAACCTTTAGCTGTAGAGCTCGGAGAGTTTCGTTCCTCGCGCCATGTGCTGCACATTGTTTGTGCCTACTTCAGCTGTCAGAACATCTACAGAATTGGCAATGATTGGGTTTCTCCCTTGTTTTCCCAACGGGCAGGTCAGTATAGAGACATGCCTTTCTGCAGGCTGCCCCTCCACGTTCTCCAGAGGAGCAGCACTTGTGCTCATCCCAGGCCTCCCTTTTTAGAGCTCGGGGACACGTACAGAGAGATGTTCACGTGCATCAGTACTGGCTCACTCAAAATTGCAGTATTAATTCCGAGGTTGTTATGCGTTTATCAAAATTCATTCTTTCGAGTGCTGTATTTCCTATGTAAGAATGCAGCCAAAAGATAAAGTGTTGAGGCTCACAATAAAAGAAAACTAGAACTTCTTCCAAAAGAAATTTTGAATTATAACTCACACTGGCAGATTAATGACAAAAATAGTAATAGAGAAGTTAAACACACCTCCACATAGTTAAGGTTTCTGCTGCTTTTACTATAAACTTCGTCTCAAAAATTTAACTCCAGTGTATCTTTGACTTGGAATATTCATTTGCTCCTAAAATTGTCATTAAAGAAGTCTTCTATGAAACTTGAAGAAAGTCTGACAAGACAATTTAACACTTCACTCTATGAAAAATTACTCCAATTAGTTTATTCTTGTCTATTCTTGTCTATTGTCTTCTAGACCAAAAGACTTTCTGCAGAATTTAGCCCTCTATAATTTCACACACTAGCTGGATTTGAAGGAACAGTTTGGAGTTAGGAGCAGTCATTTCTGTTCTTTGTCAACCCATTTCAGCAGGAATGGAGATCACGGTCTCGAGAAAGTCCTCAGGAACTTTTGTTGTTTCCTTGCTTTTTTCACTGCATTCACAGCAATTGGTGCTGGGTCCAGATTTGTATTGCTTAGGTTTTTTGCTTTCTCTGGGAGTTCCTGGTGGGACCATTTCAGTTCCACTTGTCCCCCCGCAAGGCAAAGAGTTTCCATTTGGGAGAATAGGTGAAAGGACTGCTTAAGGATTACAGTTTCAAATTTTCAGATATTGTTTTATTATACATAAAAGTGAATCTCCATAGAAGTAAATTGCTAGCATGATCAGAAGATCATGCTTCTTATAGCTCTGATTTTAATTTATTCTAAGTAACTGCCAAAGGAAGGTAGAGGAAACACTTCTCTCTTCATTTTTTCAGAATTTTTATTATTTGAAAAAGATGAATGAGTACTTCATTTGCTAAAGAGCTCATAAATAATCCCACAGGACTCAGTATGCAATTTTTTTTTTACTTTCATTTCTGCTCATGTTATAGAAAGAGGACAAAAAAGGCTATATAAGAGAAAGTGCAGAATTACATATGTTTTTTTCTGACGCTGGAGCTGATAGGAATAAAATAACAACATAATAATGCAAAATAAAACATCTAACTTCCTACTGGAAGAGGACTAGACTAGAAATGGGTACATGAAAGACATTTCCCAGATTCCTGAGCTAAACTCTGTTATTCACAAATTGATGTCCCTCAGCCTTGAAAGTAGTTGATTCTATTTCCAAAAATGCTCTTTTAGGAAGGAAGACGTGCAAAGAGGGCTTCTTGCATAATTACAATTTTACATTAGAGTTCAGCCTAAAATTAATTCATGGTCAGTTATGCCTTTAGTTTGCTTAGTTCCCCCTGGTGCTTAGGCCATCCATACTTATCAAAGAACAATCACATCTAAAACATAGCAAGTAAAGGGAGATCTTCCAATCCTCCACTTCCTTCTGTCCCATGATTGTGCACAGACATTTCCACAGTTGTCAGTCCAAGAAGTTTTCAGGAACATGGGAAACATTCCCATGGTTCCAAAATGTAATCCCAAAAGCCTGACTTTAATTCCTGACTCTAGTTCTACACTGTAAAATAGCTGCCTTTAACACATTCATCTTCTGCAGGTTATCAGAATACGGAGTGGCTATGTTTCTATTTCTGTTAAAATATCTTTCATTTTTTCATTTCCTTCTCCTCCCCTCCATGTCTTATTACTTGTTTTTGGACCTCTTCTGCCACTCCAAACTTTCTGGCATCCATCCTGTCTTTTAGGATCTTTTTAATATGCAGAAACTGGTTGTAATGCTAGGCTTTACAATGCTAAGCATGCAGATATTGTCCAAGCAGTAGTTAATGATGCACATAAAATGAGCAGGTTCTCATTCCCATTCTATTTTATCCATTTCATTTCATGCTAACAGTGAGATGACAGTCTTATTGTTATGAAGAATATAGTTCCTGGGAAAGGACTTTTGAAGTCATTTCAGCCTGGGAATTAAAACATCGCTTCTAACCGGGCAGAATTGGTCAGAAACATCCTGACACCTGAAAAAGTATAGAGAATTATATGGATATACATGTTATATATATTCTAGCAAGTCTATCTCAGATCCACATTTCTTCATGTATTTTTAAATGCCTAAAAGGCAAATTCTTTCAGATCTGCATAGTGGATCTCACATCTGTTTTATGCAACTGCTGAACTCTCATTGATGTTTGCAAAAAATCAATTTTCCTCCGTCGGAGAAGTGCCTTGAATTGGACATGCAAAGTCAATATGCAGGAGTGCAAAACCGGGCAGCATGGCAAAGTCTGTGATCACAAATTCATCTCAGCATTTGTTTCTTACTGTATGTCCTTAAAACTTATACACCAACCAGGGTACCGAAAGTATGGAGGAAACAGTAAAATGAGTCAGAGAAAAGACTCTGCAGGACATTTACAGTGTGTAGTACAGACAAATCAGACAGACTTGAAGCATTTTCTGTAGTAAGTGCTCCCACTCTCCCTGTTCTAGCCTTCATAGAGACCAATGCAGCTGAAAACAGACAAGGCGAATACTTGAAATTTTAAATGATTGGAAGCAACTTCCCTAAGCTTATTTAGTGTGTGTTTTTAGCCATTCCCCTCTACTAAGTCACGTCTCTCAGACTATAAATTCCTGCAGGAAGGTGCAATATATTACACACATTTGTACAGCCTCTTTCTATAGCAATAACAACAATAACAATAATTGTTATTGCTGCTATTACTAATAATGCAAACACAATTGTAGCAGAAGTTAAGGTTCCCATAGGAACCTTAGAAAGATCTTGGTGGCTGAAAGGAAAGAACATATGCCAGCCAGGCCGCTTTGCCTGAAGCAAAGAGGAACCTTCTGCAGGTCAGATTGCTCCCCAAAAAGCTGATTAGTGCTCTGCAGCTTTCATTGCGAATTCACCCCATGTCCAGAAAACGTGCACTGAGTGGGTCTGTGCAGCCCCAAAAGACAGCCTAGCATTTTCAGCCTGAGGATTATTTAAATGATCTTTTTTCTATTCTCCTGTGCAAGTAAACTTTGGGGGTTTTGAGCTTTTGACAACTGCGACAGAGGATGCAAGATACTTTACCTTACCTAATGGACTTTTTATTTTTTTAGATATTTTTAATCTCTACATCTCAGGGCTCTGATTTGCAAGCCAGTTATGACCAAGTAACAAATTATTCTGCCACCTATCAGCTAAAGCACAGCAGCTGTTCATGATGTCCATGGAAAAAAATAAAATTATTTGACTTAGTGTTGCCTATGGTAGAAAAGATTTAGTGAGACAATCTCTGATTGATGTGGTTTCCTGCCTGATGTTCATTTTCCCTCCCTTGTTTCACGCAGTTAATACCTGAGTGAGCGTCAATAACATTTTCGGGTAATTCATGAAATGCTGATTCACAGATTCACACCGATGATTTGTCAGCTGTACACTGATTCTTTCTAGCTTCTTTACTGTCTTTTGGGGTCAATCTCTATGAACGCTTAAAAATACACCATGCTTATGAATTGTGATTTAATATTATCACAATGCTACTAACAAACTGGGACTTTGTTTAATGTCTGATTGATTTGGGGGTTAAATTTGTCAATGAACTCAAAGGTTTGCAGTAGAAGACCTGGACCAAACAGATATGAAAGAAAAAAAACCCTAAAATTTGAATGTCTTTGTAAGCACAGTTCCAGCTGATGCCCATTTATAATATATCATGTCATACAAGAAATCATCATTTGTTCCTTACAGCTGCCAAGAGATTCCACATCAAATGGCATTTACTGAATGCCTTGGCATAAAAAAAAGCCTCGAAAGAAGCCCTGATGAAGTCACATTGAAATAAAGCATATACTTTTATAATATATATACTGAATATAATGTAATGCATTCTTGGGAGCAACTTTGCCCCATTTATTTTCAAAATTTTTCCATTGAGAGTTCTCTATTCAACTTAAAATCTGAATATTCTGAAATATTTGGATTATTTATAAAAACTTCACGTCACAAAGGTCTAGCATTAACTGCACAGAGCTGTTATATACAGAAACTGCTCTGAGATATAGCCTGGGCCTGGGCCAGAAAGAGGCAAGTGAACACTCGAGCCTTAGACTGGTGCTTGCTGTTTCCTCGCGTAATGTGGCAAAAATGTGATGCCCCCACACATGTGCCACAAGTGCGTCACATGAGCTGGGTCACCACTCATTTCTTTATCTGCAGAATGGGTCTCATCATTGAACGCTTTTTCAGAGGGTAAAACTGCAAAACGCGTTTTGTGAGGCAGCCCAGCTCTGCAGACCTGGGCCTGCTGGGGCAAACCAGAGACGGAGCAAGAAAAGGGGACCCACTTGCAGCTCCAGCAATGTACTCCTAACCGAGCAGCAGGCAGTTGGGTTTTTTTCTTAACTTCAGTGTATTTCTACTGTTCAAGTAAGACTAATATAAAGTAAATGGATATATTTTCAAAACTACCATTTATTCCAGAAATTTGTCCATCAATAGTTCTGAATGACACACGAATCAGCAAGCGTCCCTCAGGAGTGCAAACAGCAGCAGTGGTAAAGCATTTCAAGAGAGGAAAACACTGGGATACAGCTCATATTTTTCTCTTTCACTTAGCGTTGCTGCAGATGATAAGTCTTCTGATCAGTGACTGCCAGCATTAAGAAACAGTGATATATTTCTAGATTATCGGGTGCTACCTATTACCATCCTTTTGATGTGGTGGAACACTTGTGTGCCTTATTTTCCACTTCCTCGGGCTACCCTGAGTAAATGTCACAGGCATTTTTCTCCCACGTTAACAAAACAAAGCCTGAATATTAATTCTGTGAAAGTGAGGCATAAATGCAGTTAGAAGGAAATACTGGTTATTCTGTTTGTCTATAAACTACTCCATTAGGCACATATAAATAATACTGGGAAACGTTACGCAGACTTAGTTATCAACAGTGTTACCCTGCTGTTTACAACAGGAATTGTAGAGGGACCCTGCAGCAATCAATTGCCATGAGAGCAGTTTAAGCTAATTCACAATAAATAAATAAATGAATAAGGAAGATTAAAAAGCCAGTCTATTGCATGAGTTTTATTAACACAGTTTTTTAAAGTCCTCTGTATCATTGATCAGGTCGCTGCTTAGTGATGAAACAAGGAGGAAATGTCTCTATAAAAGTGGCCAAGAGCTCCATACACTACTTCCCAATATAGGAATGAAAACACAAAGAATTGCCCTTCCCTTATTCCAAAAGGTTAGTGGCTCTCTTACCAAAATCTCTACACTGGCAAGGCAAACTGCCAAGAAAATACGTGTTATAATCACCCCCAGTTACATGAATCTCATGAAGAAAAGAGCAATGAGTGAATGAATTATTCTAAAAATGTCCTGCTTCATGCATTTACACATGTAGTCTCCAGCTAGTAGCTCCTATTCAGGGTATCTCATACTGGGTTAGCAACAGCAAACAGGGAAAATATTTTCTTTTTTTTTTTCTTTTCCCTAGATAAAAAATCATTTCATTTTATTCTTCAAGATTATTTGTTGCAAAAATAAAAATAGAACCTGGGATAGCTTGTTTTATATACTACAGCTAGTAAAATAGAAATGTGAGATTTCGCAATTTCAACTTCTTTAAAAAAAAAAAATGCTATTTCTACTCACCATTGTCTTCTACCTCTGTATTTCTCTATAAAAATATAGAATCTATATTGATTTATTTTATTTACATGACAAGAAATACTTTTTTTCTATCAACAACTTCTTAACACAGTGACAAAGATTCAAACATAGAAACCAAAGTTGTTTGCCCTTACAGCCACTTCAGACCTTCATATATCAAATTATACATAACAGTCAGGTTTAATTTGTTCTGCCCTACATGCTACCAAGATATGCCCTTGAATCTTTTACATTTTTAAAAGTTAAACATATTTTGTGTTTCTCAGATAATTTTTGATCATCCTATTTGGTTGAGATGACATTAAAATTGGTCAAGACACCAAGATTACAAAAAAGATCCTCCTACACCAAAATGGGTTGCCATCAAAAATAATTGTCTTTCTTTCCTCATCCACTCTGTATTTAGAAAAAACAGTCTGTCATATTTGTCACATTCACTGTGATGTTTACAGACTTTGCGTGGGATTGTGTGTGATGGATGTTGTGCATTTTTTGGGGACCTGTATTATAGCAGAGCCTAAGCAAGACAGTCCCAGTGGAGCAAAATTTGAGTTATTTGGCTTTTCAGAAGTGTCAGAAATGTTGCAGCGCAGGCAGAAGTCACCAGATGCCACTGCTACGAAAGCACCATGGCCAAGGATGGCCATGGGTGCCTTGGAGGGCCAGCCTGACCTCCAGCTGACGCTGCCATCAACGCTGGGCTACTTCTCCGTCCCTCTCCTGGACACTGAGCAGGTTGCACAGAGGGGTTATTCTGGGGGAATTGTGAAGCTGCAGCAAAGTCCTGCCTCCCACCGTCCGGTGAAGTTTTGGCAGTTCCAAATACCCAACACGTGTTTCAGCCCATCCTTCATGCAGCCGTTGGTGGCACGTGCTGGGAGAAGGGGCACGAGCAAGCTCTGCTCAGGAGTAGCTCCCGTAACACCATACGGACAGAGCCAGAACAGGTCCTGCCCTCGCTCCTGCTCTGACTCGCCTTGCCTTCCTAGCAGCACTAGGAAACACTCTGCCGTTTTATGATTCCTTTTATCGTCACTCACATTAATGCTATCTTGCTCAGCTCGGGAAGTCCAAGTGAGGATCCCAACGGTTGTAACTGAAATATTCTTTCAGAGGGAGATCTCCAGATGCCACCAGAGCAATGCAAAGCTGTTTTGTCTAAACGAAAGCTAGACCCATGAAAGACTAAGGTCTATTCATGAAAATTCTTACAGCTATGATTCCTATTCTCACGGTGCAGATATCACTCACCATCCTATATACAATCTCGATATATCCCTTCTGCTATTATTCTTTACATTATTTTTACTAGCCATGAAAAGTTTCCCCGATACATTTTGACAATTACGCAATTAATTTGTCTTCATTTCACTGTGTCCTTAACAGCAGTGTGCAGGCAACAGATGTCAGGTCTTTCCATGTGGAATGAAGCAGAAGTGAACTCACATCCTAGTAAACTGCTTATTGAATATTTATTTTTACTTGGATGACAAACTGCTAGTGAATCTGCTGGTGGTAAAGCCCATGCTTACTTGTTACAGCACAACAGTTACTGAAGCAGCTATTCCTGCCAAATCTATATTGAGTTTATAAATCTTCAAAACAAGCCCTGGTAAATGTCACTTCTCCTTAAATGTTCTGCAGAATCAATGACAAGTGATGTTGCCTTTGCCCTTGAAGGATTTCCATATGCAGCATGTGTTTGGACCTGAGTCCAAGCTCTAAAACCCTGCTCAGAAACACATGCAATGTGAGCACATGTGCACTGCCCCAGAAACTTGGATGAGAGAAAGAAGTTACTGTTTGTAAAAGACAAAGCCAAATACAAGTGGAATAGCCTACCTATTTTTTCCAGATTTTTAACTGAGAAATAAACTAATCAGAAGTACATTGGCTTACATACGTTCTGCATCAGTATGTCTTGCAGTGGGCTTCCATGTGCTACCCAAAGCAATCAGTGGTTATTGACATGTTCTTAGTATCACATATTGACATGTTCTTAGTATCACATTAGGCATGTTTTGAAACATGTATCAATATGAAACAAATAAAAAATAAAATTGCAGTACATAATTCTGACTAACTAAATTGAGAAACTATTTTGATATCTAATCAGGCAAATTTCTAAATGACTTACGATTTTTTATCTTATTTTTAGGTGTAAATAAAAATGAAATAAAAATAAGCAACACAGTAACAAATTTCAGATCTCTTATAATTTCTTCAGTTTCTCTCGTGCATTTTACAATGAGGAACAGTCACCTGCATATCAACAGGTTGCTGATGTGCACAGAGCAGAGCTGCCCTGCTAGGCATCACAGTCCACATTTCCTGGCATATCCGATGGGATGCAATTCAAAGAACTGCTTTTCCAAGGGAAGGATGACAGCATCCACATTTTCCATCCAGCCGTGGTTTAAAAGAGTTTAAGAGGGCTCTGAATTATACAGCAAATAGTATTCTGTGAGAGCATGTCAGCCAGCTTAGTGTGATGAAAATGCTACAGCCTCTCCCCTGCCTGACAAGCTTCTATGGCAGAGCTGCAGCTACACTGTCTTCTTGCCACAGTGGATTTCTCAGTGTCAAGGGACTTGGCCCCTGGGGAAACGCTGTCAGCACAAAGCGAGGAAGGAGAATCACATAAAGAGAAGCCATGAAGATCCAACAATGCAGAGCTCCTCTCCTTCAGAGCTGTAATTCCCACTGTACTTATATCCTCCCAGACACAGAGAATCAGAGATGCAGCAGCCCTTAATAACTCATTTCTCAAGTATCTTTGTTTCGGGGACAGAAGGTAGAAGAAGCACTATTCTGCTGACTTGACTCATGCTTGTGTTCAGTGCACTTCCTTCACGAAACACAACCAACTAGCCTTTTTTTATTCTTGAATAGAGCCTACACTTGTTTGCTTCACAAATGATCCTGAACATGTTAATTAAACAGAAATCAATTGGCAGATTTTGTTATGGAGATGACATTTCAATAGCAGATGAAATCATGTGGTGTTATTCATTGATAAAATATAAAGTGAAATGGAGAAAAACATTGATTTAAATTAAGATCTTCTGCTTAGTGCTGGAAGTCACCACACACAAAAAAAAAAAAAAAAAGCAGTATCTGTTGATGGCTGCCAGGCTACTAATTGCCTCTGAATAGAAAACTGGTTTTGAAATAGTGGGAATAGTTCTAAAACAAATAATAATTTAAAAAAATATATAGTCTAGATGATGATGATGTGAAATAAATGATTTAACAGGTACATATCCAGCAAATCAGAAGGCAAAAAGATTAGGAGATACTTGTTTTCTTTTTATTTCTTATTTGCACAAAGCATGTTTACCAACAAATGAAAATAATCTACTTCTTAATGAAAATAATCTACTTCTTATCCTTTCCAGATTTTAATCCTAACTTTTGTTAAATACATAGGTAGCATGATTCCATTTAGTAAAAGAAATGGGGACAATATGTTGGTAGTGGTATGAAGAGGTTTCTAATGTCTCTATGAAACATTAGAAAAATGTGATCATTGCATTAATTCCTCGTTTTTCTTTCAATAAAGGATAAACCCCCTGGTCTTTTTTTTTTTTTTTTTTTTTTTTTTAAGATTATACACAATGACTTCTAAAGCTTGCTGAAAATGCTTAGGCCTTCTTTTTATTTATGCAAACATTTCTTTTTATTTAATTCCCACATGTTTTGTTAATTTTTCTTTTTTTTAAACCAAGAAACAGCAGGATATTTTGGCTCTTTGCAGATGGATTATATGGCAAACACAAAATGCCACCAGAAGTGTCACACATTGTACAAGAATGCCAAAGTTGTAATGCAGAGAGTCTTTCATTTGAGCCACCAAACCCTGAAGATATCTCAATTGACAGAAAGAAATTGTTTGTAGATGTAAATCACTGGAAGGCAGGTGTCAAGATACCAGAAAACTGCCCTTTCACCAACTCTCTTTGGCAATATGACAATGAAGCGAGACACTATTGGAAGCAACAAATGAATCTCTGTGGGCATCTTCTCAGCCTTTATGGCTCTAATCCCATTTAACAATAACTAGCTTTGATTTGGAGTAATTTCTGAATGCTCTCTAAATGCAATGAATTAATAATGGTTAGAATAAGGCTTATGGAAAGAAACATAAACGGTTTGTTTTCTGGACTGGAATGAAATCTAAACAAGATACATTTTCCTATTAAATAAGAACATGTTTAGCCATTGCATAGCCTTCATTCTCCTCATTGTATCTCCCTACAAAATGTTTAGGATTGTATGATGGAGATGAAGTATGACAGGCCCCTAATCTGCAAAACAATTGAAAAATGTTATCTTTTGCTGAGGCAATCCCACATTCATCTGCCATCTGATTTACAGTTTCCATCTGGACAGTTGGCAGTCACACGCTACAGTTCAGACTACCTAGAAACTTAACACAGAGGCTTCAACAAACTTTGATTTAGATGTTCAGTTTCTCAGTAAAATGACTTCCATTTTCAGATATATGAGAGAAATGAACACTGGTTTCTTTTCCAATCTTTCAAAAATAGAAATGTAGAAAAACACTCGAAAGTTGAAACAATAATCACAAGAAGTTTGTCATGCCCTGAACCTTTAGATTCTGCTTGGAACAGAAGTAGCAGGCTCAGTCTGTTTCTACTCTATACCTTTTTCATCCAGAAACAGATCTAATAAAGAAAAAAATAAAAGAAAAAAAACCTTGAGGGAAGGGAAAGGAAAAAAAAAGACCTGCACGACCAGGAGAAAAAGACAGATTCATTTCATTAGAGATGTTTTCCAAGCATTTGCATTCTCTGTACTACACAAGAAATGGAAGAGTACATTCCTTCTACTCTTCCTCTTTCTCTTAGTTAGCATCTTGTTAATTCCAGCTGCGGAGCTCTGACCCTTGAAATTACTTTCACATGTCTGGAAAACACAGGTGGCTTTTACTTACCTTTATCTTGCAAAAATTGTTCTTTCAAAAATCTGTGTGCCTCCTGGAAAATATTAATTCATACAGGATGCTGTTAACAAATACCAAAATTTAGCCTTAGTGACTTAAACCTCTAATGAGGGAATTCAGAGTTCAGCTTGAATTATTCCTCACTAGTAACATAAAAACAGGTTCAGCATATGTAACACTGCGGCAGCTTAGGCACAGCAAGATATACCCTGAACTTTCAAATCCCTGCTTCTTATTTGTACAAGCCAGACTATGAAAACAGACACTTCTAATGAATTCACTGAGAAATCCTTGGTAGAAGTAGCAATGGCAGACTTGGAGCTATAAAATTTAAAGCAACTGCAAAATTGTGCTTTCATCAGGAAAGGAACAAAAGCTTTGTTATTTTTGAAGCTTACATTTATATTCAGCATAATAATTCAAAGTATCATTGCCTGCCACTATTAGGAGACAGAGGTCAAATATGGCAAGTAAAAAAAAAATTACATTCGCGAGCTGTACAAAAGAGAAAATAGGCTCAAATTGTATGAAGTGCAGTGACATTATTTAAATGTCTTTGTTAATCAGGGTGCTGACATAAGAGATGGTGCTGAGAAGAATTTGCTCTTCAGACTCTTCTCAGCATGGGTCAAATCTGCTTAATATTCCAAACGCTGAGTCTAGCTGAACCACGCTACCCCTTTATGATCTCTCATCTATTTTTTTTCCTTCTCCTTTGAATTCCACACGCACTGGTATTTTCAGTTTTCATCACTGCTAAAGGGCAGGGAAGCTATAGTATAAACAGTAAAGTTCCTTTCAAGCCTTGTTTATAATGATTTATACATTTTACAGCTGTTACACCTGCGGAAATTTTTGCAGAAAATCAGAACAAAAAGAAAGGGAAGAAAAAGAAGTTCAGGAATGTTTACACTCAATCTTATTTATTTTTTTCCAGTTGCTCAACAGGAAAGGAAAATATTCTGATATCTGCTGATTCATAAATGAGAGAATAAGAACAGTCTAATTTCCACCCCATATAGTCACTGTGCAATAAAGTCTGGGAAGAGCAATCAGCTCCACTGTGCTCTCCACATACAGACAACACAGCTGTACTGATCAGCACCAACAATCTACTTTTGACACAGGACCGTGAGGACTAGGAAGAGTGTCTCAGATGCTCAGTCGTTGATAAATACATAGGATAAATATGCAGAACCCAATCACATGTGCTGTGCAGCTTAGCTCATACCTCAGTGTCCCCCTTCTTCTAAGAAATACACAAACAGCAGCAGAGGGGATTATTTAAAAACAGAGGTAGTGCCTGCCTCCCTTTAGCAAGAGAGGAGGTGCCCTTTACTCAGTAGATGAAGAAAATATGCAATGGGAGGACAACCAGCTGGCCAGGTTATTTTGGTTTATTAGAAACTTTATAGCGTTACCCCAAGGTCTTCATAGATTTCACTTATGCTTAGAGCAGACGAGATCCCCGTCGGCTGCATTGCAAAGCAGCAAGATGGATGATGCTGCTCTAGACAAGAGGAGACCCAGCCACTGCAAGACATGGCTTTTGCAGCAGGAATTTAGGAAGAAGGACATGCTTTGATAAAGACCAATTATGCAGTTATTGAAGATTATGATAACCTGGCATAACAGAGATTTGAGAAGCTGCAATAACATAAATCAGACCTAGTCTGATATAATTCCCTTTTGAGCATTCAGATAAACATAATAAACTCTCACACTACTGATCAGTGCTTGTTTAAAGCCTGTTTTGAAATAAAAAGCAATATCTTCCTCACTTTGCCTTACAGAAAGATGTATTTGGAAGTATCCCACATTTGCATTTAATTAAGGTATTTTTTTAATTGCTGACAGAGACTCACGGGAGCTTGAAGGCCACACTTCATTCAGAGAGGGCAAAACCCATGTGTGTCACGTGATTTTTCAACCATAAATAGGATGCCACATTCACCAGGTATCAAATCCTTCCGAGTCCACTAACAGGGTTAAACTACAGAATATTTTCCACCATTTCAATGGTTTAACACACATTTCACTGTTTGCTGTCCATGCTAGAGAGGGGTTTAATGAGAGCCTGGCAAATCTGGAGGAGAAAGTGCTTGAAGGACTGAAAGGGGCTTGATTCCTTCTTTCTGTAATCAGTAAGGACAACCAGGTACTATAGTTGAGCCACTGTTGGAGGGGGCAACACTGCTATACAGTGTACAGACAACACAGGGTCAGGGTACTGCATTTTACTGGAGAAGGGATATTTATAAGCTATTTATAAAAAAGGCCCTCAGAGGGACGAGGTGGAATAACACAAGACTAGATCACAAGGAGAGTTTGGGATAAAAGGAGGGAGGATTTTGGAAAGGAAAGAGGGAAAAGAAAGTTTAAACGTGCATTTCTTTCTCTGCTTCTTACAGTTTCTTTCACAGTGTTTTTCTCAGAATCAGCTGGAGAAGAGGCGTATTTAAGGATTAAAAAGAACTCCTTCCTTCAGAGGACCAGCTTCACCAAATGTAATGTTGACAGGCACTGTACAGCTACTGTGTGTATTTGGGAAGACATAATAAATACGAACTGAAAAGGTCACATCTCACACAGGCACCTTTGACGACTCATGCAGACTCTCAAAATACTCGCAACCAGATACAGTAACACATTCCTTCCCTCCAGCGTTTGCAGAAACCAGGATTTCAAAACCACTTAAATTTCCTATTAAAAATCTCGATTCAGGAATATACGCCATTTTGACTTAACACATGCACGGAAAGGTAGTTGTGTTTTTGCATGCCATTTAGAAATCCAAGTTTAAAATGGAATCGTTTCTTTTTCATTACAAGGAATAAAAAAACAGTCTTTGGAAGAAACAAGACAGGCAGCAATCCATTTATAACAACATCCTACCCATTAATGCTAATATCTTACTGCCAGTAAATACTGGTATGGATTAATGAGATTTGTGGTTGTAGGAAAATGGTAAACAACCACAATGTTTTCAAATAAAAATCATACATGAGTAGATTTCTCCTCCTTTTCTACAGTTAGTTATTGGGTTAATTTATTTCCTGAGACAGAAGACCTTAGATAAGCTTGTTGGTTATGAAGGTATGTCTGGGTTGCTAGGAGTTTAAACTACCAGCTTGCAAATGGAGCTATTTCAGATCCCAGGTGATCCAAAGAATAGGTTCTCCTTGTGCATTAAATGATGTAGGGATTGTCTGGAAAAAAGTAGTATGTGATCATGCAATCAGACACTGTACCGTAACACACAAGCACAAAAATAATGAATTAAGGCAATGCCAGAGTTACATTTGTCTGCCTTCTGAATGCTCAATTTGCAGCTCTAAGAAGGATTTTTTTTTAATTTAATCATAAATATTGTGTATCAAAATACACAGAATAGCATACTATACCAGGCAGTAATGAGACTTCTTGTATGCAGCTTCTGCTTGTTAACTGGCCTGCTATTTTTCTTACTAGGACACAGATATTTCAATAGTTAATGATATTGTATCGTCTGCATATCAATTCATTCATGCATATGACCACTTGATTGCCTCACATACACTGTTTAATCTAATTATCATAAACACTGATGCCTCAAGAACTGTGTATGGCTCCCAGATTTGCACTACTGAGAACAGCAGTAACCATCTAAGCAATTTCTCATTGTGGTCACAATCCGGCGAGCCTGTGTCACTCCACTAAGCTTGATGCATCATTGATAAACACTGCTGAGCTGGTTTCAACAACATAGGGGTTGGACTAGATGATCTCTAGAGGTCCCTTCCAACCTTCAGCATTCTGTGATTCTCTATGATTCTATGATATACTTTAGGTTAGCATTTGCATTTGGACAAAGCGTAAAACACCTATAGAAAAAGGATGGGAGGTTTGGGGGAGAGGCAATTTTCCTTTTTTTTTTTTTTTTTAAATCACTTATATGAACATAAGAAACACCACAAAGCACTTTGTAAGGAGAAAAGGATCAGACTTGAGTTTATCCCCAATGAAAGTAATCAGAATCTGTCACACAGTCTAGAAAATATGCTCAAACACATACTTGACTTTAATTTATTGGTGCGAAAGCTCTCACTGAATTAAACCGGAGTTCAGGGTTCTAAGCGCCCTGTAAATCAGCAGCCTCACGCACGTGAGGCTGCGGCACGGCGCTGCCTGCTTCACGGGAAACCACTTCTATCAGCACCGCCAGGCGCGGAGAGAAGCCCAGGACCAGAACACTATTTTTATCTCCTGAATCTGTGACTCTATAAACTATTTCTACAGGAAATAAATACGTAAAGGTGGCATCAATTATTACAGCTTCAATTAAGGTACTGAAAGGCAGGAGCTGTCATGCGTGTCAGAAATGACTAATTTGAAAAGGGAATAAAGTACATTTTTCAGATAAAGCTGGAGTTTTTTTTTTTTTTTAATTTAGACAGGATATTTATTCTCTTCCCAACAAAGGAGATGACAGAAGCCATGTATGATAAAAATCTTCTCACTTCCTCTTTTAGACAACAGCGGGGTCACAAGGCTAGTTTTCATATTCAAACCCCCCAGTTATTAGTTTTGCTACAGTCTCAGCCAAATGCCTCTGCTTTCCTTTTTTTTTCTGAAGATCAAAATCAAAAATATATGCAGTTCTGGGCTCTGAAACAATATAGAGATTAAACATATGTATGTGAACGTGTGTTTAGATCACTAAAAATTAATAGGTCACATATCATTATGGTGGCAGCCTATATGATACGTGATCACTGATTTTCACATGAAGCATCACTGTAAAGCAGATGATTTGTGGCACCTGGTTCAGTTTGAGGGTGTCAGAAGAAACAGAATCAGCAAGATGAATTTGCAGAAATTGTCCCTGGAGAACTCCTGTTCCCAGCGAAGCCAAGGAAACTGCCCCCGTTGCCTCACGGACTGATTTAACCCTCTCTTCCAATTACCAGCCAGGGCAACCAGGTAGGACTGCCCAAACGCAGCAACATGAACCTGGTGCTCATGCCATGGTGCCTTACATTTCTATAGTGCCTGACATTTCTATAGTGTTTCACATTTCTACAGCGCTTGCCACCCCCAGCAATTGCAGAGCACCTCAACCTCCTGCTCACAGAGCAAGGGAGACAGAGTGGGTGAGTCAACATTATCAAAGGGTGTTCCTGAGACGGACATTGGTCCAGGTCCTGTCTCTCCACCAGGATGTGAGATTTTCCAGAAAGGGTATTCCTGAGTAGATAGCCAGGAATGGAAGAGCCGTCCATATGGACCTTCGCGGGATTCCACTTCCTCTCAGGCCAAAGCCCTTTCCCATATTTCTCATGCCCATATTTCTCTGTTTTAACATTTCTTTACCTCCAGTGAATTGCAAAGGTACCTGCAGATCTGCATGTGGGGGAGAACTGTAAACTCAGCCCCTATCAGTAGAACCTGCAAATACTCATCTCCCCTCGACCATCAGGCCATAAATATCCAGGAGGTAAATACGAGTACCCGGCAGCCCCGGCCCTCCTGCCTCTGCGGCAGCGTCGAGCGTGGCTCCCGTGGGACTGATTTATCGACAAGACTGGCAGTTCAAATTCAACAATGTACGATTCATTTTCACAGCCCTCAAAGATAACAAATACTCAGTAATTCTAAATTATTGAATCATTCATTTAACTTGAGATGCCTGAAATTATCATTTTTATGGAAAGTAATAAATTGTAATTGCAAGTAATAAAAACACAAGTAAAGAGAACACCCAGACGTGCCACAAAGAAAATACGTCATTCTGTAAATGAATGTGTGTTTAATTAATAATGATTTCTAATTGTAAGACATGGCAGCATTACCCCTTTTTATAACTATCTACTAATCCCAGCTTTAAAAGGTATTCCAGCTGCAAATGATTTGGAATTTTGTTTTTTATTTTTTAATAATTGTATCTCCGAGGTACCCCACTCCAAAGCCTTCCTGCAGGTGGCTGGAAGTGATTGCATCTCCCAGCTGCACCGTGTCCCACGGTTCCCTTTCATAACTGACTCCCTGGACTCATGCAAAGATTCACTCACATTCAGAAGACCCATTGGGATCAGAGGTGGCTCTGAAGTCACCTGGGGACTCCGCATTTATCAGTGCTGCTGGTGCTTGTCTGGTACTATGACTGATTGCCACAAGATTCAGAATTTCAATCTACATCTCAAAATTTGCTGGCATTGTTATTCTGTCAATGCAGAAAAATCCTTTGCACTTTTCCTCTCCATTTATTTAGCAAGTTCGACTACAGTGATACCATACTGAGGGCTGCTTTATTAGAGCTGGAAAAATATTAGTATCAGGATTTTCATATTTCAGAAAGTATTGCTCCATAATTAAGGTTCATTCTTCTCTTGTTTGTTTATTTGTTTCTAATTCCCCGTTTGAATTAGTGTGGATTCAGCTTCCAGCTATTTCAGCCAATTCTTGCCTTTTTCTGCTAGATTATAGAGGATTCTGGTAACCAATATTTTATATGCATTGAGGCACTTCTACACTGTAAACAAATCATCTTTCGTTCTTTGAGAAAAGCAGAACAGATGGAGCTCTAAGTTTCTCACTATAAGGCATTCTCTCAAAATTACTTTTCTGGCCCATTCCTGTACCTTCTTCAATTTACCAACATAATTTAAACAAATGTGGACACACAACTGAACACAGTATTCCAGTATCTGACTGACTAATGTAATATGCAGAGATAAAATCACTTCCACTTCCCTAAATCACTCTTCTAATCTGTATAGCCAAGAAGCACATTAGCCCTTCTTGCCTCCAGCTCTCATAGAAACCTATAATGAGCTGCATGCCTACCATAACACTAACATCTTTTTCATGTACCCGCTTTCAGCTTAACAGATATTCTTATTGTATCCCTACACGGAATTCTCCTTTTAAATTTTGCTTTAATGGTGTATATTGGCACGCAGTCTAAATTTCGTGGTAGGACTTAATTGCTGCCCACAATTCCGATAGTCTTTATGTCATCTAGAAGGTATTTTGCTAGCAGCTAGTAAAGGTGTATCTCCAAATTACTGACAAAGCTGTGCATGAGAATTGGGCTAGCATCTAGCCCAAAGGAATTTCACTAAAAGTAATGCATATCAAATTCGACCATAATTTGGGAAGTGGAAAGTATCCTGCTAACAAAGATGCTATTGCTATAATAAAACTTATGCAAAGCCAGATTTTCTAAGACATAACAAATAATGGTATTCAACAGATAAAACTGGAAAGGCCATGTCTGAAAATAATGCCTATATCAAACAACAGTCCTCAAAGATCACATTATGTGCCAAAAATTGTTAGACCTAGTATTTCGCACAATTCAGTACCTGTTGGAAGAACACAAAACAGTATTCTGCAAGATTAAAGTTATACTTCTCTATGCCTTTGGACTACAAATACAAGAATTAATACAAAATTTCAGATTACTGAAAGATAGTGTGGAAAGCATATTAAAGGGAAATATATTAATGTTTTCTTAATGGTGGTATTTATTCTGTACAGGATCTGTCAAAGATCCCAGAGTCTCCAGGCTCAAAATAATACAAGATTAACTTTCTTGACAGGCTTTTCCTTTTGGGGAGGAGTATGAAGGGGATTGAGAGGAAGGCTGAGGGAAAGAATGTTTGGTCAGTGTGAAGGAGTAAATCTAAAAGAAAAATAAAAGTTCATAGCAGAAAAAAAAAAATCTCCATTTTTTTTCTTCAAATTATCAGAACTCCAGAATTCTGGAAAGTACCCAAATGTACAGCCCATTCATTCCTCTGACAGCAGCACCAATTCAAATAATCTCCGAACAGGCTGTACTGCTGTTGCTTGACACCTCCTCAGTTCCCCTTGCTTTGGTCTCCCCTCATGAAGAGAGTTTGCCAAACTGGCAAGTCTCAGTTTGAAATATCTAATATAATTGACAAGATGACACAAAGCTGAATATTTGATGCTAGTTTATTACTCTCATTGTGCATCTTCAGCTTCAGTCTCCCCTTTCCCCACTGAACCTGCTCTCTTTCCCCTCTTCTGCAAGCCCCCTCCAGAGACACCAGCAATTCTAGCTCAAAAGCTGCATTACCTCTCATTTTATGAAATTTCTGCAAGGAATAACCTTTAACCCATACTTTGCCTCCTCCCCTTTGCTGCCAAAAGCTTTATTCATTCAATTCTGTTTCAACCTCAATTACTTCCCATTTAACAAATGGTTGGTGCAGCAGTGAGGCACTACAGTACGAACAAAGGTTGGTGCTCCATTGCAATCTCTTCAGGGTAGAATTAAAGGCAAATTCTCCACTGGAGAAAGCCACCTCTCCTCGATTTTTCTGTCACTGCATTATTATTATACAGCTTGTCTCTGAAAGGAAGGCGCTCAGGGTGTCACGAACTCTCAGAGAATTTCTAGTCTACAATGCCTTTCAGGAAAAGAAAAAAAAGAAAAAGAAAAAGAAGAAAAAAGAAAGGGAATGCTCCAGAGAGAAAATAACCTTTGTGTAAGGAAAAGTTTGTTCTGCAATATTGTCTGAGCACTGACTTTACAGGGAAGAAATGAATCTTCACATTTGCATCACCAGAGCATGGAGACTGGTCTGAAAGGATCTGGTTCTGCACTGCCCAAGCCGTGCACTCCTCTTCCCCCTGACCGAGCTGTGGAGGGGCTGGAGCAGGGTTAGGAATACAGAGCTCCTGCTCTATTGACGCATGTCCACAGCAGAACACACAAAATACAATTCACAAAATGTGAATCCTGCTCATTTTAAATCATATTCTTTAATTTAAAAAAGTCATGTCACTTTCATCATCTCCTCCCTGGTCTTTATTTGAGCATACGGGAAGAATATATTCCTAACTGCTTTTTCTCCATTCTTCACTTGTCTCACCCTGCCTTTTGCTGGCATGTCTATAACAGCAGTTCAAGTGAGCAATAAGACAGCAGTATCCTCATAGAATCAAATTAATGATGTTCCAGAAGAATATTCTTAATTCTAAGCTGTTTTGTGCAGAAAAAAAATAAAGATTCCTTTTGTAAGTGGCATCCATTATACACATATTTACACATACATGCACACACACACTAGAACGGGACAGAAAAAAAGTGGCAGGTACTAATGAAAAGAGGAGGAAATTCAGGAAGAAGAATCCAAAAGAATTGTTAGTGCCCATTGAAATAAATGGAAGTCTGAGAATTAATCCCAGTCATGGATCTGCCTCTGAGGAACAATAACAACAAGTAACCTGCTCACATCCTGTTTTTCTGAATGGCTGCAATTGCACAAGAAAATCTGAATTGTTTGTTTGTTTGTTTGTTTTAAATTTCATATTATTTTATGTATTCCACTAGCCAGTTTAAAGATTACTTTTTTTTTCTGGTTTCTGGAACATATTCAGTATCCTAAGGAGATTAGAGAAAAGGAATGTTGAAAAGAAAGAATGTAAAAAGGAGGCAAAATGGATAAGAGGATAAATGATTTATAAATTCAAAAAAAAAAGGGAGGGAGGGAGGTTAGAAATGAACAGGAAAAAGGGAAGTTAAGTTGTGTAGTATTCCGATTTAGGTTTAAGCTCCACAGGAAGCATGATCAAAAGGTATCCTCTACCAAGAGTTAAAGATTATCAAAGATAGTAACAGTTCATATTCTTTCTTTAATACTGTTTACAAAATACATTCCTCTGCTATTTGTAGGAAAAAAGAAATCATATTTTACAGGCATTCATGTGAGATTTAGCCAAAGGTAATGCTACCATTCCCATTTATCTGAAAGATTATTTTTTTTCCTGAAATAAAAATATATCTTAGAAAGATGGTATCATATTTGATGCCTTCCAAACAGTTTGATAATACATAAGGTTGTAGTTATGAAGGAAATGAAAGACAAATTAATTCTGTATTACTCAAAAATTTCGGTTTAGCCTCTAATTATTTTTTAGCAGTTTTTGCTGCATGTCATACAGGTGCTTCACATACCTGCATCCCTAGGTTGTTCTTAGTGCTGTGAATCCTTTGGATATATCCAAAATGCTGAGGTAATTCTATTTAATTCTCTGGAAAAATAAATATTAAAAAAGAAAAAAAACTATTGCATTTATATGTAAAAAATAGTATGGCTAAGCAGGTGGTGAGGAACGATTACTGCGATTGCTGTCAGTGATGGACTGCAGCTTGTGCACACAGCACGTCTATACCAGCATACCTAGTGATTTTTTGTTACTCATCTCCTTTCTTCTTACTCATCAACTTTACCTAAATGTGTTTTTGCAGCTACAAAATGCTGAGTTTTAAACTGCAGACTCCTATCCCTTCCAGTTTGTCTATGAGCTGGGAAAACAGTCTTAAATTACAAACTGAACTTTCAGCAGCAGACTTTGGTAATGATTCAGTAGTATCTTCTCAGATGGATTTGACCCCATAAAGGTAAGTGGGAGAAAACAGGGTTAAAGCTCTTGGTTTCTGAAGACTTTTTTGACAGTGTCCCCTAAACACTAATATTAAAGAACAGAAAGGAGCCCAGGATTTGGTATGCTAGCAAAAAGAGCAAGCTGCAGGTTGTAAAATTTTAGGTTAACCATTTGTGAAATTACCTTCTATTTGTAAAATTATTTCAAGTTTGAATGATATGAAAGATGGAGATAGATATGAATTAAATATACTGCAGAGAGCAGTTACCTGCAGCATTTCACAGTTCATTTCCAGAATATTTGGGGTCTTGTGCTCTATGGCTCTTTTGTATAAATGGTTTAGTACACCTGGCCAGCTTATCATGACAGTACTTCTTCAGTATGATGCAGGAGAAATCATAAGAGGCTTTTAAAAAGGGAAAAAAAGAAAAGGTTTTCAAAACCATTGTCAAAATGAGGGTCCAGAAATCAATTTGTAATTATCTGCCAACACAAATCTAAAGGCTTTTTTTGTGATAAGGGTGGTAATACATAGGGCTGTAATGTGAATTATTTCAAAGAATAAAGGACTGATTGTCTTCATGACCTATATAGCTTTTAGTGAGCTTTAAAACAAAATTACATTTTATACTTCTCATGAATGGCTTTCTCCCCCCTTCTTCCCCCCTTAAAAATGCAGGGTTTTTGTCCCATCTAGCAGGCTTTCAGCTTTAAATAGGACTCGGTTTCTTCCAATGTTGATACATTTCGTTCCACCGAAAGTGAAGGCTCTGGCTTTGCAAGAGAGATGACGCCCCCCCTATACAAAGGCTACCTTTTCCAACACATTTAAAAGCACAAATCATATGATCATGTTATTTTTGCAGAGAAGTTCAACATGAGATTTCTTTCTTTTTCTAATGGAAGACTTTTAACATAAAAATACCAAGGATATATAAAATGAATGAATTTAACAAGATATTTTAAAATATGATTGATATCTTATCTGAGGTTAAAATGCACTCAAAATGACTAAAATTGAAGGGAAAAAAAAGTGCAGGGATCAGTATTTGCAAATTGAAGAAGAGGCTACAGCAATGTTTCTGAAGAGCCTGAAGGCCATATCCAGATTGCTGAGCTTAACCACTGAGCTTAACCTAACCTGGGAAGACTTGATATCAACAAAGTAACTCTAATAATCCCACCCAGTGACTATAGTACTTCTCAAGGTGGAGAGTCCTGGTTTCCGATCTTTCCGAGATGCTCAATATATATAACTTTTACATGTCCTCATTCATAAAAATTACAGCGTGTGATACCAGTTGTACTTTCTTATGTAGAGTTGCCTCCACATGCATTTACCTGTATTTATTTGCAACTAGAAAATTGCTTTCCCAGGAGACAAGGTACTTTCAGTGAGCTATTATGTTTAAAAATCAAATATATTACACAATTAATATTGTAAAGCATGTATTTCTATAGAACCATTTAATTTTAGTGAAGTGTAATTGTTATTCTTCTGTTGACTTTATACAAAGGATTCAGAAGAATTAAGCATTACTTTAAGTGTATTAGCCTGAAAGCTTTCCAGATATAGGTAAATAACAGCTCCCTGAGATAAATATATAGAGAGAGATAGATACATATATATAGATAGATAGATATAGATACAGATATATTGCACTTTTGCTAACATTCATACAGGAGTCTGAACTGGAGTACCCATCATAGTAAATGCCACAATTCCCTTGCATTAGCAGGTGAATCATACTTCGAAAATATAAGGAATTCCTTTCCATTTCTAAAACTAACAAAAAACAGTCCCATATTAATCCAGTTATTCTGGAATACTTAGGACAACAGCTATCTAATCAAATCAAAGATTTCTATTGCATGTTTTGTTTCTGCTGACCAACTTTATATACACAGCTTGATCATGAAAAATAAGCAGTTTTATCTGCTTTGATTTCAGAAAGACCAGATAAGTACCTCTTTTGCCGTACATAGTTTTAACCTTTAAAAGAGGTCTTCTAATCTAGTCAGGAATGAGATCATCTTATTCTTGTATCCACTGATTTTTCTGAGAGTTTTTTTGTAGTGTCATACTCTTCCTGCTCATAACACAAGGGCTCACAACATGGGCATTGCCCCTATACTTATATGCTGCCTAGCATTTTCAAGGCCGTATTCAGCAGACCTGCATGAGGTCTTGTAAATTACAAATAAAATTAAAATAGAGTGCCAATAAAGCCTTGCCAACTTTTCTGCAATTGGCAGGCACTGCTCATTTAATAACTTTACTTTTCACTAGAGAGCAAACCTGTCCCCATAAGCCATATGTCTTTTTCTAACATTTGTTCCACTTGAACTTCATTTCTGAAGGGACAATACAGTACATAATGTCACAACAACTCGCTGATGTATTTGCTAGTGCTTCGAGCAAGGTTATCTAGTCTGTTCTCAAATTCCAAATGGCTTCTATTGGGACAAAATGGCTGAAAGAAAGTAAAGTGGAGATCAAAGCTATTTGTCTACTTATTTCCCAGCCTGTGCTAGATGTTATGGTCCAGAGAATAATGGGTAAAAAAAAGAAAAAAAAAAAACACACCGAGTGATTCATCCAATCTATTGCAAAACTTCTTAAGAATCTGTGACAAATTTTATTCTGAATTATGACATCTTTCACGGCAAAAATTACCCAACTTTTACATGTTCAGAAAACAAGTGCAAAAGCAGTGCCAGTTCTGATAGTGCTCTGGTGGCATCTGGTCCCTTGAGAAATGTCATCTCTTGAATATCATCAGAGAGAGCTCTGAAGTTACCCTAAGTGACCCTGCAGACAGAGAGGGTGTAAATCCTCACCTGGAACAAGCGTGAGGATACAACGTGTAGCTCCCAGTTGTTCAACCAAGAAACAGCACCTGGACTTTCAACTAGCCAAGTCTGGCTTCACAGATGCATCCCAGAACTTCCCAAGAAAACTTTCATAAGAAGCTAGAAACACAACTCTCTGTGCTATTAATCAACCTTTATCTTCTGGCCAAAAAATGCAAATGTAACATAATTTAAAAAATGAAAATTTATAATGAAAACAAGAATTACTCATACCACTCCACAGAGGATAAAAGATTTCTCTTTAGATCCCACTCTAATCTAGTTTCAGGGTAATTGCTAAAGAGTTTGAACTATCTTATCTCTCCCTCCTCCGTGTTTATATGCTTAACTTCTTTAAAGCACAGATTGCCTCTAATTTGGTCCGCTGGGATGTCAGTTCTGTCTCAGGTTCCCTCTCCAGTACAAGAGTTTCAAGAGTGTCCCGGGCCTGCCAGTTTGTTCAGTGCCCATTTTAATGATCACGTTCTAAGAAAAGGCCTTCCAGTAACTCAGCACCAAAACGCCCCTCACATTTCCCATGTCACAGGAAACATTCCTGCCTCCTTCCCCGGCCGGTCTCTCAAATTCGTTCCTGCAGCTCTGCGGGAGTGCTCTCCTCAGGTCCTGCTTTCTGCAAAACCGCATTCAAAAAAAGGGTCCCAATCCAGCTCACAGTGTTACAACTTTTAAATCCCATTTTGTTGCCCTATTACCTTTGTTCTCAATGCCTTTTCTGCACTAAATTGTGCAGATTTTTCCTGCTCTACTGTGTTTATTCTGCAGAGCAAAACAATAAATCTTATGGCCTGTAAATATCAAGTTTACACACACTAGACTGTATGCATTATAAGCACTCCTGACATGTAGACTATAGTCTCATTCCCTTTCATTCCTTTTCTAAAGTCGTTACCCCTCAGTGCCTTTGTATAGCCCTCTATTTTCAACATTATTTTCCTGTCTCCCGTGGATGAGAGAGATCAGAAAAACTGCACCTTAGGTGTCCCAGCAAGAGATTGGTAAAAGTTTCTCAACTTATCAACAATTTGCTCCATGGAGCCACCTCAAAGCATAGGAGCAGCAATAAAGTTAGTGGAACATTTTGAAAACACTTGCTCTTTCCTCTGGCTGTATCTACCTCAGTAGGAAATGATTCAAACAATACAGAACAGAAAAGACTAGTAGGTCTGAAAATATATCTTAGGGTTTGGGGTCAAAGCTCCAGTGTCACTTTGGCTTTCTTTTCCTTCGGCGGGTAGTGTGGGGTAGCTCAGCATGCTTGTCACTAACTTCTCACCTCTAAGTCTGCAGTTCATTGTCAGATCAAAACAGATGAACACAAAGGCGGATTCTATCATATGGCTCATGGAGAAAGACCTATTTTTCATCCCTTTTGTACATAACAACCCTTCTGATTACTAGCATTATGTTCAGTGTCTCTTCCCCTTTTTTTTTTTCTTAAGTCTCTGCAGTATTGATTGCTACAGTGGTAACAAAGAGACTTATTCAGGAAGGAAACGGGCAACAGAAAAAAAGCTACTGATAATACAAGAGGGGTTGTAATAATTACCAGTCCTTGCATGAAATTCAAGCATGCAGCCATTTTTGCAGAGTCTATTGATTCCAGAGCAATTTCAAACCGGCAAACTATCGGGACAACAGCTAGTCAGCCCCAGCTCCAGCAGCATCCTCTGTGCATCGATACTACAAAGCAATCTGCCTCAACCATGTAAATGGCAAATACACAGACTCAACCCACCGCAACCCTTATTCTTTCCACTGAACAATTCCGGCAGCAATGTTTCTCCATTTGCAGAGGAAACGCTTTGTCTTTCTCTGCTTTCGTTGCTCTTGACCTGAACCAAGTTGCTCCCCCTCTGACTCAGACACAGCGCTCCAGTGCACTCTCCAGGCACAGCGCTCTCCACAACACTGAAGTGGCCAACAGCATATAGCAACACCTGAGGCAAGTTAAAACAAGATCACACCTCATTAAGTGTTAAGATGACTCACAGCATACTTAGAAAGGGGACATACAACAGTGTATGTGTCCCATCGTACTGTTCTCCTCTGTCTTCCAAGGTTTATTATAAAACTCTGAACAGTCTCACTTTCTGCACTAAAACAGGTGTCTCTCTATGTACCTATCTTTGCCAGGTTCACCTAGCGACTATTTAAGAGCTTTACATTCTTCCTCAAGCAATGCTAATAATATGTTTTGACAACTTGAACTTCATGACAATTATCCCTGCGGCCTCAAAAGAACTTGGTAGCTGGCAATATAACCTCATACTAGAAAAAAAAAAAAAAAAGTTGTCATCAGAGGGCTTTTTCTGGCACAGCTGATTGAGATCCCAAGCAGGCACTGAGAGCACTGACACTGACATTCACTGAACAGGATTTAGGGGGTGATCGGAGCTTCCTGGGCAGGATGTCTGATTTCTCCACTGACCATCTGGGTGGTTTGTGTTTTGGTTTGTGTTGTGTTTTAACTATTCTATTATTTGCTGTTTCCTTAGATTCAGCCAAATGTGAAAGAACAATCTCTCATTACATGTTAGTACTAAGCTTAGCACAAGCGGGATTGATATTCGGGCAAAAATTGACACAGTTTACACTAGTAGCTAAACCAGTGATGGAAGAGAAGGTGCCTTTTCCTTCAACTTCTACTAGGTTTCTGTTATCTTATTCACAGCAAAGTTCTGAACGTCATCCTACATGTCTCAGTTAGAAAATAGATCACACTGGTAAGAATCCTTCTAAATTAATTTAGGATTTGAGTCTTATTTAGCTTAGCTGTTTTCTTGGCTTTCAAAAAATAATAAATTCACATCACATTTTTTCCTTGGATATCCAAGTTTGACAACTTCATACAGCGAGTGCTGACAGATGATTTTTCATCTTCTCATTCAGATATCTTAGACTCTGACACAAAACTTTGGAATCTTTTTTTTTCTTTTTCTTTTTTTTTTTTTTTNTTTTTTTTTTTTTTTTTGATGGGGATTATGAGATTTCTTATTGGTGAAAAATATCACCACGAGATACTAAATTTCAGACAGATATCTGAATATTGTCACTGGAAGATAATGCTCCTGCTGATCAGAAACAGCAAGTAGTCATAGTGGTTCACAGCAATAGCTGAGCTGTTATCAAGTAGGCCAGGCAACAGTAACTCTGACCATGCAAACAACTGCATAAATATGACCCACATGCAGACCACTGAAAAACTAATTGCACTGCATCAATTTTTCCAGAAAACCCCAAGGGCAATGGCCTACAGATCTGTGGGCACACTAGAGCATGATTATTTTCTCTAATGACATCTCCAAATCATGCAGGACATTATCTGTTTTGCTCAATTTCCAGACAAAATAATTTAACCAATATTAATGCAATTTAGAATTGAATGCTCCCACACACAAATGCTTTCCCTCCCCACTCCAACACTCAACAATTTCTTCTTTCCATCTCATTTAAGTGGTGATTTCTATCAAGGCAGTATAGCACACCTGGGGTAATTCCTCAGAGATACTGGCAGATATTTCAGCTTTGGGAATGTAATATGCCTAATGAGACAATTCGATAGCGAGAAAAATAACCTGGAAAAACAACGCCCATAGCTTTGTTGAACTGCAGTTAGGTTTCAGTGGACAACAGCAACTGCTCTAAAGGAGGCAGAGAAAAAGGTTCTATTTGGAAAATACTCTGACAAACAGCCCGCAGAAACCCACTTTCCTACCCATTCACCTAAGAAGAAATGCTGGGTGCACAAGACACCCCGGGAGCTCCAGGCTGCCAGCGGACAGCCAGGCAACCCTTGCAGAAATATCCAGTCCACAGAATATTTCCCCAAACAATGTCTTTCCAATATTAGAATTTCTCACAAAGTAAAAAATCTGTTTTTGAATAGTTCTATCTGTTGTCTTGCAGTGTGCTCTATTTCAAAAGTAGCACCATGACATTCCTTAACTCCTTTACTCTAGGTTAAAATAAAAACAGGGCATTTTGCCACATTACTCAAAGCTGAAGAAAGCAACTAAACATATTAATGAAATCATAACAGCCTTCCCAATGAATGACAATGCAAACGCACAGGGCACTCATGGTCTGACAGTGGCACAATCGATCTCACAAAAATAACATTCAATGCAAGGTTGACTTAATTTTGAACAATGATCAATGTGAGCCTTAAATCACTGTCAGATTTTTATGTCCCTTCTCTCTTTCTATTCCCTTTGCTTAGCTCATAAAGGTCTACTTTAGTTAAAAAAATAAATAAAATCAGTAAATGCAGAATCATGCACACATTCAGTCTGCTACACAGTAGTTTGTATTCTGGGTCTTCACCTTACCCTATTTCACAGGAGCTCCATTCCTTTTAGAATTATATCTTTTAGGTTTGGGGCTCTGAGATAATTTTCTTCTTATTTCTTAAAAAAAAAAATTGGTACTGTATTTGGCATTTCAAACGCAAGTCAAAAATCCGACCTTTCCTTTTATACGCATGCTTCAGTCTTTGGAACTGTACTAAAACTGCAATGTTTAGGTCTGATAATGGAAAATAAGCAAGAAAATAGTCCATCACACTATCTTGTCCTGGAAGCGATCCGGTTTTGGATTTGATCGTACCAGTAAATCTGTGAAAAAAAAAAATGGCATTGAGCAGTTCTTTCATCAGACAATGTATGAGTTTACAGGAAAATCCAGGGAATGTTTCAAAGGAGTTGTTTAGATATATTTACTTTGTTGCCCTGTCCATGGGAAATGACAGAGTTTTTTTCCTGATGCAGATTTCTGTGATTCAGTGCAAGGCATCTAGGCTCAGTGCTGCCTGATGACAGGGTAGGTCTGATGGCCTTCTCTGCTCCTGCTCTGCCCGGGCTTACCCATCACCTTTCAGAAACACAGTCTTGATGTACTCTTAATCACTCCCAACCGTCTGATTAAGTCATAATTTCTTAACTGAGCAAGTAAAGAAGCACTTATATCTAGTTTTGAATTAAGGCTGAAAAAAATATGTATTTTCCAGGTACGTGTTCCTGCAACCAAAGACACTGTCATGAACACAGACACACCTGGGTGCAGAAGCAAAACCTGAAGATGTGACATGCATGTTGGCAGTGCCCAATTACTTTCACCACTGTTGAATGAATGTGATGTTTTATACCTAATGCCATTTTTTTAGCATTTTTGTGAAGTCAATTGGCTTTCTCACAACATATTTTTTCTTAAAATGCATTTATAAATAGCTGCAGAAAAATAATGTATATTATACAATCATTTGTTTGAGAATACCTTGGTAAAATTCACTTACATCCCTTAAGGCAGATTAGATGAACTACTGTACAAAGGTATTGATGATAGATGCAGTAAACGGTTTTAGGTCTGGGAATGTAATCTATGACTAACAGAAACTATTAGTGAAGCAAGGAGGTCATTTCCAGCTCTTAAACAGCACTAACTATCAGTCTATGCCATGTAAATGGGAAGAAAGAGGTTATGTTTTGGAATGCAGAACATTCTGTGGAAAGCAAAAGGGTATGCAGCTGATCAAAGAATCTCCCTGCTGAGCACTTCGCTTCTGCTATGGGCAGTGTAAAGGCTTGAATCAATTATCTAGTAATAACACCCAGATCCTTGGAGACAGAAGAACACCGAGCAGCAGCAAAACTTCTTTTTCAGCATATATATATTTTTTAATCTTCATCTTTTCCTCCTAGTTTAATTTCTCCCAAATCTAATAATTAAAATTCCTTCCTGTGAAGTACGGGGTGATATAGGACTGACTAACTTACCACTCACTTCCCATTTAAAGAACATCCATGGGGAAGCACTCGATGCTAGTGCATGCAATTCTAGCTCAAAAGAGCTAGAGTGCAAAAAGAGTGTTTCAAAGGATAATACAGCATCAATTTAATAATTTAGGAAACATTAAATTCAACAGTTCATCATTCAGTCCTGGACCTGTCCATGGATTCTCTATGGAGACCAGCTGCAAAGGTAGAGATTTCAGAACTTTTTTTTTTTTTTCTTTTTTCTTTTTTAATCTGGGCAGTCTATATGGACCTGGATCATCCATCTTAAAGGCTAGATAACTGCTAGTAAGTAAAAGGCAAAGGAAGCTCTTAAATGTAAATTCTGTATCCTATCAAGCAAAACTGATCCCTAGGGAGAAGGACCAGACAACTTCTGCTTATTGTGAATATGAATGATATTGGCCATCTAAGGGTCCTCTGGACCCCTTTACATAGGAAATTTCACCAGAGGTGAAAAGATTCCCATAGTGAGTTACCAATAAACTCAAAACTCTTTTCCTTTTTTTTCAGAATAGGGAAAACAGCAAGCTTGATGAGTACCCTAACTTTGTGAAATAATTTAATGCATGTAGTTCATGCAGGACTTGTCCAATGACCCAAGACCCTTTTTATTTGTAATGATAAAGATGATGAAATCACTAAAATTAAACAAATCTTAAGTTAATAGGATAAATAGAGTAAACACAAAGCTGACACTGGAAAATCTGATACAAGTTTGGGGTTAGTGTTCGGTATTTTTAATGTACTTAAAATGGCACTGACAAAGATATGTATAAAATAATGAGTACAGAACAGAGCTTTGTAGAGCTTAGTTATCCCAGGAAGAGCACCATGCGGACACAATTCCCAGGAAGAGCACCATGCGGACACAATTACATTGAATCCCATACAAGCTATCTTGTTCAGTACTAAGCAGGATGCAAAGATACAAATGCATATTTTACATTTCTAAGACAAAGAAATCAAGGAATTTTGACTAATTATTGTAACATTACAATTTCTACCTGAAATTTACAAGAGTTGGAGTATGGTGAAAGCTGAATCTAGTGTTATATTGCTAAAAATATTTGTGAATTCATCTTTGTGTCAGCATGAGGAAGGAAGTTCCAGGGCAGCATATAGAATGAAAGCATAGACGTGGTTTAGAGTAATCTGAGCAGTTTTCCTTAAATTATATTTACAGTTTAGGGTAGACATCATCAGATAGCCCCACATCCTCTCCTTCTCTTGCTAGCCTCAGCTCTTCCAAAACACAGCTAAAGTTGATATGAAAAAATAAACAGAGAACCCAAGATGGGTCTTTGTTCAGCAGTAGAAGAAATATATATATGTATCTATCTGTATATCTATGTACATAGGTCTACATATGTATATTTATATTCCTCCACCTCCCTTCAGCAAGCACCAGGCTTGGTCCTAGCAGAGCACACACCAGGAGGAGCTTTTCTAGATGGGCAGCAGGATTTTGTTGTGAGAGCAACCAGGATGCCAACTAGCCCTTTTTTTTTCTTTTTTTTTCTTTTTTTTTTAATTCCTATAGCAGCTATAGCTACATATTAGAGCTGCATGATTATCTTTTCAGGAAATAACAAGGTCAGTGCCCTTCGTGCTGAATCTCTGGGCCCCATCGCACCCGAGAACCGATGTGCCTGCCTAATGCAGCCATCCTTCATTATGAAAGTCGGGGGCTTGTTCATCATTTAAGATTGATTTCTGCAACAGAATGTGGAAGGACTTTTGAAAGCAAAACCTAGGTTGAAAGTTTCCCATAACAACCATGGCAATAGCATCAATGCCCTTCTAAAAAAAGACTCAATATCCAAAGTAAAATTCATCATTGTACTTAAAAAATTTACAGAAACATGAATTTGTTTCCATTATTCAGCACAGGACCATTTATAGTCTTTAGCATGGATAGTTTTTTCAAACCAGCATAATGCTATTTACCACTTCCTTCTCACAATGACAGGTCATTTTGAATGCTTGCCCATTCCTGCCTGTATCTGCTGCTTTTGACACTAGACACATATTTTAACAGAATTTCTAAAAGGGCTGTTTGAAAGAGGGTAACCTGACAGGAAGAAAATGTTACTAAAAATCTTTCAAAACACTCTCTATGCAAAAATCTGTTCTATAGACACACCAAATCTACTCATGCTGTTACAGCTTCCAGTAAAAATGAAAAACAGGGAAAGAGAAAATATGAGAAATCATTTGTGGAGAGAAAGTTTACAGAATACCAGAAGCTAATAAAAAATTTATCTTTAAAAAGTAATCACATTCTCCATTATTAAATATGTTATTGCATATCATGGTAAATAGCTTATAGTGAAAACATTTTGAAATAGAAAATATCCTATTTGGTTTCACTTCAGATATATTTTTGGTGTTAGGAAAATGAAAAGAATAAAGCAATTTCTACAGAGAATGAAAAATAAGCTGTTAGCTAGACTTTCAAAATATTACTAAATCAAGAAGAATTAAATGTAAAATAATTTGTATTACTGTTAACAACCACTTTGAGTATGAAAGGTCTGGAAAATTATTGCTTTTTTTTTTTTTTTTTTTTTTTTAACTGAGATTAATCTGTTGCCCTGTGTGGGCTGCAGTACAGTGCCTGTCTGATAGCATAAAGCAAAAGTGAACATCTGATAAGGACAATGATTAAATAAGTATCATGGATTTTATATGGATGTGGGAGGAATTTAGGAAAGAAAATTGTCCAGATTAAATTTGTGTCAGTCACTGAAATTTATATTCTTTTTGCAAAAAGTGTCTGTCATCTTTAAAATCCAGAGGAGATCAAGGCATTATATTCCACTGTGGCATCTGTGCTTGAAACAGCACACTCCTCTTTAGAGCTATGCTGAATTATTGGTTTAATGTTTAAATAGACTCAGAAAGAGGAAAAAAAAGATAAAAAGGAACCGCAACATAAGAATTGCTTTGTACAGCATCTTCAGTTTTTCAATGGTGATTTTCCATTCAAAAATTGATTATAACCAACTTTAATAATTAACTATTGTATTTTCATTGATTTGACTTGTTCAGAATTGTATCAGAACTACAGTTCCATAAAAACAATTATATTTCCTTTTCCATATTAAAAATATATACATATCCAACACTGTTGTATCTCTTTTTATCAGTGCAAGTGATTTTTAGTATTCCATGCTGTTTTGGGAGTTCTCCTTTTTCCCCCCCTTAAGAAATTATGACACTTTTTGGTTTTGACATATTGCTCAATACTTAACAAGAAGCTCACCAGAAAATAAATCCATAGTTGTTTTCATGACAGCAAATTACACGCCAAAGTGTGACATTTAAATGCTGAATTTTAATGGCTTGTCAGCAGAAGTGAAATGCATTTAAAAAAATTAATATGTGAGAGAACAATGTGTCTGTCTATAAAATAATTCTGTTCCTAGTAGACATGAATGGTAAATACGGTGTCAAATGTACTCTATTTCTCAAAGCACATCTTTATTTAGCAAGAAAGGAACTACATAAGTAGGGGGTTAAATTCTTCTCTTCCCCTGACACAGTGGTTCTCTGCTGCAGTCATGCTGGTTGGGAAACACCTACCAAAACCCATCTCCAGGAGGGCTGCGCATGCAGGACAGTTTGAGCACAGGCAATGAAAGAAGAACTGGGCAGCCTGGGGACAGGAGCACTGTCCTCCCCCTCTTACAAGCAGTTGTGACTGTCACTTTCTGGCTACCTAGTCAGTTCTTCAGAAAGAGAGTAAATTAAAGACATAATTGATCAAAAATCTTCTAAATACATTCACTCAGATTCAACATTTACATCAACAGAATTTTCACTTGCTACCGGTAGTCACTCATGTTAAGTAAAATGTTCCTGTAAGTTAAAAATAGCAGTAGAAATACCCTTTTCCTTCTGTACTAAGTAATGACTTAGCTATATCCCTGGAAGGTACTTCAGTATCTTTGGATTTTTTAATAATAGTCTGTAAAAAGGTGTAATGAGCAATATGGCCACATTCCCAGATTAATAAATATTTTCCAACAAAGCAAGAATAGAGAACATTCTTCACAATGTTCTCCAGCCCTTAACAATGTGTGGGAATATCAAATGAATATGATAAAAATTTAACTGTTGAAAATGCAAATTTGTAGAAATAAAACAGAACAATCTCTGTCTATATGTTTGCACAAAGAACTTAATTCTGTTATCTTAAGGAGAAAAAAAAAACACCTCTCAATGTGTGGCTATGCCAATGAAAGAGTTGAGAAGCACAAGAAGGATGTTACTATTACTATTAACTATAAAATGTGGCAATGGCAATGATTAAAGATATGGAAAACATTTGTATGAAGAAAGATTGGAACAACTCTTCTTAGCTTTGGGGAGAGAAGGAAAGAAAAGTAGGAGGAAACATTATACCAGTTACAAAGGGGAAAGTAAATTATCTCAGAATATAAGAATATGAATGCAGCATATTTTCAACAAATAGTGGAACTAACAAAATCCTTATTCCTAGAGGTTCATGTTCTGTATCCCCGGAAATACCAGTTGCCTCCAACTATTCTTTGCTGCCTTCTCCTGCAATTCTGCTGTGTCCTCCTCCTGCCACCAGGGCTTCTCTAGTTCTCACATTCAGCAAGTTTATTCCGGAGACTTGCATTCTGCTTATTATCACTATAAAACATTTCTTCCTTTGATAGATATTATCTTAACACTCATCATGCTCATGATGACAACTACTTAGTTTCAATCCCACTGAAGAAAAAACAAATACTAAACTGCCTTCTTATCTTGTCACACATATTTGTGGGAGAAAGACTCATAAAATCTTTCAGACTATCCATACAGTGACTTTTTAGAAGCATTCAGAGTGCATACCTTGTCCTGAAGTCATCAGGAAAACAAGTTATTTACAACTATTGGGCAGAATTATTAAAAACAGCTTTGCCTTATTAAGCAGCCTGACAGAAATGTCTTCGCTACCACTTCCAAAAATGTTTAGAGAGCCCATTGCTGTATGGTAACATAAACACAGGCAGTTCAGTTGTGAGGATGAAGTGTTGTCAATACAGTGACATTAGCAAGCACTCTTGATTTTCTCCAGCTAAACATTATTAAACAATTAGTTTAATACACTGAAACACTTTTACCATTGTAAGTGGTAGTATGGAATCCATAACAGGACGGTAATAAGGCTGGTGCATTGAATTTTCCCCATTACAATACATAGCTAAATTTTTCATTTTCTCCTGAACTTTCAATGGAAGGAAAAACAACAGCCATGGAATCCAGATAAACCCTACTGATTTCCTCTCACCAACTATTTTGGAAAGTACAGAAACAAACATTTTGGCAAAAATACCTTTGTATTTATGATACTTGAGGTATCTCCTATTCTGGCTTAAAGTCGTAAATTTAAGCCATGGCATTCAAAGACATATCACCCTTTCCTTATCTCTGTCCACTATAGCAAGGCTGCTGCTGCAGCAAAATTACTGCCTATATGCTGACTAGCACTGTCTCATAGCTTTCTTATACAGGTCTTATGGCCTTCAAGTGCCCATCGGATGTCCTTTAACTCATGGGTTCAAGTGGTGAAACCAAAGAATAGGATAACAGTTCTTCATAACATTTTGGAAGGTGTTTTAACCTACATATTATTGCCAACATGGTGTTGTGCATAAGGGACAAGAATAGCAGCAATGATTTTTTTTTATTGAAACTTTTTTCACTTTATTCTCTAGCACTGAATTTATAGTTTTCCCTAGAGAAGTGATAAGATATTCGCATCCCATCATTATAGCTGCATGAGCAGTGCTCTCTATAGCCAATATCAGTCACACCACCTGTTCTTCTAGAAAGCAGATAGTGCAAACTGGTCATCTTATGCTTTGACCTGGAGAATCAGAGCTGGATGTTGAACACTTACTCTACCTCCTTTGTTTTCAATTATGCCATATAACAGAAGAAGTTATAAACATTTACAAACTATCACTTTTACCTATTTTGTGCCCCCTCCGCAATTCTTCCGATATTGATTCTTTCAACAATACAGAGAGATTTTATTTCTATCCCGAATCTGTGTCTCTTCTAGCTTTTGATCCAACAGCAGTGGCTGTGGCCCAGCAAGCACTAGGTCACTTGGAAATGCCTTTAAGTTATTTCTGTTGTATAATGCTCAGAGCAAACATCTATCAAAGCAGCTTTCACTACCTCTGAGCCATTATGCTAAACCAGCTTGGTGACAATGGAAGGCTTAGACTTCACATAATCCTAGCAAGTACACAACAAAAAAGATGAATATGAAGAAGACTAAATGGTTTAAATCCCTCAGGCACTACTGATTTTCTATAAAATCTCAGCTAATTAGTAAAGGCTATGTCCAAAAACATAACTAAGCATCTAATATAGGTAGATATGTTGCTACTGAAATCAATATAAATATAAATAAGAACATCTCTCTGTGAACCCAACCATTTATTCCTATATGTCCCACTTCTAAAAGGAGAATAGCATTAATGCATTATCTATCAGAAGAAGACCTGTGAGAATAAAAACAATGAAAATTAGGAGGGGCTAAGATTTCAGTCTAATAGGAAATAAAAACATGATAAAGGGGAGAAATTCTTAAAGTGTGGGAGAAAAAAATAAAAACATCAGTGGACTCAGTGATGTATTAGTCTCGAGTGTAAATCTCAAATATGAAATAAGGATTCTAATTCAAGCATTGTGGTTTTTGCTGCTCTTGCTGCATGGGATATGCAGCTCTGAATCCTCCCGTAGATGCAAGCTGTATGCAACACAGCAAATCCTGAACCTTTTAAATCTTTGACAGTTACGATTTTTACATAAGTTGTAACATTAAGCTCAACTGCTCTGAGTCATGTTTATGCTGCCTCATTCAGATGAGAGGCTGCCTGTTCAGATGGAACCCAGGAGCAAAACAGCCAAGCCAATTCTGTCTCACTTTACGTGCCTAACATGTCGGCATCATGTTTTGGGAGGGTTCTGGAATATTTTTGAGATGTCTCAGAAGAAGAGAAAGGTCTTAACCATGTCCTTCCTCAGCCCAAATATGCAACTCTTCCATCTAGATGTTTATGCTGCTCTTGGACAGCATAAACTGAACGGGTGTCACTTTATGTCATGTCTCTTAGCAGAGATGAGGCAGAGTTTGTCAATAGCGCAGCCAAGGCTCAAAAATTCATAAGGTAAAATCTGATGAAAAAGTTTTTAAAAGAGCGCCTACTAAAAGCCTAGTTCACAAGCCTCTATAGGTTGCCAACGTTCTAGAGTGTGGGTGGATTACTCAACAGTATCTTAAAAGGGCAGCTTGTCCAAAATAACTCCACAAAAACGCCAGACAACATACTGGTAAAAAACAAGGGGAAAATAAAGCAGATCTTGGTAGACTTTTGGGGAATAGCATATATAGACCACGGGCACTTTTTCTAGTAGAATCAAAACATTATTTTTATGCTACTATTAAAGTTCCAGAACAACTTGTCCCCTGTTGCCAGCCTTGACATTTCTTCCACACAGAAAGAAAAATACAGACCAAAAATCTCGTATATTTTTGAAAAAATTAATGTAAATTCATTATAAAACCTTCAAAATGAAACTTGACCTCAAAGGCAGCAATGAAAGATGGGACCAACAGCAAGGCTTCAATGGGGACAGAATTTCTTAGTAATTAACAACAATGTAAGAAATTAAAGGGTAAATGGACTTATTAGACTATCTGCTAAGTTTACTGTCCATACCGAAACAGCTTGTCTGACAGTCAAATGATGTATCATATGGCATAGTCACTCAGAATCCCAAAGCTGTCCATCTTTAGAGGATGTAGCATTTCTCAGTGAAAAATAAGCCAACACACAGATTTCAAGGCAGATGGGATGCCAGCTTCCAGGAACTCAGTTTGCAGAAGATTAAGGGACAAATAATTGGTTCTTTTCCACAGCTGGATTGCAGTTAATCCTCAGGTGCCAAAACAGAATTGAAAGGAATCCATGGCAGATACTTTTTTGGTCTTAAACTTTTCTGTACTTTTCCACATCGTCATCATTTCAGCAAAATCAGTCCATCTGTTTTGCTACCCAAACCAGAAGGTGCTGATGTTTTCCTTTTCCATTAAAAGCACAAACACATGATGTATGAAAAATTCATAATGAGAAACAGTGGTGATACAGCCAAAGTAACAAAACAGAAAACATCATGGAAATCTTTACGTGACATCCTGAAAAATCAGAAAGCAACAGGGACTCAAAATTGTGCTGCTGTTGTGAAGACCTAAATCAAACTGCCTAGAAAACACCTCACATGACTTTTGCCATTTAGAAATCTGACCCCACAAAACAGTTAGTTCCTTTATAAGGAAAACTTATCTTTATTTCTGATAGACCAACACAATTAGGATAAAAATAGTAGATCCAGGTCACATCTGTGCCATACTGCAGCAATTAGAAGCAAGGAGAAGGTGGGATGGTGCAGAAGAAAGCGGACAAGGCAGGGCCTGTAGTTCTCTCTCGGGGCTCTGGCTCTAGCGCAATGTTTGCCTTGCAAAGGCAGCAATGTTTCCAACTGTGGCACTACATCAGAATAATGCAGGGTCTTTTGAGGGATGCCAAGGAGTGTTCACAAAGAGCTTTAGAAGTCCCGGATGAAAGAGGAAAATGTTAACTATGGCAGAAGTTACTTCAATGAAAAACAAGACAGCTATCCCAGGAATGTGCTATATGATTTTCTTGAGATAACACATGATCATTATGCACAGAATAATAAGGGCTGGGTTTTTTTGGTTGGTTGTTTTACTTTTTTGTTGTTGTTATTTTTTTTTTTTTTCTAGAAAATAAGGGAATATTCCAGAAGATGTTTCTGATACTCATAGACTGAATTTCAGAGAGAGACTGAATCTCACTGATCTACAGAAGACTTCTAAGGGAATATTATCTATGCTGGCTAGATGACATTATTGCCTATCTTCCTATTCTATCATAGGTTATGATTTTTTTGCTTCAATACTAGTATTTTAGTTGCTTCTACAGAATTTTTTCCTTAGTAATATGCAAGAGTTGTGAGAAGCAACGCAAGCGAAATGCTTCTTCTCTAGTTGCTGTACATCTTGTACTCTTTCCCTAAATATTTGCTATTGTGAGAGAGGATATTCAACCTGATGAACCACTGCAGTGACCCAGTGTGGCACTTCTTTTACTTCTTTTTTTTTTACTTCTTTTTTTTTTTACTTCTTTTTTTTTTTTATTTATTTTTTTACTTCTTTTACTTCTTTTTACTTCTTTATCATTTACCAGTCCTCAGCAATGTCTCTGTACCTCTGCTAAGAGGATAAAACAGATTATCACTTCTGGAGTGTTTCTTTCAATCTTCAGAAATATATTGGTAGGACTATTGGCAAACACCTTCAAAGTGAACACTGGAACAGCAGTGAAAATTCAAAATGGCATTTTGCTGCAGCAGAGTAATAACAATAAAAGCTTTTTTCTGAAACAAAACAAACAAACAAAAAATAGTTATAAGATGGGGCTCCATTTCCCAGCAGGTAAATATTTCTGGATCTTGCAGGCATCTTCACACTCCACTGACAAAATCAAGTTTTCAGCCTGGTTTGCCAATTCATAACAACAAGTTGGATTTTCTTGTGCATTCGGTGTTAAGTAGGGAGTAAAAAAAAAGCAAAAGTAAAAAAAAAGGAACCAGCATTCTTGCAGGACAAAGACTCTCTCTACTCTTATTGCAGGTCAAGTTTGCAAAGCTCAGAGTTACAACCTCTGCATGAAATGATAGGCAATGTGAAAAAAATAGCCAAAGTCCCATTGGTCCTTCATCTGTAACTTGTAAACAAGGGATTACAGAAGCTGACAATGCTGGTTTCAAAACTGTAAAGCTACGAGTTACAAAATAATTACTTATACAAAAAAGCCATGTAATTTGAATGGTGCTACATAAACACAGTTCTGATGGGATGAATAGAGGTAACTCACTGGCAATGTGCATGGCTCTACTACACTGATGAAAATCAGTTTCCTTCTGTCATTGTGTCCTATAAATACACAAATGCTCTGCAATATATTTCGCTGTCTAACTCAGGGAAAGAAATCTGAACAATTCTGCAGTCTAGAGATGTAAGATCCACTTTATTTTGATCTAAAAATTCTTAAATTTCTTATTTATAGCAGTTAAAGGAAGCATTTCACATTTCTTAAAGAATGTAAACATTACTTTTGTGAGAATAGACTGCACTTCATATGAGAGCTAAACCTAGAAAGGCTGAACATAAATATATTAATCAGCATGACAGCAGAGCAGATTGTTGATTATTCTCTATATACCTGTGACTCAACCTCAGGCCAATATTTTTTCTTTGAAAAGTAGACACAGGCACCTGACGAATCCTCAAAAAGTAGAAAGAGCACATGGAAAATTTCAGATCCATTATTCAGAGCATTGAGTGATTCAGCAAACATATCACCATAAAGAAAATTATAACTCCCTACTACCATGTTTAATGGACATTGCAGCCTCAGGATATTTCTCCCACTGCAGAACTGGTGATACTGCGCACTCAGGGCTCGAGGATTATGGTTTAATCCAGCTTTCTGGAATTCAGTTTCCTGCAGTGCAGAAGTCTTTAAATTAATATGTATGCTCTACCTGCTGCTTTGTCTTTATTACACTAGGAAATTTGCAGCATCTCGACTGAGTGATGCATCATAGTGCATCATAGCTCTGACTTTTTCTTACAAAAAAAATAAACCTTCACCTGGCTTCTTATACCATGCCTATAATTAACCATGAGAGAAACTCACCACACCTGAACATCTAGGTATATTATCAGGGGATGGCAGGCACACAGTAATAAATTTATCCAGATATATTTTTTAAATTAATTTTCAGGTGGAAAGCTATCTCTAAAGCAAAGCAGGTAAAACAACATCTTTAAATATATATATATAAAATAAGATCAGTGAAAAAAAATAAAAAGCTATTATACTGTATAGTGGCTTATTCTTAATGCAAAACCTCTTTATGCCATTAGCCATCAGTAGCTTAGTAACAAAAAGACATTGATCTAATAATGTGCTTCTTTCCAGATTAACTATCTTTAAAATAAAAATGCTGCAGAAATGTAAAGGAAGAGGTTGTTGTCCTAGTTGTCAATTATCAATGTGGGAAACCAAGAGACTATTAATTCTCATTCTTTGATGTCTCAAACCCTAGATGTCCTGCCATTATAAAAGACTCATCTGGAAAAATCAGTTGCATTAGCAGATCCCCCAAGCCTTCCCAACTTGTCAGCACAGAACCTCCAGAAAATATGTATGTTTGTTTTTTTTTTTTTTCCAAGTGTGCCTTGATTTCACCGTCCTACACTTGTACTTCTGAATATTTTTGTTCTCATTTTTTTTGAACTCTTGAAAAAGAAAAAGAAAAATAAAGAGAAATACCCGAAAATAATCATGTACGACAGAATGTACAAAACCAATGTCATTTCAGTCTGGGCATCATCCGCCTTCAGCTGCAACTGGCTCAGATAACTGTGGGTGAAAGTCTGGAAAATGGTAGATTTTATTATAGAAATTGATGTTTTCAGTAGCCTTATCAAGGAGTGGCTAATGCAGAAAGAGAGGCTGGTATTGTATTTTCAAATTACTGGAAGAGGACCAAAAAAGGTTCCAGTTCTACTTTGTTTTTTAGTGGGAAAATCTGTTTAGTGCGCAATTTGGCTTTTCAGAAATCTGTCACTAAAGCATTTGCACAAACTACAAAGTTTAGCTATATTTACTATAACAGTTTTTACCCAAAACAATATTAACTATTCTGACTTATAAGAGTATCAGAACATAATCAACATGAAACTTGGGATACTGCCTAATTTTAAATCATCATTATTAAGAAAATAATATTATGTGATATGGAGTCCCTAGAAAACAAAAGCCATGTAACCAGGTATATCTTGTCTCTAGTTTAAAGACAAGTGATGAATTACAAAACAACAGAATTTTTTAGGTTCTTAGAATTTACTCAAGGCTAAAAAACGAACTTGCTTCCAATGAAGGCAAGTTCATATCATGTCAGGAAAGGGCCCATAACACCAGCCTGTCAAACTGAAGCTCAAGATAAAACCAGGATCTCTTCTAGCATGAGCTGCACAAATAAATAAATAAATAAATAAAGGCAAAATAGCACAGCAGGATTAGAAATTGCCTGAGCACCTGTTATTCAACAAAGGTCAGAGTTTGAGAACTGATTAGTTTATGTTGCTACAGGGATAACTGCTGAGCACCCAGTGGATTTCAGCAAAATAATTAAAATGTTGCAAGATTACAGGCCAGAGCAAACTGTAGCAAAGTTTATTTTTTTCAACGACCCTGCTTGGGAATTTGAAATTATTTTTCTCCACGTTCTGCTTAATCTGTATGATACTACTAATGCAGCATCAGAAGATACTTATGCTTAAAGTACGACTTAGCTCTTCTGAATGCCTCTCCACAGGGCCCAAAACATGACTGAACATCAATATTAAACACTGAACAAGGTGGATAGGAAAACATTCATGCGACCAACTGAAATAGCAAGGGTATGTGGCTGAGGACCTCCTCATCGGTGCAGAGCTGAGCAATACGGTCAGTGAAATCTCCGATATGATTCACTTCATCCTACAGTTGTCTAAAATTACATGGATGAATCACACTCTGAAGGTGCCAGTTCCTCTCCTGATTATAAAGAGAGCCCAGTGGAGGTAGACTGTAGAACTACAGCTGCAGATGTCAGGGCTGAGCGAGACGACTCCATCCAAACAGCCAAAACATCCATTTTCAACGCAGCTATAGCGGCATCCGGCCAGGGTGGCAAAGGGCTTGAAAGGCTTTCTTGGGAACCCCTTCACCAAGATTTGGAGAGTGAGGAGGGTTAAAACTTTGCAAATTTTGCAAAAAAAAATGCCCTTAAAATTGTTTGAGTGCCAAAATGGAGCCAGGAGGGCAAATCTGAACCTATTCTCAAGAGAGTTGCTAAGAGCAATTGAATGAAGTGCTCCCTCTGCACAACATGTGTGGTGATCTGGGACTCGAATCACTAGTCTCCTTCACGTGGTCGAACCAAGTGGCATAAGGAACAGCACCTGCTTGTTCAAAAGAAGAGAGTACATGTGTGAGAGTTAGCTACTAGCCTAAGAGTAAGAGTTGAGTGTCATCTCTTTGCCAAGTTCAGGGGAGAAAAGTTAGTCACCAGGAGCCTGGAAGGAGGTGAAGAGCAGAGCTGCAGGAGGAGCGGGCCGGAGGCACAGGCCAGCAGAGATAAGGGTAAGGTCACGCGCGAGAAACAGCAGAGATACTCTGCACAGGTTGTTAAGTTACCCTTCACTAGAAAGCCAGTGAGTGGGGTTGCTGAAATATAAGCTACACGTTTTTGAACAGCTGGTTTATATGTTCATATACACTTATGGTTATATAGGGAGAAAGAATGGAGATGCATTTAACTTCATCCAGTGCCATGTCAGTTAATGCTTAAACTCAGTGCTTGGCTGAAGTTTTTTAGCGTAATATAGAAAGGAAATCTGTTTTTTGGGGAGTTTTTTGTTTGTTCTTTTTTTTTTTTTTTTTCTTCCCTAAAACTGATGAATGCAGTAGTGAAGATGAAACTTTCCAATTATTCAGAAAGATTTCAGACATACAGGTAAGTGACCAATTTTATCTAAGATCTTACTGAAACGTGAAGTGGGATTTCTTTTATAACAAGTGCTGAAGTTGAGCACTTAATTAGACTGCCAAATCTAGGAGGAGCAAAAGTAGATTAAACTTTGGACATTTTCACACAGTGATCAGACACTGCAGTGCAAAGGAAAGATAAGATCATCATAACTAATCTAAGTTTTAATTAAAATTCAAAAGCAGACAGTTTTTTTGCTGCCCACAAGGGGAAAATGCTCGGTTCCACACAGTGGGGTTGAGACATAGTTTTCTTAATTCTGAACTGAATTTGGCATCTAGTTTTTCTAATGTTATTCTCTGCCCAAGGAAAAACCTCCCACTTCGAGCAACTCATGGACACATTCTGTTTTTATTTATTTACCAGTGGAATTGCCTTGTACAATAATAAGATAGTGTTAAGACCTTTTCATTGCTGAGGAACAGTATCCTAATCTTTCAATGAGTGTATCAGTTTAGGGGTGTTCACTTTTCTCCTCTCAAGCCTACAACGACTGATGAATGATTATTCTCCTGGAAGGAAAAGGAACACCTTACCCCGGTCCCTCAAACAAACACACACCAATGATTTTCAAGTGAATACTGGTGCTGATGACAGAGATAAAACTCAAAACATAAGCTAATGCATTTTCATTCCTATATAGAGTTATTTAATTTATTCATGATGATTTCATTATGTGTAAGTTTAACCCTTCGTCTCTTTGCAAATTGTTTCTATGACTCCATAAAGGTTTTCATTATTCCTAAGTATTTTACAGAGTGTTCGTATGAACAATGATAAACTTAATGACTTTTTTTGTCCTTATTTCTTTTTCCCACTGTGAGTGACTGTCCCAAGTCACATAAAAATTACTTTGGCAAATACTTTAAGCACATGTTGCTGCCTCATTAAAGTTAACATACGTAGATGTTCCTTCTGGAATTAAGATAAACAGATAATAAACTTATGAGGTTATAAATTAATGAATGAAGAGTATTAAATATTGTTGAAAACTGTTTAAGCTCCTTAAAGAGAAGAAAATAAAGATTCAGAAAAGCTTCATAGGGCACAGCTCTTCTGTTTAATAGACAATGCTATGACCTGCTGATTCCACAGCAATAGTAAGGACTTCCTCCAGATGGTGGACCTCAATGGTGTCCTTGCAACTGAGATTTCAGGTGGTAGAAAAAGTAGCAGATGAGAAAAGGCAGAGTCTTCTTCCAGAATTATATCTTGTGCATATAGTTATATTGTTGTTCGAAAAGGAAAGCAGGATTTTTATTAACAGACCTATCTCATGACGATTTACAAATCAAAAATGTTATGTGGCTGAACAAAATGACTGTCTGACATTTTGATCATATATAGTTTTAATTTGGGTATTTTGCTTTCTTACATTTTTGTTTTGTTTTGAGCGTATTTATTTTACCTTGCTTTGCAGTTTGGGCTAGTATCAGACTTCCACTAATGAAACCTAGTAACTAGGATCTGAATGAAAAGCTTGATATTTGATGCTATCTGGAGTGTCAGGAAATAAAATGTATTATCAGAAGTGACTATATCTCTGTTTTACAGTCTATCTGGAGAGACCAGAAACTCATCAAGCTATTTAAAGAAGCTGAGCCGGAGTGCTAAAATCTTTTCGCTTGCCTACCCTCCTGCTAATAGGAAATAAGGGGGGAAAGGGAATAAAACAGCCTCTGTTTTAAATGCATAAGCCACTCTCAGAAGTAAAGGAGAAAAATAACATTCCTCAACTTACTACTTATTTATATTCAAAGAAATGACTATTAAAGAGGCAAAATGGCCCAAGGAGTGTCTCTTCGCTTTCCTTCCTGGCATGCTACAAACAAAACAGAAATGATCCTTTTAGTCCATAACAGGCAATGCTGGGTGGGCAGCAGTTAGGGAAACTTCTTCCGTAAAATACTTGTTGGTCTCAGAAAATTCAGCACATCATGAAGTTCAACAAGGGCAAGTGCAAGGTCCTGCACTTGGGGAAGAATAACCCCAGTCACCAGTACAGGCTGGGGACTGACCTGCTGGAGAGCAGCTCTGCAGAGAGGGACCTGGGCGTCATGGGGGATGACAAGTTGACCATGAGGCAGCAGTGCCCTCGTGGCCAAGAAGGCCAATGGGATCCTCGGGTGCA
>VZSV01000002.1:10952260-11015171 GCA_013398735.1 Nothocercus julius | reverse complement strand
GCTGTAGGTGACCCTGCGTGTGCAGGGGGGTTGGACTAGATGATCTCTAGAGGTCCCTTCCAGCCTTAAGCATTCCATGATTCTACGATCATATGATACTGTGACCAGTTTCAAGTTATGCAATTGGGTTTTTGTAGAAACACGAGTGGGTGCTGTCTGGGACTTTCTTTATATTGACTTACACCCTAGCTAAAACAGACCTTTGTTCACCATGGCAGTTTCTTAACATTCAAGGGCATCAGGAAAATTCTGAGGACTCACCCGTCACAGGCACTGTGAGGAAAAGAAACACAATTAAGCAAAACTCTGATAAAGGAATTCAATTAATTGGCCAAGGTCAAATTTTATATGTGTTCATATTGTAACATTTTAATTTGTGGCAGCAGTGACATCATGCAGTGTGATGGATCTATAAGGGTATGTGGTGCTCTGAGGACCAGGCCTGGGGGGCACTGATTCCAACCTGTTGCTGCTGTTCAGCTGGCTGCAATCAGATGGAGAGAAAACCTACAGACTTTCTCCTTCCACCTAAGTGTCTTTTTACTTAAAAGCACCCTGAGCTCCTTCACATGTTTCTAGTATGATTATCTCAGCTCAATTCACCGTTACTTCTGGGCTTCTCCTGGCCTTGTCTGGTGTCATCCCCTCCTTGCAGTTTGCTGCAGTGCCTATAGCTCCTCTCCATCTGTCCTAGACAGAGTTTCTGGGCTGCCAGCAGGGTAAAACGCAGCCTGGGCATGACCGGATTCAAAACAGATAGTAAAAATTACCTGGTGGATGTACGTGACAGCCAGGTGCTTCTAAACAAATAGTAACATTTGCCTTATCTGCAGTAGTGATACTCTTTCTCTTCTTCAGATAGGATTTTCACAAATGTTATTATATATAAAATCCACACATTTTCTCAAAAACTGTTGAAACTTGGAAAAGGGGAAAAACTACTAGAAAGAAGAGTGACATATGGACAGATATTGCTTCCATCCCTACCAGTAGTTTTTTCACACAAAGAAAAGAAGAAATAGAGGCAAATGCTAAGCAGTATCTGAAAAGCTTTAACATATCTTTCTAGGAAAATATCAAACAACTGGAAGATGCTCAGGCAGGAATTTTGTCTCTTAACAAAAGCTAGGGGAGCTATAAAAAATGAAAGGAACAAAAGATAACTTTTAAAAATACTGCAGAATCAGCAGCCCTACATTTTATTTCTGAGTCAGAGGTTCTGCATTGTGAAGTAGCCTACAGTAAAAATAAGGAAAAGGAAATTAATTATCTGACCATGCTACAGAAATCTGAAAGATACTGCACTCCAAAAACCCACAAAACCCAAACTGAAAAAGAAATAGCTGAATAGCTATCAGCTATCTATGGCAAGTCAAACAGAGGAGGAACATTCAAAGACTTCCTAAAGATTGGAAACACTTCAGTAAAATATTCACAGGAAGGTCTGTCAAATCCCTAATTAGAAACCAGACAGTAAAAAAAAGAGTCAAACTGGAGAAAAGACAGTTACACAATTTTAACACTCTGCTAGTCTCCAAAAGAGAAACAGAGCAATGGAAAACTGCTAGGGAATGGAGGGCACTATTACCAAGAGCTGTGCTTGTCTAAACATGATCCTATACATATGTGTACGGACTGAACACATGGGGAAACTTCTAAACTGCAATGAGTGTGCGAAGAACCAGCATGAAAGACAGCAAAAGTGGAATAAAATCAGGGATTTAATAGCACCCAGCCTTTGTACAGAACAGCTACATCTGTCAGAGGGAAAAAAAAAAGTATATATATATTCTCTGTGTAGAAAAGGGAACAAAATCCTTTGTGGGAATTTGTGCTGATGACTAGAAACAAGGCAAAGCTTAAATCATAACATAGTGTACTGTAAGGGTACACCATTTACCTATTGAGGTTTTGTATGAGTAAGATGAAAAAGGAAAACACGGTTTTGAAAAGGCAAGCCTAAAGGTTTCAGAATTTACAGTATCTATTATAAAGCTAAAAGTATGTCAAACACTAGGTCTCATTAAAAGGGCTGATTTCATAGAAGTATGTGAGGCCATGTAAGCAGAGATAAAAGCTATAGATGAAAAAAAAATGCAATTAATATAGAAATAGAAAAGGAACATAAACTTCCCAGTAAGAAGACAAATTCGACAAATAGTGCTTAGCAAAAAGCCCTGGTAGTGCAGTGACAAATAGCAGTCTGACGTTGACTATGCAAATGTGCTATACAGAATTCTAGATTAATGGTCCAAAATGGCATAATTAGTTTGGATATGCTAGGTTGTTATTCACAATTTCCAAAAGTAGCATTACAGCTGCTAAAGAAGTAATCTCATGCTTGAATTGATATTTGCTGACATTTCAAATGTGGTGACAGCTGATAATGAACTCTAGTTTGATTGCTGTGATTTTAAGTGTTTTTCAAAACATTTTAGGTACCCATATCACTTGGAGTCCAGTCTATTCACAGTCCAGTGGTCTTGTGGAAGGTGCTAATTTTTTAAAATATGATATAAGGGAATAGGAATGAAGTTCAGATCTGCATGCGGCACCATTAATGGAGCAGCATATTAATGAATAACCTGAATATGAATATGAATAACCTGAATAGGAAGACTGTTCATATTTCTGTTCAGCTATTGTTCAGTCTAACGCTGAGAACAAGGCCATCCAGAGAAAGCCTGTAGAGCTCATTCAGTGAAGTCCTAAAGGACCAAGAGGAGACATCTCTACCTTCTTCAACAGAAGGAGGAAGCAGACAGACTCCAGATTTCGAAGATAAGGAGGAACCAGCACAGAGAGCTTCAAGGCAATGACTAAACATTAATGCAGAGACTTTAAATCCCATGAAGTGCCCTAGAGATCTTCAGAACAAAGGAGGCAACCCAGAAAATGACTGACAGCCTTTGATATTTGCATTTTATTATCACTAATTCCTCTGTTTCCTTCAGGAGAAGAGTTGCAAAGCTATCTGGGCCACAAAGACTGATACGTTCTGATCCCAGGCAGCAACTGTCATTTGCTGGTTGACAGAAACATGACAGGAAGGAGACATGCAGACCTTTGCCACTCTCTGTCAAACATATTAGTTAATGTATTATTTTATCAAAAACACAATTGGAAACTCTGATTGATAACTCTTTTTAAGCAAAAGGGATATGATGCTTTGGGGTTGGCATACATAGCGTGCAAAGAAGCAAAGTCCAAATTATGCAGAATCACAAGACTTCCTACAACAGTGTCATTGTCTTTGATGCAGGTAAAATTAAATATACAAAAGAAAGTTTTCTTCTGTACTTTCTGGTTTGTTTTCCAGAATGCACATGATGTGTTTTGTTCCTATAATCAATTTTTGTAAGGTCAATACATTCTTCATAAAATTCTAGTTTCCTGAAAAGAACATTTTTACATGTCTTATATAACAAAGAGTAAGTCAATGACATACCAGATTATGTCAGCTGAGCAGGGCAGCATACTTTTTTGTTGTTTTTGTTCTGTACTGTGCAAATAAGTGAAATAAACTGGGGGATCGTAAAGAGTTTTCTAAGTGTATTGTTTTTGCTGCTTTGGAATGAAATGGAAGATTTTGCTTTGTCTTAAACTTATTCTTAGTTTTCTCATCTTTTATCTAGATTTTTGAAGGCAAAAAATATCAGAGGCTTTTTAGCACTTTAAGCAAAGCAGGAATTCTTTGAACTGTTTCAGTGTGTTATGTTCCATTGAGCCAAAACTTTAAGGCAGTGCCCCAGTGACACCAGGAGGAGGAAAGTGCATGGGTCCCAGAAGAGTTCCTCCAGTGTTGCATGTGATGGGGGTTATGCTTCAATTCCTGAATGCCTAGGGGAAGAGCTGGCTTTGTAAACTGATGTCTGAAGCAAGCAGATGCCTGGAAATCTGATATAAATGTGCTGTTCTGCTCAAGTAAAAGTGTTTGCATTTCTTTATGTCAATATTTGAATTAATAATAAAAAAACCCGTCCACATTTCCTACCTCCCTTGCTTTCAGCTTTCAATATACTATTGCAAAAATATGCTGGTAATCTTGCATATATGTGCAAGAGTTGTTGTATTCCTTTCAAGTTTATTGGACAACTTAAAAAAAGTTCCCTATCAAGTTCGTTATCTTCACTAGAATACTAAGTGATGCTTCTTGATAATTTTCCCTGAAAAATCAGTTTTGTTGAAATATTTTGCAAGTCTTGATTGACAAGCTGCATGTGACAAGCTACCTCTGTTTCAGTTTTTGAGTTAACTCATTGGAAAACAGATTTTTATAGTTTTTTAATATAAAATTGCTGTAAAAATATACAACTATTTCTAGCACAGCAACATTAATATTGCTACCTTATGCTCAACTGGTTAAAAAGTCTTTTAGCACTGTTTGCTTTTCCCCTGCCAAGAGCACCCTGGGTTGCAATGTTTCCATCTGTTTTAGCCTATCAATCAGTCTCTCAAGAATATATTGCTGACTTGAGCTAAATTAATTTTAAAATGTATCCTTTTTGGTTTTCCTAATAAGACTTTTGCTATTTGGATATTTTAAACAGGTCTTGATACCAAATATTTTGTAGAAAAAATTGCTTCTTTTAAAAGCAGCCTTCTGAACAAGAAGGTGCTATAACAAAAGGTAAGTAGTGACAAGTACGCTCAAGAAAAAATTATTAATGGCTCTGGCTTACAAGAACAAAACAAAAACATTAATCTAATTTGTTTTTCAAATGGTCATGCTGCATGATTCCTGCAGTAAAGGGACTATAGCACTAGAGCTGCAATTTAATTAAAATTTAAATAAAACAGAAGACAGAAACCATGCAATTTATTTTTAGTTTCATGTGCTTTGTTTATGTAGATAGGGTCCTGCAGAATTGTGCTAGCGTGTTCATACAACAAAAATGTGACTGACTTCTAGCTCAAGGAAACACTTTGCCACTAAGCATGAAAAGCTGAGCACGTGAAATCTTCTAGGACACAAACATAACTCCCTCTCAGAAGAAAAAAAAAACAACTTGGGAGATACTACTGTCCTCTTTTCTTATTGCTTATGCCGAGATTTCAAGTACTATTTTTGCCCTGACACTTGAACTATAATGTATGAGGACCAACCATTAGTCCTTATAGCTCACTTTCCATACTTCTCCTCTTATAGGTCAACTGTCATTGAGAAACTGTATTTTTCCATAATCTTCCCAAGAATTTTAATGCTGTGATCACTTTGCCTTTCCATATCACTGGGACAAGAGCAACAGAGCAGCATTTTGTTTTTTAATACCATTTCACATTTAATACTATTTCAGTACATAGGCATTTTGAATGTTTTAACTCAAGCAAGGAAAGCATATGGGTGATTCATCCTACCTGATATGTTCTCTGCAGAATCTCCCTAGGTGGGACAAGGGGGATGCTGAAGATTCTCTGTATGGATAAGTACTTGCAGTCCCTTCTGGCACTACTCGATTATCCTCCTATGGTGATATTTCTTTCATTTCCCTTTTCCAACATTTTAGTCCCACCTAAACATCATCTTTTGGATTGCTTTGTTTATCAGAGAATTAGAAATGTTTTATCTCCTCCTAAATTAGAAATTATAAAGGAACCAATTGCAGAAAGTGAGTCATCATGATTGCTTAAGCTTCAGCTCTGCCAAGAAGGACTTTTCCCATATACATTCACATGCATAAAATGGTATCTTCAGAAAATCTTCATGCAGGGTATTTTGAAAACTTTGACTGAATCAAGGACAGTATGACTATAAACAAGAGTATTTGAATGCTAACAGATTATTTCTTTGTAGAGAACTATCCAATATTCCTAGGCATTCATTTTTATCATCAATCCACTAGTAGATAGTGCAGAAAAAGAATGTGTAAAGAAGACATAAAAACTGTATCATTATGAAACCTGAATTCAATTTTACTCAAACTTCTTTATTAAAGAGATTATGATCAAGTGTGTCACTCATCTAAGCTTCTGTCATATGCCTCGCTATTGTAGCAAACATTTTGAGCTGGCAGAATCACAAATGTTATTTGCTATTCATATCGTATTGTCCTTTGTGCTGTAAAGCACCTGAACATACAATCTTCCATCTGGTGCTTGATTTGGATACATGCATCACTCAGAAGTCATCAATAAATAAGGGGAGAAAGAAGATGTAATTTCTGAGATTTTTTTATGGGATTTTTTTTTATTATTCTATACAAATAGAGTAAAATAAGAGGATTAGTAATTGTGAAAGAAGACACCAGGAAGGGAAGAAAAAAAGAAAAAGTAGGGCATATCAGAGAAGTAAAAACAAATTCCAGAAAGCCACTGAAGATAATACCCTACAAAATATCTGTTCCTTAACGACATATACATCTAATAAAGATAGAAAAAAGTATTTTGTGTATAAATATATATATGTTTACTTTGTGTATAAGTATATATATGTTATAAATATACATATATATAAAAATGTATAATCTGATATAGATATTAAAAGTTCTTTTTATCTTGGGACTAAGCCTAATTGACCCACTATATAGTCTTAGAAGAATTTGCTGTGGTCTTTAAAAAACGGAGAGACAAGATACTAACCCTATTGCTTTCAGGGAGGACGTGCACCATCAAGTGGAGCTAGCCTTTCTGAAAGGACAAGAACGGAATATTACACAAAAGAAGGAAATAAGACCTCCGAAAAAAAAAAGTGAAGCCCTTTCTTGTGGTTAGCTGAACTATTTATGAAGGCTTGACAATGCCTTATTTATCTAAACTGCTGGAGTGGTCGTGATAGTTGGCACACAATCTGCAGGAGAGCAGCATTAGCTTTGCAAGTGACCATCACAACCAGCATTTATGCTCTATGGGCTAGTTTTATCATATCTGATAGCACCAGCAGACAGCAGAGTTCTCTACTCGTCCTGGTGTCTATAATCCATTAATCTCATAGCTAGGGTTGATTCTACTGCTTCCATATTCCTGTCCCCACTAAACACTTCAGAAATTGCCAGGCATATTGAGAGTAAAAAAAAAAAAAAAAATTATCTTGTCAATCATTTCAACAAGGGCATTCTATTATCTTTTACAGGTATTTTAAAGATTCTCATCACTGTGATACCCACAGGCCAAGAAAACTGCCTTCAAAAGTATTAAAGCAGTTCAAAGCATATGCGCATTTGTGTATGCACCTCCAAAGCTCATGAGGAAAGAAAGACAAAGGCAAAAAACCTTTCATTCTCAGTCACAATTTCAATCTCAGTGTTCCTTGTCATTCTTGTTCTATGGACAAAATAAGATACAAATCCAAATTTCAAAGCACACACTCCCTTAAAGGTAAGTTTATGCAACCTTTTGAGTTTACTGCAAAAGACCACTCTGTGGAGGTAGATGTCATAGGAAAGGGTTGGTTGGTTGATCAAAGAGAAGCACATATTAGAGGGGTTACATTAACTCAGTTGAACTGAACAAAATCATATGGTAGGCTGGGAGATATAAGCAGGTAAGCATCATGTGAGATGGCTTGGGGTATCCCACCAGACTCCAGACGCTCCTCCAGAATGTTGTGGGTCTTCGGCGGGTCTTATGTCATATTGGACATCCCCATGGAGGGAGCCTTATGGGGAAAAAGTCAATCCTGTTTAGGAAATGTAAATGACCCCTGGGTGCCCATGTGAGGGCAATCGTCTGGGCCACTCACCAGCTTCATCACCTGTACTGACTAGATCTCAGTTGCTATTATCATAACACATGTCTCAGAAGTAAATATCTAACCTACAGATCTTAATTTTGGTGTCTCAGTGAGATGAATTCTTCTGCCCTCTCCAAGAATACCTAGATGGCTTCACCATATTCAAACTGAGAAAGAATGTTAACTTTCTACTCATACTGTGTTGCCTTGAGGAAAATAATATTTTCATGAATTTGCTTGCATAACTCAGGCTTTAGAAAATGACAAGTGACAAAGACCCTCGAATACCATTCACATATATTCAACCAGGAGATACTAAAGTCAAACTTTGTCTGGAGTTTGATTCACTTGGATGGGCTGCTGGATGCAAAATCAATCCTCAGAAAATATTTGATTCATCTAGGCCGTTTCTTTCCAAACAAGTTCAATTCCAAGGATAGTCATTGTCCAAAAAAATTAATTTATTGTCAAAGTCCCACTAGTATTTGAAGTAACATGAAACTACTAGTTTGAAAATGGGATTGAAACTGGAAGATATTTAGGAGCAAACACCGAAGCAGATGATGAAATTAAAAAATATCCCATTACAACATTTTTGGAACAATTTAAATTTAAGATTTAATGTTCTTACATTTGTCCGCAGCTGAGACAAGTTTCATGTGTACCTAAAAATCTTTTTCAACTTGCCATCTTTCACTTTAGCCCTCTTTTGATTTGTTAAATTAAGTTATACCACTGAGAACATTCTTTTAGTCTTTGAGAGAGCACAGAGTTTGATTTCAGAAATTTGAATAAAAATTGTAAGGATATACCAGATGTAGCTTGAAATGAAATAAGAGTATTTCTTCTACTTATATGAATTCACTAGAAAGTTAAGAACTGTTCCTAGCTAAGTGCAAGTTGTATGTTTTACGCACAGGCACCCTAAAACAATCTCCGGTGCAAAAATATACATGGTCAATCATTTTTATTTACTGCTCATTTGTTTATATGACATGAACTTTCACGGATGCTAAAATTTAGCTGTGTAAACAGCGTCGGTCACAGCGATCAACTGTGTAAGAGGGAAACACTTCTCTGAACTTGCTTCACCAAATCCTTGTTGCATATTCAGACAGCCCAAAGGTATCCTACTTGCATAACGATGGCATTTCCTGAAAATTGAGATGTCACCTCAGAAGGAGCACAAAATAGCTCTATTGCCCAATACCACCCACCCTCACACCACTAACCAGCTTCTAACACCACTTTTACTGTACCTCTGTGTGAGAGCTTCTCTAGGATGATCCTTAAGCGCTGAAGAACAAGGGGTGAAATGTCATATTTATATATGTCTCTTACTGGCACACGCTGACATCTCCCAAATATTCCATCTGCAGGAAAGAGAAAAGGAAAAACACACATTTCATTTTCTGAGAGGAAGAAATGCATGATGAGATGCGCATTTGAAATGTATCCTAATTATTTACTGCAGGAACCTTTTAAAACACACTTTAAAAAGTTATCAAAGGCTTACTGAAGTCAGGAGGCAGGGTATTTTCTATCAAAATAAATACTGGAGGAATATTAGTTGGGAGAAGATTCTATTGTATAAGTTATGAGCAAAGTTTATTTTATAAAGTAATTTCAGACTTCTGGCTTTGGAGCCTTTTGATGTAAGACGCCTTTGCTGACAATTCTGCAAGAAAAGAAATTAATGTTCAGAGCTGACTGTGTTGCAGATGAAAAGCCCAGCATCCAGAAATATAAATATTAATTTGCAGAAACTATGAGGATTTGCTGAAATATTGTTAATGCAGGCACTGCGTGCCAGGCATGGGTAAGTGCGGGTAATGGCGAGCGAGGGCTCCTTTCGAGCAGCACCCTCTAATGAAGGCAATAAAGGAGAGCTGCTTGCCGAACAATGCGATATTAATGTGGCCTAATTTATTTAGCTCCCTTCCATTTGTCTAAAATGACAGACTCTTCTCATCAACGTCTTTTCAAATCACACCTTCTAATTAATTTAGCTTATTAGTCTTTATTTAGAGAATTGTTCATTTTGAGACAAGCTTCCTGTGCGCGTGTGGGTGGAACGGGGAGTTCAAACATTCAAATTACCTTTCTCTCTTTCTTACAAAGGGCTAATTCAAAGGGCCTAGGTGCTTCATGTTGAATCTGACCATCTGCAATTCTGGGCCTCTGGGAAAGCAAGGGGCTTCATTTTTTTGTTCCAAACAGTTCTGCTCTATACAGTGATCCAAAGGAAGCAATTTAAATGCAACAAGTTTAATTAGCAAAATATTCTACTATGGTACTGATTTTAACATAGTAATTACTCCTGCTCTGATATTACTTCAGTGCTCAAAAAGGAGAGCTACATCAGATTAGCAGAAAAAAAAAGGAGGGGGAGAAAAAAAAAACATTAAGTATTAATTTGCAAATGCCCATTACTTTCTGTGCTACTTCACAGATCTAAAAGACTGCAAATGGAAACTGCTGGCCCAGCTGTTCACCAAACGCAAATAAGGACACAAAAGAAAATAAACCAATGCAGGATGCTGGAGGGAAAAAAAAAAAAAAGGGGCATTATTAGGCTTCACTGTTAATACAAATACTCCATTGAAATTAGCCAACTTTTGTTTCCTGTGCCTTTCCAGCCCTCCTGCCACTTGGATAACTACCAAATGAAGTTAATTCAAATTAAAAATTTACGTCTAAATTTGGAATGGAGAAGAAACTATTTTTAATTTGGAAATAATAAGAAGAGATCTGGGTTTGTGGTTTTGCCTTATAATGTATAAAGCAGTTTTCCAGCAGATTAAAACATTCTGGGTAGAATATTCATCTCTATTTAAAAACCTGTTGCAGTTGGAAATAAGCAAAGCATTTAAATACCAGTTCCCTGTCAATGGATGGAGAACAGGAATAAATAAGGTCCTGGTTTTAGAAAGGAACAGAAGAACATTTCAGTGCTTCATAATGGAGCTGTTCAGAATGAACCTAGACTTGAACTAACTGGCTCTATTTTGAAATACAACCCTTATCAGTTACGTATAATTAGGACAGATTCTATTTTTATACAGATAATTAATATTCCATGATTTTTTTAAATAATGCATCTTGAAGATAATTCTTATTTTATTTTAGAGTCCAGAAAAGATTCATGCTGATTTAAACTTTTTCACATTGCTTCAAATATCTTTTAAGGACATCTCAGTGGACATAAAAACTCCTTTCACCCACAAACACCAAAACAGGCCTTTCTCTGTTTTTCTATAAGGGCAACCTTTACCATCCTGCCTTTGGACACAGGAAAAACTCTAAATTCCAAAACTGGTGATTAACATCCATGTGAGCTAAGGTACACAACCTATCTGAAAACACAGGGACTGCTTAGGGAGAAACTTCAGATTATTTTGGCTTTGGCATTTGAAATACGGACGTGAGACGCTTTGCAAGAGGCCCAGTCACAAACAGCATTTCTGCTAGAAAAGGTGGGAATGAGCTGGGAAGGAGCCCCAAGGAGCAGCTGGTATATAGCAGCTCAAGACTGCAGAGGGTCTTTATAGGGGAGTTGTTCAAATAGTACATTTCTTAGCTCAGTTCATTTATATATATATGTATATAAAGGGAATTCTTTTTTTTTTACCCATCAGGAGGCAAAACCAAAAACCTACGGAGTTATATTTTACAGAAAATGTTATATAGCGGAGGAAGCTCAATGCATGAAGGATGGTGGAATAAGAGCAATCAAAGGTAAAAAAAAAAAAAAAATCGTGATCTGAGGAGGGATGTGCTATCCAAAAGACATCTGCTCTTTACACACCTCCAGAATGAGGCAAGGTCGAGACAACAGATCAACACACACATATGGTTGGTATTAAAGTGTATCACTTGCTAATCGTTACCATGAAGTAGCATCGGAGATTTCCATAACAATATCTTATAAATTATACTTAGACCTGGAAATATCTGTGTTAACAGCATGGTAATGTTGACTTTTAGATGACTCTTACGCTCATTTCCAAGGAAGAGACTAAACCACAAAAATAATATACCCAAAGAGGCATTAAGACGATCTTTTATGTATTTAGCTATTTTGTTAAGGTATTTAATGCTTGAGAAGGGATTCAAATTCTTAACAGCCACTGTTTAAGGTTGAATTTTGACAAATATGTATTAGCAAGTTAGATGCTAAGATTAAAAAAAAACCACTCAAGCTAATCCAGGTGTCCAGCAAGATCTGTAATAATGGCAGATGAAACTCTTTTATTAGCCACGGCACCCTGGGGCAAGGAGTGCCTATTTACACTGACTATTTATCAATTCCTATTAAAAAAATACAGCTGCTACATTAACCAGTGAGCAAGCCAAAACAGAAGTTCTGGAAGGATGATTTCTGAGGCACGGTCAGAAGAAAGTGAAAAACTCCCATTTTAATTTATTATTATTAGCCTGTTTGTGATGAATGGGTGGATATTTATGACATAATTACCTACTGAGGAAGGACACATTATGTTGCATTCACAACTAATGCCTAGGTATTGAATTACGCAAAAGGAGAGCCAGAAAAATAGTCTGAAATACAGTTCTGAAAAGCTTATTGTGTCAACATGTTTCAGTCACAATAACCTAAACAGACATCACATGCTCTACTAAAGGTACTAAAAAACCTCTGGAAACATATACCTTGAAGGCAAGACTATTTGTGGAGAGCTGATTCATTCAATTCATTTCAAATAGGATCTCCTAAAATAAACAAACAAACAAACAAAAAACAGTGCACAATAAACCTTTCTTGGAGAGAGAAAAAAAGTGTTTGTTTTATCTTCTGTGAATTAAAACTGAGTTAGATGTGGCAGGTTTGAGACATACCAGCAAAAGAAGATCAAGGTCTTGCTGGGTGCGTTTTGTTACTGGGCAAAGCTTTTAGAACTAGTGCAAGCACTGGAGCTTGTCTGCAAACCGACCAAAGCCTCAGATGGGAATTAAAACATTGCGTTCTGCATAACTAATTAGAATCACAGAATGCTTAAGGTTGGAAGGGACCTCTTGAGATCATCTAGTCCAACCCCCCTGCACAAGTTCCTGTGGAACCTTTGGTGCTTCAGTTTGTGGCCGTTTCCTCTAGTTCTGTCAGTGGCCACCACTGAGAAGAGGCCAGCCCCATCCTCCTCACTGCCTCCCTTGAGGTACTTAGAGACACTGATCAGGTCTCCTCTCAGCCTTCTCTTCTCCAGGCTGAACAGGCCCAGCTCTCTCAGCCTTTCCTCATAGGGCAGATGTTCCAGGCCTCTGATCATCCTTGTGGCCCTAAATTACTTAGATCTACATGCAGTAGAAGTTGCACATGGTGCTGACAAGGGACCTTTGCAAGGGAGCCCAAGCAGAAACTTTCAAGTGCCCATTTCTTCAGCTTTTCAACCTTCCCGTAGCTGTCTACATGGGAGTCAAGTGCCAGTACTTGCATGCATAGGATGACCAACACTTTGGCTTTCTTACCCTAATTCTCTGACAAATGTTAAAAAAAAAAGTGTGGAGCTTTGCATAAAATGCAAAGGTTTGCCCCATACTGTAGGTACTGTGGTTTCCTCCTGTGGAACAACACAAACAAGAAAATCTATAGATCCTGCAACATGTCGAATGGGGCCTCTTGTCACCTTTGACCATCTCACTGCTCCTGAATCAGAGAACTTGTTCTAACGCCCTGGCACAGTTTCCAATGGGCATAATTTCTCTGCAGACTAACCTTCTGCAAAAGAAGACTGCTTATTCTCACTGAATATGGACTTGACGTTGTTCTCTTTGCCCCAGCTTATTGTTTTCAGGCACCTTAAGGTCCAAGGGTTGTCCAGGACTAAAAGGGAGGCCGAGACTCTATGCCTTATGACCAAGGTGACAACCTAACTCGCCTGCTGCAAAGATTAAATCATTTTGCAGTGGGAAGTCCAACATCTGCATCCCGAAAGCCTCACGACAATGGACTTCAAGGTCAGAGATGTTAAATGTTTTAGGAAATAAGCAGGAGATTGTTATCATCTGTTACTTTTCCCTCCCTGCTATTTCTCTCTGCTCATGTGTTCGTTTACAAAATCCTCTTGTTCAAAGGCATCAATTGCAGTCTCAAGCACATTAAATTGTGTGCTGGGATTTCTGTATATCAGAAGGCATAGCCCACAAATCTGCATTCAGCATTTGTAAATACGTGCTTTTCAGCAAAAAAAAAAAAATCCATATTTTTTTCCAATGGAGTTTATTAAAAAAGCTATGTTCATAATGCACACCTCCGCTTTTAAATCCCCTTTAGGAGCACAGCACCCCACACAGAGAAAGCATCAGCAGGTCCTCCACCATTATTTTGCATGCGAGATTTGGAAAATCTTGCTCGAAAGCTTTCAGAGAGCCGGCGCTCGCACATGTCGCTGCGCGCGGACACGTCCGCTCGCGAGCCCGGCGAGCGGCCCGCGCGCCCGCAGAGCCCCGGCTCCCAGGAGGCCATCGCGCCCCACGCAACTTCCGAAGCTGTTTCACTTTGCTTGGCTTATCTCTGTGTCACCTCTGTCGTCCTTGGTTATTTCCATTTTGGAGCAGTAATAGTGGCATCTAGTGGACAGTGGACGCTCAGGGATCTGTCCTAAAGCACATGCTCTCCAGCCTCTAAATTTACTGGATGCATTTGTTTTCATCTGGGATACTCAGCTCTGCAGGTACACCCATCTTCCCCCTTTGCTCTGCTAATGGCTGCAAGACACGCGGAATTGTTCAATGTAGTTATTTTAAACTAAGGATTACAAAAACATTACAGTATTTCATGTAGCCAGGATATTTGTTTCGCAGGATCAATGCATTATTCAGAGGAGCATGGTTTGCAAGCTGCCAAGGAATGCGTGCTGGCAAGTTGTTTTTGCTGTTGTGCCAGGCATAAAACATTGCAATAAAGCAAGTCCTCAAGCATAAATAAATTCTTGTAGATGCATGTTGTAGATTTAAAAGAAATCCTGCAGAAAAGAAGAATGTAATGAGTACTAAACTTGAAAATTTTTTATTTATTAAAAAAAAAGAATTATCACAGTGTTGATATTCTTACGGATAATTCAGTAGATGCATTTTTCCTAAACAGCTAAAAGGCAAAGGTACCTTATAAATTCCTGTAAATGCCCGAACATATAACAGTCCTCTGAAAGGCCTCTAGCAAAATTTAATGCCTTTCCTCCTCTTTTTGAATGCAGATATTTAAGGCAAAATGTGTATGGCCAGTCTGTTTCCAACCCTCAAAAAAAGAAAGAAAGAACAACTACAACAACAAAAACAACAAAAACATTTCTGATCACTGAAAAAAAATGGATGGCTTGTTAGTGATTATGAAAGTGCTCACGTTCAAAGAGAGAAGTCCATATGCACAACGGCATTTGCCAGCTCTTGTGCAAACCCTGTGGCAGGGCTGGGATTCACAAACTCCAGAGCTTGGAGAGCAGGCTTGGCCTGAAAGGAAGTGCTGTCCCCTCTGAAACACCCACCCTAAATTACGATTTTTGACTCAGAGTACAAGGGGCCCAGGTTTAAATGCCCAGTTTCTGTGACTCAGAGCACACAGATGAAGCTCAGTCCCCTGGGTGCTACACAGGCACCCCAGGACACACAGAGTGGCTTTTCCTGGGCAGAAAAGGACAGGAGGGACTTTAAGGACAGGTCACAGTAGTGGTGAAAAGAAATCAAGTTTAAATCTTATGCTACTGGAGATAGGTAAATATCTGGGCTGGAAGCTGTGGTTCTCATTTCCACAATTAGGGCAAGAGGGAACGGTAGAGCAGTGACTTGAAGCAACGTCATCCCCTCCCTGGTGACTGCTGCTGTCCCTGTGCCACGGACTCCAGCTGCTGTGGCTTTGGAATAGAGTCCAAGCCAGACTTGAGGGCATCCTTGAGAAAAAAACACCCCAGAAGCTCTAATTGTGATAGACTAAAAGGACTTTCTAAGAAAAATTGTATGTTCCACGTAAACTATGCTGCCTTTGAAAAGAAAAAATTATCCTGACAGCATCTCCTTATTTTTGACAGCAAGGGAAGAAAGATGCAAGCACCCAGATTCTCCTGCAAGAGGAAAGATATTTGAAATTCAAGTATAAGTCCTATTTGTAGGACTAAATAAGGCAATCTCATTTTATTTAGCGTATTTAGACACTGGATTGCAAGATTAAAATGCACATTTGTACTTTACATTGCTATCTCTTTGATAAAACTGAGACAGAAACCCTCCCCAAATCTAGAACAAAAACTTTTTGTTTCTCTCAGAGAAAATCATCATAGTGTGCTAAATTCTGAACTTATCATTACCCAAAAGATAAAACTTTCTGCTTTTCTTACCAGAAAGATAAAATAGAGGGAAAAAAAAAAAAAAAAAAGAAGTAGCCACATAGTTATTTAAACACTGAACTAATTCTTCTTGGGAAAAGATTGAAAGTTGGTGCAACCTAACATCAGTTTAGCCCAAAGAGTGACAGGAAAATGGTTAATTCAGTTTTGTGTTTACCTCCTTGAAAAAGGGATGAATTATTTATGACATTATTCGGACAAATGGAATGAAATGACAAAAATGAACAAGCAGTCTCAATCAGAACAAGTTTCCTTGCAGGAAGAAACTATTTTGAAGCTGTTGAATAGCCTCCTGGAAGAGGAATGGCAGTACCACTGCTTAGCCTGCTTAAAATTAAGCCAGACAGAGCAACACAGAATGAAAAACATGAACAATTCTCTTCTACTCAATATGCATTTATGAACAGAGGTCACTGGAGGGACTATGAATTTATTTATGGAAGCAATGAGATGCAAATATACTAATGCTTATTTATGCACACTAATTTTCCAAGTATCACTGAGATGTACTTCAGTCACTTCAAGGATCCCCATTACATTTTTGGTTGGTGCCAAGAACCACTTTGGTGCTGGCAACGTCTGCACTGTGTGATCAGACTGTAGCTGCTCTTGCATCTGTATTCCCAGGCAGAAATAACTCTGCAAGGAAACATGCTCAGCAAAATAGATTTCTGCATTAATTTTAATTTTCTATTAAAATAAAGTAGTGGAAGGTTTAATTTGTGATGCATGTGCGCCAAGAACTTAAAGAGTTGGTTAATATGGGACTTCAGGAGATAGTGTTCATGAAAGTCGGATTTATAAGTATACTATTCCTATTCGCTGATGGGGTATCTAATCAGAGTAAACTTGGGTTATTTCTAACCTTTGCAGATCTTTCTAGATCTCCAGAAAAACAACTGTTGAGGCAACATCTGGCTTTTGTGATCTGGGACAACAGCGAGGAGCAAGCCCGAATGCCGTCTGCAGGGGCATGGAGTCGAGAGCAGGGAAGTGATGCTACTCGGTGTGCGGTAGGGATGAGGTCAGTGTGGGAATACAGAGTGCAGGTGTTCACATTTGAAAATGAATGATAAATTTCACACAAAATGAATGATAAAATTGGAAAGCATTCTGAGAGAAGCAAAATCAGATTATCTACAGGCTGAAAAAAGGCCTGTGGTGAAAGGGCTTGTGCTGTGCAGAGCTCTGCTTGGGAAGGGGTGGAGGATCTTTGTATTCGCTGTTTGATGAAACGATATGGGGACGGAGATTGGGAATAGGCCTGGGAGCAGATTCAGATGTACTTAATTCTCTGCAGTTTTGGGCATTGCAGTTGGTAAGATCTCTTAAGATTTGCAGTCTGAAATTGCTGTCAACACAGATCTGGAAAGCAAGAATTTTCTGCTTTTGCAATGAGCAAATGCATGGGTAACATTCAGTCCCAAATTACCTCCTCTTTTATTCACAGAATACATTCATCTTGCTGTACATATCTAGAGCCCTGTACATTTCAGCATACATAGAAATTGTCATGTGCTTTTTAAAATATTGCTTGCAGTTGAAAGCTGCTGTTAAACTTATGTTTTGGGACAGAATTTAGTGCTACTAGCTTCACATTTCCCTGCAGTATGAGTGGTTAAGCGCCTAACTCATATACCCAGCAGACAAAATTCTTAAACGAACACAGAATACACCAGGAGTTTGAACAGAGCATTCACACTGCAAAAGGAGAGAAGACAGTTCTTCAAAAATACAAAATAAACCCCTCAAAAGTCAGGACTGCAGGAGCCAGAAAAAAAAAAAATCCACACTGATAGTTTTTCCCTAACAAGTGCCATATTGTATCTTTCTAAATGTCTCCCTCACACTTTATTGCTTAGGAAGTGTCAGACTCCTGCCTGGGACCTATGCAGAAAATCTATCGTCTTGTTGTCCCTACTTATATTTAAACTGAATGCTCTCCCAGGCAGCAACCATCTCTTTTTTTTTAAAAAAAAAGTTTCCAAAGAGCTGAGAAAATGGCCTGACACTGTAACTGAAGGAAAAATCCTGACCTCCAAATCTTTTATTCTGATGCTTCTACTGGACTATTGATATTAATAATACACGTTAAATAATAGTGCTGAGCTTATTGCACTTACTAGAGTAGCCCTGCACCCACAGCCTTACACAAAGGCTTAATCATATTTCCTCAGTTTTTGTTTCCTCTATGACCAAAAGCCATCAACCAAAATGGTCATCATTTATCCCTTAGTTCAACTTCTGCATATTTAGTAACTGCAGTAATTTTATTATGTATTTCATTTCTTTCTTTGATATCACAGAGTCAGAGATAAGTATTAAAAATATTGGCTCCTATTTTCAGAGCTTACTAAGGGATAATGTAGGCTGAGACCATCCGATTTTGTTTCCATCCAGCACGTCACCCTCCCAAATAAAAACATTCACCCAGAAGTCATGAAAGGGCAATCCAGAAAACAATCTGCAAATTTTAATAAACGGCAGATTTTAAAGGCTGCCCGTTAAATCTTTTGCACAAACTTCATTTGCTGCAAAGTTCATATTCTTCTTGCACCACCGACTGCTGTCATATTTGGTGCGACTTGTTATGGGTGGAAAGATAAGCAGCGGGGCAGCAAAAAGAGGAGGTTTATCTATGGCAGCTAATCTCCTCAATCAACAGCACTCAGCTCTGCTTAACAGCCGTTGCCAAGTAACAGGGCGAGCTTTTCTTATCGCCTTCATAATGTTTCATTGACTATTCAGACAAGAATAGAAAGCTGTGACACTCAGGGTTATAAGCAGCACAAAATGAAAATGGCATATTATGGGCGATGAAGAAGAGAAATCTTTTAGCCCTCACCTTATCTGGACAGTGGCTGTTATGCCAAAAAGAAAAAAAAAAAAAAAAAGGAAAAAAAAAGGAAAAAAAATCATCTATTATTTTCTACTCTGCTTATTTTAATATCACAAAACAAACAGGAAAATATATCTACATAAACAAGACTGTGTGTGTATGTGGTTGGCACGTCCTCAGTGATTCACTGACTACTGATACCTCTTATGCAGAGAGACGAGGGTTTCTCAGATCCCTGTTACATTACTGCTTATTCTAAAGCCACCGCAAGCCGCTTCAGCGTGTTGAGGGATGTCTTCTCACAGTAGGTGGGATATTCTTCAGACCTTGATAGCCATGACCAGAATAAGATAACCTATGCAAACCTGACAACATTAGATTTCTTTAAAGGCACTATTACTTCTTTCTCCTGGCTTCACCTCTGCATAGTTTCTGTTCAAATATTGACGCCCTTCGTATAGCCGAAGAGCAGTAGCACAATCTTGCTGTATCTCCTCTGATTATGATTTTCAGGATAACCACCTATTTCCCAATGTACACTTACTAAAACTGAAATCTGGGCCCATCCAGAACCATGCTGATTTGCAACATGATAGTATTTGCATGTTCTAATCATTCTAGTCATACGTTGAGCATGATCATTACTTACCAAGGAAAGGGTGGTAAATATGCAAGGCAAATATTTAGAAGGCAAATATTTTGAGGTTGCAAGTACTTCTGAAGAACTTTATGCTACCCAGTCTCCCTCTGTACAAACTCCAATGCACTCAGCTGCTGTTAAGCAAACACATTTAAACTCAAGTCTTACGGATGAAACTGGGAATATTTCCATGCTTAAAAAATATTATTTGCTTGTGCAATTGTCTCTATTGCAGTCTAAATATCCAGTGGGTTTCTTGTATTTCCAAAAACTTAGAAAAAGGTGAAAAAAAAGCTTAGAGTGGTACAGCTTGTACCTCAAATGGCTTGATGAAGCTTTTTCACAAAAGCAGTGGTTGGCCTTCTTTCATTGCAAAACAACCACCTTCTAAGAAATACTCCCAGGACTGACCAGACTCTTACAGAAAAACGTGCAGTTTTATCTAGATGATATGTTTAGATGACACAGAGAAGGGTTTCAAATTTGACACCTTCCCATCTCTCTGCATTTTCCATTAATAAGTGGAGAGATTTGAATAGAAAAAAAGCCTTATTTCCAACAACAAAAAAAGCTGATGTTTCTTTTCATCTCTAAAGACCTGAGCACTACAAAATTTCAGTCTTAAACTCAATACAGCCCACTTAGCCTCACGTATGTGACATTGCAGGTAAGTTATGAGTGTGATTGCTCCAAGTTTTCTCCGTAGTCAATGAAGACAAACATGTGCTGATGGTGATTTGGCTGAACTAAAATCTAAAATATCAGGCCTAACAGATTTATATCTTGGTATGAGTAAGGTCACAAGGCTTTGACAAACAGAATAGCCATAACACAAGAGCAAACTCTAAACAATCCATACATTCAACCTCCACTGAACACACTACTGTCAGTTTTTGCCCATAATGGCTTTTCAGATAATCAGCATGAAGAGGGAACAGTAAAACTATTTCGATTTGCTTGAGCAGGATAAAGTAAATAAAGTAAAGCAAGAAATCGTTCAGAGAGGTGTCAAGATTTCTTCTGCCACTCAAGTAAGTAAATTTGTACATTTGCTACTAATTTGAACGTCCTGATTCTGCCCAAAATAAAACAGGACTGAGGTTGAAGTTCCAACTTTTAGATACTAGAAATATCCATTTCAAATAACTCATTTGGGTATCAGCATGAAAAATTACAGTAATTACATAGAACTTATACTACTTTAACTGGAATATATCAACACCAAAAGAAATCACCTTTCCAAATCTGGTGCCTTCACTATATTTACATGAAGTCATAAAAACTGTAGAAAAAAAATGAGAACATTGGATTAGAATATTGCTATTCTTTGTTCTTAGCACTTTTTTGCTTTTTGCTCTGAGCTGGTTAATATCTTAGTTGCAAAGAGGCAGCAAGGTTCACTAAAAATAAATGATGGTGTTGACTGGACCAAGCAGAACATATTTAACGTATTAAATATTTTCATGTCAGCCATAGCTACAACGGATGATGTAGGAGCACTGTGGGTGACTATAGGACCAAAGTTTCAAATCCCATTTATAAGTTTGCTCCAGCTCTTGGGGATGTGTACTGTGATATTAGGATGAGTCCACCACCTGAAGTAAAGTCACTTCTTCAAATATTATTTCAAAAAAAAACAAACAAACCAAAAGAAACCAGACACTTCTTCAGCAGTTCATCATGAGTATCATACCTCAAAAATCAATTTAAATTTCTTTTCCAACAATGTATAATTGTTCTCTTACTCCTGGGCAATATTAGAAAAAGTGACATTACTTTGGAACATTCACATCAGGATCCCTAAGGGCTGCATTTTCAAAGCCGAGCACATACAGTTAAAGAAGCAAAGGAATAATAACTATCAGTTATGCACAGGAGATCCAAATTTTGCGTGTGCATAAATTAGTCACACACACCGTATCAGTCCCACACAAAGCATCACAGACAAGTGCAGATACAGGTATCGTTTCCTTGGTCTGAAGCCTAGCCGGAGGAGGACTGCTGGGCCAAAGGCAGGCAGTGTTTACTGCTTCTGCTTGCACTTCTCTCCCATTACGATTCTGGTCCAAAACAGTATTTTTTTAAATCTCTATCATGTTGTTTTAGTCCTTCTCATCTTTTCTGTATTGTGATGAAGGGGAAAATTTAGTGACAGAATAGAAGCCAACTCTGCTAACCTGACATTGGAAGAAAAGATTTTGAAAAAACGAACTCTGAAGTTTTATTTTATATTAAGACACAGAACACAAGGGTGAGGACAGATCCTATTTTTTTTTCTTTAAAGACTCGAAAACAGCAGGCTTTTCAGTAATGACAGAGAATATAGTTTCCTGTTCTGATGGAGAATAATGTGGATCCATCATTAGGCTTAGCTACTCTAGTAGAACAATTAGCATCCTTTATTTTTACATACAAGCAAAGCACTATGCCAAGTTGCTTCCATATATTTAAAGCACTGATTTCAACAGCACTCTGGGTTTGGGTTTCCCTTTTTTTCCTCTCTCCTTTTTTTTTTTTTTTTTTTTTTGCTAGAAGGCTTCAGAATAATTTCTACAAAATCAACATGGATCATCTTTAATTACTGCATTGCAACCATAGCTATTTAAAAACCCAGTCTCAGCAAAGTAGATGACAAACATTAATGAGCAGTAATGCACACATGGTATTGTAAATGAAAGGATAATGAAAGCAATTTATTTGAAAATTAAAATATGATTAAGAATGGCAGTCTGTACTAGGACCCAGATGCCTGCAGAAAGCAACCAATGTGCAAGCAGACTCTCATTAATTTGAGAACCGTATGAAATTGCTTTCCTTTCTGTGACAGTTTTTAATATAAAGTAACTTAACTAATAGAAAACGTGTATACTCTAGAAGCCACAAGACCTATGGAGATTTTACAAAGAAGTGAAGAACACTAGAGGCAAACTCTTCAATGCATCAGCCAAAATCAGAAATGAAGAAACAAGTAATAAAACAGTAACAGCAACAACAACAAAAAAGCCTTGCAATTGGCACAGTGCCCTGTAAACCTGCATCTTGGGCTCTGGATATGACATAAGCACTCAAGAATTTAAGAAAATACATGGAGTAGCCAGGAGCATGAACCATATAAATGTAGTAAAACAATATCCAACAGACAGTATCATTCAAAGAACTTTGAGATCTGCCTCTGAGTAGTTTTCACAGCCCCTCAACAATACAGTCATAATAGTAAGGTGAGGAGTACAATTTTTACTATTTACAAAGTCAAACTGTAAAACTCTCAAGCCCGGATCCATACACCCTAACTGTAAGTTTTATCAGCTAAGTTAAATCAGAAGCCAAAGATTCTAGGCATGAGAAAAAGACTGGGGTACATCTAGAAGAGATTTCAAAATTTCAATAGGATGAATGGCCCTCTGTCAAAGCACCTCTGTACATTGATTCTGGAGCTCGAAATAGACAGAAAAATTCAATTTAATTCAATTTAAATAACTTCAAAATTAGCTTGTCAGAGGTGCCATGTCCATGACAAACCACTGGATCTTATGTCTTCAAAACCTACATATAAGTCAGAATGTGCAGGAAGTCACAGAGAAAGGCTTTTCTCTCTCTCTCTCTCTCCTTTTTTTTTTTTTATTATTATTATTGAGAGGCCTGATTAAAAAGCATGGGCATTTGGAGAACTGCTTTCAGGGAAATAAAGGATGTGTTAGGATGTATTTCCTGTCATAAAAATCCCGTTCATATATGTATCAGTTTGAACTTAACTTTTGAATATACTACATTCAGCTGCAAAGAAAAAACAGAATATTATACTACTATGAATAGGATTTAGTTTTTCATTAATTAAATTGCTTGTATAATGTTCTTGAGCTACATAGAATAAGTAAAATTAAGGAGCGGTGATTTAAACCTGACATTCATTTGTTCAGAGAATCAACTTAGCTGAAAAAAGCCTAGTTTCCAATGCTTAAAATCAATGCGCTTTTATTTCAGGTGGTATATTTCCCTTTCTAAATATGCTGCACAAATAAATCATTTCTCTTTCTGACTAATAGCTTCTTTCTCCCCACCTCCTTGCGTAAATTGCATTTAACGTGTATAAATCACGCACACACATACCGATCAAGTCAGAAAGACAAGGAAAACCAAAATTTATCAACGTGGCTCCCAAACCCTGGCACTTTCTTAAGGACCTAAGGACTCAGGAGAACTTTTGCATTAAACACAGCAAGTCCTCCAAGGTTCTTCTTTATGTCTCAAAACTGTGCTCCCCAGCCCTCCCTTGCTACATGCTTCTGGAAGGGGAAACATAACATTGTAACACTGAATGATCTGCTTGTTATTGCCAATAATTAACCTGGCAAAAGTAATATTTTCAAGCTGATGCTCAGAAAGAACTGCTTAAAAATGTACAGCTCTTCCAAACTAGGCAAACTACCCAAGACAATCCAAACTAGGCAAACTACCCAAGACAAAAACTGGAATGTTTTTCAGGGTAACAGCTGTACCTCAACTGATCTGAACTGGTAACTTGTCACCATCAACAACATGGGAAAAACAACAAAAAACCCACCTGCAGAACACCACACCTTAGCGAAAAGCTATTCCCTAGTCAGAATACATATATTTTTAGTTGGCACCCCACAGTTTTGCATTGCTTTAGCTATTACTAAATTTCACAAAGATTCTTTGAATTTTCAGCTTCTAATTATTTCCTCTCTGTCCATCAAGTCAATCACTCAACACATCTTCTTAAAAATCACTTCGATCTCTGCCTGAACAATGCCATTTTTGGGTAGGTGACAAGGGCTAATCATCAATGAAAAAAAAAATATATATATATATATAAATAGAACCAATGGCTGCTTAAAAATATATTTTAATCCTTAAGAAATCCACTGGGATATTAACAAAAAGTGGTTTTGTCTGCAAAAAGGCATTAACATAGCCATTTATAAAACTAATAGGAAAGCGAGCACTGCTCCAGTAATAATGAAAGTACACTGCAGAATAACATTATGGAAATAGGATACCAAATTGAAGAATTGACCTTGGGGCCCTGGCTTATCCTGGATGAAGATGACTTGTGAAATGAAAATTTGGATGTAATTTTCTCTTGCTTTCCCTAAAAGGTTGAAGGCATTTCTATTCCAAATGAATAAAACGTCTGTTAATTTCCTAGCATTAAGCAAGATGTTCTTAAATATAGTTATTTAAGTGCATTCAAATTCATTTTCAAGACTTTTTTTTATTCTTAGAAAAACAGAATTGCTCTTCTGTGATTTATATCATAGTCAATTTTTAAAAGTTAATTTTTAAATCACTTCAGAGGAAGACGTACTTGCTACAGCTAAGTCATTTGGATGCACTACACTTACATATCAAGGGTTTATCCTTGATTTCACAGGATCCGTTGGCCTTAGCATTTGATATCAACAGTGACAATGAAATACAAGACAATAGGACATTCCTTCAAAAAATTGCATCATCTTCACATAAAGGGCAAAAAATATAACCTCTTTCAGAAAAAAATATGCATTAAAAAATCTGAACATCACAGTTTTGTTGACAGGAGGCTCTTGTCAAATAACGGTCATCGGTGCATCCATTTCAGAGAGTGGCTGAATGTCATAATATGGCAGTTAACTTCAGAATTAAAATGAATCAAAACAGAGCAGATATCACAGATGTGTCATACTACAAAAATCTGCACAGAGTATAGTCCTTGAAGGTAGCTACAGTATCTTAAATACTGCCTGGAACTAAAGGAGAAGAACATGAGCTACAAGTTCCACAGTTCTTCACAGCAGTAGTATTAATTTTTAATATTATAGTAGTGCTTATAGTAGCATCCTCAGCAACTGATGAGGGAATATGTTTGTTGTACAAACATATAACACAACAAAACAAAAAATGTTTCTCTATATATAAAAAAAAAAAGAACAAAAAACTCTTCCCCAAAAGACATGACAATCAAAAATGTGTACTGTGGCATTTGGATATGGATGCACAAGGAAGAGTTTGGCAACACCAGTCCGACTGACAAGTAATGCCACAAGCAGTCCAGTCCCCTGCACACACTTGTACACTTGCATGCTTGTGTACACTTGACAGAGGAGAATTTCAAGACGGAATCAGAAGGACAGCTATAAGTTGACTTATGAATGGTTGCAAACTGCTTCTGTCAAACGTGGAGGATATAAGGCAGAAGGGCATAGGAGCTATTGGAAAATGAACACAAAGAAGATAAAACCTGACATAACTCATAAAGCAGAAACCAGAATTAAAACCTGAATTGCTTATAAGAAATAAGCCTAATATATTCTGATTCTGTACTCAGGATGAGAAAAATTCTAAAATCCCATGTATTTCACCAAATTTTAAATTAAAATATCTTTTTTTTCAAATCAGCAACTTGTGCTACATGCTCTTATCTTTTAGTATATTATATATATTTTTTTTCATTTAGCACTCTATAATCAAGGAAAAATATTGAAAACTCTTCAGAAGTCCATAATCTATAAAAAAAATTAGCCAGTAACAGCTAACCAAGCTTTTTTAAAAAAAAAAAAAATCATGATGTTATTTAACGACTGACCAATATTTGATAGATTGCTTTACAATAGAGATAAAATAATACAATTTATACTCAGTGCACTCACCAAGCCAAAGTCACATGCTAAGAGAGAGGCTGCATTTTACTGCTAAATTAAACTGTGCTACAGAATATCCTTCACAACGGAATTTGGTCTGCACTGTTACAGTAGTTTCTGGGGCGCTATATTCCCCACTAACACTCTTCCACATTCCAACACATAGCTCAAGATCTAGAACATTTCAAAGATCATTTACCCCAGGCAGGTTGCACAGTGACGGCTGGTTGCAAGCACCACTCAGACTCAGGCCAGTGACCTCTGACAATTTTTGGAGTCCATATGCCTACATATATTTAAGGACACGACATAAATAGTAGTGGATATGGAGTCCTTTAAGACTGGACAGGAAGGACAGAATAGCAACTGAGTTCAAAGGTACAAGATGAGAATAATGAAAGGAACTTCCTCTGCATTACACATCACATGCTTCCTTTGATAAAAATATGTCAGTCTATTTTCAAGAGAGTTATCAGAAGCTTTGAAGCTTCTATCTGCAAGGCTGTTCCAGAGTCCTATGGTTTGGAAAGTTCCTCTGCTTCTGAGTCTGAATTTATCCATCATTAGTGTATATCTATTTATTCTCGTGCTAATTCTGGCCTTTAGCTTAAATAGCCCTTTTCTTTCCTTGCTATATTTTTATCCATAACACACTTATAGATATCATCTGTATCATCACATATCATCTGTATATCTGATATAATCTCTAAGGCTTAATCTGCAAGTCTAAATACAATGTTTCCCTGTAGTGTCCACACTGACGGAAATCTTTGTTCTCTAAGTTTACTACTAGCCTTTCTGCTACACACATTGCGTTTCCACTAAACCTTCTTGAATTCAGCTGACAGAAAATATCCATATGAGTGTCTGAGGCAATACCTTCTTATGGATATATACACTGCTACTTATCTCTGCTACAAAGTCCTAGATTCACACCAAAGTTATCCATGGTCTTTCAAAGCAACACCATGGCAAGAAAGTGCAATCATCCTGCTGTTGACAAATGCATTCAGGCCCTTCTCTTCCTCTACCATTTCCAGCTAAGAATTTTTAACAGAAGCTTTATTAGTCCACAACTATGACTTTTCACCTTGTACTGTTCATGTGACTCTATCATCCTCCTTCTCAGCGCTATGTTCTTTCATGTGCAGTACTGCAGTTCTCTTTTTATAAAAGTATCCCAATTTTATGTCAGTACTCTCTTAATATTTGTGCTAAGGTCATTAATAAAAATATCAAGTGACATCTTTTTTCAAAATTACTCTTTCAGAAATTCCTTTACTACGCTCAGTCTAAGTACGTCTTTCATCAGAACTCCTCACTGCCATTTTCTGTTAAGATGCCTTCGTATTCACGCTAGTGTTCCTTCCATAAGTAGGCACACTCTGAACTTTAAATAAAAGTTTCTTACATGAAACAACAAAAAATGCATTATTGAGGTCCTCTTGCATTGCCTCCATTTCCCTTGTCTAGAGAGTTAGATCTCTGTCAGAAACCAAACAAACCCCTTCAGGTCAGTGTGGTATGATGCAACTTGGATAGATCTATATCATGTTTTATCTGTTTAACCTTAGATTGCATATTTTACTGAACCTTTACCTTAAAATCCATTCTGATTTGTGCATACCACTGGGACTGGATTTACAGGCATGCATTTGCTTGGATCATTTTTTCTGCCTTCTGACACTAATAAGCGGTAGTGCATTCTACTCCATCCTCTGCGGCTGGAGTACAACAGTTGCTGCCAGGCCCATCGTCCTGTGTGCCAGCTCCTCCAGACAACTGTGATGAAGATTATTCTGTCCTCCACAGACTCTGGCATCTAGTGCTTTCAATGGCTTTTACTTCAGTTATGCTCATTTCCATTTCTGACATTGATTACTTATCTTGATTAACATTGATCTTATTAAATATTGAGGCAAAGCTTTCATAAAGCCTTAGGATTTTCTCCCTTGAGCATATCAGCATATCAGCATATCAGCATGATGGCAAATCTTTTCCTACCTTTATCACCTGGAATAACAACTGTTAAGTGATAATTTTACAGATTGGAGGCTTCTTTGTGTATCCCCTGCCCATGCGCAAGTCCACTTCTTGAGTAATTCATTGCAGACATGCGTTTTAGTAATACCTGGACTGAGCAGCCACAACACTTAACTAGACAACAGAAACATATGTATACGCTGATAATAACACTAATTTCTCCATTAATACTTAAAATACTCATGAGGAAAGGCTTAAGGCTCAAGCATCTGGAGAGGCCTGGTGCCATAACAAGGGTGTCTCTCCAAAGATTAATGGAGAGACATTAAGAGAGGAGCCCAGTGTCCCGGGGCTCCCAAGAGCATCCAGTGCTTCCCATGCAGGTTCCTGTTCCTGCTCCCTCTGAATTGGCACTTGGTCATTTCCAAAACGCAACAACCGAGGCAATGGCATGGCCAACTTGCAGTCCTGCACACCCACCAGCAGCCATCTCATTTCCAATAGTTGCCTACTGGCTAATTTTTCACACTTGGAGACCATGAGAGTAAAGGTTATTACTGTAGCAAGTATCATTTTCATGCCTTATCTATACGGTAGCACATCTATACAGCACGGCTTTTGATTTGAATGACACCTGCACTTTCTTGCAAAAGCAACAATTGCAAAACAAGGCAACGCTTGTACGGAGGGAAATGCAGGCATTTCTCTTATCTTTATATAATTCACTGCCAAGTAATGCTGTTATGTCAAAGAGTTTTTAAAGAAATGTTTGAGTTTTGATTCATGCAAATACAGAACATACAAATTCCTAAATGGGATTAAAATATATGAAGCCTATGTGTCATGATTCAGAGCAAAGACTAGTACAGTAATCAGGAAGAAACTTCTAAAATCTGCATTGGGACTGAAGTGCATATTGGTTGTTGAACTTACAATTTTTCCTTTTTTGCAATTTTAGAGAATTTTCAGTGATAAAAAAATATATTAATTCCTTGCTGGGAAAAAAAAAAAAAAAGAAAAAAGAAAAACACCTAAAGGTTTGTTAAAAACCTGAGCTACAGAATATTTTCTATTTCATTTGAATAGCATTTTTATTGCTAGAATTAAGCTCAAAATCTAACTAAAACAACAAACAAACAAAAAAAAGAAAAACAGAACTGACAAAAATAAATGGCACAAAAAGCTCTCAACTCTCTTCAGTGCTCAGAATGGAGAATTAACATATTTATTGAATTACATTGGCAATGAAGACAGAAATATATTGAAATTCATTGATTTTTTTTTCTCCTGACTTAAAAGCAACACAGATGCTTATTACAAAACAGCGGTTCCTCTTCTCATTTTTATCAACCCTTTTTAACAGCCACTGACATTGACAGTTGCAAGCTTAATTGTACATTCAGCGTGCACTGTTAATGACATTAGATAAATGGATCGCATCAGAATGCCGTACAGTCAAAAGAGATCACGTGCCAGTCTTGCAAATTTAAAATCAAACAGGCAACTCTGTAGACCCTGACTCTTCAAGTTGTTTATCAACTGCATACTAGAGAGTATTTTGAATGTCATTAGACATCAAAAGATGAAAGATGTGCCTACCGCAGCCCATGTTCCATTTGCACAAGGAAATTTAATTACATGTTATAACTATGCTGTCTTAGAACCGTGGTAATTAAAGGGGTACAGTGCATTTTTTATTATTATTATTCATTATAAAACCTCATTTTCTGAAGGCTTGATGCAGCCATGCAAATTTACGCCCTTAGGAAAGGGAGCAGCCTATCAAACAGCGATCCTTGCTGCAACTCTGCTGAAAAAAAGCAGACATAGGTTATGTGCAGCGTTGCTGGCAATGCTGTTAGCTGTTACGAGAATGAGCGTAAAGGATCTTTTTTTGCTGCAGTATACAAGTCCTCATATTAATAGCGATTCAAAATATCAGTTTATGTCAACAAGATGCTTGTACACATCTCTGACCAGGTCTCTCAACAAAATATCCTCAGCCTCATGCTGTCAGGAAGGCCAGTACAAGGGCAAGCAGCCTCCAAGGAATTAAAAACCTTTTGGGAAGCAGGAAATCAAGGTCCTTAAGCAGCAGGGTGTTTCGATAAAAATTTTCACCTATGTAGACAGTTGCAAATTACCGTTGTCTCCGTGTACCTGGGCGCGCGGGCAGGGGCCGGGGGCTTCACGGAGGCTCTTTAATTGGCTGGCCGTACTCCACGGGAGCGGGAATGGGAGCCGGGAGAGGTGCCCAATTAACACGTCTGGCAGCTTTCCCTGTCTCTCTGCTTTCCAGCCCTGCCCTCACGAGTTCTCCTGGAACCACAGACCCAGCTGGACATCTTCCCATAGGTGCAGTAGTGTGGGATGTACAGATATATCTCAGATGTATACATATGCAATGAAAGAGGCACTGGGGTTCCTTCCCAGATGGTCTCTCTAGCAGTAGACCCATGCATGCCTGGATTTCCAGGGAAGAGGGAAACAAATCCATAAGATGGGTTTCCTATAATCTATTCAAGACTCACGTTACCTTCATTCGCCAAAAATTGATATTCTGTCTTTTCCTAATGGAAGATTACAGAAAAGGTGCTAGTGACCGGTGTGCAGGAAATATAATCCCACAAAATCTATCGCTTCCCCTGATGCAGCGCAAGGTGCATGGGATTTCTTTGGGTGGGATATTGGACAAATACTTTCTTCTTCAAGCAAATATACAAAGATAGTTGCATAAGGAAGCAATAAAAATGACTTTACCCTCAATCCAATGAACTAGGCATCTGATTTCTAATAAGCAGCCATCCAGGGCAGCAAAATTCCGTGATAACCCACAAAAGCGGCAATTTAAGGATGGAGCATTGCCTTGCTCCTGCAGATCTAAGACTTATTTTAAGCTTTACTTTTTTTTTTCTTTTTTTTTCTCTTTTTTTCTTTTTTTTTTTTTTTTTCCCTGTGATCAAATCAGCATCAAACCAATTATGCCTAAGGTCTATCTTCTTGTTAGATGGCAGGGTCAGTCACAAATGAACAGCCTCTTGCAATTTTCCATCGAATCAGCTCTGTAATTTGAGAGCTAATGCAGACATCTCATGAAAACAAATCATCAGACAGCGTCGGTTCTCCCCCTCCTTCCCCAAACACAGTGTTCTAGGGGGTTTGGGTTTCTCTTTTAAAAGCGAATTCTCTTTTCCATGAAAGCCAAAGCAATCCATAGTAAATAAAAGTGAGCAGTTATTTTTAGAGCTTCATGAATATTTCAAACCCTTGTGCATCCTTCTGCCAAAAGCATTCTCACACTTTGTTCACTAAAAGGCACATTATTATTTTAGGTACAAAATAGAACCTGCAAGTAAAGGTATATTTTCAAGAAAGGAGAGATTTTCATGAAAATGCAAAATGCCAATCTGTAGTCATAAATCTCCTCGTGGGGAGCCCAGTAGCGCTAAAAGAAACACGTTCAGGAAACAAACAAACTTTAAGTGCTATCCACAACTCAAAAATATCAGAAATATTCAGAAAAAAAAGCTGCTTATTCCCAGCAGGGTGGGAAGGAGCCTGTGCACGGTCAACTACAGACCAAGCAGTAGGAGCAGACAAAACTCAGGTGTTTGGCTCACGTAGCCGCTGCCTTTCTGCCAAACTGAGCCTCTGAACCAGGACATCTAAAGTGTCAGGGAGATGATGAGGAAGATTTCTAAATTATTCAAAGTGGTCTCGGCGCTTCAAAAGACTCCTTCACTTTGTTCCTGTATGGATCTCCCGCTGCCTAAGGCCGCCTCCGACTCCGACACAGGCCGCAGCGGGTCTGCGCCGCGGGGACAGGGGAGCCAACGGACGGGCCTTGGCGGCCGCTTCTCCCGACAGGCCCTGAAGGACAAGCCGGCCCTGAGGGAATTCGTGCCCACCGCAGGACAAGCTGGCCACCCGAGCAAGAATATTCTGTGTGTGCTTCTACGTGCGCGTCTTGGATTTAGGTCCCATAAGGCAGAAAAAGACTGCGGCTTGAAAGCCCTGACCCCGCCAGGGTGAGGCCTGGGGCCTCAAGCCGGGGACGTGTCAAGCACGGCCAAGCGCGGGGCCTTGCGCATTAACACCCCCCTCACCGCAGCTACTGCCCGGTCCTGACCCGTTCCAGTTCCCACAAAGAAAATGAGAAATGCATCAGGAAGAGGGAAAAGGGAAAATTCCACAGCCCTCCTGGAAGATAAGTTGTTTTGTTTTCTTCTTGTTAGATTCCCTTAAAGCTGCTTTTCATCAGGGGTTCAATTCTGTCTCTGCCTCCGCTAGCAGTAACATCAGTGAGCTGAGACGGGCAAGAGCTGACGGTTGCTTCCTTGGATAAAAGGGACTTGCTAATGCCTGGCCTTCTGGATGTTTCGTGTGTAGTTGTCTGGCATTCAGAAGTACTGGCTGGTTATTTCATTCCAGAAATCTCCGAAAGCAAGCGCACGCTTCCAGCGAGGAGAGCACCCTCCTGCCTACACTCGCTGCATCCCCGGATGCTCTCCCTATCATACTGTGATACCAGAATCAAAATACTTACACTTAAGCCTCATAATTAGTCCAAACCTTCCAAATGTACCTGCCACAGTCATCTTCAAAGACAGCATTTTATACAGGTATTAACATAGGTATAATATCTATATAACCTTGCATATATTTCATAAATACAGACGAGCATAGCTAAATATATTGTGTAGCTCTATTAAAACGTAGACTAATATCCAAATTCAGCAGTCCCAGAAATATTAGCCCAGCATCCACAGCTATTATGCACCTGTAAAAATAAAAAGGTTTTAAAATTGGGTTCTCGGTGGGAGAATCCAGCTACGGAGCTGGACACTGGGGATACCCATCAGCCAAAAGAAGAGCAATTGACCTGGAGAGATGACAGATGTCAGATCTTGAACTTGTAATATTTTTAAGCATAGATATGAGGTGCTTTCAAAGATTTAAATGATCTTAGGCCCTAGAATGTTGGCGGTAGGGCAATTAAAGATTTATTGTTAGCCCAATAGCGTTAAGGCTCTCAGAACAAATGAATCATTTGAATCTTTTTGAATCATTTTGCAGGACACCGTGTTCTCAGTATGAGATGCAACACACTTCAGCATGGTCCATTTGAGATGAACTTCCTGTCAGCATCCCAGAAATTCTCAGTAGCTGCCAAAAGGGCAAATCACCAGGTGAAGCTGTAGTGCTGGCACAATTTCCATCACGACTCTATTCGTGGGAAGGGGTGATGGGCTGGCGGTGAAGCAGCAGGAGCTGAGATAGCCTGTATGGCTGGGGGCTACGCCTTCCCCTGCATTAAAAGTCGTGTCTCCACTTCTAGAGCCCGGATTAAAGCAGATACCATCTGACTTGCCATTTATTTATTCACACTGGGTTTCAATCTGCAGGGTGCAAGAGGAATAGAGTACTGGAGGGTTATTTAACATTGAAGCTGACAGGGCTGGCAGCAAAGAAAGAGTTTGCTTTTCTGAACATAAACTAATGAGAAACATGCTTAAAATTACCACAGTTGTATTTTCTTAGGTATTTCCTTCCACTTCAGACATTTTCAGATTTCTAATTCATCTGACTTTTCTTCTTATGGCCTAAATCTTCTAATCAGATTGTGGTGGTACACTCTGAAATTTGTGCAAAGCCCCTTTAAAACAAACAAAATATTATATAGATTCACACTTGTGATTGCAGAATCAAGGCTCCTGATGAGGTGCTGACTAATTCCATATCAGTGAGCAGCAATCCATAGCTAAGGAATGACAATGAGGGATAAGGCTACATACAAGGAGAAATGCCGAGGTCCTGGCACAAAATCCGTTCATTCTACATCTCTTGTGGCAACATCTATACTTGAAGAGAACATATATTTTGACCACATTGTTCTGATATTGCATACCACCAAGCAGCTATGATCAGAACAGTCTGTAAATTTTATCATGCAAATGTATTGGCCCTCAATATACCAAGATTCAGGTTGGTAGGTAATCAGGACTGGAAAAATGACAAATGTGCATGTCTGAGACTTTTTGATATAATGTTTGAAATAAGGAGATTTATTCTCATGAAAATTGGAATTTCCCATCTAACTGAATAAATAATACTTCCCTTGCATGGGTTTCATCTATCTCCCGGGGACATGACGATAATGAATCCCTGAATATTAGAAATATTCAGATAGGGAATCCAGAATCTGCTCAGATTATGCAGTGAGGATTTCTGAAATAACAGCAATTATACACATTATAAAAATATATTTCCAGCCACTCTGACAGTCTCTTATACAAAATTTGCAAATATACATAATTTGTTGTCTATAACAACAAGTGAAGGAAAAAGAAAAGTAAATTAAAAAAAAACCCTGCCATTGACAGAGTAGAGCAGAACTGTAATTCCAAGTTCCAGCAGAACTGTAATTCCAGCAGGTTATGATGAAGATATAACACTAAGCAGAGCACTGATATCACCTGCTTTTTCTTGGATATTTTTTCTTTTCAGTGGCTTCTGCCACTATGGTTGCAATATCAGTTATTTTCCAATCTTTTGCAAATGGAAAAGGGGGAAGGGGAAATAAAACATCTCTTATTTGCTCATGTTTGGATTTTCAATTTCTTTTCCCTTGATAGCTTCTCCTTTGAGCAGTAGCAGTGTCAATTCCCCAAGGGCAGGTCTCAGAAATATGTACACAGCATACAAATCTCCCATAATGCTCTTCCTAATAGTTTGTTAAACTCTGGGAAATGTTATCTATTAAAATACATATATGCATTTCATAAGCACAAAAACAGGTACTGATGCCATCTAGATTGACCCAAACAACTGCCTATTAGCTTCATAGAAAATGTCCACAGTTTATATAAACTGAAAAATGATAATAGCTCCCGCCAGGATGAATACAGCACCTATTGCCAGGCATACTTCTATATACAGCCCCCAGAAATCGTCTGCGAACTCTGCATGTCAGCGTGCATAAGCTGCAGCTGCGTGAAGTCTTTTAGAAATTAGTGAATAGACCTGCCCAGAAATATGCAACTTGCTATGAAGCCAAAGAAAGCCCCTTTGCACATATACCCCCCAGCCGGTCTCAAGCCTGATTTCGTTCTGCCTGTCACAGAAGTGAAGTTCAACTTCCATAGCCCATGAAATGCTGTTTCATTTTGCCAACAAGGCAAAGGTTGCACTGAATTGCAATGTGGGCTGTTCTTGGTACATGCCAAAGTTACACTGTCCAGAGTGAATCTGATTTTCTGGGCAGAAGACTATTAAATCAAAACTGAAGCTTTGCAATAGCAAAATCATTCGTGCTGCTCACCCAGATTTCCCCTTCATGGATTGTGCTCATTTTCCATCACCACCTGCACCTCTTCCAGGAGACACCTTCCACTAGCTAAAATGCAAACATTAAACAAGACAACAGAATATATGTCGGTACAGTTCCAGCTTACCTCTGAATAATGTTTCAACTCTAAATATTTTGCTCTATAACACTGTTTCAACAATCACTCCAAAGCTTTCATATGGAGGTTTTTATACTCCTCACAAGCATCTAATACTCTCTGTCCTTCCATATGTTACCCTCTCTGACTCATTAGTTTAACATCACAATCTTCTTTTATCAACAATATGATTTTTTTTTGTGAGAAGTTCTGCAGAAGCAGAAGCACCTCACTGCAGTTATTCAAGGGGTACCATTTATCACCAGAAATGAACACTAGAATTTCCGTATTCTTCTCATCTTTTACAAGCTTCCAACTAGGGATGGCAAAACTTGCATGTGTCAGTGGCTTTTGCTTAGCTCACCTGCAAGAAGAGCCCTCATGAACTCCAAACCTAAAAGCCTTTACATCCACTAGGCTGGAATTCCCTTTCAAGATACATGTTCAGAGCCAGAACTGACAAATTAAATGAAGCAGTTTTCGATGCTGTGCTGTGTCCGAGGGATCCCTGAGCATCACCCATGTCACAGCATGTGTGACACCTTCGGACCTGAAATGCAATGCCAGTAACAGCAGAAGAAGTTCTAAATAGCCTTTAATTTATTTTGGTACTTGTAAACACTGAGCATCTGAAAACTGTATGTATCCTTCAAAAGCAGCTACTTTTTGAATGCTTTCCTGGTCTTTAGGCCAGGATTGTATTTACATATAATCTTGACTGAAAACACACTTTTCATTTTTAAAATATGATATGCAAACTAGATACAAAACAAGAGACCTGATGGGCACGGAGTTTTGTAATTCATCCCATAAAAGTGAAGTCTACCAGGTCCTACAAATATCAATATGCTTTTTGTTGTTGCTGTGTTTTCTTAAACAGATGCTTTCAAACAAAACATGGACAGTGATTGTCAGCACTATGACTTAGACTGCAATGTTGCAGAAAGTGTTTTTGATCATCAAGCTACAGTGACCAAAGCAGTGTGTTGCTAGTCATGCTTTATAATTCAAAGAGCTGCTTGAAGTTTTTATGGAAAATTGGCCAAAGCACCAGACAACAAATCCTAAAATGCTACCAAAAAAATTGCACAATTGCAGTTTTGATTAAAGAAAAAACTTCTGAATAAATAATAATAATAAAAAAGGTTATGGCAATTGTATTGACTTTATTAAAAGCTGTATTAAAATAGAAAACCCAAAGAAGCTGGGGACAAGAACCCAAGAACCAAGGACAAACACATATACCAAAGCAATAGGACAAATTGAGAATGAAAACCTGTGTTGCTCTCACAGCATCCTCATCCTGATCCAGCTTGCTAAAAAAAAATATGATCTAAGCTGACCTGCTAAATAAAGTAGGCATAGATTATGCGCTTTCTGGAGATATCGTCTCCCTCTACCTCAGTTTTACATACAGAGTTACATACACAAGGAAAAACTGCACAGCTCACATGGTTTACTTGAAGGCAGGATTGAAGTGGTTTATTGATTTATTAATGGTATGTAATTAGGTGGTAATCAGTGAACTATACATTCAGGATCAATATCAGCAAAGGAATGGATAAACCACAGTATTAGGTGGTTACGCAATGTTAATAAATGCCTTCAGTTTTTTAAAAGTCCTTCCCCAGAAAACTCCAAATTTCTCATCCCCCTCCCCATCCCATTCTGCAGTGTGGGATCCCTTTGGAGAGGTGTGAGGAACAATCTCTAACTTCTCGCTTCCCTCTGCAGCAAATTTTCATGGTTCTTTTATTCTTCTTTGCAACTTACCTCCTCTTTTTTTTTTTTTTTTTCCTTTTTTTCCAAAAGTGTCTTGGCATTTCCCTGGTTACAATTTAACCTAGCTCGTGGTGTTGTTAAGTGAAATTTATTCCCTTTAATTTCCCCTCTAGAGGCACCAGTTTGGGGTCAAACTTCAGCTCAGGCAGTTTTGGGTGCTGCTTTGACACTCGCATTCCTATCTGTGGCTCCCTGGGCATGTTACTAGGAGAAGGGGCCATGCCGGTTCCCCAAGCGATACCAATGCATGATTATGCCTACTAAATCTATTCTTCCTATACATAGTTGAGTAGATGTAATGAATGATCCAAAGTGGCTGAGCAGGTTGCAGAACATCACAAGGAAGCACTAAGCGTTGGGGACCAGTTCATAACAGTGCTGTTAGCTTATAGCACAGTATGAATTGGGCATGGATTCACCCTCTAACATTTTATTTAACAAGCAAATGAGGAAGAAGGTTTGCACTAGTGTCAGCAGAAATGGAAAAACACAGGTGTATAAGGATGGAATCAAAAACCTGAAGGTATTTGTTTTTTGGGGGACTTCAAGAAATTGAGATAGTGTTCATGTGTAATCAAAATTAAAATTTCACTTGCCACTGATGGCTTTCTAAGAGGATACCCCTTGGTCCTATAATGCTTGTGTACATTATGAACACATACAATGTTTGGAGAAAATATTGCCCATTCTTCAGGATAAAGGATATTGAATCTGCCATTTCAGGCTTGAGGCTTGAAAACCTCTCATATAGGCATCAATAAGATAAGACAGATGAGATCTTTGATATAATCACTTCAGTGCAAATGGACAAATGAATGGTTGCTATTTTAAAGATAGCTACAAAAGCAATCTAAATTTCAAAGAAAAGACCTGAACACAATTACAAAGGTTAGTCATAAAGTTAGTAACACCCATTTTAAGTTTTGTTATCTATGTTTAGTTATATCTGTATATATGCATGTATAGTTTAATTCAAAAGCTTAATGTTAAGAAAGAATTGTGAAAGCCTGCTTCTAAAAGCCTCAAACAACAGAGAAGTTAATGTTATATACAGAGAGGCAACGAGAGACCCTAAATAAAGCAGGTCTATCAAGCAACTTGTCCTAGGGTGGTTTCTGACCATACTTTTACCATTTGCTAAGGCACTCATAATGTGGTCATCACACGTGAGGCTGGACAGGGCAGGTAAGGTTTCAAATGCAAGTGAGGATGCTACGCACAGTCTGTCAATCTGTGTGGGCCTTAACAGAACACTCATTAAGTCACTTTGGAAAATCTTAAAGATGATGAGAAGGGGTGAGAAAGGACAAAGTGAGGTCTAGACCTCCACTACGTGCACATGTGCAAACAGGAAGTGTGCACCATTCCCTCAAGAAGCTGGAGAAATGAACCAACAAAAGATATGGAAAGAAAGCTTGAAGAAAGGCTAATGCAAAGCGCCAATTATGTGATGGAATAACCCCAAACAACAAACCCCAAGAGATGGAAACAGCGAGTCTGATCAGCAGACAGGACCTTAATTTCCAACAGAAGGGAGTCTCCAAACACGATCACTGAGCAGTCTCTCTTGGTGCTAATGAGTGGTTCAGGCTCAGAAGGTGTTGATGTCTCTTCAGAGGAAACTTGTTCCTCCTCAGCTCTTCCTATGGCCTATGTTGTAAGGACACCTCAGCAAGGAGACGAAGAGCCTTCCTCCTGCTGCCATAAGTTGTTTTTGTGTAAATCCATTGAAATATAATAGACCTATAAGCTTCAGAAAAATAAGTGCTTGTGCATGCCTAGTGTTAACAATTTCAGCCATAGTCTCATTGGTTTCCAATTTCCCAATTGATGAAATATCACTTTTCCCCACTGAGCAACTTCATTAATCTTTTTTGGAAAATTTCAATACTACAGTGGTGATTGACATTGAAAGACTTTGCAGTAAATAACTAATGATGTATTCAGCAGAAGGTTTGGATATGGTGTGCAGTATACCCAGACTGATGAGGAAAAAAATTGGAATGGGTCCTGTTCTTTGAGTACAGAGGCACTCAAATTGTTGCATTCAAGTTCATGTTTAAACGTGGCCTTCCATAAGCATGGGTCTTGCTGCAGGAGCGAGAGCTTTTGCCGATCAGGTCTGCTTATTCTCAACCTCCTTCAGGTGTTTGAAACCAAATGGCAGAGACTGCAACTCTCTATCCCACTCACGCCCAAAGTAAGCCACTACTGATCATTAGATAATAAATATCACTTGTGACCTCATCCTAAAGGCTAAAAAGCAACTTATATTTATATGAATAGACAAGGAGGACAAATATGACCTATGGGAATATGCTAAATGTCTTCATCAGAAAACCAGAACTCTGATATTAACAGAAAAATTGTTTTTCTGGAAGATATTTTCTTGAAGCTGGTATCAACATTTGCATCTGCTAACATTTGTGCCAGGTAACTAGATTTGTACGCCTGATCATCTTTCAAAAGGACAAATGTCTTGGTTCATCAACAATATGAAAGTATGTGAAAGCAAAAAAAAAAGTTATTTTCTAAATTTAAGATTATAAATCCACTGAAACTATTTTGAAAGCCAACACTAAAGATCCAATTCTAAAAGAGTCTGTAGTTTTCAAATAGCACACTACCATTACCTGGTTAATTTAAATGAACTCTGCAGCTTGATTTACTCTGACATGGCAATGAAATTGGACCATGATATATGCCTAGTAAGTAAAACATCTCTGAGGGAAAAAAAGAAAGTGAAAAAGGAAAAAAAAAATAAAACACTGGGTTTGGGAACTATTTAGCTATGCTTCTTTTCTATATTCACTACTGCAAAGCACCCAGGGCAACTCCTTTACTTTACATGGTTTATTACAATTTCAGCGCCTGAGAATTGCAGACCCTGACAACTGACAGCTCCAGGACCAGCCCTCAAACCAACTTGACAAAAGAGTAGTGTTTACCACCAGTGGGAAGAGAGTCTAACAACACCAACTATTGAACTTCTTTAGGGTTTTGGTCCTGACACAAGTAGCACAGCAAACAAAAATCACTTTGATACAGAGTGGGTTTTTAGACAGTTTGATAAAGAAATTGTCTAGCTTACCCCAAACTATATCAGTAGGAAGAAAACAAAAAAGAAAAGTAACTGATTTTTATGATGTTTTCTATTTAGGGGTGAAAAAAAAGAATTTTTAAAATTTGAATTTTGGAGTTTTAGAAGAAGGCCTATTTTTTTCTATTTGTTTTATTGAGTTTGACCTTAATTATCATAAATTAAGCTCTTTTAATTAAGAAAACTCTGATAACTGAAATAATTCCCCTAATTGTCCATAGCTCTTAATAAAAGTCATGTCAGCTAGGAGTCAGGTGTCAGTATTGTAACTCAATGGAAATGAGTCCAGACACTACTGAGACGCTCCGTGTCCTACACAGTCATCCCCTTGCTCATGAAGACTTTGCTGTATTTTTCATGAATGCTTCGCCTCACTTTCCAAAAGACAATGTTTGCCAACTGCTACTCTCTAGTGATTAAATAGTTTCATAAAATACAAAGGTGCATGGTTTAGTTATTGTTGTTTTTCTTTCTCAGTGGGCAATGAGGGTGAGGAAAAGGAACAGGAAGATAAACAGGACAAGAAATAAAACAGAAAAGAACAACATGCAGAAAAGCATGTTGTTTTTGTGCATCAGGATGCACAAAAGAAAAGAAATGTTGCTGAACAGGAGCAGCACTGCTCATCACACTGGCATAACTGCCTCCAGAAAAGCTAGCTCAGGAATCATGAAAAAAAGATCAAGGAAGTAGCTTAAGTGATCTAAAAACTTTTCTAAGATAAGAAACAAAAGGAAAAGGAGAAGAGATGTGTTTTATATTTTGCCTTTCACTTTTCATTGTAAATTAGAGGGCTACTAATCAGTGTCATCTCTGAAAATGTTCCTCTGAATTAATGTTCCTGATCCTATCTGACCCTGTTCTTCAAATTGCTATTTGTAAAGTATATTTGGGTTGGGGACTTCTTGGCTATTAATAATTTTATGAAAGATATGGGTGGACTACCTGCATTCCTTGGGCTGTTCAGAGTCGGCAACAGGGCTTCCTCATGGGAAGACAATCTTAAGCAGTCTTCCATTTACTCACATTTTTGCAGAGAGAAGACAGGATATGCTCCCAAAGCTCTTTGAACCATCATTTCATTCACGATGAAAAAAAACCAGGATGATATAACTGATTGTGCTGTAGACCTCTAATAAAAGGCTCAGGAAAAGACCTGGCTCCATGAAACTAAATGTAGCTTTATAGCTATGAATTTATGCTATTGAGAATTGACCAAAAAATTTAGTGTGCACCTAAGAAGTGTTACTGAATATTTGATTGATTTCCATAATTTTTCTTTCTTCTTCCTCCATTCCAAAGAAAATGTTACATTTAGCATTATTTTATTAATTTCACATAACACCATAACACCAAACATTAGGGACACATGGAAAAGATCTATTTTCTTTCTGGTACAAATTAAGTTTTCCACTTTGTTACCAGAATTCAAGTAAGGATAAAGCTTTCAATAGATTTAAAGGCATCATTAGCAAAACAACAGAAACAACAGAATTTGTGGGTCATAAATTGAATTTTCTTGAACATTGGCTTTGAGAGGACTTCATAATGGCAAAGAAGTCCAGTAGACTATATTAAAAAAAACACTTCTATAAAGAGTCAATAGCTCACTACCAGTGTAGTTACCTTTTTTTCTATTTTTCTGCATTCCTTTATGGTAAAATAGAAGCTGCTTAAATTGAGTAGCTATACATTTTAGGATAACTACACAGTATTATTTAAACTGATGATAACTACTCAAGTATAGCCCATATAATTTACAGCATGTGTTACTCATACAAAAGCAAACAACTCACCGTTTAAAAACACTGCTGACATCAGCCTAAGATTCTTTATTTCAAAAAACATCTAAATTTTACAGGTAAAAATGCTATAAACATCACTTTCTAAGAAAACAAACAAGCAAAAAAAAAAAAAAACAAAAAAAACAAAAAAAAACCTCCAAGAAAAAAAAAAACAAAGACCAAATATTTGTTTTTAGAGTAAATAAAATACCATGAGCAGAGGAAAGAAAATTAATTCCTATTGGAATTTTACTGACTAAACATTCCGCTAAAGATTTGCTCTGCATCCTTGTATTTTTACATACTCCTGTTTGGAGGATGGAGACTAGTATGGCATAGCTGCCTGTGTGATTTATACAACATAAAATACTATTATCAAAATTTTAAAAATAAATGGCTCTAGCAGAATACTTAAAAAACTTCATTACCAATATGAAGTCAAAGCTAGCTTATATTAAACTGTCCAAAACTTTTGGTCTAAGCTTCAGACATGTAGCTTCATTAGAAAAAGATTTATAGTACTATCTTCATATCTTGGCATTTCAATTAATTCTCTACTTGAAAAATGGAGAAAGTCAGACTGTGGAACTTTTTAAAGTTTTAAAATATTACGTAATCTGACTGCTCACGAAGTTAAGCTGAATTATGAGCTAGTCCTTCATCCCAGCATGAAACCACCTTTACAGCTATGTGCTTTATAAAATTAAATATTTTCATATCTACCTATATAATATATTATTTTAAAAAGTCTTGTAGGTCAAATCAAAATAAGAATATATAATACAATACTAAAAGCTTTATGGATAGAACTTAGAGTAACTTTCTTCAGCTCCATCAGCTGAGCTTTTAGTTAGCTAGATACCTAGATACCAAAACTGCTGTGCATCTGACATATGGAATTAGGATTTCCTTTTAGGATTTCATCATTAAAAAAAAATTTGGCATACATTGACTAACATGAAGAACGGACTTTCTCCAGGTGATTAACTCATCTGTTTTCTACTACCTGCTTGAGTAGATTTCTTACATCATTGCTGTTCAAATGCTGGGAAACACAAGAAGTTCTATGCAGACTGTACGTTTTTCATACTTCAACCTAGGTCATTTACCACCTGTGTGAAGAATTGGCCTATCTGCTACCCAGCAAGACTAACTAAACTTTAAGTTTTAAAAAATTTCAAACTCAGTTTAGAGGTATTAGTACTTGGATAACAAACAAGTTGGGGCACACAGTGAATAAAAGATCACATTAACCTTTCAGAGAAATTGTAGTGATACTGTGGAACAGCTTGGTTGCTTTTATTTAAAATGTATTTTGTCTCATAGGATAGGTGTCAGCACATCAGCACAGCTGTCCTCCTTGGTTATATATGCTGCTTAGAAATAGAAATGTTTAGGATTTTATCTTGTTTCTGTTAAAAGCCAGCACTAGAAATCACCAAAAACTGTGACAAAAATGTGTGAAGTCTTTGAAACAGATCAAAAGTATAGGGATTTGCTTGATCTAATTTGTTTTAAAAGAGAATGCAGAAATATTTAACATGCTTAGTTTCCACATCAGAAAATTACTCTGCAATTCCCCCTTTTCCCGAGCCCTGAAATATCTCTTTGAAAACTTCTCTAGCTTTTTTTTTTCCAGTAAAAACTTACTTCTGTATCTAAACATGACAATCAACAGGAAAAAAACAAAATGCCAATGGTGAATCAATTCAGTTCAGTAGTTAGCTGAATTCACTTAAACACATGATCAAAATGCCCAGTACGTCTTACCAGTTTGCTTTCGTGTTTGTAGGAAATCAATATTCTGGCAAGGGGCACTCAGTGTGTGACTGAATTCACAAAAGACATTATCAACAATAAAATAAATAAATCATGTTTTGTACAAAGACATTGTGATTTTTTTTAGATGAAAACGATCTTTGAAAGCAGACATAAAACATAATTAAATAGACCAAAAAAGACAGAAAGAAAATCTCAGAAGGGTTTAAATATTTGTAATGAAACACATATATAACAACTTTGAGTATAGAAAAAATACAACTGAGTAAGAATGGAGAAAAGTATTGAACAGAAACAATAATTGTTTTGTGGCACAGTTCATTTTCCTTCCTTTCAGTCACTCCCAGTGAAATCAATCCCATTTTATATAAATATAGATTGGAAGAGCAGTATGAAAATATGAAACAAAAGTGACAGGAGAAACCCAAAGACTGCAACTGCACTGATTACATGTTTAGGTATTTCATATTTTCATGTCATATCTAAACACAATGGATTATAGTATTTCACATGCTTTATTAGGTAATTCCTTCCAATGTTAAAACAAGAATTACTGAGGAGAACATGGAGTTCATTCTTATTAATAATAATGAAACGTTTTCATACATGAATCTCAAAAGATTGCAACATTCGGCTTTGGTACTGCAAAGTACTGCACTTTGGAGTGTTATATTCTTAAAAATATAAAACATTCTCACAGTGTAATGTGTCTTAATATATGCACCTCAATGATAGAATATGCAGTCACGCTGAATCTCTATCGTATTATCTAAAATTCTGAATTGTAAAATTCTTCCCGGATGGCCATACAAAAAAATAATTTGATAAAAAACTGAATTCCTAATTGATAAACTCAGAATACCTAAATTTACGAGCACAATAAGGACTAGGTTTGTTTCACAAATCCTTCCAATTTGTGCACTCATTCCCCATCAGTCTTCTGCTCTTCACAGCAAATACTGTGTAACTCAATTTGCAGGATCCAGTGCAATAGAAACCCAGCCCCAGCCCATCTCAGACCCTGAAGACCTCATTGTGCTCTTCCCATAATGGCCAAAGCCATCCTATCCAAATAAAAAGCAGGTTTGTTCTTTGTGCAAGACCAGTGTTCATGGATGCAGACACACTGTGCCAGTGGACGAGATGACACGTTGTGCCGGGGTCCCACAGAAGGGCTGTGGTTCTCCTTGCTCACGACTCCAGCACCAGTTTCACTTCCACCCTGGTGCCAAGATGGGGCTGGACCCACCAGCAGCAGCAGGGAGGAAGATGCAAGACTTATGGTACTGGCCATGGAGAGGACTCAAACTTGATGAAGTCCCTGCCCTCTGTTATTACAGTTGGCTATCTGAGCAGCAATCACTGCACAGCTTGGGGTGAAGCACCCCACAACCTGGAAGGGACCGGAGCTTGGACCCGCACCACGTGCATGGCATGGGGAGACCACAGCCATAGAGCACAACAGCCTTCCAGGACGAAATGTCTCCCTTTGCTCAATTAAAGCTTTAGAAATCCACACAGTAAATATCTAGGGATTGCTTGGGGGATCACATTTTTTCAGGGCACTTCACACGTTTTGGGGTTCACATTCACATTCACAATTAGAAATATTTTGAAATACAAACGCATCCGCAACATAGTGAAAAATTTTATAAACCAACGCTGAATCTGAATCAGCCTTGACAGAGCTAAGAAAGAAGCACAAATTAATCTCATAATCAATAGCAACTTATGCAGACGAATCTTCTACAAGCCCTTGCCAGAAAGTTATGGAGAACAGGAGTAGACCCACAGCACTAAAAATTGAAAGCAATGATGAAAGACAGCCTGCAATGAGACTAGGTCATAGACAGTACTTTGCAGTTTGGCACAAGAAAAATTAATGGAAGTTCCTTAATTGGCTAAATCACATCTGTCTAACATTTTGACAGAATTAACAATGAAAAGTAAAGTCTGTTGCTGCCTCCGATGCATGGTAATACAAATATGATAATTTGCATGATTATAAGACAGCCATTTTAAAGAATATTTCTGAGAACAGACATGTTCATAAACCTAAAACTGAAAGTTCTGAATCTCATTGCCCTTTCCTGAGCGCATTATAAACTTACTTTCTGATTCTTGCCAGTGGCTCCACTGATTGCAATAGGATGCACCCAGTGAGCGAGGATTACAGAATAGTACACTACAGATATACATACAATACCTTTAAAAAAAAAGAAAAAAGATTCTGTAAAGTTCTCAAACACGTATTTACCCAGTGCAATGGAACACCATGTCAGAGTTAGCCAAAGTAGCACATTTATACAGCACCATGCCGGGATATTAGCTGAGGTCTCAGAGAGAATATAACCTCGTTAGAGCAACATTGTGCAAGGGCTAATTAGGCCTGCCTCTCAAGCAAGGCTAATTATTGCCAGAACAGCCCCATACTGATATCACTCTGCTGCTTCTGGGTTCTGGAGCTAGACTGTTCAGCAGTGGCTGCGGGATCTCTGCCCCACGCTGTACTCAAAATTGTAAACAAAACTGTGAGGGATGGAAGTATTATTCCAAGAGAGAAGCATGGTGCTGAGTGCTACTTCTCCCTTCATCTGTCAAGGACACCAAAATGAAGGACAACATGTCTGTGTATTGAGATTACTTTTTAAATGGGAAATTCCAATTGCTCAAGAGTTGTGCTGCAGAGAAAGATTGGATTGAAAACACAGTTTCCAAGGACTGGAGTCCAGGGTGGCCAGGACCGGCTGACTAGGCACATGCCACACCGAGCGGGACTAAGAAACACAGAAAGGTAAATATAGGCTGGGGAGCATGACACAGAGTTTTGTTGCTGTCCCCAAGGACCTGCCCCGAGCCAAAGCTAGTGCTGTGCAAAACAGGGGTTTCTTGTTTTATTGGCAAGGCAGGTCTCAAAAATGTGAAACTGTAAATCAGGACTGTATGTACCAGGCATAGTTAACTGAGAAACCTTGGGAGGCACTACTCTAGTTTCAAGGCTGAAGAACGTTTGTCTTCATCATTTCAGATGCCAAAACTAAGGCTAGTAGTACACAGAGCCCAGGGTTGAAGTGAGGGCTGAGCTGTGAGGAGACGTCCCAGGCCTGGCTGCAGCTGCAGACAAGACTTGTGCACTGGGTGCAGCCAGCCAGGCAATCTGCAATCTGCATCAGACAGGGAAGAAGAAATATCTGACAAAGTCAAGCCAGTGCTTTTTACGTAAAATAAACATGGGGAAGAAACAGAAATAGCAAGAGGAATGCAGGATGAGACCTACTTACTTAATTCCTACTCGGCAGAGAAGTTGCTTTTGAGGCAGGTAAAAAGAGGAAAACAGCACAATCTTCTCTGCTGTATTCCACAGACTTTTTGTTTTTCTCTCAGGTTTTTTTACACACAAAGTATCTTAAGAATAAAAGGGTGGAGTCTTTAGCATCGTGCCAGACCTGAATGCATCTTGTTTCTGCACATCTCTAACAAACAGCTTAATTTGCAAGACCGAAGAACTTAATAATCTGTGCACTGGCTGAACCCCTGATACACACTTCTGTGGCAAGGCTGAGTCGCCAAGAGCCTTCAGTAATGAGAGTGGTTTTGTCCATTTCCTGTTGTGGTGCTCAGTAATAACCAATTCAGGTTACTACAATTCTAATACAAAATGTGGAATAACAGTAGTAATGTGGAATAACAATAATAATGTGGAATAACAACAGGAAAGCTAACATTGTGGAGCATTAGCATACTGTATGCACTTTTTTTTTTTTCTTTTAACTACTAAAAATAACCGGCAGTTTTTACTAGTATAAAGATAGTACAAATAATAGCTTATAATGAAACGGAAATAAAAGAAACAGAGATGTAATGACAGCTCATTCTCTACAATTCCAGTATAATTACACAATCAGTTTTGATGAGGTGAGCACAGAGGCAAGACAGAAAGACATCAGTAATTTAAAGTCAATTTACCTTTGTTGTTATTAGGCTGTAAATGAGCACCCCTAACATACAAGTTTAGGTAAGGAGTTTTTCTGGGCTTTTACCTAATATAGTGCCTTGTACAAATGATCCTCATCAAAAATTTCAAATGCTGGGCAATATGGTAATGAAACAAGTCACAGGGTCCCATTTGGTCCCATTATTTCATGCTACAAAACCTCTCTGAACCATTTTTTCCCACCATCAGTGGAAGAACATTCAGAGCTTTGCCAATAGCTGTTCTCATCAAACAGAACGGACTCCCTACCAAACCCTGTTTTAACACAGCATATTAGCCCCAGGAAAAGAGAGAGAGAGAGGTTAAGAAGTCCATAGGCATCAGACTCTTGCAGGTTTAGGCAGAAAGATATAACAGTCAAAGGAACAGCATAAAACCTTAGAAAGGTGAGGAAATAATGACTCGGAGAACGGAGCGAGGGGAACTCCTGCTCAAATCTAGAAAGCAATTCATAAATAACATCCAAGCCCCTCTACTTTTCAGAAGAGAGAAATTCTGATTGCAATTGAACATTTCATCTTTATTATGCATCCCCATTTTCCATTCCATTTTCAGAAGTAATATTGATAAGTATTCTGTATGAGCTGGCAAAGTGAAGGCTTTTAGTAGCTGGAAGCTTATGTCACCCAGCCTCTGCACTCGCATGCTGCTTAACACGCTCGTGCCGGATTGATTCTGACACAAGGATGCAGTACATCTTGCTATAGCTGGTGATGTGCCACGTAGTCTGTGACGCAGTGACAAATAGCCTTCCCGATTCCTGACAAAATACTCCCTCTGCTGTACAATATACACTGTTACATAAAGCCTGATGCACATATATACTAGCATTTAAACTATAAGAAGCTTGTGGGTATAGACAAGCTAGATAACCCACAAAAATAATTCACTCCTCTGTATTTTTTTTTCTGAAAGGCCTTGCTTAAGATAGAAATATCATTCACATTCACTAACTATAAAAAAGCTAGTTGTGACTTAGTTCAAAATAGACAAGATGAATATCCTAATATATCAAAATATAGTTGCTCAAACCTCAAAGTCTGTAACATTCCTAAATGGCTTAGTTGACATCAATCTATAATGAATGTTAGAAAGTAAATGATTCACTGCACAGTTAAGATATAGATAGAAATGCCAAATAATATAAGAAATATAGAATGAAGGATGGGAATGAACTTAGCTGTAGCTTTGTTTTGCCTGTGTTTTCTGTTACCAATATAGACCAATGATTTGGTTTAATTCAGAATTGCTCTTTCTCCATAGTTTCATCAAGTCGCTATAACAAATAGTATAAGCTAATTAGAAAAGGCTGAAAAGCTTAAAATCTCTAATGGTCTAAAAACATTTCCAGATAAGTTTTCTGTTTAGAAATGATGTAATCCAAAATAGAAAAAAAAAAAAATCTCAGAAGACCACAGATGTTCAGGAAACCATGCCTAGAACAAACTGAAATGGTCATGTGGGATGAGGAACTCTCCGTCCCCCATACAACAAGACCAGCCTGCGGTACGTGAACTCCTGGAGAGGCACACAAGTGTGGGGTGTCTCTGAGTCTCTTCACTGGAGAATATGGAATGGCCTGTCCAAGCTTAAACCACAGATACGTGTTAATTTTTAGCGCACATAACCTCTACCTCTTTCCGAAAGGTGGAATACTTCTCCTGGGATGAGCGTATGAGGAAGGTGCTACAGCACCAAAGTGCATGCACAGCCACAGGATAAAATGCTATCAGACATAAGCAGTGTGTTTTTAAACAGTGTGTAACTTTTAGAAAAGTTAAAACTTCTTTTTAGGAATGCAAATTTTTTTTTCTATTTGGCTCAGATAGTTCACTAAACTAGTGCAATTTATATTAGTAGCATCTGATAATAACACTTCCCCTAACCTCTGCACCTAGGCTCTTCCACTGAAACAATTTCAACTCATAGTTTAAGAAAATAATAAATGATGAAGAAAATCATCTAGATCTGATGTTTTCGTTATATATTTTTTTGTTTTTGTTGCACAGAAGTTAAGAAATTTGCATTCTAAGGTCTAGTTGAAATGCATTGTCATTATACACTAAATTTGAGTAAAAGTCAAAAAATCACTTAAAGAAATCAGCCATTTTCAGATTACGAAATGAAAACAATAATGACAAAAACAATCTAGCTTATCTAGAATATAAAAACAGAGATGACGTCTTCCTTCCAGAAACTCCATAAAATTACTCCTAAAGTCAAAGCTCAACACAAATTACTTCTGATTGATCTATTAACTTGTATCTGTTTTCTTTTTCCTTTTTTTTTTTTTTTTCAACTTTTAACATTAAGAATTTATCTCACCCATTTTTGTTTCAGAAGTGTGTCAGGAATATATGAGCAATGTATGATTATCTAAACAGCAGCTTTCAAAAGATTTTCTCTTTGCTCTGCACTTCTCGTGAGAAAAACAAGCACTGTCGTTTGCTTCCCAAATGAGCAACTACTGTAGCTAGCTGCCGGCTACGCTAAATCACAGATACAGGGAAAAATTGCCCCATTGCTCCTGCCATAGCTTTGCGTATATGTGCCCTGTGGAAATGCAGCGGGAATGACTCCTGCTCTGTTGCAAAGCAGCAAGGAGCAAGGCAGTTTTTCTCACAGAGCCAGCACTGCATTCTGTGTCCACAGCCTACACAGACTTTGGCACGGCCAGACCTTTGCAATATAACGATGCCACCACAGGATGGCAGAAAGAACACCTGATAATTTCCCTAGTTTTGCAAATCCCCAGGACGCCCGGGAGAGCCCCTCGCCAGCTGCATCCTAGGCTGTGCTCGCAGAACCAGTGCGGTTACGCACCGGCAGACGCTCATCCAACATAGGGAAAAGCATAAAACACCGTGCAAAAGATGGGTCGTTGTAGTGTCACTCATTTCCACATTATGTTCTCTGAACAGCTACAGCAAATAGCTGCAGTTTCTGCCTTGCTGGAACAGAGGAACCAGCTGATCTGTTAAAACGTATTATCAGTCAGTTGGTGGCACTTGGAACATCCCCCGGTGCCAGCCCTACAAGAGAACTGCAGCCCGATGTGCGCACAGGATACAGTCTCACCGCTGGAAAGGGCTAACGGATGTATCCTCGGGCCTCCTGGTCAAGGGACATGTTGCCTATATTCAAAGGAAAGGAAAAGCAGGATGCGATGGAGAACAGAGCAGCACTGCACTCACATCAAAGAGCAGCTCATGCCCTCCAGCAAACAGCCATCCCAGAAGGTCATTTATTTTTCCTTTTCAAGCTGTTTAGTATCACTAACAGAAGCTCAAGAGCTGAAGAATTACTTGCGGACAGTCAGTTCATAACTCTTTGAACTAAGGCAACAGGTGCTCCAAAAGAAGAGCGTGGCCTTCTTTAGTCCCAGAGACTTGCACATACAAACTGTTCCTGCAGGCACAGTGTTAAAAACAGGCAAGGCAAGAGACAGGGAATGAGAAGAAATAACTCAATTTACCGCAGTTCTGGATGTGCCAACTTACAGCACTGCACAGGGAAGATCCAGGATGCTGCCCTTACACAGCCATTACTCTCCATTGCTCTCCTTTCCTGACGGAGGAATCAGACTTTCCACAGGCAGGAAATGTTTCTTTAGAGTTATAGAAAAGCAACCACATTTTTGATTATTTGACCAAAGATTGCAGGATCATTTCTTTCTTTATTTACTGGCTTAGCACTTAAATTTTGGAGAGAAGAAAATCTTGATGGTAGATTCTACCTGAAATTCCATATTATTCTCCCTCTCCCCCAGACAAAAAATTGCAAGATTGCATCTCGATGCTTTCAATTCTCACAGAAGTTATGAAGCTGCCTCTTTTTATTAGTTCATATTAATTTTAACATGTCTGTTGGAAGAACAATTGAGAGATACGTCTCTTGATGCATCAAGTAATAGCTTGAACTTGGTTTAATTTGGTTAACCTTTTTCTCCTTTTCTCTATATAGGAAATTGAAGACTTGCATATTTAAATTACTGTATGTCCTTCCTACTGAAAGAAAAAGCAGCAACTGATATTGCAGACAGGCTCTCTTTGCCTTGGCTTTCAAAGAAACACTCCTTACTGTACAAAATTTATTGGTTTCTGAATAATGACAATAAGATTAAAAAACAGCTTTTCTTTCAGATTTTGGACAAAGAAAAGGATTCAGTGAGTTCTATTAGTTGAATAATTTTTATATTTTAACCAAGCAGATGAAAATGCTGTTTTTGCTATTAAACTTGAGAAAAAATGCCAGCTGTACCCATGGTTCATTCCTGATAAACAGTATTTGTAACGTAACATGTCTCCAGACATCTGGCAACAGATATTTTTGGCCAGCAGTAAGAATGCTATTCTCATTAGACCTGACTTCTGAATTGGAATTCTGAACTTCTAGAATTGGAATTCTAATTCCAGTTAGAATTAATGGGTGCTGGTAGCCAGGATAGATCCCGTTTTGAGGATGGCCCGTGTAAAGTTTGTCTGCAATTGGATAAAAGAAGTGGTAGCTTTGCTATCACCCCTCACGAGCAACCAGTGTATCAGCCTTCATCACCTTCAACTTCCTCTTGATTCCTCTATTTCATCCCTGAAAAGCACCTAGTGCAAGCACTGTGCACTTCTTCAATTCCAAGCAGCACAGCAGTCTTCAGTTAATGCAGATGTCACCCGTCCCTTCCCCAGACATCTGACGATGGCACCATTTGGCAGCTTCTCCTTTGGCAACGTCTTTATGGATGATATATGGTAGCAATTTTCTTCCATCCTCAAATACTGCCAGCATAAAAGCAATCTTGGGGACTCTTTTTATTGCTGCTCGTATTTTTGATGATAATAAATGTGCGCTTTTAATGCACAGAGCAATACTTGGTGGCACCTCAGAAAAGTACCAGAGTTTGACCTGTTTTGCCTTTGTGACTACAACTGTGTACTCGTTCTACAGTTTAATGCACCACTGAAATGCTGCTGATTTTTCAGCATGGTGATCCCTACTTTTCTTCTCAAGTTAGGCTTGAATGTCACTAGGTTTGGATACACAAACATGGTCCTCATGGGAGGACAATTTCTAGGACATAAAACAGATGGGGTGTTCATTCCCTTGCCTTGTTTTTGATAATGATAGTGAGTTTTCTTGACTTTCTTAGAGCAGTCTATTTTATTCTGCTGAATTATGGATGTCCACAAACTGACACCATGAGCCGTCTTTTCCCATTTGTGAACTGGAGTATTTTCACTGAGACACAGATTACCCTACAAGCAACTGAAGAGTCTATACATTAGTCTCAGAAATAGTATCTTTTCTAACTGGTTTGTAGTCATGTTTTATTCATAGTTCAGTGATCAGTTTAAATTTGCATTTGAGCAATCTTACATGCTTTGTAATGGATTTAGATTTGAAATGCCTTGCTTGTCTGTTACCTGGCATTGATTAATTCAAGCACATTTAATTTATATAATGACTGAGAATATAGGTCATGCTATTAAATATGTCTTCCTGTTCAGCGTGGTGTAGGTCTGTACTAAAAATAAACATGAAAGGTTTTACATAATGAGTAAGACATCCTAAAACCACATCATATGCCAGAGCATCTATACTAAAATAATAATTATATCATGAGCATGAATCAAGAACAATTGCAGCACATCTTCACTGGCTACATTACATAAATATTCTTTATTCCTTGTAAGTGATTCAGAAAATAATTCTCATACCTTACATCTTAAAAGGTGGGGAAGATATCATTTTGAATTTCATACCACAATAATAAGACCCATAAGACCTCAAAGAAAAAGGAAGGTAGTAGGAGGAAGGTATTTTAGCAAAGTACTCTTCAACTCACTATGTAAAGAGATTGGAAAAATATCCCACTATTACAGAGAAGTACAATGTCAATTGGACCCGGTGTCTGAAAAAAAAAAATAAACCCAAAATTTCCTGATCATGCCAAACTATCAAAAGCCCAACTTTCATTTTTGTGTAAGAACTCTCAAAACTCCCCAAATATTTCCACCACAGAAGATACAAATCTCCTTCACCCCTACATTCAGGGTGTGTGGGGGGGTGTGGGGAGGGGTGTTGTTAATTCCTGCCTTCCTCCCCAGTGAAAAAGTTTGTAAAAAATCCTAATTTGACGGTCAGCTAGTCAACATGATCAATATTTTGGATTTGTTCATTCACCTTTTCAAACAGAAAGTATCGCAGAAGCAAAAATTAGCCTAGAACTAGAAAGGAGTCTAAAACGCTAAAATAGAAGAAAATGAAAGCGAATTTTGAATTTATATCTAAGTGTTTGCTTTTTAAGACAATTTCAGGGGAGTAGAGTGTGGAGGGGTGTGGAATAGCCAAAAATATGTTCCTTCATATCAAATTAAAGCACCAATTGGATCTACCTTTACACTGACCTTATCTCCAGGTATGAGCATTACAAGAATACTGCTGGTAATCCTTTACAAAGTTTATGATGAAATAATCTCAAGTTCAAATCCAGCAGTTCATTGCAAAGTTTGTCCTATTACATCTGCCCCTTCAGTGACCAGCAATGAGTTTCACAGTAAATATCCTTTGAAGATTACTAGGATCACTACATATATATATATATATATATATGTACTTGATACAAATCATGACTGTATCTATTTTTGTACATATTTGGGTTATAGAACTGAAGAATTTATCCACACAGTGCTCAGAGTTTAAAAGCCATTTTCATAACTACAAAGTCTAGTGAAAGAGTTAATGAAACTTTGATTTCAGAACACAAGATGGCAGACTCCAAAAGGGAATAGGAAGTTGTCCCAAATTAGTTCCAGCAACTTTAAAGAGCACTCACAGACCTTTTAGTAATGACACTGTATTTTAAATTACAAGAGTTTAAAAAATTCTGCTGTGATATTCTTAAAGTTTATTCACAGAAATCATGAATAAAAGCCAAAAGTAAATATAAAGCTAATAAAAATTTAAGGAGATGCATTTCAGTAAGAAAAGAACATATTAAAAATAATTCATGGGGAATATTTTGCATAGTTCCATGGGAGATTCTTCTAAAGACTTTACATACAAAGACAAAAGTGTAGACTGCTATTCCACAAATAAAACATACAAGTAAAAGTCAGTAATAAATAGAGTCACTCTCACCTTTACCATGCATGCAAAAATGAATGAACTAAGCATTTCTTCCTGTAAATGGCCATGGTTTATACATGTACGGCTATATTGTGATCTAAGGGGAAGCAGGCAGAAGGCAGAGTTCAGTTACAAACACTGGATTGTACGAGTCCTTGGTGAGCTTCACTGGCATTGCTGGGGAGCTGAGACAATACACTGTGCTAAGCAGAGCCCTTTCACTCTTCGCTTGCCTCCCTAAATAAGGGGTTATAATAAACAGTGCCAGCACTGTTTACCTGCAAATAGAAATGTTGCTCCATAGCTGGAATTCATCTTACCTCCCTGTTTCAGTAAACTCCTAAAGCCTTCATCTAAAAGTACATATTGCCCTCCACTGCCTAGAAGAGAACTCTAAAATCATTTAGTCTAAATGACCTCCGTATGGCTAGAGTAGGCAAAATTAATCTCATATGCAAAGCTGAAACAAACAACCTCATGGTGAAACAGTGAGAAAAATAGCTGCATATAGAAAATTAGATTTAGATACTTATTTAGGGCATAAGATCAGAATGGACAACAAAGACCAGTCTTTAACAACTACAGGCATCATTCAGTAACTATTTTATCTGGCTGGTCACTATACCACCCAAATACTTTCCCATAAGCCATGTGACACCTCAGATGATTTGTAATATAAAAGACTAAAGTGGCAAAAATCTCTCCAGTCCCATAAAGTTTAAAGACAATTTAAAGTTGGAGGCTGGCCCGCGAGCGGAGCGTGTGGGCAGGCAGAATCCAGTACGGAGCGCGGCCTGAGGATGCTGCAATGAGAATCGCAGCTAGCTGTAACAGATGGCTCGGCGCCGCAGACCCCTGTTTTCTGGCACATTTCAGCTACTGCCTATCATTTGTTGCACCTGTGTCTTTCTCAACCCTGAGATTAAAGTCCTGGGAAGCTGAACATATTTTGCTTCCCATTTTTGTCTCCGACACGTGGTTCTTGGGGCTCTCAGAGGTCTCCACATAAGCGAGTTGGCATCACAGCAAACAGTACCTGAACAGATCCCGGGAAGTCGACAGGTCACCTCCCACTTCTAGGCAGCAGCAAAAAACACCTTAGACCTTCCCTCTTGGCTGTATCTCAACAGGAATCTATCAGGACTCCTTATCTGCTTTCCCTTGATACCCCACTTCAACATTTAAACAACAAGGCTTTGCTCTTGACACAGTACACAGGTGGACGTTGCCTTTTCTTTATGGCAAATTTTCCTGCATTCAAAGACTTCCAGTTCTTCTCCCCTGTGAGTCTTTTTTGGGCTAAAGAATACAATTTTTTTTTTTTTGCGTTAGAAAGAGCATCGTTATTCCTTCATATCATTTGAATGGATTCCTTCCAACTGGGCTACCTCCAAGCTGGGCCTTGCTGCAGAATAAGCCTCACCACACTGACCGGAATGGGATCACCTCCCGTGTGTTTGACATGACATTCCTGCTTAAACTTGATCTAAAATATCAAACTTACCACGATATTTTTGCAGCCTAATAAGAGGTCTGACTCATTCCCAGTTTGTGATACACTATACTTCCCAGTACCTTTTTTGCTATTTAGCTGTTCTTCCATTCTGCATGTGCAGTATATCATGGGCAGATAAGTGCAGCACTTTACGCTTTAGTGGATTGCACTGCATTTATTTCAGGCCATTTCTCTCATATTTTTTTCCCCCAATCATTATGAATTTCAGTCCTGCCCTTGAATATGTTGATGGGCCCTCCTGTCTTGTGTATTACCAGCAGATTTCATAAGCAGTCTCTCAGCTCTATCATCTAAATCATTACGAAAACATTGAAAAGCACCAGATAAGCAGCCCCAAAAAAGGCAGATGTGGCTGATCAGTAGTTGCCTGCAGGAAGGAGTTTACCAGACTCACAGAGTGAAAGGAACCAGCCCAGGCAAAACCAGGCAATGCTTTTGAGGCTGGGAGACCTGGTCCCACATCGAGGTGGGTTTCATTATGTCCATAACAGAGGTTACCCAAGTTACTGACTTTCACAGGGGCAATATTTGTACATCTTGCTGTTGATACTGCCATGGAAGAAGTGTCAAAAGCTTCCCTAAAGACATGATTTAATCAAGTTTACTCTTTATACTTAGCACTGAGGCTATTTACCTTGTCACAGGATGAAATCAGGCCAGTTTGAAATCTCTCTTTTCCTTGGCAAGTCCATGTGAGCTATCCCCACTTTATCTTGTAGGGGTTTTTATACCGGCTGGTGAAGTATATACTCCAGACTTTCTCCAGAAATTTAAGTTAAGATGAAAATGTTTCCCTGTCTCTCATTCATTTTGTTTGTTTGCTTTTTTAAGCCTGGTTCTACATTTACCCTTTATGGAACACCAGATCTTCTCCATTACTTCTCCATAACTTAAGATTACTACTATAAAACTGATTGCACAAATTTCACTGTAAAGCACCTGGAATAAAAGGTGAGACAATCTCAAGGCATGTCCCTTACCTGTTCTTTTTTTCCTTATGCTTCTTCCCTGTTGCAGACAAGTTCTTATTACTCTGCTGCATATGCTAATTATACTAGCCAAGCAAAGTTAATATCTTTTTGCATACTTAATCCTGAAGTGAGTGCGGAACAAAACACACAACTCTTTGGTCTTCTCAGTAATACACTGGCTAATGAAACAACTTTGGTTTTAGTCCACATAGCAATGGATGGAGAAAAAAGAGGAAGCAAATATACTTATTTCAATTCATTAAGTCAGATCATTCACAATTCTATTTCACTGGAAACATTTTCATGACCCTTCCCTTCCCATGACCAAATTTTCCTAATGAAAGACAATGACCTTAAAAACAAAAAGGTGAAAAAAGCTCCGGATGGTCCCTGAGGATGTCACGTCCCAGCTACAGCAGTACTTGCATGGGACATTCACAGAGATAAAGGTTAAAGGAGGCTGTTCATATGCAAACCTGAAGAAACCCGGTGGAAAGGAACAGAGCTCAGAGTGCAGGAATCAATCAAAATATCTGAGAATCAAACTATGCAAGAAGGAGGACTAATGCTGAAAAATATATCAAAAAACAAACAAAAAAAACCCCATGGACTAAGGAATCTAGTGGCAACCATAAAATGATAAGGGCAAGAGGCACAAACGGAAACACAAGATGTTCCACCTGAATTTGAGGGTGACAGAGCACTGGAACCAGTTGTGCAGAGAGGTTGTGGAGTCCCCTTCTCTGGAGATATTCAAAACCTGCCTGGACACGATCCTGTGCAATGTGCTCCTGCTTGTTCAAGGACTAGATGATCTCCAAAGATCCCTTACAGCCTCAACCATTCTACGGTAAGTAGCTTCTGAGAACACACCTGCAGATGGATGGATAGGACTCCTCGATGTTAGAGGACATTGACACCTTTGTTGCCTATGCATGCTTCATAAAAAAATGCTTCATCTTTTCTACCATCCTTTTCTAAAAAATAAATCTATATATTTCAGAGCTTTGTAGAGTTTTCAGAGCTTTTAAAAATGGAGAATGGTGTTGTTGGTGTAACTAACAGCACCCTCACTTTTCTCTCTAGGAAAATCCATGATTGCTTTAATTTTACACTAGAGAACACATTTCGCGTAAAATCTAAGTTTGCACAGACCTGCCATAAGAAATTTCTTATGTCAAACAGCCAATCTGTGGCATGAAGGCATAGAAAAATGAGGGTGTATTTACAGTAGTGTTTTATTTCACAAGAGAGAGATGTTTTTGAAGCAAATATCTGCATCATGCTCATAGAACCATGGCTTACACAACGGAGCACTTTCAGATACTCCATGCATCCATCTTTTGCTTGAGCCTGACATGCATTCATCTTTTTTTTTGATTAAAATGAACGAAAAGTGGTAGTCCAGAGCACACCTAGCAGGCTCCAGCCGCTCCTTGGGACCAGACAAGACATCCTCAGAAGAAACCATCTCCCAAAGTGTGTGCAAGTGTGCCTGGTATCACAGCTCCTCAAAGCAACTGTTTTCCTTGGTAGGCCTGCTCCAATGGCACCACACTATGTGCTAACACAAACATAGCCAGGATCGAGCTGAGAAACATTTTGCCTTCCTTCAAAATCTATAATCGTATTTGCACATTCTCTTTCTCTCTCCTTTGCAAGAAAACATTCTGTCATACCAAATGTTCGCACAGGATTGGTATTTACTTGTTCTGCGCCTTTCCTTCCCTCAGGAGTGCTACCGTCGCTTGCTAATTAGGTGTTCCCATACCAGATGCTTTCTTCCTTTAATTCGATAATATATTTTGTCTCCCTCTGGTGGAAGAAAGACTGAGGTTATACAAGGCAGTGCAAGATCGTTTTTGAACTCTTTCCCGTAACATACGATTTGAGGTATATGCAGTGCATACATATCTGGTATGATCTTTTTTTCCCTTTATTTATTTTTTTTTTAAGTACACATTTCAAAGGAAGGGAAGTTGCAGTATGGCCACTAAGATATAACCTACCTCACGCTGCTTCACACAAGGGGCTCCAGGCTTCCATTCAAAGACCAGGTAGGATACTTGGGGAAACTACACAGCGTGACTTATATGAATAAGCTGTTTCCACAACAGTCATTCCAATCTGCACAGACATATCCTCGGGGGCAGAGGCATGGAGCAGATGGGTTTCCATTCACATTTCCTATAGCTCTTATTACAAGACTATTCTCGCAAGGATTTCTTCTAGAATAGCAAATGCACCTTTCCTTTTTTTTCCCTGAATAAATTCCCACACAAGAAAAAAAAATTAATATTCCTTCCAAATATAGCTCCACATTAAAAATTCAAACATTTTTTAAGCAAAAAACCACAGAGCAAGAGGTGACAATAAGATTAAAAAAAATATTACAGGGAAGCTAAGACTTTTTTTTCCATCAGCATGAACTGTGGATGATGACAGTGATGTTCTTACTCTTGACCTACTTTTGTCATAAAAAAAAAGACCAAAATTCTGTCAAAGACATTAAAGTACAAAGATGAGATGCTGGAAAAAACAGATATGATGAGGAGCAACAAGTTAGCAGCCTGTGCACATTAGCACCAGTCCCTGGTGTCAGAGAGACAAGGGTGCTTGAGCTCTCACAGCCGTGTGTGACAACAGCGAATGTAAGACAGATAGTGGGAGAAATTTTGCCTTTTTGGAAATCAGTAAGATTTATACACTGGTTTAATTCAAAGTGCGATGCTGCGGCACTTTTGCAGAATAATTCTCCTGCTTTGAAATGGGTTGTTTGTTATTTTATGGCAAATCAGCAAATGAGCTCTGCATGGGAGACGTTTAAATACATCATATGATGCTTCTGTGCTAATGTTTGAAAAACTATGCAAATACATTAATAGTCAAGCCCGCAAGGACCATAGGATGTTGTATTTGTTAAAGACTAAGTAGCATCCCATACATGATATATACCGTGTAAAAATAATTACCAATATTTGCAGAAATTATGCATCTGCACTAAAAACACCAGATTCTGCTGATACTGCAGAAACACAGGAAGAGTTATGGAAGAAGTATGCTATAGATGAAAATTCTCCAATTAGTACATTTTGATTAATTTTGCTTCTGCATCCACTAATGAATGTAGGCAAGGTCACAAATAATTTCCATAGTTCCTCATACTACAATCATCAAGAATGTGTAAGCAAAATTCTGGATTTTACAGCAGTATTTCCCTGAGATGATCTAAATACTTGAGAAATATATACATAAAAATTGCCCATAGTAATAAGATATTCAAACATGTGAGCTACACTGTTTTAGGACTTTATATTTTCTCGGGAAAGATAAAGATATCAAAAATCGTAAAAGTTAAGGTATCCATTTTTGTCTATGTGGCACATTATCTTACTTGAGAAATCTTAAGATCTAAAAAGTAATCCAGAGCATTAACCTAAAGAAGCAAAATGGTCTGACTACACGGGCCAACTGTCAAAGCTGGAATAGTATGTTACTTTGTCTACTGAGACGAGCTTAAAATGCACTTGCAAAATGGCTCTGCTTTTCACTTAAAAAAAAATGAGGTGGTTATGAAACACCAGAAACCCACATTTTACATATACCTACTTGCCATTCAGACATGCCCTACTTGGACTAGAGCTAACTCAGGATGTTAGGTAAGCCACAACAGTGGGGAGTTAGTAGTTTTACCTTTATTTCACCACAAGTTTTAAAAAGCAATGCAAGAGAATAACATCTTCTGACCATTGCCAAGGCCACATCAGCATAGTTAACTATTTGAGCTCCCTCTGGATTCTTCAATTAATGGGTACTGTCTTCGGGCAGGAATTTTATTTAACACTGTCTAAACAATTTAAGAATGCTAACAGTTTATTACTTTTCAAGCATATTCAATACTCCCTAGTTTTATTAGAGTTTATATTTGTTGCAACTACTTTTCATCTCAACCACTCCTATTTGCATAACTAAGCAGAAACAGACTGCTGGAGGGAAGAGAATAATGAGGAATTAACACTCTTTATGCACTTGGTACCTGGCCATCTGGCATCTAATAGAAATACAATAGAGAAGCAGTATCAAAGAGCAAGGGGGGAAAAAAGGCCTCTGACCTTGATATGTTTGCCTTACTTTTTCTAACTCTCTCTTCCACATCTTTCTAGCAGAGTGGGAAAAAATTGAGAGTACTTAAGGGCCTCCTTTAAGGCCATTCCCTTCACCTGGAGAGGAAAAAGAAGAAAAGCAGTAACACTAAGTGGCTATAACACCCTCAGCAATGTTTTGTAGATGTTTGGGGAGAATCACAGAGATTCTTTACCCACCTGGATTAGGAGGATTATTGCACTCCATTCCTTCTTTCTGCCCACCCTATTTTGAAGAAAGGCCTCAAGGCAGGTACAGATAAATGGGTTCGTATTTCATATGCTACGGAATCCTTAAGACTATTTTGTCAAGCATTCCAAAATATCAGATACGTTTCCTTTAGCTTAAAGGAACTGATTTTAATGCTGGTTAAACAACACACAAATGGAAACACAAGCTCACATAACAAGCATGCTGACTGCTAAAGCCCCACGGAGGTGTACAGAAAGCTATTATGCATACTGTGCTGTGCAGAAGCAATATTAGGCTTTGCCTAAATTAGGATTTTAACCTCCTCCACAACTGCATAAGTACAAAACCCTGAAGAATAATTTGTACTGATATTAAACTGCGTGTGTAGTTTTGATTTGTACCACTGCAGTTGTGCTGGGAAATGTATATTAGTAGCAACATCTCAGCACACACAAGACTCACACTGCTTTAGAATTTCAACACGTAAGTAGTATCATTATAATAAATTTATATTATTTCTAATATATATATATATTTCTTATATATATATAAATTTCTTGAGCAAATGGTGAATTAACAGTTAACATGAATTAGCTGTTTCCAAGGAAAAAGGAAGACAATTATTTCTCCTCTAGTAAACTTTTTACAGAACTAAATCACGGAAGATATTGATCATGTTACAAAAAACATTTCTGGGAAACTGTCAGAGAAAAGCTGTGTAACAATATGAACAGGAAAAGAACAGAGTAGAATCTTAGGGGAAAAAAATTAATGTTAATGTAACTAAATATTTAATACCTTTAAAGACACAACTTTCATAGATCAGAATGCGTACTGGCGTACCATTCCTGCCTAAACTACTCTAGTACTATCAAGAGACATAAAAGTAAGAAGACACTTTTTGGATGTGTGGTATTTTTGCTTCATAAGTTTTTTTTGAAGTCCCAGAGTTTCCAG
>VZSV01000002.1:10937467-10948169 GCA_013398735.1 Nothocercus julius | reverse complement strand
TATAATTATGTAAGGTATTGGTGGTGAATCATCATCAATGCAAGGTCTGACCATCTCTTTTAACAGGTAGATGGAGAAGGAACTTCTAGCCATCTGGATGCAACAATTTCACATTCTCAAATGATAGCTCAAAGACAAATCCTACTGTCCCACCTTTATAGCAGCAATTCCTTCCTCAGGTCCATAGTAACCAAGGAAGATGAGCAAAATTCCCATGAGAAATGTCTTAAATGAAAAGAATGATTCCAGACAGTTAGGAATTATTTTTGAATATAAGACAAAAAAAAAGCCAAACATTTAAATATTCTTCATTATGACCAAATAGTCAAAATGTGTCCTTCTTGTTTTAGTTCACCCATTTATAAATACATAACCTCCATGGAATAACTCTTACCTCAATTATTTCCTCTATGGTATATTTTTAGCTATTTCAAAAAATAATAATGATTAAAATTTCTCTATATTCATAGGAAGCAACAGATTTTGACGTATGACAGGCAAAGGGGAGAGCAAAAGTGATAAAACTGCTTCTCTTGGTAACATTTTCATCAAGTGATATTCCTTTGTACTGCTAATCTGTAATAATATAATGCACATTTTTTTTAAGTAAATTGGGTTTGGGGGAAAATATTTTAGTCCTTTAAGACTGGGGTTACAAGAGACAAAAGCTTTAAAAAAACATGCAAAATTTCTTACAGTGTTAAATACCAAATGTCAGAATATGAGCATGTATCTACGCTTTTGAGAGCACCTTTTGCAAAGTAATTTTTGAAAAGGAAAAAAGAACCTGATGAAAGATGCAGGGCAGAGTGATTAAGAGTAAAGAGCAGCAGCACTGACTCTTCAAATTAAAATATTACTTAGTGGATTTTCTTTTAAGCCAGACAGGTAGCTTTTTAATGAGAGAAAGACCAAGCAACGCTTGTCCATTAATGAAACAATAAACACCATTGAGTTCCTTCTTTTTTAAAGATTTTTTTAAAGACCACAAAACATAATCTGTGAAAAAACATGCCTTAAATTGGGTTTGAAATGATAGTCATTATTGTGTGAGCATGCCTCTACAGTAAACCTCTATACCTTTTGAAACTTTTAGCCTTTGATAACTTTTAATCAACCTATATGAAAGAAGAAATAACCCTTTTCCTCCATATATATTTTATATTACACATGCATGTGTGTGCAGTGCAGTCTGACGAAAAGCCAAATGACAGAGGAAACATGAAGCCGTATTTCTTTCCCTTGCTATAATAGAACTCGAATGAAGTACAGGATCATTTTTAGAAATGCTGTCCATTAAATTTCCCTTGCTCTGTGAGCCCATAACTGTAGCACACTAAGAGTGCATGCCTGAGTGAGGACTGCTCTAATCTGAAACTGAAATGATACTTGGGTCCCAGTGTTTGCAGCATTAATTAAAGTCTCTGTGCTGTTTTCCCTGAAGTTTCTTTCTAATACTTCCAGGTGAAGTTAAATAAAAATGTATGTTAATATGTAGAAGCTAGTTGTCATCATGTAACTGAGACACTGGATGGTGAACGTCTATTAAGAGGCTTTCCACTGTGAAACATTTTGTTTGTCCACATAGCTTCATACTGTGCGCTTTATTAATATGTTGGCCAGTCTCTGTACATCTGAAATATCACAAGAGATAAATGCATGTTTTCCTGGATATTAAATTTAATGTAGAGTTAATTCATTTGTGTATTTATGAATATTCCAACTAAGACAAAATTTCGAAAGAAAAAAAATCTTAAAACCATTAAAACACAAAATAAAAACTTGATATACAATATAAAGTAAAACATATAATGGAACAGGAGTAATAAGTGGAAGAATCTTTGTGTTAAAAATTAGTACTTGATATAAGTTCAATATTTCCAATTTATATGTCTTCTAAGACCAAACTTTATTTTGGTTCCAGGTTGAAATGAGGTTGATTAGATAATTATAAATATGCATAGAATGGTTATATAAGCTCTTTCTTCACACCCAGTCACTCAACCAGTCTTTCTTGGGGCAGTAGCTTGGTCAAACATGTTTGCATAACTACAACTAATACCACACATTCTCAGGATGATATATGTTATGCAGAACTTGTATAGTGTTTATCGGGATATAAATATTTTTCTCCAATAGAGAAGATATTAAAGATCTGTGTACATCAGATATGAAAGATATCCCATGTACACACAAACCTATGTTCAAATTACTTCTCCTTAGCACCTGTGATGTCCGCTCCCAAGGACAAGGAGTACCTCTCACAAAGCCTGGCTATGCTGGGCATGAGATATGATCCTGCTAGAAGAGACCAGCTCACTAAAGACAATGATAGCACAACATGGTCTTAACAAAGCTCTCATTATCACAGTCATGAAGCATCCAAATTGCACTTGTCCACTACTGTTAATACAACCATCTGCTTAAGCCAAGTTTTACTGTTAGATTTCAGATATTATAAAATAAAATTTTGCCAGAAATGCTCCATATTTGAGAAAACACTTGAGTTTGGCCAAGATATTTCTCTTTCCTTTGGACCTTCATTTCTCTGGCTGGATAGAAGTCATTACAAATTAAATAGGCCATAGTGAATAATCTTGTAACTACCTCAGAAGATGGATATGACCTGCTGGTCATCTTTCTAAGTGGCATAGTGGTAAGGTCACCTGCAATCCTCAAGGTACAGGGGCTGGCTTTACCTCAGCCTGTGACAAATTCCCAGCTCTTGTGGTCTCAACAGGCCTTGCACTGAATCCCTAGTGCAGGATTGGGGCTTTTCATCTGGTGGCTTAAGAGCAAACGCACACTCAGGGAGTTTACCAGACTCAGTGTTATTAACTACAGGAAATGAAGCAGGAAACGCAATGCCTAAAGATGCAAGGGACATGATCCTCTGGAAATGGATGTGATCTAGCACACGTTTCTGAACTGATCAAAGTAGAGTACTCTCCAAGTTTCATGGAATGGACCTTTTCCGGGACAAGAGTTAAGGTTTTCCTCATGGTGGGAGTTATTATTGCTTTACTTCTCACTGTTTCACAGATAAAGAAAGCTGTAGTGCTCATGTGGGAGAAAATTAGATTCTAGGCAGAAGACAACAGTTAGAGACAATTTTTTTCCTACTTGAGTTTACTCCAGAATGTTTGTTGAAGTTCTAGACCAGCAATGATTTTAATCTTTATGTAACACACTGTTTCTCAGATGCTCTCAGGCCATTAATGGAAGAGTACTACTGATGCAAAGTATTGAAAAAAAAAAAAGCTGAAATTAAAGTGACACCTTAAAACACCACGTAGACTTCATTCATTTAAATCAATAAAGCCAAAACATAATGGAGTCTGACATACTATTAATAACTGCTGGCAAAGCAAAGGTAAATGTTTAGTAAAGCACATTTTATGAACTGCAATGACAGCACTAAAAACACTACTAGCCTTTGAGGAAGGATGGGGGGGGACTGTAGCGAGGGAAGAAATATATCAACAATAAACAGAATCACAGAATCACAGAATCGTAGAATCCTTATGGTTGAAAATGATCTCCAAGATCATCAAGTCCAACCATAAACCCTTCAACACCATACCTGCTAAACTAAGAAGCTTGGATTTAGGCTGTTGTAAACAATTAATGAGAGTTACAATAGCAAGTTTTACAGAAAAGAGTTATTGCAGTTCTCAAGGGTGAATTCCATCACTTTGAAAATATGAAGTGATTTAGGCTAGCCCGTCTTTCAAAAAATCATTTAAAATTTTCAGTGATTCTGAAAAAAAGAAAAAAAAAAGAGCCCTACAAGCAGTAGAAGGTCCCATGATAATGATGTCAGGGTATTCAGCGATGATAAAACCCAATGATTTATAAAAAGATAAAATACTTGGTGTCATAACTGCTACCTTTAAACTAAGTCTAAGCTAAGACTTTCAGAATCTGCTATATACATTCACCAATATCTAAATCATTCTGCAGAGTAATCCCAAAAGAAAGCAGAGTACCCCACTATCCCACAGTCTATATCCTTCCTTCTAATAGGGACTACTGTAATTGTTAAGTGGTTCTTACCTTGTGCTAGGTACAAAATCAGTATGCCAAATCAGACAATTTATCCATTTACATTCTCTAGGTACAGATAAAATTCAAGATATATATACATGCCATAGCCCTAACGTGAGGTCAGAAAATAAACACTTCACGAGGCCACAGAATGGTGAAGATGTCAAGAGCTTGCAAGGTAAAGTGACTTGTAGTGCACCAGCAATGCTCAGTCCAAATGGCCACATACCATGAACACGTCATGGGAAGAGCAAGCATAAAAACTTCTGTGCGTCTGGGCAGGGAAGTGATCATAGCATACTCCAATATGAATAGCCAGATAATCAAAACTGCAAGGCACATCCTTGTCCAAAAATACAGACTCAGCATAAGTGTCTCACTGAGTGAGCTGAATGTTCTAGCAGTTCTTGCAGCTCGTGTTTCTGTGGGCTAGCAGAAATGTTTAATGCCAGGCCAGCAGGGGCCAGGTTGCGACTGAAAGCCTAGCCAATATCCAGAAAATAACAGTGAAATCCTGTATTTTTCCTCCTTTAGAAATATATGACCTCTGTTGTTGGTAACAAACTGGAACCATCTGTGAAGAAGACAGGAGTCCAGGCTACTTGGTATATTCAGAGCATTGATTGGTTCAAAATACTAGACGGGAGTATGCTCATTATCTTTATAGAAAACAGCTCTTAGTTAATAGGAACTATGAGGGAGTTGCATGTCTGCAGATATAGTTTCAGCACTCCTGCTCAGGAAACGAGAAATTCATGTTCTTTGGTCTGAAGAGCATTCAGTCCCGTATCTGCCACATCATAGCAGAGACCTTATCTATTAGGTTTTAAGAGGGACTGGGATAACTGCCTTTTTCGTTAAGGCCATGCTAATGAATAGAAAAGCTGCGGACAGACAGAGAGAGTACAAAAGGAAAAGCATGACTCTGCAGTCTAATAGGATTTTCAACAGAGAGTGTGCAATTATCAGTTTCAGCTACTGCTTCCAAGATTGTTAATGCATTGTACATTAAGTAGCTATTTGGTGCAAATTTGACATAATCTTGGGAACAGGACTCAATCATAGCATAACCACTACGGTACAATCCTGTTCCATTTCGCCCTTTTTTTCCCGCTCTTGAAATCTTCTTTTCTATACAACACATTTAGCAAAAGTCTCGTCTCCATTCGGTGCAGACTGCAGCTTGATAATTAGTGTGATGCCTCTGTGAGTTAATGAGATCCCGGGGTGTACTGCATGCTGGCGTTCTTTAACTTTTGGTGTATCTGTTCAACCATTGTTTGAGGAGAAAAGAAGAGTGCAAAGCCATTGCTACTAGCGTCAGCAAAGGTCTATCCTCCCTGGCTCAGTGTGACCAGGTGACACTGGGCGGGTTTTTTTGGCTAACCAGTCTGTGGGGCCTGGTATTACTCCCCAATTAGAGCAAGTTTCTCTTCACACAGGATGAGCTTTCTGTTTCACTCTCAGACAGTCACAGGAAGGGGACAGTGGTTATCCTGAGGAATTCTGACTGCATTGGGCACTTTGTACCTGCCAGTTCTTTCGTCCCATCTGCCAGTACCAGAAACTGGCCATTATCCCAGACAGCACGGATGGGATTCATGTGGTTAAAAGTAGGTCTCTCATTTACAGAGCTGGCCCAGTCATTGTATGCACTCCCTTTATAAAGATGTAGTCAAGGGTGCAATTCATCTTCTGCTATACCAAAGAGCTAAAATGCGTCAGATGAGCTACTGCCTCAAAGTGCCCATTTTGTCTTTGAATAAAATGGGAATTTGGGGCAAACAGCTCAGACATCAACATCTAAACTCTACCTGCCTAAGCTTAAGTCAGTTCCCACAACATCCCTCTCCCCGCAGTGTCCCTCAGTCAGAGCTTTCTGTCCTTTCGTCCTTTGGACTCCCATATGCTGGCATACACCTACTACCCACAACACTGCTTTTGGGCAGATGTCAAGCTAATCCCCAAGATATATGTCTCTTTATAATCTGTATCTCCTATAAATTGCCTGTAAAATGTACTTGACATTCCATACAGAAGGCAAGCATTTCCCTACATACTTTCACACTCCTGGTAGCCACAATCCCTGAGCCTTGCTCTGGGTCCCCTCCTGTGCCCCAGGCTGGGAAGATATGTACCACGGGTGTCGTGGTACTCCTGCAGGCGTTCACAGACTGCGAGGTTTCACGTTTCGGAGGGCTGGCTCTAGTCCTGCATTCGAGACTATCAGACATGAGGTGCCCTAAATAGAAACATGTTCTGCCCCACTGTTCTGGTGGAGAGAATCGCTCACATCCATCCAGACTGCCATCCATCAGTAGTTTACACAGTGAAATATCCTGCGTCCCCAGAGACACTCAGGGTCCTAAGATCTGTCACAATTTTGAGGAGTTTGAACCAGTGTGGGCCACTTGGGCATGGCTCACAGCCGTACTAGCCACAGGCCCTGGGAGTGAGCTCAGCTGTCCCATCCTCTCTTCCCCAGCTCACACGTCTCCAGGCAGAGACCCAGGTAACATGCAGAGGGTAACTCAACCCAGAAGCAGCGTGGGCAACCCGCTGATTTAGACTTGCGTGCACTCAAGACAAATTTAATGTGCTATTACAGTTATAGTCGATTGTGGTCTTTTGATTGACTCTAGAGAATTCCCACCTCAGCACATGGTCTCTTGGTTACCTCTCACCCTCAAAGCAAGAAGATATTAATTTCCGTGCTCTGTATGCAAAGACAAATTTGGGGGGTTTGGAACTCCTCCTGAGGCCAGGCATGTAAATCTAGCTGCTATAGCTGCTTAAATTTATTCTGTACTTCAGCTTCAGTTTCTTTTCAGTGCTGTGAAGTCTAGAAAAAGAACTTATTTTATGTCAACTGCTCAACTGAAACAAAGAGCAAACAAAGATTGGTATAAATTTCTGTCCACATCAAAATGTTCAGTAAAGACCCTATTATTTTTAAGTATAATATTAAACTACTTTCTACTTGTTTACCTGTGTTTCTTCAGCTAGAATTTGGAGCAAAATGATTTTTTTTAATGTGAAATAATTTTAGCTGACATATCTACATATTATATTTCTTGCAATGTTAAACAAATATTATTTTGTCACATTCCCTTCACAGGTACTTAGCCAATTATTCATGAATATTATTAGTAACTCAGATACTTGCATCAAGTGCACCCTGTGTTTCAGAGTGCACCCCATCACTACTGCATATATAATTAAACTCTTTATTGGACTAGGTGTTTGTATTCCTTCATAATGCTCTGGGTAGGCTTTAATAAGCATTGGATTAAGCCTCATAAACTTGGAGGTTCAATTTCTCTATCTCCTTTTACTCAGGTCTTAGTAATTTACATAAATTGAAGCAACTCTCATCACCTCAACAGTCAAAGTACTTATCTCAAATTTGCAGTACAACCATAAGGTTAAATCTATATATAGTACTTAAAGGAATTTTACAGGCAAAATGAAATATATGGACATCTACTTTGTTAACTGTGAGAGATGGTTTTTGGTCTTTTTTTTCTTTTTCTTTTCTTTTTTTTTTTAAATTGAATGTCAGGTTGCACCTCGCTGATACCATGGGTACCCTGAAAGAACATTCTCTTAAGTGTCGATTTCTTTTCAAAAAGAAATGTAATTGGATGCAGTACACTAGGAATAGTTATCACAGATAGCACACAGTAGAAGGTCTAAGAAAGCCAAAATAAACCTATAAATTATTCTGAGACAAAATTAAAGCAGAAAGATTAATTAAGAAACCTGACTAGAATGCCTCCAAAAGTGAGGCAATAGACTCTGTGGCCATGAAAGATATGTTCCCTACAAAGCAAGCAGTGAACTAGGGATTTATTTAGAAAGTGATCCCACACCAAATTCTTTTTTCTCTCAAACCTCTTCTGTTCAGGGCATTTTTAATGAAAGTCTCCTGCAGCTGTTATAAGTGCAGCTCTCCTAGTAATGGCAAAATTGTGATTAATACCAAAGTTCCCTCCCTAGTAGCCAAAGTGTTTAGACTTGAGCTGGTCAGAGCCAATTGATGCCACATTAAAGATGTTAAAGGTGATTGCTGGATCTCCATCTTCACAAGTTCAGTTTCTCCAGAGCAGCTTGCAGGCCAGGAGGAAGGTGGTGCATGATCTCCCGGGTGCCCAAACTATCACAAATGTCCCTCCGTGCATTTACAGAAAGAAACCTCCAGCATACTTTTTGAGAAGCAGCATTGAATCTCGTGTCTGAGCATTTACCAAAATTGTTAAATCATTTCTGGTTTCCTTTCCTTCTCTTCTGTTTCCTTTCCAACTTCCAGCAATAATTTTAAGCACTGGCTTGGCAATTTTGTTTATTCCTCTCCTAGTGGTTTTACGACTAGAATCAATGCAAGTTAAATCAAAGACAAAACCCACCATTTCCTCATAGTCCCTACCTTTCCTCTCTTGGCTTTCTTCTCACATACTAAACCTGCAGTTAAAAGTTAGCATATTTGGAATTACTTTTTAGAAGGAAAAAAAAGGACAGAAAAAGAAAAAAAAAAAAACACATTCCAAAGTCCATCTTTCTGTTAATTATAATCTTTGTTGCAATTACAGATCTAGTTAGCTTCCTAATTTGCTTCTGAGAACTTAAACTAATGCTTAACTTTAATTTAGGTGCCAATTTTCACTGCAGATGCTCTGTATGCAGCATGGATGGAGAATTTGCAATTACTTTCTGTAGATTTGTTCTGAACGGCTAGTTGTATTATCAATAAAGCAGAACTAAGCTCAGGCTCTCTGACATTTGGTCCCTTCTGAGTTATGCATGAACCTGAGCTTTTTGCTCTATTTTTGAGAAAGAAAAAGAAAAAAAAAAAGCCACAATACAGGAGCCTAATTCACTGGGGGGAGAAAAAAGGAGTCAGAACAAATCACGAAATTAAAGAGATTTTTCTTACTTTGAGCTTCTATACCTTAATGATAATGTCTAAGTTCCCCCATGCACACACCTGGTCATTCACAGTGCAAAGCTTGCTAAATTTAATTACGATATTGTGCACCTGCACTGCTTTCTGTTGCCAGGAAGCATATAGAAAAATAAAAAAAGTAAAAAAAAAAAAAATCAAGTATAGAAAAGGTTTTTTACTCCAGGGTATTTTCTTGACCTTCTTGCCTGCTGTACTACTGGTAAGATTTTTCTTCATTCATCATTAGAGAGTTAATTCCAGAAAAGCCTAATGATTAGAGGCTTATGAATATTCATCAGGATTAAACATTTATTTTATGGGAATGGTGCCTTATATTACTATGAGCAATCCAGAGCTTGCTGAAGGTGTAACAAGTTTCTCCCTGTACAGGTGCACGCTCCCACGCTGAGGCACTTGCACTTTGAGCTTCTCACCACATAGAAGCCTCCAGGCCTTTGCCACAAACCAAAAGTGTTAATTTGATGAGTCTAATCCTTACCTTATATTATTAATGAGACAAGTATCATCACTCCCACATATGACATGTAAAAATCCGAAAGAAAATTAGCTTGTGGGTATCAAATAGATTTGTGAAGACCTGAACAGTGACTGACTTACTTTTTCTTCCCAAAATGAAGCTCTCCACTTAGTTTGGCTGCACAGAGTAGCCCAACGCCTATCTGAGCAGCTGCCACAAACTTCATTATGAACCCAAACAAAAGTGTAACATCCAGTTTAAAATTATACATATTTAGCTTCTCAAAGATCCCTCAAGGTTCACTTAATTGTCATCAAAACTTCTGGAGCTGTTGACTGATCTAGCTATGCTTGGTAAGCCAACTTTCATCTTGAACTTCACACAGTTGCAAACCTATTCATCAGCAAGATAAAATTATTTGGCAAAATATCTCCTACACAGCACACCTTACTGTGAGTCAATCCATCAAAATGGTTATGAAATGTAATTACATCTTTAGACAAGGTCTTTAAAGTGAGGATGTATTTTGTTAGAGACTGAAAGCCACCTAAAGGCTTCAAAGTAACGCAGTGGCTCCTGTACGCATTATATGGATAGCAGATATTTGTTAGTCTAGTCATAGTACTGGAAAGTCTTATGAAGCCAAGGATTTCAAAATAAGAATTTTTGTGTCTTCATTTTTGGGTATCTAACTCATAATCTTAAAAGACAATCTACATCTAGAGAAGAAAAATAAAGAAGCTTGAGCTTGAGCTCAGGAGTAGTCAACATAGATTCACCAAGGGGAAATCCTGCTTGACTAACCTGATAGACTTCTATGATGGAATGACTGGCTGGATGGATGAGGGGAGAGCGGTGGATGTCATCTACCTTGACTTCAGCAAGGCTTTTGACACCGTCCCCCACAGCATCCTTCTGGGCAAGCTCCGCAAGTGTGGGATAGATGAGTGGACAGTGAGGTGGATTAGGAATTGGCTGAATGGCAGAGCCCAGAAGGTGGTGATCAGCGATGCGGAGTGTAGTTCGAGGCCTGTGGTTAGCGGTGTCCCCCAGGGGTCAGTCCTCGGTCCAGTCCTGTTCAATTTATTCATCAATAACCTGGATGAAGGCACAGAGGGCTCCCTCAGCAAGTTTGCTGAGCAGCTGATACCCCAGAGGGCTGCGCTGCCATCCAGAGGGACCTGGACAGACTGGACAAGTGGGTGGTGAGAAACCTTATGAAATTTAACCAGGCC
>VZSV01000002.1:10920984-10933745 GCA_013398735.1 Nothocercus julius | reverse complement strand
TCTCTTCTTCTCCTTTCTTCCGTCTTTCAGCCTCATAGCTTTTTCCTGGCATAAGCATAAAATATCTTCCATGCCATCTGCTCATCTGTGGTATTAGCAGGGTCAGCACAATGTTACTGCTAAGTAGTAAGTTACTGAGTCATGCTGACTTACCAAAAAATAACACATCAGTACAAAGATGAAACTATCTATGTATTTCCTAAGGTGTATAAGCATTGCTACTAAGGGGCCCATCTTTCTCTATGTGGAAGTGCCAACAATTTCATATAACTAATGTTCCAACTACCATAAAATTGTAATACTTAGCCTGGGCAAACTATACATTCTAGTTTTAAGAACTCAGCTCTACAATTTTATGACAGGTTGCTCGCCATCTCTCTCTCTCTCTCCCCCCCCTTTTTTTTTTCTTTCTTTTTACAAATTTGCATATCGCATTTCAAATTTGCCTTTGCTTGGGAAATTTCCAGGTATATCACAGTGGTCTAAAAGATGAATTCTAGTTTCTGATCAACCTTACCTGTTATCACGCCTCAGTCGTGTTCACAGGGCACATTTGGACAACTGGCTGGGGCTTCCCTATGATGGTCTCTTGCATTTGCTTCCAACGAGCGCCTGCTCAGCAGGGTACGAGAGCGAGAGGTTGATGTGAAGTCAAGAGACAGAGCCGCATTAATGCATGGAAATAAAAGGACACAACTCAAGGAGGGACTAATCAAAGGAAACAGGAGGAAAGAGCAACCTGTTTTAAGGGAGAACAGACTGCTATTTTAAATTTCATGGGAAGTTAGGAATTTTCCCTTAATATTGCGATTTTTTTTTTCCACTGGAACAGTACTAGAAAATGATTATATTTTCAGAAAAAAAAAAAAACTCAATCTAATAAAAAAAGAAATAAAAATCCAACTCAGTAATTATGTCATAATGCAAAATTGCATTTTGCTGAAACATTTCAGTTACCCTTCTGCTATTACATATAAAAATATGGTAACTTGTAAACACGCATAGCTGAGAAGCGCAATTTTTAAATTAAGAATAAAATAAATGTATTCTAGCGTATTTACTTTTTCCTTACCTTTATTTGTAACAGTTTGCTGTGTAAAATTACAAATGAAATAAATTATTTTGATGATATACGGCTGTATTCTGCCCATGATCAAGGATCAGCAGCTGCTTAAAATAAGGTTTTCATGGATTCATAAAACACTTGAAACAAAAGTGCTGACAGACCCTCAATGATGACAGCAGTCCCCCTAAACATCTCTTGCATAAATTCATCTTCCTTAATAGGAATGTCATCTAATAAGCAGGTCAGCAGAGAACTGCAGAGCAAACAGGAGCTCTGCTGCTGCAGCGACTCCCCAGACAATGCTTCGATCACATACAAAATAACCACTACACTATTTACATGTTTATTACAGGATAAATCATTTTAACTGTACATTTTCCAGATAGTGAACACAGCTATAATTTATGCTTTAAAAATAATTTAGTCTGTTAAAGCCATATGCTTGAACCTAAGCATTATATACCCCTGGACAGTCTAAAAATGGAACCTTCCTTATTTCAGCATCTGCAATTATTACTGCAAAATAAGCCTGTGTACGTATGGGGGAAGGGAAGAAGGATCAGAACTGTCCAAAAGGGACACAGCGATTGATTGACTCCATTGGTAGTAGGAATTTTGCTCCAAATTACACTCCCAAAACACATTCAGCAGAGTTACTTCATAGAGTATTTTGCTTTGGTGTATTTTTTTTTTTTAATATATATGAATATATATTTCAATGAATGAAAAGTATAACTTCAGCTCCATTGTTAACTGAAGGGGCCCAGGGAAATGAACACAGGGCTGCAACTGCTGTGGCACCTCGTGCTGTGGCACTTCTGTCATAGGGGATTTCACAGCATCAGCCTAGCTGTGACCACCCACATCTGTGAGACAACCCCCTCCAGGATACAACCTCTGCCACCACCCATGGGAGCTTCACTACCACATTGGTCAACTGCACCACTGCCACCACATGAACTGGCCCCTCCGGCAGCCAGAGGTACCATGTCCTGCTGTGAGCTCAGGTCTCGGCCATGTCACGAGAGAGGGAGGGTCCTTCACATGGCCTTGAGGAGCAGGAGCAAAGATGGGGATGGTGAGTCCATTTCTGGATATCCTGATCATGGGGGATAAGAACTTAACGGTTATGGGGCTGCCTGAGAGACAGGGCACACTCCTTAACTAGGGTTCAATTCTTAATATCAAATTAGTTTTGTGCTCACAGAATTTTTAGGCTAGATACTCATACAACATGGCCAACAGCAGACCACTGTCCACTTAGAGAAGGGCTACACAGGTCACAGGTGCAAGCTACGTCTGGCCAACATGACAATGCTTCTGGCCAAGCAGGGCACGCCAACCCAGCTTCGTAAACCACCTTCCACCTTCTCTCCATGCCAACCTGGGGGTAACATCTTGCTGTCTCCTTCTACCCCTCCAGCAGTATAAAGTGGCAGAAGGGTTATTGTCTCTGAAGTATACCCAGGTCTTCCTGGTGCTACTGAGAAGATTACTTCAGTTGGACCCAGGATATCCCCTGAAAGGAAAGCAGTCGTGCATACCAAGGAGCATCTTTCCATAGGAAACTCCAGCCCTTTTCATGCAGAGAGAAAGGAAGATGACACAGAAATGACCTGCACACCATTGGTCTCTCAGGCTTTTTAGAGGGTTAGTTATGATACATAATTCAACCTACTACAACAAAAAGCTTTTCAAAATTTCCTGGAACAGGAGTGATGCACTTAGAAGTTTAAAGTATTTTCTCTCAAAGTTATTTTATCTTTAAATAAAAATAAGAAAAACGTATAATTTATTCTTAACAGAAAAAGAAAGTCTATGATGCTGACTAGAATCCTTAGCTGAAACAAATATCAAGTCAGTTTATTTCAGTACAAGATTTCTAGGCTTTTCCCTTCATAAAATATAAGATCATCCCCAAAAAATTGCCAGGTACCTTACAAACATCTTTGCTAACCTCTGCCTATTCTTTTGACAGTCCAGACTCTCTATATTTTAGTATTACCATAATTTTACACTGCTGCTTAAGTCATTCAGAAATGAACTTCTTACTACAGAAAAAGTTACTTTATTCTTATTATTATTTCTACTGAAGGAAAAGGAAAAATGAGGAGTTTAGGTTCTTCTTTTCTAAGATATAGTCCTGTAGTCCCAGGGTCCCCTCCTCCTGCCGCTTGCAGCAGGTACCAAAACATTCTAAAAAACAAAGGTTTGCTACACTGCAAGCATTTGTATCCATATTCATTCCCTATCTTCTCTTTGGTACCCGTCATGTCCATTACATTCTCTGAAGCTTCTACAACTACGAAACACCTCTATTGCCTATTACCAAAACCGATACCCTTCCACATGTAATTAGATTCTTATTCTCTGCTACCAGCTTCAATGCCTCTCCTTCCATTCTCTGACAACTAATTTTGAGGGAAAAGGCGCCTGGTTGAATAAATGGAAAATTAAGTAGTATTTCTATCTCTCTTGGAGTCATTGTCCTTAGACAAGGGACAATTTGGAGGGATCTCATTGTTTCATACATAATAATAGAATATCTGATAATAAATAACTTCACACTAATAAAATGTAAACACTTATCAAAGGTTTGAAACATACTACTAAAAGACCACATCATCATTACTGAACCTTGCCTCAGAGTAAGCAAGTATTTCTTCAGAGGTTAAAACTTTGAAGAATCCATCTCTTATCTTCTTGCTTACAGAGAGTTTCATGTTCTCTGTAACCGGAATAATGATGGAAACACAGAGAAACTGTTAGGACATTTCTTATTAGAACTTGGCATCTCACTTTAGCTGCTCATTCACAATTTCCTGTGATGCTGATGGAGCTACTGCTATGGCACCGATCCACAGTTCCACACATCAACCCCTGACAGAGCACACTGCTACTTAAATAATGGTATTTCTGCAGAAACACTGATTTCCTGCTCGGCTTATACTTCTCTTTGCAGTGACTTCAATTATCACCCTTGTGGCCTTGTCAGGCCAGCCTGTCCAGCAGAGACCCTCGCACTGCCAGCACCTTTCATCTTACCTCAGGTTCTTATCAAATGCATCAGACTAAATCAATAGAAATGGGCCTTAGATTAGACAGTTCATTCAGTTACTGTTGAACCGCTCTTGCTGGGGCAAAAGAAGGCTTAAACTTAGAAGGCTTAAAAAGTGTGATGATTGACAGAGGCCTGCTCTGCACTCTTCATCTTTTTTTTTTTTTTTTTTAATGTGTTCTTTTCAGAAGAACATGTACTTTTTAGTTCAATGTTTTCTTCTCAACAGCCTTCTTTGATTCCCTATGAAGATCCTCAGGCACAGAAGCAAAACTGAATTTCTCTTTCGGTGGCAGAACGCTATATACCTAGGAGTGATGGTGAGTGGCAGAGAGAGGCTGAGAGGCTCGAGAAGGAACCAAAGCAAATTGCTGTCCTCCCCAGCCCATTGCCATCCTTGGGATTCCCTTTCCCCCACCTCCTATGTTCTGCTGGACTCCTTCCCCTCTCCACAGCCCCAAGGCTTTTTCGCTGTACAGTCTCCATTCATACTCCCATCCTTCATCTGGGAAAATCAGCTTCCCTTCCCCTGAGCGACAAACACTGCTCACACTTCAGCACATCCCAGCCTCCTGGCAAGGAAAAGAGGTGTCAGGTCGTAGTCTGACTGTGCTTCTGTACTGCAAGGACAGCATGGCGGGGGGGTGGGAAAACACTGAGCCAAAGAGCTCCGGAGAGCAGAGCTGCAAGAGGGGCACGCTGCTCCTTTGCTGACACTTTGCTCCATGTGTTCTCCAGACCAAAGCTGCTGCAAGGAACCAATCAGATCAGAAAATCTCAACTCCATCTTCTTAGCCTGCTCCCAGAAGCTCTTGCATTTTTTTGGCTGCATCTAAAGTTGGTTCCAGTACTGTTACAACAACATATGAAATGAGTCATAAAAGCCCAATTCAGACAGATTGCCTTCCAACTTCCGTAAAAATTGTCACTAATCAGTACTACACAGAGCTTCTTCAGCTGCAGTTGGATAGGATATTTCTGAGAGACTGTTCATATGGGGGAAAGTTAGCCATTCAAAGCACAACACGCAGAGACTTGTGCAACGTGCTCTCCTCTGGAGCACGTACTCAGGCATGCAGCTAGCACAGCTCCCAGGCACAGCCAGTAAACAAGTAGAAATAAATCAATCTGTTCCTCCATAAAATTTTTGCCGCTGGAATTGCAGTAACTCCCACACTGATACTGTAGATGATCCTGTTTCATCTTGATTATGACCAGTATTAACACCCAAAGCAATAAAATATTTCACATTCTCATTTTATGCAAGCCAAAGGACAACTGTGCTGCAGTGACATATGGCTCTGCTCCTCTGTGAGTGTGTCAGACTGCCTACAAAATCTCCTTGACTAGCAAAGGATAATGCTTCTTTAAAATCAATGACCTGCATTAATTTGTTTCTTTCCACAAAGAAAACCTCATATCATCATAATTGTCTTTCTAAACAACAGATAGATGACTTTCCTCACATTGTTTGCATTTTTTCTTCTCTAATAGAGTGTGTTTAGAATATGCCCTTGATTATATGGCCATAAAGTGTGCGGTTGGTTGGTTGTTTTTTCTTTTTTCCAGACAGAAAGTTAGTTTGGAGCTGACAGAATGAGCAGCAATTGCTGGTAAAACACAGCTGAAAAAACATAAAAAGCATAGTAGAGTATGGACTAGAATACAGCAAGTTTTGTGCCACTTTGAAAAGAAGGAGCAGATCATAAATAATTAGTTATGAAGAGTTTTCATCCTCAAAGTATTTGGGATGGTTTCTCTTTTTTTTTTTAATCTGGAAATCTTCTCTATTGTTATCCCCGTAAGTGTCCCAAACCACATGCAAAAGGGGTATGGTCTTGGGGGAAAATTGTTTGAGAAACGGGAAATTAGAGAAAAGCTAGGGCCTAACGGAAGTTATGGCATTATAGAGGCTTGCTTGGGGTGAGAGACAGTTACCGCTTCCAGGATGGTTGGTACATATGGAATCTACTTCTCCACCATTCCCTCGGTTACAGTCTGCCCTCCTAGAACATGCTAATAAGAGTAAACGAAGAGTGGAGCAGAATGGAGACATCATGGCCAAACTCTTTTGGACTCCCTGCAAAGGTGGTAGCCTGATGATGCTGTGCAGTTGATGAGTGAATGGAGGGTGCAGTGGAGTGAGGACACCGTGGCCAAACTCTGCTGTTCTCCCTGCAGGGTGGTGACCTGGTGGTACCACGCAGCTGAAAGGCACATAGTACAATAAGATGTCTGGTGCTGAGCCAATAATGGTGGCAGATCTGTCCCTTAAGATGGACTTTGCTTAAACTTTTCCTCATTCTAATCTCATTATAATACCAACATACATCTCTATGCCAAAAGTTACCCGCCTCCAAGGTACAACCACTCACTGAGCATGCTCTCTAGATTTTCAATTGACTCAAGAGACTTTTAAAGCAGTCAACAACAAAAGTAAGTACGACTAGAGTCACTCAAGCTCCACCTAAGTGTAAATATACTTAAATATATATATATAAGATGATGTAAGGAGGGAAGAAGTTCAAGGGAAGACTCCATTGTAACTTCTGGGATCACTCAATGGGCTGATCTCCCTTTCCTCCCCTGGGTCAGGACACCACCTGAGGAAACTCCTCAAGGTTGAGAGCCCTCTCCCATCTTCTTGGGTGAGTGATTATTGAGCATTTGTACATTAGAAGCTAGCTAAAACCCCACATTGTAGTAGAGAATTTCCTGTACAGACATCTAAAACTTGCTTTGTAAATGTTCCAGTTGAATAAATCAAGCTACTCGTGAACTCGTCTACTTGTTTTGAAGGCAGTTGGACCTACAGTTGACAGAGTGTTCATGAATCCAGTGCTGCCAGAGTTGGGCCTGTACTTACCACCTTATTTGGTATCCCCATTAAGAGACGAGTCCAGCGGCCCCCAGTTCCTCCAACCTATGATGATCGGCTGGAACGCAAGGGGATTCATCTCTTACTAAATTTGTTCCCCTCTTCAAACTGCGACAGATCTCTCCGACTCCGCTGGCTGCACGATTTCTCCCCATGTTACTGCAAGACCATCCCCTGCCGTAGGGAGAGCCGAGATTATCCCATGTCATGGTTCTGCAGAGCAGGAACCACAACTTTCAGCCCTCTGAGGCAAGGAAGAATCTGAAACTAAGGTCCCCCACAACCTGAAGGAGACCTTTATAAATAGCTCTTGTAAATTGTCCTCTTGAGGACAGAAGAGATCTGCATTTTTATGTGGTTAGAAAGGATTTTTCTGCTTTAAAGATGTGTTTCCTGTAATAAGGAGAGCTGCAGATTCATAAAACTGTAACATCTGACATAGAGCATCAGCATGTAAAAATGAGTACAAAAAGGCAAGAAGGGAAGAATTTTATGCCTTCCCCTTCCATCTAGGTCTATACCCAGAAAGCAGCTGATTTCAGACCAAGAGAATTCTGTTTATCTATCTATTCTGTTTTTAACAAAACATCTTCTGCCTGTACCAACAATTTCTTAATAGTAAACAGGATGTAAACTGCATGACATAAAGGAGCAGATTTTGTTTAACAAATGCTTAATGTCATTGCCATGGTTTCTATAAAGGCAGCTTGTAGTGGCACTGGAAGTTGCACTTACTGCAGCTTAATTAACAAATGCCAGTTTCCCTTTTATGTCCAATGTAGGGACATTCAGATAAAATAAAGGAAATATTTACTCATGTAGCACTCTATGAGAATGAAATACATGATGAAAAACACTTAGCCCTATAATTCGGGGTTGCTGTTTCCTCTGGGCTGTTGTGAAACAATTTAATTGATAGTACATCAAGGTATTTCTTTCCAGAAAAAAAAAAAAAAAAAAAATCTCATCTAGCTAAAGGAAGTTAAGGAGGAAGCAAGGGCTCAATAAAGTATTACAAAGGAATAGCAAATTTTATAGCCATAATATAAATGCAAGAATAATTGAACAAAACCAGAAGTATAAGAATTGTAACTATTGAGAAACCAAAATATCAACTAAGCTAATCTGTATTTATTATATACTTGTTTAAGCAAAGCAGGAAGAAACAATTGCATTAACTTCACAAGGCTTGAGAAAGTATGGCAGCTGCAGAATTCAGTGTTTTCATTAATCTTAGTCTCAGATCTTAGAAATCTTAGTATTAGACACTTTTACAAATATTTTAATGGAAAAGTTGAAAATAAGAATCTAAACTTACCATAACCAAACTGAAATTCATAAAAAAGCCTGAAACATGAAACAAGTCTAATATTTATGAAATGTGTGGCAGTGTTGCATTATCATATATTATGTTGAACATATTGGTCCATTTTTATCCAGCCATCACTCACAGCGATTTCTGAACGAAGAAGTGCCAGGACTAAAAAATAGATTGCCTCCTTTGAGAATCAGATATTTAGAATATAATCATTTATCAAATTCATGTGAATAGTCAAAATCTTAGGTACAAAAATCAAGAGAAAATTTTCCAACATCTATTGTCTGTGAAGAACCGTTCGATCTTTTAAATTGCCCAGAATAAACCATCAGCAATATTCCACTAAAATGAAGGCAGACCATTGGTAAGAAGAAGTAGGAAAAGTCTAGTAAGTATTTCCTTTCGGAAATATGAAAGTTGAGTGATGGGAGGGAAATTAAACCTCCTGGGAGGAGAAAGGGGATTGGACATTTTTTTCTTGAGGCTATTACAATTGCTTTTTATTTTCTTTTAATGGCCCCCCAGGAAACAGTCAAGCATAAAAAATAAAGCTGAAAAAAAGAAAAAAAAAGGGGGGGGGGAGGGGAAAGGAGATGGAAACAAGACCCACAACCATACACACACAAAACAAAACCGAAAACTGCCCCACCTGCAAAAGGTCTGACTTGATTGAATGTGGAAAATCGTAATCCATTTAAGATTGTTCTTCTGCAACTGAGTTTTGTAGATGATCTTCTGCAACTGTCCAGTGAACTGGGAAACTGTCAGCAATTGTGCAATCTAAATTTCCAGCCATCTATCTACCCCAAATATCTTTTTTTTTCTGAACCCTAATATCTGAATTTCATCAGAACTGAGATACAGCAGCATGATATAGAGTCAAAGAGAAGACTACAGCACAAAGAAAAAAAAAAAAATCTGAAGGAAGTCAGATCTCATTAGTTTTCAACTTTATACTTGATTTTTTTTCCCAGCAGCACGTTATATAATTCCTGGCTGGATAATACATCTCTTTTATCTGTTGCAAACTTCACTACAAAGAACCAATTGTAGATTTTTAACAGATAGATAAGTCTCACAAAAGCCATTTTTACCATTAAAAATTACATAGCATGCAAGTGTTCATAATCATACCTATCCCAATACTTTCAGGAAATCAATACAATGGTATAGTCTATTTTCTGAAAAAAGTCAGTGAGATAATGGATGGGTACACAGAAGTCTTAAAACCCAAGATTAAACACTTTTAACTTCACTATAAAAATAATTGTTAAATTAATATTTATATAAGCAGGTGATGCATTAGAGAACTTTTTTTTAGAAAACATTTTTTTTTTTTTGCTAGAAATGTTCCCTTGAAGTGTTTATGGTCCAAAATGTAGGCAATAACTTGCAGTTCTTCATTGCTAAATGCTGCATTCACTGGTTGTTCTCTCCTAATATCCTCTGCAGTTGCCAGCTTTTTTTATATCACCCTGATCCTACCTTAATGCCAAAATAGGAGCACACTGACATAGTGACTAAAGAAACCAAATATATCTCAACTTATGCAAAGCAGCAGCCAATGCTATTTAAGTAAAAGACTAAAACTCAATAGCTTGAGACCATAAAATATATTTACTGTTCTGTCATGTACTTCTAGATTAACTTCTGTCACTGTTGCCATGGAGGGAATAGGGAAGGAAAGAATATTCTGTTTAAATCAAAGGCTTTCAATGGGTTGTAATGGAGAATGAAAGAACTATTAGTCATCACTACTGCGATTAGTTCACTTTAAGATTGTTCACATTTATTAAATGAGCAGATATAACAGTGACATATGTCACTGTTCTTCATTACTGATTATCATGATTGGAAGCATTAGAATAAGGAGGTATCCTATTTTCTAATTTTCCTTAATATACTACTTTGGACCCAATCTGATACAAAATAAGGACTCCCAGTAGTGAGGGCATAATTTGGTAAACCTATGTTCTTCATTTTCAAAACACGTGCATCTTGTATATGTTCAGCTGATCTGCTTGGAATCATGACATTTATTGAAAGTTAAAATTTTCATATGCATATAAAGTTGCATTATTTTAGAATACTATATATAAAAGTAATTCTTTCCTCCATTCAAGTCTAGAGATGCTTAACAATCACAGTACAGCCAGTACTACCTACCTACTCACCAATTTCCCATTTATTTGAACCACTTTTCTTACTATATCCGGTACACAAATATGTTTATCCATGTTTTTGCACAGAGGTAAACAGCTCAAAAACAAAAGTGCTTGTTTTTTTGTTTTTTTTTTTTCTGGAAGATGCAATCCAACTCCGTGGAGTAAACCATGGCACTTTCCCATGCCACATGGAGGGGAAGTGGGACAAGGATGCGCCGCAGATCCAAGCCAGGATGCATTCTCTTTCTACCTCATTGCCAGCACACCACTCCTTGGTGTTCCCTTCCATCTCTCCAGACCACACTGTCCTTTTCAGGCTCTTGTGTTTCATGATTCATCAGCCGCAAATTTTACTGAGACTCCCTAATGCCTTTTCCAAACGGACTGTACTTTGTCACGGTCTCCCAGAGGTCAAATTGCAATTTCTTATTTCAGCATAATAAAGCAATGAAATTGAAAATGTCTCTGAACACCTCCAACAAATGCTGGCACCAACAGCTGGTACATAACTCACCGAGCAAACTTTTGCAAAGAGCACTTGGGCAGGCGATTAATAAAGGGGTCCACCCACACACTAATAAAAAGTGTGTATAGGGGCAGTTCTCCAATTTTTTAATATAGTTTGATGTGAAATATAATATGCTAATGTAATATCGATTTTCTAAGTTACTCAATTATAGACATCCCGCCTGGTACAAGTTCCAGAAAACAGCAAGAAAACAGGATTTTTTTTTTGATGTTTTTATTTTCTTGCGTGTTTGTTTTGTAATAAAAGCACACAAAAATCTTCTAAGAGCGAAGTCTTCACACCATCCCAAACATTCAGAGAAAAACTGAGTATCTTTAAAAGATAGCAAATTCTAAATTTCTAGAACTTCTGATTAAAATTGAATCATTACATTAGAATTTGGACATCCATCCACTTCACCATCCCTCTGTATGCAAAATTGTGCTAGACATTTCTGCTACCCCACTGGCAACGGCGAGCTATTTTAACAACACATAATTTGGGTGGAGAGTATTTAAGTTTACTGTCAAATGATCCATGCCCAAAACTCCTGGTTCCTGGGAGAGTCTTTTAACCAAATACTCTTGAATCAAACACCAGAATCTCCAAACTTACCCCCAAAATTATACTGAATAAACACATTTTGCTTGTAGTGTTTGCCATCCTTTGTGAAATCCAATCCTGATATTTGGAGAAAATTATCCTGTCATAAATGATGCCACAAGGAAAGAAGCAAAAATTTCCATATACAATCACAGCATATGCCCATATAAAATTTCCACATACTGTTGCCTGAATTGAAAGCAAAGGACACCTGACCCACACAAAGTAACGCAGCACTTGCAGTTCCAGGCCTTTAAAATTAGTGAAGGGCACAGGAATATAGAGGATTACCCCAGTTAATGGGCATACACATTTACCTCTTCCTGCCGCACAGCAGGACATCAGTGCAGCCTCTGAAGCCCCAGGAATTGTTTTGCGCTCTAAAGCATCAACAACTTGAGATTTTTCAAAAAAAGCCACAGTAAAGATTTTAGTGACAGCTGGGAAGCGGAATTTCCATAGTTGCATTTTATGCTAGGGGCCTTTTTTAAAGATTGTAACTTCACTTTCCATCAGGGCTCCTGTTTTAATGCCAAGCTGCGCTAGACATTTCTTCCACCCCACTGTCACACAGTGAGCTATTTGAACAACCCACCGAGACAGACGCAAGACGCAGATTGTTTGGAAGATACATAGCCTTTTACTTCAGAGATAAGGAGAAAATGTGTTATTTTACAGGTGGCCTATCCTCACTTGAAGAAGAAAAACACTGTTGCAAGGTAAAGCAGATGAAGTTGTCGCTGTGCTGCAGTTTTTAACCTTCTTGTAGATCTGAAATAGTTTAGGCACATTTATCATCAACGTAACAAAATTCTCCCATTAGGGAAGGCTGGGCTGCATACCCTCAGTACCATATTTTGAGCATCTAAGGCACTAGCCTCAAAAGAACGTTCTCAAAAATATGTAGATGTTTCTTCTCTCTTGGTTCCCATTGAATGATCTGTGTAAATATGTTTGTACACATGGATCTTCAGTTTTCAGAATAACAGATAACGGTAGGTTTTCCCCTTTTTTGAATATCATACCAGATTTTAACATTCCTGTACATATTCAAAGCACCTTTGAAAAATAAAGAAAGAAAGAAAGAAAGAAAGAAAGAAAGAAAGAAAGAAAGAAAGAAAGAAAGAAAGAAAGAAAGAAAGAAAGAAAGAAAGAAAGAAAGAAA
>VZSV01000002.1:10881519-10920909 GCA_013398735.1 Nothocercus julius | reverse complement strand
AAAGAAAGAAAGAAAGAAAGAAAGAAAGAAAGAAAGAAAGAAAGAAAGAAAGAAAGAAAGAAAGAAAGAAAGAAAGAAAGAAAGAAAGAAAGAAATCATGGATAAAAGGACCCCCAATTTCCTTACAGTAGCATAAAAGATCAACTGAATTCAGATTTAAGCATTTGGTTCGATTTTTTACTGAAAACATATCTATGCTTTAACATAAAGCATTTAGAACTCAAGTTGGAAATGGCAACATCAAAATTGCATCAAGCTGAAATTCTCTCCAGGCACAATAAAAAAACATAGTATGTAGAGATACCACTTGACACTTACTCCTCAGAAGACTAAATTTAGCTGTAACGAGCCCCGATGATCACCTGAAAGGCTTTGGAAAGCTCAGGCAAATTTATAAAGTTGTTTGACATAAATTCTACATCTTTTGTAATAGCAATGCCTTGCAAATGCAGGCGTAGCTGCAGACATCTGCCAGCTAAACAATGCTGAGGGACTCCTCCCTCTGTAGCTCCATCCTACTGGGCCATGATCTGGAAAACCTCAAAGCGGAACACATTAAGCTCAAAAAACCATTTCAGGGATTCTGACTCCTCTCTCTTATCATCAGTAGCACATGTTTACTATTTATGGCTTGTCATAAGCACGTGCAATCACTAATAATCCAAATGTTCAAGAAGCTCTGTAGCTTAGGAAGAAAGGACATTAATATTCTGAACTGTTTGGAAACATCCAGACTTGGAAAGCTCATGACTTTGTACTGCCATGCTTGGAAGTCTTTTACACGCTGTGCTAATCTAAGTCCCTCCTAACAAGTGCAGCCTGCATACATAAAGCAATATTGATTCTGTTGCGCATAATTATTTATACAGCCATTCAGAGGCACAGCATCTTCATACACTACTGCAGACATTGGACCGTGTCTTCCTAGGAGAGGTTTAGCGGTTGTCAGTGAGGCTTGACTTAATGATGCACAGTGTGCCAACCACTATACTTAATTAACTTTTTTGGTTGGACTCATAGAGCTATTTCCTACCACCTGATCTTGCCTGTGTGATCCTTGGGATGATTTCATGCTGACAGCAGGTTTGCAGCTTTTCAGGAAGGACAGGCCGGAAAGGGGAGGTGACAGATTTGCTCTCTACGTAAGAGAGCAACTGGAATGTATGGAGCTCAGCATAGGAGAGAACAAAGCGTGGGTCAAGAGTCTGTGGGTGAGGATTAAAGGGCAGGCCAATAGAGACAACATTGTTGTGGGAGTTTACTACAGGCCTCCTGACCAGGCAGAGGATGAGGCCTTCTACAGACAGCTGCCTCACGATCCCAGGCCCTGGACCTTCAACCACCCTGATATCTGCTGGGATAATCAAAGCTAGGAACAGGCAGTCCAGGAGGTTCCTGCAGAACATTGCAGATAACTTCTTGATGCAGGTGATTGATGAGCCAACAAAGGGAGGGGCTCTGCTAGACCTGGTACTAAAACAGAGATGGTCTAGTTGGAAATGTGAGGGTTGGTGGCATTCTTGGCTGCAGTGACCACGAGATGTCGGAATTCACAATCCTGCATGGAGGAAGTGGGGCAAGAAGTAGGATTGCAACCCTGGACTTGAAGAGAGCTAACTCTGACCTCTTCAGGGAGCTCCTTGAAGGAATCCCCTGGACCAGGGTCCTAGAAGGAAAAGGCTAATATTCAAACACCACTTTCTCCTAGCTCGGGATTGGCGCATTCCTACAACAAAGAAGTCAAGCAAGGGGGGCAAGAGACCTGCGTGGATGGTCAAGGAGCTGTCGGGTAAACTTAATGAGAAAAAGAGCACATACATAATGTGGAAGAAGGGACAGACCACATGGAAGGAATATAGGAATATTGTCAGAGAATGAAGAGATGCAACGAAGAAGGCCAAGGCCCTCTTGGAATTAGAGTTAGCAAGAGATGTCCAGGACAACAGGAAGGGCTTCTATAAACACATCAGCAGCAAGAGGAAGACTAGAGAAAATGTTAGTCCACTGCTGAATGGGGAGGGTGCCTTGGTGATGGAGGATGTAGAGAAGGCAGAGTTACTAAATGCTTTCTTTGCTTCGGTCTTTACTGCTAAGGTGGCTTCTCATGAACTATGGAGCCTGGAGACAAGAGAGAACTCCCACGAACTGGGACAGAAGAGGAATTTCTGCTGGTCAAGGAGGATTGGATTAGGAATTATTTAGGCGAACTGGACATCCATAAATCTGTGGGCCTGTATGGAATGCACCCAAGAGTGCTGAGGGAACTGGTGGGGGTTATTTCTCTGCCACTCTCCTTCATCTTTGAGAGGTCATGGAGGGTGGGGGGAGCGCCCAAGGACTGGAAGAAACCAACATCGCTCCAGTCTTCAAAAAGGGTAAGAGGGAGAATCCAGGAAACTACAGGCTGGTCAACTTCACCTCCATCCCTGGAAAGGTGCAGCTCATCCTAGAGACCATCTCTAGGCATATCAAGGAAAAGAAGGTGATCCAGAGTAGTCAGCATTGTTTCACCAAGGGAAAGTCATGTTTGACGAACCTAATAGCCTTCTACGATGGGATGGCTGGTTGGTTGGACCACGGGAGAGCTGTGGATGTTGTCTGCCTTGACTTCAACAAGGCTTTCGACACCTTGTCCCGTAATATCCTCATGGGGAAGCTCCAGAAGTGTGGGTTAGATGAGTGGACAGTGAGGCGGGTTAAGAACTGGATGGAGGGCAGAGCTCAGAAGGTCATGATAAATGGGGCTGAGTCTAGCTGGAGGCCTGTGGCCAGTGGTGTCCCTCAGGGATCCGTACCAGGCCCAGTACTGTTCATCTTGTTCATCAATGACTTGGATGAGGGTACAGGGGGCACCTTGAGCAAGTTAGCCAATGACACAAAGCTGGGTGGATTGGCCAACACTCTAGAAGTCTGTGCTGCCATTCAGAGGGACCTGGACAGGTTGGAGAGTTGGGCACAGAGGAACCTCATGAGGTTCAACAAGGCAAAATGAAGGGTCCTGCACTTGGGCAGGAATAACACCAGGCACCACTACAGATTAGGGGTTGACCTGCTGGAAAGCAGCTCCGCGGAGAGGGATTTGGGAGTCCTGGTTGACAGTAAATTAACCATGTGGCAGCAACGTGCCCTCGTGGCCAAGAAGGCCAGTGGGATCCTGGCTGCATCAGGAGGAGAGTTGCCAGCAGCTCGAGGGAGGGGATCCTGCCCCTCTGCTCAGCTCTGGTGAGGCCGCACCTGGAGTACTGGGTGCAGTTCTGGGCTCCCCAGTACAAGAGGGACATGGAGCTTCTAGAGAGGGTCCAGCGTTAGGGCCACGAAGATGATTAAGGGACTGGAGCATCTATTCTATGAGGAAAGACTAAGCGAGCTGGGCCCGCTTAGCCTAGAGAAGAGAAGACTGAGAGGCGATCTAGTCAGTATGTACAAGTACCTGAGGGGAGAATGTAGGGAGGATGGGGCCAGGCTCTTCTCAGTGGTGGCCAGTGACAGCACAAGGGGTAATGGGTACACGTTGAAACACAGGAGGTTCCACCTCCATGTGAGGAAGAACTTCTTTGCTGTGCGGGTGCCAGAGCCCTGGCACAGGCTGCCCAGAGAGGCTGTGGAGGCTCCTGCTCTGGAGACCTTCAACCCCGCCTGGCTGCCGCCCTGTGCCCCGTGCTCTGGGTGTCCCTGCTGGAGCAGGGGGTTGGACTGGATGAGCTCTAGAGGTGCCTTCCAACCTTAACCATTCTCTGATTTTATGATAAGGAGCAAAAATAACATGGTATCCATGCAAGGGTTAAAAAAATAAATAAATAAAATAAATAAAAAGTTTTTCTTTCCAATATGAGCTATCTGGAGATTTAATTTAAAGGAAAAACTGCCATCCTTCTAAATGAGTAGTTTAAACAGTTAAATAACGGGAAGAATCAAGACAATTAGGGATGATTATTTTTAAGTAAATTCCTTTCCCTGCACCCCATGATGCCTTAAGATCCCAGTGCCATTTACCAGAATTCAATACTGCAGTTTCCAGAGAAAAGACAGGAACTACTCTTTCCCTTGTTGCTTTCAGCAGCCCAGCTTTTGCTTAAACCTGCCGGCTTGGAAGCTATGCAAGCTAATGTTTTACATGAATTGGTCTATCACTTAAAATACAAAACAGAACATGACATATTTCCAAATACTTGGTTTAATATATAAATAAAAGGAGTATAAATGAATGCTTTAAGCATAAGTGAACTTTGTGTCATGAGTTATATGAAAATATTTCCTGGTGCTTCTTTTTCATTCTTTTGCATTCAAAAGATAACAGTAAAGAAAAACATGCTAAGTAATTTGTTCTAGCTTCTAACGCAGGCAGAAAGATATATGTGAATCCCATGTTCCTCTTTACCCATAGTTGTATCACTGCACATTCCCTCATCCAGATTGCAATATTATTTTTTTTCCTCCCTATATATCTTGTTTAATTGAGACAGGTGGTTACTTGCTTCCTTTGGCCGGCATCCGTAGTAGCTTAGTCATATTTACTGGAGAGCAGGCATTTCCAAGCTTATAGGGTGCCACATAATAACTGATCTGTGTCCATCGCTCATAAGCATCTCTACCTTCCACACCAAGCTTTTCAGCTTCAAGTTCAAGTTTCCAAGCTTCAGTCACTTTAGACAGGTGAAAGAAAAATCTGTTTCTCCAACTGCAGAGGAGAACTAATGAAAAAGATCAATCAAATGACGTCTAATCCGCTTTAACCTACCCCCGCTGCCCCCCACCACTTCTAGCTTTGTAATGGAAAAATCCAGGAAAACCCACAATGTCTTTTTGCTTGGCTTATTCTCACGCCATTAAAATAAAACATGAAACAATATGTTCCTTTTTAACCACTTGATGAGTCAGTGCAGTTCAGGAAACTGATAAAAGGTTTATGGAAAGAAATTAATATTGCATGAATGCTGCTGGAGCTATTAAACAAACATAAATGAGAACCCAGCTCTGAAGCCAAAAGAGAATTTCGTATGATAAAGTAAAACAGCAGAAGAGTCAACAGTGATTATTACAACAGGTTCTTCGCCCTACAAAAATGGCATTTGACATAAACTCGTGAGCACCTGACATAGCTATGGTGTTTATACCAGATTTTGCAACCAGATTACATTACTTTTGACTTGCTTTGGACAAAAAAAGAAAGTGTGTGTGTATATATATATATATAAAATACATATATAAACATGCATACAATACATATATACATATATATATACACACACATCCTTTTTTATTCATACAAATGAATATAATTTCAGTCAATAAAAATTTATTTTTAAAAATAATTTGTCTTTGCAACTATGTTCAAGCTGTAAGACAGCTCGAAGCACCTCAGTTTGGGGCATTTTGGGACTCCTTTTACAGGTCTAGTGCATGATTTTTTTCTTGAGAGTCTCCAGTTGACCACATTACATGAGATGACAACTAAGGTTGAGGCTGATGTTTTGAAAACTTAAACTTGGTTTTGTTTTTGAAAATTCATTCCGTTCAAGTACATTTGCTGGAGGCTGAGAGAAAGGCCAAAATTATCAGCCTTCCTGCAGAAGTCTGAAGGAGTTAGACCTGCAGATCACAGATGCCTTAAAGATATTAGTAGCTGCCGTTTGTTTTCCACAGTCGCGCTATCCTTTAGAAATACACACTCATGTGACAACCAAGCAGGCAGAGTGACTTCCACAGATTAAGTTTCTGAGCATTCAATTCAGAAAAGCGATTGCATTTTAAATAGATCAGGAATTTCTAAAGGATTTTTGAGCAAGGACCAGTTTAGGCAGGAAGAATGGGAATGAATGTTTAGGAGCAAACAGTCCTCACGTCCTCTGTTACATATAAAGAGTAAATACTGAAAATATTTAAGTACTTCAAAGTATGATCTTGCAAAGATTCTGTTAATTTCTCAAGAAAGAAGCATTTATATTTGCATCAAGGACCTAGTTTATAATCCACTATAGGCAACATTTACACAGTTAGAGCAAAAAAAAAATAAAATCCTTCACAGTAACATTACACAGGCAGAGTATTTTTTAATGTTAAGATTAGCCATTAGGAAATATCACTGATCAAGTGGCTTATTCATTGATGACCTTTCTTTAATTTCCAGTTGAGCAAAAAGAAGTGCAGACCTTCAGAAGAGGCTCCTAACTTCACAGACATGATTCCATAGTTTAAGTTTGCATGCTAATGAAAGTCATATTGAATTTTTAGAAATCACACCTCCAATTAAAAAGACAAGTACAGCAAGAAGCTGTGAAGTAACCTTTACAAGATCATCTGGATTGAAGATTTTTACTGTTAGTTATGGTACTATGTTTCTTTAATATTATCTGTTTCATAAACCATATACTGCTTGTCACACATAACAGTGGTTACCTTAAAACCTATTTGCACTGGGAAGACTACAGCTACACACTGGAGATCATTGCTAGGCAGCAAAGTGCATGGGCATAAAAAATATCCACAACACTTTCTGGGTCAAGCATAGAAATTCTCAATATAGACCCTTGCATACCATTGGAGCAATCCTCAAGAAAGATTTTTACACAAGAATTACCTTGGAAGATGCTAACAGGTATTTCTAACATTCTACTTAATTTAATTCCTCTGCCATATTTCTTTCCTATTTCCTCTCCTGTCTCTCTGACTAACCACTGACTGTGCAGAAAGTTTAAACACATTTGTTGATTTAGAGTCTAAAACTGCACTTAATTATATGGACATATATTACTGATTACTATGTTTGGTGAAAAAGATTTTTTTATTCCACAAATTCAAAGATAAATGTCTTACGTAGGACTCTTAGTTAGAAAAAAAAGTCTATAGTTATGAATATACACATTTTGCTACAGTAAATTCTTAAGGTCTCTCTATAACATGATCCTTCCTCAGGACTTAAATGATTTTATCTAGATTTTTAACAAACTTAGAATATCACCAGAAAAGCCTATTGTCCCATTAGACCAACTCATACATTTGTGTTGGCTTTTTTGACCTGCTTAAAGGAAATTGTGATGGAGAGCAGAAGAAAGTTGCATCTGTAAACTTGGCTGAAGTTGGTGGATACAGGAAAAAAAAATGCAGCAGCACAATCAAGAACAATTCATAATAAATAAAATAACCTCCTTTAGAAAAAGAGACTAGTAATTACTCTATATCATCCTCTAAAAGGTGAAAAGCCTGAAGATAACAGTTATTTTCATCCTGTACTATTTAAATTCGTCATGATAATCTATTTCAATGTGTTTAATTTTATTCCAATCTATTTTTCAGAAGAGAAGAGGCTCTTTGAGATTGAGCAAAATCAAAAGCTAATTCCCTAACTGCTAATCAAAATAGACATTCCTACCTTTACAAAAAAAAAGAAAAATCACAAATTTACCGCATTACTTGGATCACATAGCAATTACACAGCAGAGAACAGAGCAGCCAACAAGCAAAACATGCAAGACTTACCATTTACACAGACTTCAGAAGATTTGCAAAGGTCATCTTCAAACAGGCAGCCTAAAAATACAATAGAAAGATAAAATTAAGACAGGTTTCAAACTGTGGATAATTGGTACAGCCTGAAGACCTCTCAGGCTATTAAATCTTTAGCAAGAGCCAGACATCTGGTTGACTTTAGGCTTTTAAATCAACAGTACAGAAAGCCAAGAACATGCAAACAAGCCCAGGGAGACAGCACCTCTTACTAGCTCCTTGTGTCCAGAATAATAACCCTTCATACTTTTGTCCCTCCACCACTTTCCTCTCTTGAGGGGTCTCTTTTCTCAGCACTTCTCCCTCCATCAGTAATTTGAGGAACTTTTTGTTCTTCTAACCTAGCATGCACTATTGTGCAGCAGCACAGTAATGCTGCAAAGCACTACAAAAATAAATACCAAGAAGCTGGGAGTTTCCTCAGGCCACTTTTACTGAGAAGAGACCAAGTACAGAAACAGTGTGGGAGCCTCATGCTGTTGTCAGGGGCATACACGGTGCTATTCCAACCAGTAATTTCTTTATTTCATTTTCAGACAGAGATAAAGAACTAGGACTGTATGATTCCAAGCAATGAGAAAGTATTTTGAACATAGAGACTCACATAGGAAACAAAATTTTACAAGCAGTGAAGCCTCCTAACATTTCTCTGCGAATGGTAATTCTCAGATAAATCTATACATGGACAAAGGGAGTTAAAGAAATTAAGTGGACTTGAGTAGCTTCATGCCTTGTATGAAATAATAATAATAACAGCCAGGAACTTCACCACATCTAAACACAGAAGCAAGTCGCCTCTCCCCACTTGTGCTTATCTCCACAGAAGCAGAGAGTACAAGTATCGTAACTCATCAAAGAGCATCAAATGGATTAAGTATTCGTATCAAAAACCTGAAAGGCTTAAGATTTTGTGTATATGAATTTCCTGAGTCCTCACCCCGCTTAAAGAGCAGTTCGGCAGTACAGAGCGACTTGCACGTGCTCGCGTAGCCTTGCAGCAGGCAATCACATCAGCACATCATCCAGCCTGAACTAATAGACTGTGTCTTTCAGCAGGATTTATTAGCACAGCGCTAGGTCTGAGCTAAGCCTACGAGAGAATACATGAATTCATGTCCTCTCAGTCATGGATCGGTAAGTAGTGGATACAATTTGGTAGCCTCTGAAAGGTAGAAAAGGTTTAAGACTTCAAACCAGGAATGGCTTCTGCAAGCAGAGCATCTGTAATAAAACACAAACTCTGCTGTGTAACATATTTGAGATATGGAAAAATTTGTTCCAGACAAGTCTACCGTAACAGTTGCTTGACCTGAAAAGGCATCCAAAAGCTCGCTGAAGAGCTCTGATTGCAGCCGCGGGGCCAGCTCAGCAAAACAGAAAGATGCCTTTACGCTCTATGGACTGATAAAGAAGGTAAAGCAAGAGGGATGCAGGCAGTGGTGAAAACTCACCGGGTGATGTATGCTGCACAAGAGCACTTTTATAAAAAATAAGCAAGTAAGTAAAATACACACCACCATAAACATCCAGAAAAAGGAATGTAAAAGACTTCAAGTGCTAATGTAATTCAGGAAAATGAAAGGTATGCTTCAGTATTTCTATTTTCATAGATTTGAAATTGCCCTCCATTCTAAAAAGGAAAATTTTTATGGTTGGGAAAATCCCTGGTTAAATCTGTCTGCCTTGTTTTCCTGAGAGTCACTGAGATTGAACTAGAAGCCTGAGATGGTGAAATCATTTGCAGGACTCCCGAAGGTGAACCTGGGGCAGAAGGAAGATAGAGATTCGCAGCTAAGCGCCCAGTCTGTGGCAGCAGCACTATAGGTTCTGCAGAACCTGCTGCATCAGACAACAGGTTGCAACGAGCGATTTTTCTAGAGGACTCGCAGAAGAAAACAGAGACTTGTTCACCCAGACCCATCTAATTTCGAAACTCCTGAGACTCTAATGAAGGCCACAGGTGCCTGTGCAACCAGGAGAAAGACCTGGTTGAGATATTCTCAAGTGTATAAAGATGCAGATTTAAGATGAACAAAAGCAGTACACTTGCAGAAATTTGACCCAAAGGCACTCCATTTTTGACTGATCTATTTTGCATTAACACCTACCATATTTTCCATGAAAAGCACAAAGAAAACTGATTTTATCATGCTTTAGTTTTCTCTTTTATTTATATTTGGCTGATTGCAATGCGGCATCTGATGTGATTAGCCCTCCAAGCTTATGTCTCAGAGAGCAAGTTAATAAAGCCAGTGCATGGCAAACTATACCCATCTATAATTGCTCTAAAAATATGTTACAGAAACATTAAAAGCTCCTTGAAAAATACTTTATTTCAAGCAATTTGTTCCCAGAGTTGACTGTTATGCACGCTTCATCCAACCAGTCAATATGCTAATTTAACTGCTAATTTATCTTTTGTTGTTTTTTACTGTGACATTAAGAAGCATCATATTTCATTTTAAATATCATCTACCTACTAACACTAATGACAGCAGTAAGTCACCACTGAAGAATGAAGAGGCATTGTCTCCAACAGGCCCTTAATTCGGTTGATGCCTTAGAGGATCAAAATTAAATTTATTTTTCTAGCAAACAATCCCTCTACCAGTTATCTTCCAAATTCATAAACAGTTAATGCAATCCCCTCAAAGCCAGAGGGGGAAAAAAAAAGGAAGAGGAAGAAGATGCTTCATGCTGTATATTCTTCATACAGCCTTTAAAAAAGAAAATTCTCCATATGAATACTTCACCATTTGGATTGCTGGGAATTTCTGGATCTCCATTCTCAGCCGTTTCCATAGGTGCTCACAACATCCTTCCTTCTGACACCCTCAAACTTCATCTACCTCCTTTCTGGTGGATACACTGACATGGAGACATAGAAGGAGAGAGGCAGAATTTGTCTCCCCTTTGCTCCCCATCTTCTGCACTTTTCTTGAGTAAGGGGAGGTCTAGCACATTTTCTTTCCTTTCTTCTGGAGTTCCCTAGGTATCCAAATATTCTCAAAGGAGAGAGTGATTTCATCAGATATCAGAGTCTGTGATGGTTTTTCAATAGCTGCTTAAAATATTAGCTTAATTATATAAAAAAAAAGTAAAGTTCTAGGCAAAAGTAATAATAAAGGAGCATGTGATACTAAAGGAGCTCTTTCTCTGAGGTGATAAAATGACAAAAATATATTTTAAAAGAAATAAGTACTGAGCTTTGACCTTTTTCCCTTATCCCACCTTTCATGTAACTCTGGAGAGCAGAGATTTTCTTTTTCTTTAAATTATTTGTGTGTACGATGCCTAGAACAGTGAGGCACTGATCCCTGGGGAGGAATCTAGGCCTTATTTAACAGTCATAGAGATGACAAGAAACCTCTGGCATGGGTAAGTGGAAGACTATGCAATCTCTTACATGAAAAGTTTCCAAAATAAGGAAAGATTTTCCGTCTTAATGTATGCTGCTAACACTTTCTTATCTTTGAATTACTGCTTTTTTTTAATTAATTTTTCATACACACAAACTGTGTGTTGAAATACAATCGAGAATAATTCTCCATGAAATACAAGGATTTCATTTAAAAAAAAAAAAAAAAAGAAAAGAAAAAAAAAGAAAATGTACAAAAAAAAAGTACAAAAGTTTATAGCCAAGGTTTGCCCTTGAAGCCTCAGTCACACTCCAGAATAGTGTTTGAGTTACCTCCTTCTTCAGAACAGTCTCCTTTCAACATGTATTGATAAATAACAATAAATAGGCAATAATAACTATCCTTGATTAGAATAAGTAGTACAAAAATGATGCAGACCTGTGTGCTGGGGTGTATGAGCCACTTCCCACTGTATAAGGGGGCTAGCGGGTACTTTCTATACTCGAGAGCGGAGGTGGTGATTAGAGGGAAGATTACATCTTATTCCTTGCATGTAATTCATGCAATTCATCCTCAACCCCTCCAGCACTACAAAAAAGAAACCGCTTTGGTGGGAATACTATTAAGCTATCCAATTAACAATGGCACGATTGCAGTGATGCCAGGCTTTTCTATTGGAGCCCGCTGAGGAAAGGTCACTGGTAAAAATAATTGAGGATGTGAGCAGCAATAACAGGTCGTAGGCAAGGAGACGGGGAAAGGCCACTAGAAAAGCTCCAGATTACCAGGTGCATTTGCACAGAGCCCAGAAAGAAAGTGGCATTTCACGAGCTGATATAGTTAATATATGCTCTGGCGTGTCTTTTGGTCGTTTTTCCCCCCACAGTAATTATTAAAATAACTTAAATTATCTCTCCTCTGACAAGTCCTCTCAGTGCTATATTTCCCAATTTTATTTCTACAGTGGAGATCTACATTCAGCAAATGGGGAGCACAGATAGAATCTTTTTGTCAAATAAGTAGATCCAGCAGCATTTTAGATGTACTGAACACTAACTCTCTCTGCATAAAAATTACCAATAAGCCTATTAGGAAAGAAAGACAGAAGAAAATTTTTAAACAACAATTTAGGATGAAGACCAAAACATTTCACCAATATCTATTAACTGTGGCAATAGTAGTTAAATTCAATTACATTTTGCTCAAGTAACTCGATCCCCCAAAGAAAAGATCTTTGTCACATAATCCATATTGGGAGGAAATCAACAGCTCCAATATGAAATAATTCCAAAATATGAAGTCCATGATCTGGTCTTTCAGAATTAGGAAATGTTAAGTGAACTGTTCACAAAGTTGTATTTAATACATCACAAAAATCTAGATCAGACCATCATTAACTTTAATTCAGTATGTACTACTCATCACCTATTGATAACCACAAAATGAATTTCCTTCCTGGAAGGCGAACTGAACTCACCCCAAACCTGCTGAAGTCACAGAGCAAAAGTCTGTAGCGCTCAGCAGAGAGGCCAAGGACTAAACAGCCCTGTCAAAGGGTGCAATTCTACGTCACTGTTTAATAAATCAAGCAGCAGCCTGAAAAGTTTTACCCACTATTATGTGTCCTCTTGCCAAGTGCTCCCTCCCCTGCAGACAGCAAAGTAATCTGTTATTCAGCAGGGCCACCGTATTTTAAAAGTCAAAACCAGGGCTTTCCAACAGGAGGCTATGATGTTACCAGCAAAGCTTTCCTTGATAAATGCTTGCAATAAACCAGCAAACATTGTGGATCACTTGTCAGTTATCTACGACAGGACACTATATCTGTCGGTCTAGTTTTATCCATCAGTGAGTTTCAGAGTATTCCTATACATTTGTTGTACAAAACTCCAGAGTGGAAGGAAATCTAAATTTTAGTTTGCCTAGAATTAGATTAGACTTTCACATGAGATTCCTATAGGAATACAGAGACCAGCCAGACCTCCACACCTAAATATATTTTTAAATATCCGTAGTGAAGACTGCAGGATATTGAGAACATTTTAAATTGCTGTGCTTGAGGACTTTTGAAAAAAATAGCTTCATATCTTAATCATACAATTTTGAATCATATTATAATCTTGAGAGTGCCAAAATCACCTAGGTTTATCTTATGAAAGAGACAATATTATGTGCATTTGGTAACTTCTTTCTTTAACAAAGAGTGTAAAGAATCCAGAGTAACACATATCAAATATTCATGTACTGGAGAATAATGAAAGTCAATGCAGAAATTCATAGTCTCTTAAAATTCTTGAGGGAGAGAAAGTAATCTTAGGTAAAATTCAGTGTGCTGTGGCACCAAAATTTATCTATTTAATTTACTCTGGGAATTTGAATTGCAAATAAACCTGCAGCATTCTATAACATAGGAGGGAGTTATGAGAAATAGGTCATCCAGGGACACTGGCAGCACACCAAGGTTAACGGTGAAGATGCCTACAACTTTTCTACTACTATAGGATAAATGAAAGAAACTCATATGTTTGTATGCTAAAGTTTTTTTAAAAAACTGCCAAGAACTCTTCTGCTCCAAACAATACAAATTATCTCTTGGCATCTAATCAATGTGCAACATCATGTGGCTGGTTTAAAAGTGCACACAACTGCGTGTACAGCCTTGAGCTGCATTCTCGCCTTGCGACTCACATTGAGGGAGAGACTCCGGACAATATTTTGTTATGCTGGCAAAGAATTAAATTATCTTGTATTGGTTCAGAACTCATTTCAGATAATAGTTTAAATCCATTGTAGGGTAAAATGATCCCCTTCTGCTTGCTTTGGTGAAATTATACCCATTTCAAAGGAAATCTGGCCCTGAGAGTGAATGGTTCTGATTTTGACCAATAATTGTGCTCTAATTATTCATGAATCACCCTGATGTATCTAAGGCCAGCGCTGGAATCCAGCTGCCTCAGAAAACATAACGCCTGTGTGTCTAGAAAGTAAATCTGCCTTCCCTGTGACACCAGCAGGATGCTTTCCCCCCCAAAGCTCGCTGTTGAGAGGCAGGCACCATAATGACACGTATCAGAGAAGCAGTTAAGAAAAAGACTAATGATTAAAGCAATTTGGGGAGGAAGCCAGGAAAATTAGAGATAATTCTGAAACGTAAAAAAAGAAATCTGAGTGGCGCCACAATTCACGTTCTAGTTCCTTCCTCAAATGCAAACAAAAGACATTTTTGCTTCCTTTAAAAAAAAAAAAAGAAGAAAAACAAAACAAAACAAAACAAAAACATAAAAAAGCATGAAACTGACAAGTTTTAGAGGTTCACCTAAAGGTTAAACTGTTTTATTTGTCCCAGGAAAAACTGTCCTTGAGAAAACTGGGTTAAATGGAACTGGGAGGAACCTACACCTCATTGAAATTTGGGTGGCTTTAAGAATTTAAAAATTTGTGCCTTTTGCCATTAAGAACGACTGAAAGTCATTACTATATTACAGACATATCATCTCCAGCTCTCATTAACGTAGCATCTAAGTTTTATCGATTTTGATAGAATTAAAGTGCCTAAACACCGTTGTGTGCCAAGGTCCAAATGTCTATTTTTTTTTAGTTGACATGTTTATTAGCTTTGGTATTTTTCCTCTATAAACAACCTCCAAAGCTGTCTGTAAGCACGAAACTTGTGCAGGAGGAGGAAGAATTTCAGAGCTCTTATAAAGCAGACATGAAATAAAAAACAATAGCAAAGAGTTCATGTTATACAACCTCATCCGAAGATCATAAAGAAGAGATATCAACCTCTAAAAGTTCCTGCAAGGCTACCAGACTCAGGTCCAGCAGGGTGCACTTCTAGTCTTGGGCCTGATCTTTGCTGCCAATTTTTTCAAATCAATTCACTACCTCTCCTTTTATCATTCTATTCTCTATTTAAGGGGTAAAAATTATGATTGCTATCGTGTGTTTATAAGCTGATGGGCAAGTTTGGGATGCTGATGATCCCTGTAATACAAATAACCCAAAAAACCTTTGTAAACCACCACAAACCCTTTCTTTTTTTTTAAAAAAAAAAAAAAAAAAAAAAACTCACTGAAATCCTATGAGCTTTAGAGAAAAGGAAGCATTTTCATAAAAGTATCTGGTTTTCTGAAAGGGTGCTTTTTGTTTAGTTTAGTTTTGTTTTTTTAAACAGTGATTTAAGTCAATGTCTTCTACCTTCTCTACTGAAGTGCAGAGATTTCAACAGAAAATGTGAAAAAGCTCCTTGCTGGCCACTGTGTATGAGCTTTAGAATTTTATTCCATAAGAAGCAACGGGTGTAGAGGAAGGAAAAATCTCTCTGGGGCAAGAACTCCAATTAGTATCCTGAGATGGTTGAGTAACAGACAAGGCCTGAAGGTCTCCTTGTCTAGGTAACAAGCTGTACATGTTTTTGGATAGCTTTAGGAGCATTTGCCATCATTCTTGGATGTGTTAAACAGATACCTCTATTGAAGTGATAGATTTTTCCTCTAGTCTCAGCTTAGATTGTGCCTTAGATTGTGCCTGAGTAAATTTGACTCACTTAAAATCTTGATTTTAATGGAAGGCAAAACAAGAAATATATAATGAAAGGAAGGAAGCTTGATTTCTGTGTCCATCTTTCATTCTCTTCCTTTTAGATGAGCAGGAACTGAAGTCAGCATAATTGCGGTGCAATAGCAATTTATGTATCTTGTGCTATACAAGTTATGTATAGCACACTGGAGTTTGACAGTGTCATGATTCATTCGAAGATCACAATCCACTTCCAAGAACAAGTCAATGCTAGTGTTGAATATATTCCATATTCCCACCTAAGCTGAAGGACATTTCTTCACCTTCACACAAAATCGCTGGAGTATGTTTGCCAAGTCAAAAAATCCACATGGAAAGGAGCACATCCTATCAAAATAAGCAGGTATTTCACTGAACAACATTTCTTCATAACAGCGTGCCTTGTAAAAGAGAAGTACCTTTTGCTTCTTGCATTTGTGCAGCAGTGGTTATTCCCATCATTACTGCCCCTGCTGTGCCCATTCCCTGTTTCATCATGGATGTGTTCTTCCCTCTCCCCAACACCTGGGAGTTCCTTTGTAGGAGGCAAATGGTGCGAAAGGACAAAGATGAAAGGGAGACAGAGAATTTCATCAGCTTTCACTAACAGTCAATCACCTCCCAGGTTTTCCACTGCTCTCAGCTCCTGAGCTGAGCGGGCTGTGCCCACTGAGTCCAGCCATTTGCTGGCAATATCAGCCAGTCAAGAGAAAAGACTGGGGCAGATCCAGCTTTTCTGGGGCAACGAATTATGAACATGTTTCAGAGGCTCTTCCTGAAAACAGAGAATGAACATGGGGGAGGAGACTTGGAAACCTGAAAACAGGAAGAGGCAGAAACCTGGGAGAGACCATGGCTTGACAGAAGAAATGGTTAATACGTCCCTGCAAGACAAAGTGAAGAAAAAAAGAGCATACAAGAAAAAAAAAGAAAAAAAATGGGGAAAATAAGTTTGACAGCTTGAGAAAGGCTTCACAGAAGTGTTTGCATTGCATAACAATGAGTTGCATGATTAAAAAGTCCAAAGTACAGAGATTAGCCAGTGACAGAGATAAGAACTAACCTGAGCTTTCCTGAGACCTGCCTTTACACTGCCTTTGCGGTAGTGCTGCTTCCAGATTTCAAAGAGCACTGTTTAGAAAAAAGAGGCTCTTTCATTTCTTATGGGAATTCTGAGAATTTATCCTAAAATAACTCCACTGATCGTCCACAGGCCTATTCCAAAGTTTCATTAATTCAAGACTAGATTTTTTTTCCCAAAATACTCAGTGATTATGTTTCATGAAGTTCTAGACATAAGTCCTAGGTCTATAGTTGACTGTGAGTTAACTGATATTTGCATAATTATACGAGACATGCTATTCAGTAGGGTTTAGAGTCAGTCTGGCACCTCGTATGTGCACTTTCTTAAGAATTCTTAAATTATTGTAATGAAGCAGTATTATTCATTCTTTTTCCCTTCAGGATTTGAACTTCAGCCAAAACACTAAACCATAATATTTATAAGTATACTTAGAGACTTTGTTCTTTGCTGCTGAAAGGGTATGAAATTCGGAAAGAACACAAGAGGAGATTTGTAAAATATTTATGAAATAACAATGTGTATGCAGTGCTGTGTACACCAAAATCAGTGATTACACGAGCTCCTAATAAGACACTTAAAAACATCCCCCATGTGCTTTGTGACCTTACCCTCTGTTCTACAAACAAAACATTATGCAGCAAAAAGGATGGAACAAAAATTTAAAAAAAAAAAAAAAAGCCCAAAGGGAATTGTTACAGTGCCACCTCATCAGACACATTCTTTCAACCCAACCCATGAGATTTCAAAGAGTCTGTCCAAAAGTTGCCAGGTTTTGTCTTAAAAATTCTATGTTAAAAAATGCAAACCATGGATGAGTAATCTGTTCCTGCATAGCAGTTAGTGCAGCTCCTCAGCTCCTTCTCTGCATTTAACTATGCTGAGAACGAAGGCTAGCTAGGAAACCCATACCACGTACAAGTATTTTTGAGAAGTTGGCTTTGGCTTCCAGCAGACATCTCACTCATATATAATGCCAGGTCATGCACCAGAACAACAGTCACTGTATCTACAGTTCTCTTGTTCTTGTATAATTTTCTGGAACAGTTTCACTGAGCAACACATGCTAAACAATTGGAGTTCACAGAATATGAGCTGTATGAGACTTTAGCAGCAGAAAACATGCCTTGCAGACTTTTGGCCAGAACTTAGTTCAGGATGTTATCAGGACTTGCACAGAAAAAAAGATTTTCTCCAACAGTTCAACTGCCCTTTAGCTATTAATACAATTTCAGGACAACAAAAAAACAAAGAAGAATTTGCAAGACTTTCTGTCTAGTCACCACAGCTTATACAGTTTCAACAATTTTTCACTTTTCCAAATATTACTCCTTCAGTCAGGTATGGCCCTGGCTGAGCAGTGAGAATGGGAAGGTAATATGTGTTGGTTAAAGGGCAAATGTAATCCTTATAGCCTCCATAGCCTGCTGCAGCGTTACGTCAGGGTACCTCCGCTCTTCATCTTTCCAGTTTAAAGAGAGCATGAGGGCAGGAGGCACCTGCAACACAGCCGGAGAGGGCTGCCCGTGACTGACACCGTGGTAGAGCCAGTGTGCAGGTGTGCCTGCATCCCCTCTCCCTCCCACGAAAGCCTTATTTTTTCAACGCTCAGCAGCACTGTCGATTGATCATCATAATGATCTAATGGTATAAAATGCATGTAATTCTATGTTAAAAGTAGAATATGTGCATATAAAATAATTACTAAATATTTATTTTGGCTTTTAGTTTACATAACTCTTTGTAAATAAACCATTAAGGAGTGTGTACAATATAGGGTGCAGTACTACTACTTGCACTGTACTTGCAGCGTTGTCCAGGGAGCTGATTCCTGCAGCATTGCCAGAGAAAGGCAATATGACGTTGCTCTAATTTATTGCCCTGTGAGATCTTCAGCAAGCTCCACAGGCTGTCTAAAGCTGTAGACTATACAGCTTACCAAAATGGACCTTACAGGCAGGACAGTACATTTAGTCCATAGAGTAGCCCCAGCTGCTCTCTCTCCAGATGAGTGAACACCTTATTCCTAGTGCTAATTTTACATCTAAACTATGAAATTCTAACAGCTTTGGAAAACAGGACCTAGGCTTTTCTTCTGCAGTGTGCATAGTTAGCATCACATGTACATTTCCAGGTAGAAAAATGACTCTGTGCAGTAGAGAAGCCAAAAAAGGAGGTAAGTGAAAGTGGGGAAACAAAAAAAAAAAAAAAAAAAAAAAGAAGAAGGGAAAAAAATATTTCATTATTTCAATTACTTCATAGAAGTTATTTTTTGTATTTTCTAAAACAACAAAGTTTTCTAAGGTGACTCTCAAGTGAATAAATGACTATGGAAGCTACTTTCTCTCTTTGCTTTCCTTTATGATGGAGGGAGGTTTCATTTTTCTGTTTTTCTCTGCTAAGTTTCTCCCCTCCTTTCAGATAAGGATAGTAATGTACATGATGTACTTCGCTATTTTTACGTGAGAAGATCCTGAACGCATGGCACCTGCATCAGCAGGAGGCATGGCAGATAAAAAGCACTAACCACAACATCACAAGTGCAGATCAAAGGTAATTGCTAATCTCAGTAACTGCATCACATCGTTACTTTTGTCCACTTTCAGTCACTACCATCCACTTCGACAAAAAGCAATGATTGTCTTAGAGAACTGTGAGAAGGTATCTGGATTGCACAGGTATCAGACACATCAGAATTCTTCTTCTAGTTCTTGTTATACTAAAAGGATGAAATTTTCTTTAAACATAGGCACCTAGTGTCACCTCAGGTATCCTATCTTAAGACATTCACACAGCATGGAGAGTTGTGGTACAGAACTTGTGGGAGACTCAATGCTTTTTGGAGTGGCAGGAGGCTAGATAGAATAGTAAATTACACATAAAACAACACAAGGAGCCTTCAGTTTAGGCAACCAAATCCAGCCTCTATTTCCTAAAACTGTTTAGGGGAATCATGCCATAAAGATCTTCTGTGCATGGGCCTTGCATTTCTTTGTAGCAATGCTGGAGGTATATGTCAATGGAGTAAGCACTAAAATTAAATTATATTAGACACTAACCATCTCCTTTGAGAAATCAAAAATTCTGGTTCTTCAGAACTGCAGTTTTCATTGAGGATCAATCGTCTGAATACCTCCAAATGTCACAGATTAAGGGGGTACAGGCACTTGAAGAAGGAAGAACAAAAAGGAGGAACTATGCATGGTATTAAATCTTTACGAGGTTACAAGGTTTGTCAAACGTCTCTACTTGAGACAAGCTCAGCTGGCATAGTAACCCTGGATTTTCCTGATCATGAGTGCCTCATTTTCCAATGTTGCAGATGGTCTGTACTCCTACAGTACGGGATGCCACATTCACTTAGGGGAAAATCTTGTTCCTGGTATAGGCATTGGCAAGCTGCACAGCGAAGTGAAGGATAAATTAACTCTTCTTTCTACTAAAAGAGGAAAATTTGCTTTTCCATTTCTACATTCTGATTTAGCCCCCAAAATATCTTCTGCTATTTATGAGTGAGTTTTATGAACCAGAAATAACTCCACCCTGAAGAGCACTCAGTCTTTGCTAGGCAGTGTTATGGCAAAGAACAAGACCTTGCACAAGAAGCTGCTCCACTTGGCTTTTAAGGGAGAAGGAAAGAAACAGCCAGGTTATTCTGCAGCATATTTTTAGGATATTTTCCTAAAAACATTTGAAGTTTTCTAAAGTATTGCTGAATTCTTACAAAAAGAAGTCCAAAACATGAAGATTCTCTGCAAAAACCTAAGGCTAAGAGCTGCAGACATCACACCAGATCACTGGCGCATAGTGAAAGACAAGTTTGTGTGATCAAAACAAACCTAATGGGTTTATTTTTTAATACAAGAACTGCATCATGAATATTCAGTGAGTCAGCTGCAGTCCATGCTCATCTGCAGAGTTTAGAACTAAGGCACTGCTTCAGAGACATCAGCTTGGCTTTTTCTGCTTTCAACTGAATGGGAAGGTAGATTTCCATTCTGTACTTCTGCAGTCACTATTAAAGTTGAAATTGTTTCACCGAATTCAGCTCTATTTTATGCTAGCTACCTAAAGAAAACAGGATAAAGAAAACAAATACTCTTATCTTCCATGCATTACTATTTAATCACTGCAAAATAATGGAGTAATATAAATCAGTACACAGAGAAGCCTTAGCATACATACATATATATGCATGTAAAGAAAGCAAAATAAAAAAAATAATTAAACTATAAAATTCAGGAAGGATAGCCTCCAACATCCTCAAACTAGGACAGATGGTATCGTAGTTGTTTATGATAAGGCACAGATATATAGCATTTCACCCATCTCTAAAGTTGTTTTAATTGTACATACAGACAGTGAAAATTCACTACCTTAAGATTAATGGCAAAACTAGCCATTATCATTATGATCATTATCATGATCATAACTAGCTCAATTTTATTGCACTACTGTTTGTTTTGCACAAAACAAGAAACAGCAGCTCCAATAACATTTAACATAAAAAGTAGGCATAAACAGAGATTCTAGTTATCCAAAACTGTCTTACTGATCTCAGAAGATCAGTATTTTGTTGACTTGTTGAGGTTCATTCTTTATTTCTGTACCCAACTGCATCTGAATCCTCAAATGATCCCTACAGAAAAGGGCGAGAGAACAAAAACATAAGGCTATTTCCGGCACTGTAGGAGTATGACTGTATTTCATTTTTCAATCATATGCTATAATACTGTGGGATGACTTTAAAGAATTATACAGCTTCATGGGGATAAATATGACTATATAGGATCAAGATGTAAGGAACAGTGTCAGCAAGTTGCTTTCCACAGTTATGTACAAGTCCTTATAGAGAGCAGCACTCCAAGTGCTCCCTAGTTATTTATAGCACCTGGAATTTAATCACAAAGCAGCAGAGCTCACATCCATGCTCACTTGCCTAGATCACAAAGGAAGGCTACACAGGGTCTGAATTATGTCTTACTGTAGTGCAGCAGTTCATATGGGGCCAGTACCTCAAACACTGGTTGATGACTAAATTGTGATGACTAAATTAAGAGGTTCCATTTTTAATGGGACTGATCCAAAGCCAAGATACATAACAAAGAAGAAAAAAAGAATAAGAAGTTTCTGTTCTGTGACCCAATTCTAGCTAACTCTGTGTACTCTGTTTCTGCAAAGGGAACTTCTGGCCCCATCCTGTTGCCTCTTCTACTCTACAGAAGACAGCACTGCTGAAGGCTTCCAACAGAGAACTTTTCTATTTCTGTTCTGTAAGGGCTCTTTTATGTCTCCTCAATTAGAAAGAGGTAACATAGACAAAAGGGAAGATGGAATAATTTTCTTCCTCTTTTATGACAGTTGTCACTTGGTCTTCAGAGCTGGTAGTGATCACACACGAGGTCACCTATGGGGAACACCAGGCTTTCCACAACAGCATACATTTTAAGGACATAAGAAGGGGCCTTTCCGCTCAGCCAGAGCTCTCTCCAGTCCTTTGACTTCCGGACACTCTTCAAAGATCCTCTGGCAGGCAGGTGAATAAATGCTATCTACAGTTAACTGGCAAGAAGAGAAAAAAAGAATAATGTTCCAAAATAATGTGTGCCAGCTGTTGTGAAATGTAAACCATTAATAGTCCTAGCAGTGCTCTCAGTGCCAGTTGTGTGTCTTTTGGCATTAAGGATGTTACAGTCTAGACAGATGGCATCAAATATTCCAATAGAACAGAAAAAGTTTCTAGCTTGACACACAGCTTCTTCTGTTTTAATGCCTTCTGCCTTTAATTAGGCCTTCTGCTTCCTATCTGAATACCAACAGCATAGACCAAAATGCTTCTCTAGTATTTCTTTTACATTCAGCACATTCCTTTTTGTTTAAATATCATATGAAGGAAAGGGAAAGGGAAAGGGAAAGGGAAAGGGAAAGGGAAAGGGAAAGGGAAAGGGAAAGGGAAAGGGAAAGGCGAAGGCGAAGGCGAAGGCGAAGGCATGACACAGCAGAAGGCAGACTACTTTACAGGCCAGAAGGGTTTACCATCTTCATTTTAGTCCAAACCCATCAGCAAAGTGAAGATAATATTATTTTCCTATTCTTAGGTCATAAAAAGTTCCAGGGTACACAAGATTGAAATACTCAGTACCTAAAGGCTAGACTGCAAATCAAGCTTCAATATACTTTACCTTTCTACCTCTGAACAGCAAGTCATATTTTAGATAAAGGCTGAGATATGCTTCTGGGATCTAAATGTCAAGGAGATCTAAGGTACAGTGGAGTATTCTTTGCTATTTGAGGAAGCTTTTGCATACATGAACAGGTTTTATCCAGTAATATCATTTTTCATGCCAATGAGATTTTCTTCTTCTGTGTAATGAGTGATACTGAGGTTTATTTTTATTTATATATATATAATATTGAAAATAATATAGAAAATAAATTTATCTGAACTGTAATTTGTATCCAGAGGAAAATACAAGCACTATAATTTATGTATTAGTGTTTAACTGCTCTTTGAGTTACTATAGACTTTCGCTAACTTTTTCTTCCCACTAGGTAAATTCACAATCTTATACACCTAATTAAAACATCTGGAAGGATCCGCCACAGTTTTCCCAGACACGTAAGTCTCAAAACTTTGTACTTCCAAGGAGAGATTCAGTCCTAAAGATGAAAATTTTGGTAATACATCTGCATGTGATAAAAAGGGGCAAGGAAGGAGACTTCTTATACTCAATATTGTGCCACCTGTACTCCAACAAAACAGCGCTGCTCAGTTTGCTGCTGCAAAATTTTGAATCCAAGAATCAAGTTGTCAACGTGTAAAAAAGCCCAAGGGCTATGGCTGAAAAAAATGTTTACAAAGAGATTCTGCTTCTACTTCTTGGTGAACAAAGAAAAGGCAAAACTTTATTATCATTTAAGAACCTCTTGTGAAGGTCTTGTCTCCATACTGCAGCTACATTACCTGCAACCTCCGCTTGGTTTATGGGTTGCATTTCAGGACACGCAGCATCTATCCAAACAAAGGTAAACACACATTAGAAAATGGAGAATTTTGCCTGAACTGGATTTCTTTTCTTCAAAGATACAACACCAGAGTGTGAGTATTTGTCATTCCTTTGCCTTTATAATTTTTACATACTAAGAGACTGATATTAAAAAAAAAAGATAAAAATTCATTATCGTGTATGGTTTGCGCCTAAACTGTCCCCTGAGACAATTTACTACTGCACACAAAACTGTGTGCTGAAAATAGCATAATACAAAACATAGAGGATGATAAATAATACACACACATCAAGCATAAAGTCAAGAAATCTCCTAGTATAGGCTTCTGTGTTTAAATTGAATTTGCACTGTACATTTTCCAGCTGTGTTGGCATTAAGAAAGCGGGGAGCATTTCAAAACAATATAGTGTTCCTGATGTTAACATAGTTTTAAACAAAGTGTTTAAAATTCACCTTGGCTTAATTAATCCATATATTTCCTACAGTGAGATGGGAGTTAGCTACCATACATGCAATCACTTTTCTTTGCCAAGAGCAAAAATTAATTTATAAAGAGGTAAAGTCTCCGCGACTGCTAGAGAAATAAATGCTTATTGAATCCAACACTACTTAAAATACTTACACCCTACATAAGAACTTACTGAGGTGACCATGGAGGTGACAAGACAGCCGGCTGCATGATTTTCTCTCCCATCTAGGAAAGTGGATGTTAGAAGCCCATTTAGCAACACCATCTGATTTTGCTAGAAATTGTTTACAGGGTTTCTTTGGTTCAACTCTGTGTGTGGAACCCAGATAAATAAGTGCAAGCAGGGCTTTCCATTAATATCTATGTTTGACTGTAGCAGTCTTTATCCATAAGGATGAGAGGTAAGATGTCAATCTGAAGAAGTAACAGGCCATTCTATAGCTTGAGAGACCTTCAAAGCCCTAGACTGCTCTACTCTCAAAACAGATTGCCTGTTCCCACTTTATTGACCTCAAAGTGGAGAATATTTGCAGTATTTAAATTATCAAAGACGACTAACTGCAAAAGGAAGGAGAGTACCAGGGCAATGGAGTAGGTGTTGACTAAATACATTATAGATAGTTTGATTGGATTAAGGAAGAAATTTTATTTACAACAAAGCCCTCAACTCTCATGGCACCATTTAGCCAAGGCAATCACCTTCAATTCCTACACTCATGTTTCTTAGAGGATACAACAGAGGCAGACTTGAGACCAAGGTCCTTGCAAACGAAGACTCCCTACTCCTCCATCTCTCAGAGGAGGAAACTTCTACCTTTCTATAAATGCACATACAAGTCAGACATCAGGAAAGATGCTTTTGTTCAAGAATAAAGACCTTATAAACAAACTAACAAGAAAAGCTCAGTTCTTGACTGAAGACCAGATGGCTACTCACAAAACCAGAAAAGTAGGTGCTGAGGAAGCCCTCTTAAGAGCATACTATTTCTATTTAAGCACCATTTAAAAATTCTGACACAGAGAGGAATGCAATGACATGCAAAGGCATGCCTCTAGGAATATACACCTTCATTACCCATCAACAATTTCAGTCCTACGTATTTCACTAAATCAACCTCCTGAGAAGTTAGGGAAATGGTAGCTGCGAGCTTGAAACGACAAACTTGCTGAACATAGACAGTTGGATTGTGTGAGATGGAAAACAGTATGAAAGTAAATAATTAAAAATTACCACAAAATATGCGTGCAAAAGGAGCAACTTAAAATATGTATTTTCTTGCTAAAGTACCACAAAAGACACATACAAAGAAATTTAACTCCTCTATTAAGATAAACCCAGAGAAAACGATTTTAGAGTATCCACACAGAATGAATATATAAGAAGTGCGGTGTAACCAATCCCCTTTAATGCAAACTATTGAAAATGTGAATTTACTGCATTTATGCATGCCCATACAGAATAGCTCTAACTAGCTATCTTCCTAGTTTTGGAAAAGTAATTTTTCTTTTTTCTTTTTTTTTTTTTTTTTTTTTGGGGGGGTGGGAGTGGGGGGCTTAGGAGGGGCTTAGTTGTAAAGAGAAAAGTTAATTGCTAATTATACTAATTATATGCAACTGTGGTGAATCCCTTCTATCAGCAGCTCTTAACTCTATAGTAGAGGCCTTTACCACTCACCTGTAGGACTGTACCCTTAGCTAGAAAAACAGATAGTGAGGTTGTCACAGAATTGGATATGAATTTCCAGGAGTCATTTTTTTCCACTTAAGCTAGATATTTTCTCATACTATGATACTTATTACTCCTTTAACATAGTTCAGCCTTTCCTTCTGCAGAAAATTCTGTTATTTCTGCAAAGGTGGTGTGCAGATGTACTCGGGTGGTTTGTGTTGTTATTTGGTCTTTGGAGTTAGAAGTGCCAAGAATATTTCCAGAGCAAAACGCAGTATTAGATTTCTTTCTGTAAGTATAATCAAAGCTATAACCACATCAATGTGTTTTTATTTTAAAATACTGAGTGGCGCATAATGTTACACATTCATTGAGAAACATTTTCTAACTGAAGTTATGATTTCCTAAAGCAACACAAAATCTATCCTTTTTAACTATAAACATGTAAGGCATTAACAATGACCTGATCATCAGGAACTGCAAAATATCTAAGAAAAATCAAAAAAACAGTAGGTATGTTCTGCCTGTGCTACTGTACTCTATAGATCAAACTCATTTACCTCTTTTATGACAAAGTTAATTCTTATTAGGGTATCAACTTTCTACTGTCTCTGCAATTAGTATTTCAGCTGAAGAAGTCTTAAAAACAAGAGCCATGGCAGTTGTTCATAAGGTGCCATGAGGCAGCACCTCATTTAATGAGGTTTTCATAGATATGGGAGTGGGGAAGAAATCAAATAAAATCTGCTTGTGAGGTTCCCCTCTCCTCTAAGCTTTAAAATGTATTTATTCTTTTCTAATAAGGGACACGCTTGCTAAAGGAAATGATTGTTAATAAATACTTGCAGCCTAGCTCTTTCCTGTAGATTTTTAGAAAATGTTCCAGACCTAGGGGAACAGATTTTTTTTTTGCTTTTAAAATAACCTTGCTTATGCATAACCCTTGGTTATGTCCATTAAACTGCTTTCTAGCTCTTATCCCACTTATGAGTCCTACTCATTCTTTGGAAGAATTGCTCCTCAGAAAACACTACCAGTGCATACTAAGCCAGCACTGCTCTTTGCTGCCCAGAGTAGCACTGGTGAAAAACTCTCAGCTTCTCACAGATTTAGCATGGATGGTTCTGCATATGCACATTCTTGCAGAAAGCAAGGTCAACATGAAACTCACTGAGACACCACCAAAGGACGAAGCCAAAACACCTGGAAAGGACCACAGGTAAAGAAAAAAAGCTGTCTTGTTACAAAATGTTACAGGAATAAAGCAAAATCATAGGAAATATCATGAAAAACTCTCTACTTTTTCACCTCTTTATTTAGAGCAGTCATATATGTTAATAAAAATTCTGCTAACTTATCTGCCATAAGAAGGCAAATGCAGATAACTGAAAACATATCACTATTCCAGCTTTAAGATTACTCCAGGAGAAAGAACATCTCACTTAGGGGGATTCCAGGTTGTCACCAATGCTTTATTTTTCATAGCAATGTCTTTGCCAAGCCATTTAAAAGCTACCTTGCTATTTTGCACACAGCTGACACCTTCCCATTCTTCACATTTCACTCCACTACTCCCCTTTTGTATTATACATCAAAACACAGACCTCTTAAATAACACATTAAAAAAAAAGAGACACTCTAATGTTGCTTACATTCCTTCACACTGTTACCCTTTGCTTTTACTTGTCATTCTTTTTGAATCCGCTCTTGATGTGACACATTGGGACGTGGATATACTGCAGATGCAGCATGATTCATTAGCAGTATATGGCTCTGCTTCCAACACAAAAACGCTTTTAGAAGATCTCCAGGTTCATTAACTCCCTGTTTCTCACCAGAAGACTACTTTAAATACAGTTTTTCTTATTTTTCACTGCTTTCAGCTTTTCAGCACTTTCAATGCTGAAGAAGCATTTCCCTGCATCCCTATTTCTGAAGTCAAGCAGTGTGTTGTTAAAGGCTTTTGGAGTAGGCACTGGCCTAAAGTAAAACGAGCCTTTGCTAAAATGTTAGTGCTGCTTACCAGTGCTGTTCTCTCCATTCTGCTTTCTTGTACACGAAAAGAGCATTTGAATTAGTTTTATGAATTTTATGAATTCATTTAAACAAATTCTGACAATTTGTTGATCTGAAAAATATCTGAAAACAGACTTCTGGATGTGAGTGACCATAGAAACGTAACCAGGCTAAAGCAAGCAAAAAGAGATAAAAGGACCGAGTAAAATAATACTAATAAGTTCAGAAGGTAAGAATATGTAAGTAAGGATTTCTTTATATATAAGTAAGGATTTTTAAAACAACTAGTGGCAGAAAATCCTCACAGCTGGCAGCAATTTCAGTGCAAGCAGATCTTGAACTTCTGTCACCCGACAAGTCATTGAGACATTTACAACATATTATTGGCTCCGATTACTTTCATTTTCCAAAGGAAAATACCTGTCCTGAAGGGAATTCTTCTAGAAAATAGTGTCTGCTTGATGATAAGTAGCCTTGAGGAAAGACTTTACTGTGGCTTTGTCCCAGAGAGAAGACATAATTATCTGCTTAGATAGACAGAAGGAAAGAAACTCTGGAAAATAGGATTGAATTCCATCAGCACTTAATACTGACATAAAGCAGCATGATCACGGCCCTAGTTATTCATTCCCTCTTATTTTTTTTTATTTTTTTTTTTACCCCCAGGTAGCTGGGATTAGTTCCTCCAATCTGCAGAGGAAAGTGTCTGAATGAGGGTAGCACAGAGAGCGAAGGAAATGATGGCCACTCAGTAGAGGACAGCTTGTTTTGGCACGGAGGTAACTCCAGGCTGGCTCACAGGCCACCTGACACTACGCTGTGAACCCCTGTTAAACTATGGCCAGCAGTGAATAGTATTATTTTGTTCTGTAGTCTACATCCTACCAAAAAAACAGGCCTGAAAATCTGAAAGAAGGGCAAGATAAAGATTTTCAGCAGATGTATTTGTCTAGAATTAGTTGAGCTGTCTCTTCACTGCCATTGTCACTATTTCAAGACAAGGGGTTTTCTAAAGGACAGGTTATTAAAATATAACAATCATATAAATCTTTCCATAGGTAGTAAATCTGTTTATTATCCTGTTTATTTTTTTCAAGTTTGCTACTGCATATGAAGAGCATAGGCATTCATATAAAAGCCAATATATGCATAAACTCTAAAAATAGCATTGTTTTGCTGCTGCAAATAACTGAGAACAAATCTAGATTGGCAAATCTAGATCTAGCACATACTGTTCACTTCCTCACTCATGCACTAACCTGTTATAAGTTTCATTCCTGCAAAAATTTATATTTTTAGAATTATAAAAATGTTCATTTAAGTCATACAGACTTATGTCTCTCCTTTGTGAGAGCACAAATTTGATGTAAAACAGACATCTGCTCCGAAATACTAAAAGCTGTCTCTCAAAATGGGAGAATGGGATCTACGCCTTCCTTAAGTTTCTGGGAACACTCATATCCATTATAGAAATTAGGGCAAAAATCAGTTATCCAAAGAGGAGTTAGTGTCAAATAGGATGAATAAATGATTCCTAGTGCAGCCAACCACATTTTTTTTGACAGTAACAAAATATGCAAGGTAATAAAAAAACACAAGTTTTTAAAATAATCTTTCCCCCTTCAAGAGAATGGAGGAAAGCTGTAAAATATCACCAGTGTACTTAAAACTGGATCTTAAGTCACATTTTTTTCCAAATTTTTCAATACTGAATTGCTATGGTTATTACAATCTTTTAAAATGCTTCATAATTTCTTTTTTTCTTTCTTCAGAACAGAATCTGCAAATTCTTAACATACAAATGCATATTTCCTGCTGCTCATGTCTACTTTAGACATGAGCAGCATGAAAAGTACCCAGATGTGATAAATTTAGAGTAACATGAAAAACAGTCAAAAGTAGAGAAACGAGCATTGCATGAAAAGGAGTGATAACATGTATTGCAACATAGACATCAAATTTGACTAAAATGGCAAAATAAATTTTAAAATGGTGACATAGTTTCTCTGAAAATTAAATAAACATTAGTTTGAATCTAGGAACCTGAGTAAACAAGTCAGAGTGGCAGTATTAGCATGTTTTGAAAACTACAGGATTTTTAGAAATAGAAGAAATTGTCTTCCTTCTGCTTTGATTTGTATCAGAGAGGACTTCAGAGCAGTTACAACTTAGCTTTAAAGGCAATTCAGTAACTTAACGTGTCATTCACAAAACTGTAAGACGAGTGATAACTGCATGCTGCAGGAGGTCAGTGGTTTAACTCATCTCTAGGTTTCCATTAAATTCAACAACTAAATTTAACACATCCACAGGACATATTTAAAATGAGGCAGAAATAGGTCACCTTCTTTGTAATATATCTGTAAAGGAGACAGAAGTGTCTTAAAGCTGTACATTCCAAGGGATAGTAAATACTTTTATCATAAAACCGTTAGTGAGTGACAACACAAGACACAGAAAATATTTGAGTGAGAATACACTTTTTTTTCCTGGAATATTTGTAAACATTTAAAGTTAGGAAGCCACTATAGCAATTTACTGGTGATTGTAAGAGGGACAGTAGAAGAATTTTCTCTCAAAAATAAATCGCTGCTCTGACAAATAACAACCAGTCACTCCAAATTAATAATATTAGCTGGACTTATTTATCACTATAATGCATCTCCACTTCAAAAAAAAAGTCTCTACATAAAAAAAAATGTAAGCACTTTACTTGTAAATGCAGCTTTTTTCTTAAGTCATAAAGCAGAGCTACTACTATAGCTCAGTGGAAACACTTTCCACTGGCCAGTTTCTTTCGCAAAATGCTTATGTAGGATGGAATCCCAAGGAGTCACTCAGCCCTGTGACAAAAGTCAAAATGAAAGGACAAAAGACAAAAACAGACAGGGGCAGAAAGGGATGGGACAACCCTTGGGATGGGACAGCTGAGGAGGAAAGAGAGCATCTGGCACCCCCAAAATGATGCTATCTATCTGGGGTGATCTAGCTTCATTCAAAACTCAAAGTGAGAGATAGAAAACCCCAGATGACCTCTAGAAGCTACTGCTGAATAACACCACAGTCAGAAATGAATTTTCAGACGTTACTGGCCTGCACCTGGCTGTTCACAAAATTACCTACCTAGAACAAAGAAGAAAAGGAAGAAAAAAGAGAAGAAAAAGAAGAAGAAAAGAAGAGGGGAAACATATATTGGAGTACATATTGCTATGGAACAAACTGCAGATTTCTTGTTGCTATTGAAACAGGTTGAAATTTTGTTTTCCGCCTAACTAGACTGAGAAATATTTCACTCTTCATACTAAAAAAATATGGCTAAAAAAAAATTTTGGAGATACAGAGATTATCCAGATATAATTTCAATATCTTTTAATACTTGCATAGAACTGCCCTCCAAACTCATGTAGTTCATCAGAATCTTCTGCACTACAATATTATTTATTTTAGCGCTGATGACTTTAACATCACAGACAAAATGAGAAGCTTGAATGCTATAATTTTCTGGGGAATCAAATCAGGTTGATTTGATTAGAAAATTTTGGTTAACTTTAATTTTCTATCCCCAGAAAGATATGATTAGAAATTATGTTTTTAATTTTAGCTAAGTCCATAAGATTAGACCACAATTACTGGGTAAGACTTCCCATGAAGTTTATTTAACATTTATGCAAACTCAGATTAGATTAACAACACTTAGAATGTAAAAGGTGTTTGCCAAAGTAGAGTTTGAACAAATATTAAATCACTTCTCCTTCTAACTAACTATTATGACGAGGGAACAAGATCTTGGAATTATAATACAAGGCTCCCTGAGAATATCATCTCAATGCTAAGTTTTAGTCAAATTATTAAATTCAATGCTAATCATTTTTTAAAAATCACTAGCAAAGGCATATTTTTATTATGTCACTTCAAAAATCCTTGGACTTCAAGAAACCTAGTGGAAAGGAGATAACTGAGGAAGAGGATATGATAGAAATTTTAAAAATTCATAAGCAGATAAAAAAAAAATAAGTAGAAAATGATAAATTCACTGTCCCCTTTCATAAAACAATCAGACATGTCAAAAAAATAACAATACACTTAATTTTTTTTTTTATAAAGTGTAATTTAATGCACAAATGGCATTATGACTAACATAGGTTTACAACAGTACAAAAACAGTGAGAAGAATTCAAGCAACAGAAGTCTACCAAGAGCAGCTACACCCAGTGATGTAACTTCTGATTTAGAATTCCTTGAGCTCCACATCTCTAAAAGGCTGGAAAAGCACACCAAAGAAATGTGATTATATCCCTGCCCTATATTTCTGCACCTTTCTTTTAGGTAATGCTATGGGCCACTTGCACAGAGAGCATCGTGGGCTATATTGGTCCTGAATGTGACCTAGAGCAGCTCTTCTCAGGTTCACTGGGAGGTAGCTATGTTCCTCAGCTATAAATAGGACCAAGGCTACATAGAAGTAAATAGAGGCCAAAAATAGACTCAAGATATATAGCTCTAGATAAATTTTAATTCCACCAAGCATTATTTCTCTGTAACATGAAAGGGCATGCCTTTTAACTTGAAGAAACAGTCAACAGGGTGACCAAAATATTTTACAAATAATATTGAATTCTTTGTTTATAATGCAAACTACGGGAGTTTCCTGTGGCATATTTTTCTAAAGACATAATCTTTGCAAAGAATGTAGTAGTTGTAATACTTAACTGGCAGACACAAAAGTTGAGAGCTGTTAAGCTCACCCTGACAGCTACTCTCAGCTGAACATCTGAAAAGCTCTCTAGACTTTACTCAACATGTTGAGTAGATCTGCCTTGACTACAGTGGGAGCTTAGATAACAAATGCATGTATAGGCATCTATACAGAGACATCTAAATTTAGGTGTCTTAATCTGGAGCACAATCCCACCACACACAATTCAAATGTGCCATCACTAGTCACATTTAAGTAATGTATATTACAATGCTTTTATAATTTTATTACCTTCTAGACAGGCTTTCATTGCTAGGCCTAGTTTAGCTTTCTAGCTAATAGCTGTTTGGTGATTTGCCAAAAACAAAATCAGGTGTACAGATTGTTCTTTGATTTGGGACTTATTTTCAAGACTGTATCTGCCTCATTTGTAAATGTTCTGTTCTCCTTAATAAAGACAGGAAAACTGACAAGTCTTGCTATAAAATTCGTATCACTTCTCTTGTTATTCCAGTGTGCAACTTGTCTGAAAATCTGCGGCTAGTATTCCTTTTTCAGTCAGAACCAGTCCCACACTTCATCTAATTTTTATTTTAGGATAGGATTTTCAAAGACACTTAAAGGATGAAACTTTGCAGCTGTCATTAACAGTGGCTGGGAACTGGGCTTTTAACTCTTCTGAAACTGCTCATCCTACACCCAGCAGCTTTCTCATACTGCAGCTCAGATTCACTACACGCCTGTAATCACCAACACAAAGCACAGCTTAAAGGATGTGTTTTAAATTGAGGACCAGCTTAGCTGACCACCACCAAAGCTCTTACCTGTACCACTGCCCACTAGCAAGACAGTCTTGTGATTCTTCCACACAAAGCTTCAAATGCCAAGGTAACGTGGGGATGCTGGTACTCTCAGACTGCTTCTAAAACTAAATCCAGCGGGGCAGCAGCAGCGTGACCTGCACACCAGGTACTGCCCCATGGCTCACATCCATCTGGCTGGCTTCTCTCACTCTGCTCCCATCCCCTTGTCTTCCAGAACAGAAGAGCTCCATCCAACCTGCCTAATTGGAGTGGTTTCTGGCCTATAACACACCCAGCCTTTTCCTGAGTTTTGTCTGGAAAGTGCTTATCAGTTCAGTCATGAACCCTGCCACGGACCGTGTGTGCTATCTAGCAGTGTGGATGCTCATACTCAACCCAAATCTTGCCCCTGGTAAGTTTACTAATAAAGACATGACCTCGTGCATAAGGCAGTTTGAGCCACAGCTGGCTTTTTTCAGCCTGGAGCTATGTAGAGATGTGGAGCTCCTGATGGGCTGAACATTTTTTCCCCAAAGCACTTATGGCAACGTATTGATGTTCAGACATACAGTCCGCTAATCAGACCCACACCCTGTAACTCCAGTTCCCAGCCTGACCTTGGACCTGTCTCATCACCATAGACTTACTGGTGACCTGGAGTCCCAGCTGAACCTGGCTAATGTCACCAGACCCGCCCTACTTGCCTTGCTCAGGTGCAGAGGGACTGAGCCTTGCCAGGGAGGCTGCAGCCTCCGCCAGCCTCATTCATCCGGCTCAGCCTTTGGGAAGAGGCTGCCTCCCCTGCTCCCAGGCACGTTCTGTCTAAGCAATTTTTCATTCAGATTTTTACTTTTGCTGAAATAGCACTTCATTATTATCATCTGAGACAAATATATTCAAACAGCACTTGCCTCTTTCATTACTATTCTTTTAAGTGCTTTATTTAGAAAGAGTGTATCAATCTTACCTTTTATAACAGAGGCAAGTTTGTTTTTTCTAATCATGAAATCAAATATCTTTTCTCTCCCTTTTTTTTTTTTTTTTAATGTAAATGTAAGCAATCTTTCTGAAATCTGGGGATCATACAGAATCACAGAACGGTTGAGGTTGGCAGGGCCCTCTAGGGATCCTCCAGTCCAGCCCCTGCTCCAGCAGGGACACCCAGAGCACGGGGCACAGGGCGGCAGCCAGGCGGGGTTGAAGGTCTCCAGAGCAGGAGCCTCCACAGCCTCTCTGGGCAGCCTGTGCCAGGGCTCTGGCACCCGCACAGCAATGAAGTTCCTCCTCACGCGGAGGTGGAACCTCCTGTGTTTCAAATTGCACCTGTCATAATCTTATTCCTTTATTAACAGGTATTTGCAAGAGTCTAACAATTTCCTTCTTAGCACTTCCCAGCACTATATTTCCCAAAAGAAATATTAATTAGGAGAATCTTACTCTTCCTCTGTTTTCATTTTTCTTTACCACTATTTACAAGACACGTTCTGTCCTTCTGCACTCCCCTTATCGTTCATACATGAAGACGTACAATCAATTAGACCTGGACTTTTACCTACTGTTCACTCTTCAATATAGACAGTCCTCAGTGTCTTTCAGCACTTTTTGAAGTACTGTTTTGACTTTTCATTTCTACATTTTCTAGATTTTTATCATTTCACTTCTATTTCAAAGTCTTATTTCCTCTTAACACCACTTAAATGACTGAACAATCAGCCATCAATTTGTTTTGCTGCAAAAGCTTCCCAATTTCCTTGCCGCATCCTTCTGTTTTTCTTATCTAACTTTGCTCAAAGACACTACAAATAAAACAGACTACCATGTAATATTATCAAGCAGCTAATTGTTTTCTCTATTTGAAAGCTTCAAGAATCCTCTAAAGCATATCACATCCTTTCCCCTACAATAATATGTTATGGTTCACATCTGGGTTTGTTGTGGGAAAAGAACACTTACACAAAAATTAGCTGAAATTAGAAAGTACATGTAGCTGTTTTTTTAATAGAAGACCCTTCTTTCACATCAGAAAGACTATAGGAAAAAAAAAAGGGTTAATTGGGGCCTTCGAATGTGTCTTTATTAGAACATTTACTGTCAATTATTCATTTTTTAATGAAGGAATTTATGCTGTTATAATCTGCATTTGTGCAAATCCCTGTGCTGTGAGTCATTCAGATGATGGCTATTTTCCAAAGCACTGAATTACTCACCGTAAATCTACAGCAGTGACAAAAATGTAAGTTTTGAATAATGGATTTAAGGAGTCTATATTACATTATTCTCATAAAATGCGTTACCATAAAATAGACATTAAATATATGTGTACAGTGCAGCAAATTTCCAGAGGAACTCAGCAGTGAGGTGACCTGTGACATGAAAAGCATATATATATATATAAATATATATATACATAACGTGTGTATATATATATATATATATATAAATAAAAACATGTGTATATATATATATATATATATATATATATAAAGAGGTTTTCTTAATGCAGGCTGGAGGAAGTGGAATATGGTCACTGTTGATGTTCTCATTGCTTTCTGTGTTCTTCAGAGTTCAACAGGGCAGAATATGCAGCATTCCTAAATTCCCACAGATCTGTCAATAATCCACAGCAAAACACAGAATCACTTCATTATGAGAGGTAGTGGCATTATCACTGTAATGAATTAACTTTTTAATAAGGGAGAATTGTAGTGATTTGAGGTATGGGGCAGCTCCGAAGAGCAGAGGAAACTGTAATTCTACCTTTTTCCCAAAGGTAGAAAAATTGCTAAAGTTTTCATATTTTCAATAAGTCTTAAAAAAGTAGTCATTAGTCTTAGCTGCAAACCACATAGGACAAATATGAAGAGAATCTTGGCTAATTCTACCATCTCCACAATAGTTTAATTCCATTAACATAATGATAGATGTACCTAAATTAAATGATTAAGCTAACTTTTGAGATAAATGAAGCATTTCTGACAAGATGACTGATGAAATATGGTCTGAATCAAAAGCTTACTGCTATCTGGACCAGTAGAACTAGTATTATAATATATTTTCTTTACTATGATGTTTGCATTTGGGCAAGAAGACAAGCAGGAACATATTATATATATGAATGCCTATATTTTACCCTATATTCCGAGGAAGGAGGAAATATTCCTGCTTTTTAATGTGCGTGTGAAGATTTGGTAGCTTTAATTTAAACAGTCTTTTTCATTCAAAGTATGCAAATGACAGTAATAGGAAATGTAGAATCATTTGTCTTAGTTAAGCGTTATGATAAAATTGGGAAAAACTCATACGAACGCCAGAAAGAAGACAGAGATTCAGCAATTTTGTAACACAGAAAGTAATCTACAATTTCAACTCGTGAATAGTTCTCTCACTCCAGACCTCATCTAAACTGAAGAAGTAAGACAAATATGAGCTCATTACTTTTCCCTGGCCTTTGGAGAGTTTATATATTGGAGGAAATTTTAATATAGGTTTACAAGCACTTTCATAAATTATTCAGAGTTTGATTTGTTATTGGATCTGTTCCAAAATTCAGTGATGAAACCGCTACTTCAGAAAATGAGGATGGCAGTTTGTGTGAATTAGAGAAGCTAATAAACTCTGTTTTAATTGTATGCAGTCAGTCACTGATGGTTAGATAGTGGGTCAGGCACGTGGTAGATTAGTGCAAGATGCAATCATGTTTTGCTGTAGATTTGAGAACGAGTTTCTGAGCTCATTTTAAGTTTTTATTTAATGAGCTAGAGAAGAAGACCTTTCATACATATCGATGATTCTGTAATTCTCTTTGGTGGCAAGTTTTCCACGGGGTTTCACCAGTAGCAGATAACCAATGCTAATCCTTCTTATTTCCTTTCCACAATTACTTTAAATACCCTGCTAATTTTTAGAGGATTTAGAGTAGTATATTTTGCTCAGGAGATAGTTGCTCATAGAGCAGTATGGTCAAAGAAAAAAAAATGAATATGCCCTTTAGCTGAGAATTAATGGCATCTCCAGAAGCTGAAGGAAATATGTTGGTAATACTGCTATGGCTAAAACAGAAAAAAGACCTCTTTTTTTCAAGAAGTAACATATAGACAAAAATATTACATATCAATTTTAATGAGAATTGGTAATATATATCAATATTTCTCTTAGATTCTTAAATATCTATAGCTTTTTCATTTTTATTCCAAACATCATTACAGTCTTCTTTTTGCCTTTACTAGATTCTTTTATACCCTACCTTCTCAGACCTTGTTTTATTCCCGCTGTTCTCATGCCTTCTGATCTAGCCCTGTCTACTCATTTTCTGACCAACCCCACATCACCTAAAGTCGTTTATAGCATTCTGCAAATAGAAATTCAGCAGCTGAGAAAAGCATGTAGTCTCACCATGTAACCTAGAAGACTGCACGTCGTTCATCTTTTAGTATATTTATGGAGAACACTCTAAATCACATACAGCTAATAACATCATTTCTTCCCTAATATAAGTTAAAAACTGCAATTTTCTAAGTCGTTTTGTGTAAATTAAACTTTTAAAGGAAACAGAGAAACAAATGTCAACATGTTCTTTTAAGTTTCAAGAAAAATGTAATCCATCTGAATGAGGGAGCTGCATTATCTGCACATAAATATCCCTACAGCCTGTCTTTGGAAGTTACTGAGCATAGTAGAGTAGGGTATCAACTCCTTGATCCTGTCCAGTAAATCTGTACTAGTTATCATTAGAGAATTCTGAATAGAAAAATGAAATACAATAGAAGAAACATAGTGACAAAAATCTGAGAAATATACAAAAAATGTACTTAAAAATAATGCAGGAACATAATGAAAGTTTATTTGGAAATTTGAAGCTTAGGCATTGCTTATTCTTACTAGCATAATCCTCACATATGCATTCATTTTCTAAGACTTCAGACTTCAATATGTAGCTTCTGATTGTCTTTGAGTCAAGGTAAACTAAGTATTTTTTAGTATTTTTGTAGCGTTTTAATCAAGCTGGGAATGTGTCTGTGACCTATTTGTCTTTTAAATATGTTTTGAATTATTCTTAAATATTCAAACATACTTAAAAGTTCTCATTTATTGTTAAAACATAGAGATATGGGCTCAATCCTATGTTGTCTTTTTCCAAAAGCAGTCATTAAAAGAACTTCTCAAAGAGAAGTTTGAACAGTTCCCTCTGATGCTCTAGCCTTTTGCTGGAGTCCTGCTACGAAAGATAAGCAGCCTTTTCATTAACCTTCCCAATTTCCAGTGAGCTTCTTTCCAGTGAGCCAAAAGTTTTAGTTTCTCCTTCATTTTGTCTGTCAGTCATCTTCTGTGTTCACTAAACAAATTTATCAGTTAAAATTTTTAGGTGCTACTCTGGAAGAGCTGAAACTGTGAGTCTATTCAGATAGACAGTTAATTGGGGTGTCTTCACTCTTGACATCAGGTGATCTTAACATTGTTTTTATTTGTGTGTTTCACTCAGAAGACTTTTTATTTGGCATTCACTCTAAGAAGTGAACTGTTTAATTCCTGAACTTGGGATGGCCCTCTCTCTCATTACAGTAATTTATTGTAATTTATTTTGCTTGGATTTTATTATCTTGCTACATCACAAAAACTTTTTTTGTTCTTTTATTTTTTTTTTTTTGGTATACCACAAAAACACATTTTTTTTCCCATTAGATTAGAAATAACAGTAATGCAACTAAGAAATGACAATTAGCAGCAATGAGAAGGAAAGATAAACTGCTCTGGATTCAACAGCACAACCATAGTATAATTCCTTCACATTGACTAAATAAAATCCTGAAACCTGAGCATCCATTTTACAGTTTCCTGTGTGATTTATCCAGACCAGTTTATTAAGTGCATTGTATTTACATTATATGACTGCAATTTAGGTCTAATACAATTTGCACATATTTTAAGGGATCTGATGTATCTAATCACAGAATCACAGAATCCCAGAATGGCTGAGGTTGGTAGGGCCCTCTAGAGATCCTCCAGTCCAGCCCCTGCTCCAGCAGGGACACCCAGAGCACAGGGCACAGGGCGGCAGCCAGGCGGGGTTGAAGGTCTCCAGAGCAGGAGCCTCCACAGCCTCTCTGGGCAGCCTGTGCCAGGGCTCTGGCACACGCACAGCAATGAAGTTCCTCCTCACATGGAGGTGGAACCCCCTGTGTTTCAGCTTGTACCCATTACCCCTTGTCCTGTCACTGGCCAACCCCAA
>VZSV01000002.1:10858167-10880664 GCA_013398735.1 Nothocercus julius | reverse complement strand
AAAAAAAAAAAAAAAAAGCTATATCAAAGTTTATCTGATAAAGTCTTTCTTTGAGTATAACAAGGAATACTAATACTCCAAACTTTTAATTCCTGCTTTCTGCATCTTATTAATGTCTGTCAGTCTAAGCAGATAGGAAGTATTTCAATTAGGAGTAGTACAGGAATTTCTTGTTTCCTGTAAGTAGGGGAAGGCAGAAGAAAGCAGCGCACATAAATCCTTGCAATTTATCCAAATCTGAAAAACTGACAAGTATGTGTAGTCTGAACAGATATGCAACAGAACTTATTATAACAACAAGTTATACAACAACACTTCATATGATCAGAAAAATTATGTTCATACTTTCACCTGACTAGGCATTTCTGGCTGCATGTGCCATCTCTTCGCAATCACTGATTCAGACTGCCACATAAAAAATTATTTCAGTATAAGTTCCTGAAGAGTCAACCTCATATAACTCTTCTAGCTATGCCCTGTATGTCCATTTGCCTCCTTCATTTGCTTTCTTTCTGCATTTTGGAAAATTGTCATCTGTTTTCCAAGGATGGCAAACCACTATTAGCATTGCATCAAAGCATGAGTCTAGATTTACGACACTCACAAAAACTTGCCTTGAAGCTAAAAAGCTACAGATGTTGAAAAAACAAACAAATAAAAAAAAAATTAAAAAAAAAAAAGGCAACAAGAACAAATATAGGCCACTGTCAAATAATTATTTTCTTGCTTTTTAATATAAAGCAAATGTATGTAAATACCCAGCTTGGTTATCATACTCATATTGATATCAGCTCATCAATCAACTAGATGTATATGCAGAAGACGCAATTTCTTTTTTAAGTTCCACCACCAATAATTTATTATTGGCTTTCTACCTTTCCCATATACATATTTTGCAGGAAAAAAGAAAATAAAAAAAAGACACTAGAGAACTTACTATTTCATCTGTACAGTATGTAGGAATCATCAAAGTTTTGTTTCAGATTTGTTCCTGCTATCTTAGAGCTCAGCCAGTGCAGCCCAGTGTCTTTTTCAATCTTCTCCTTCATACTGTTTTGCAGGCAGGTTCCACCTCATCACATAAATTAGCAACAAGCTGTGAAAAAAATACCTTGGACAGCTCATTCCAATCTATGCTTGTATGATTCCTTGTAACAGCAATTTTCAGACTTTGGAAATACAAGCAAGGTTTGCCTATCCTGGGCACAATATTGTCCAACCGCAACAGCTACTTTGGTCTAACCTACTGTGCAGCACAGACTAGAAAAGCCAGATTTTGTAATTGTTGGCAGAAGCTAGAATCTTATGGGGTTCAAAGTGTGAAAAAAGGATGTAATTACTGGCTATGGGTGGTTTTACTTTCCAGTTAGCCGTCAGCAATTAAAAATAATTACTACTACTACAGCAAGTGGGAATAGTAATGATAACTGCTTCTAAATCTTTCTCCTGGACAAAATGAACTGTTACCACCTTCTCTGAGAAGTACCAGGACTCCTAGGCAAGCAATCTTCTTTTAATACTGCTTGACAAAGACAAAAAATATTGTCTACCTACAAAGCACGAATTTCTTACACAATTTAAAACTGACAGACCAAAATAACTCTGTTCTCAAGAACTAAATCTAGTGAATTGTTTCACTGGACCATTTTATTCACCAAAGATCTAACTTCAGGAAAACTTTAACTTCATAAATTGAATTCTGGTTCACTAATTTGAGCTGCAATGCCCTTATAACCTTGTTGAGAGAAAAGATCTTCATTCCACTTTCCTCGGAAAGCACCAATCACAAGTTACCTATCGCCTGATTTATATTTTATTGCTTTCATACAAAATAAGAGAGCTTCAACAAGATTTACTGAGGAAATTCACTTTAGAGTATCATATGAATGGATCAGCTCTACTTCTCTACCATTTTGGAAATTATATCACACTTCAGTCACCAATAATGTACATAGTTCTAGCCCCTATAGCCTTTTAATACAGTTTGATTAAATCAGCTTTAAAACAATATCTCAAATTTATGGAGAAGATTCTAGTTTAATTCCTTAGTGATCACTGAAAGTTTTATTTCTTTGCTGCTTTCACTATCTAGATATTTTCTGGCTCATTTGCAATATTTCTTCCATTTAGCAAAACAGCTTATGCCCCTTATGTACCATCATCTTAAACAAGCTGAAGATGTCCATACATTATGATTCTCCATCTGTAAAGAAATGCCTTTTTTTAGGGCAAAGTGCTGGAATAGCACACCATTTTGAAGTATCTCCTCACTATTACTGCCATCTCTTAATAATTCTGAAAGCATAGAAACATTTCAGTAGCTTCACTACATCAATAGCTAGAAAAAAGATTTATGACATTTCAGTAGACAGAAAATGTACAAAAAATATGGATTAAAAGAAGCCTCTACTGCTTCAAAAATAGCTGTTCTCTTTTCACTTTTTTAGGTATTAGAAAATGATGCCTTTTTTTTTTTTTTTTTTAACTGTGAAGGCCAATAATTTACCTCCTTATTGACATTTTCAGTTATGCCATTCCTCACATTGTAAAACAGAAGCAAAATAAAGTTAAATTATTTTCTGCTGCTGGTTTTATTATGTGAACCTCATTTCCTCCTGCTGACAGCAAGAAAAGTTTACTACTACTGAAAAGACTTTAATTTTTTCTTGCAAATCATGACATAAGCTGCAGGTAAATTAGACCACAGCTCCTAATGACTTTTCTCCCATCTGTCTCAATAGTACAGGTATTTCCCAGGAAAATGTCTTAAAAAAACATACTGAACTTTTTAAAGTATTTTCTTCTTGTTATATACAACATTCTAAAATATTCTAATTCAAACAAAGAGAAGGGGAGATATTTTCATGTTTCTGTTATTGCTATTACTGATTGTTGACTAGTTATTTCCATGTCATTTATATGAATCAAACACTCAACAGCAGGGGCGATCGATTAGGAGCCATTTCTAAAAGTAAGAAAATTCAATTTTCTCATCATAAAAATTGCCAGAAGGGTGGTGGGGAAAGTAATGTCTGAATTAACCTTCCATGCGTTTTTGAAAGATGAACATCTTTCAAGCTCTACTTGTTCCTCTAAAATCTCTGAAGCAGTTACAGAATGTTAAAAGAAGCTCAGACATATTTATGTTTTTACTATATGTGAAACACCTGCTGGCTCCCTTTTCTTTGATGTGGCTGTTTGGGAATAACTAAGAAGACTAAAGAATCTATAGGAGCTAGTGCCCACCAGGGCATTGTTTCGAAACCACAGGAATCTTTAGGCTTCTTCAGCAAGCACCACACCAGAAAAAGTTTCAGAAAAGGCACAGAAAGCTGCACTGCAGCAAAATATCGGACCAAAAAGAACCCACAAAATAAAAATCCACTCACTACTTTGGGATTAAAAGCCAATATTGCTGCTATTATATTTGTGACGGTTTAAATTCAGGTAAGTATTTCTGTGTATAAATTCCCTTCTGGTTACCACAGAAGGAGCCATATTTGGATTATCCAAAAATAAACACTGAGGGAAACTAAACAGACACGTACAGAAGAATCCCGTAGTGGCTCTAGTGCTTTCTAGCTGGTGGTGAAGCTCAACTCAAAGCTCTGAAGTAGACTGACATACACATGTGCTACCCACAGAGCGAATGCTTGAGAGAGCCATGTCCCCACTCAGCACTTCTGCACTCTATACTGGGTTTCAGTATTAGAAACACACATAAATATACATATATATCTATATGCACACATATACACATGGAAAATTGTTACATGTTTGGGATGTCACCATCTGTGCCAAATCTCAAATGTATGTAGCAATTCAGGCTGAGAACTAAAAGTGATATCTAAAAGACAGTTACAAGGTAATGACTATTCTGTTTTTCAGTATCGATCAACATCTATATAAATATTCTAAGCTTTTTCGTATTATCTGGATAACAAATAATCCATATTGATTTTGTTTTGTAGATAGTGTTCTCTTGAAGCTCCCATGCATTGATTACTTAAGACAGAACAAATAAAGATTTTAGCACAAAGTACTTAAAATTCTCTTGGAGGTGAAAGACTCTGTCCTCAAGGGAAGACCTGTCCTTAGTAGAATCCAATCCCCTTCCCAAGATTTGCCCAGATTAAAAGCAAGAAGTAGGAAGAAATTTGATGACTGATCAAGCAAGAAAGTATTTCACTGTTTTACTGTTTCAGAATTTGACCTTGTTCTGTTGACTTGCGTGTTTCAAGATCAAGTCCTCAAACATCAATGCACAAATAATGCACAGAAAATATAACTCTCAAATCTTTTTCATTAACATTCATTCTTGCAGAATACAAGGACCTCCATCCTCTTCTTGTGTGTTTTACACAGAGACAGTAAGTAACGTTTAGAGGCATTTATAAGACTTGAAGTAAAGAAAAAGTTAGGAATGCGAAATGGTCATTTGGACCAACCTCCTACAAATCATTCCATACAAAATACATCAAAAGAAAACAATGTTTTGTAATCAAATAAGATTTTAACTGAAGCAGTGGCACATTTTTACATTACTGATAAAACTGGTCAGTTGTTATTAGACCTCCTTATTTAGAATAAGTAAAAATGGCTTTATTTTAATCATAAAACCAAAATAAAATTGTATTGCTATGGAGTAATCAGCATGTACCCCCATTTTATGAACACTGCACAGGAAAATGAAGAAGGAATAAGCAGTACTGAACACATTTCCCGGCAACAGCACTCTAGGAGATTAACAGAAGGGTGATTTATAGGTCTCAAGGTCAGAAAAGATGATTGTGAGCACATTCTGCATAAAAAAACACCAGGGAATGTCATCAAGTATCATCAGGTGGTCTCTGCACTCAGACCACAATATTTATGTCGGGGTAATACATCATACACCCCATTTAAATTAATTCAATGACTTATCATCCCTGTGATTTAGAAATACTCATTCACTTTTAGCAAGAATTTATCCAGCTTCAGCTTCTAGCTTCTGTAGCTCATTAAGGCTTTTTCCTGACAAATTTAAAAACTTGCTTCTTTCAGCAGCAGGACTCCCAGATTGCAGGCAAGGAAACTTCAAATCCTATTCAATTTAAACCAAAGTAAACCCTGCTGCAATCAAGATGGGAGGCAGCAACAGTATGAAAAATCCAGGTCTGCTGGCTTGAAAAGGTGAAGAGCTGTGCTTAGAGCTTCTGCTGCGTCAAATCACAGGGGGCCTCACACACATTTCTGAACTTCAGACAGAATCAAAACTTTGTTACTCTTCACCTCCAACAAAGGTACAGCGATTTATTGCTGCCGATCCTTGATGTGTCTTCAGTTTAAGGACTCTGTCATGGTACAAACTAGAATTTCAAGTAACTATGAAAGAACATGCTCTAAATGAAGTTGAAAAGAGTACCTAAGAGCACTGTATTTTGGCACAAGAGAAACAGCTAAAAAGGCTCTTAGTAGTATTCATCTGTTTTTTTATGAATTGTTTGAGTATTTTCCTCTTTCAAAGTTGTATTCTGAAGGCTGATGAACCATAAATAACTAGCGCTTTTAAGCAATTTGTTAAGAAAACAGTTATGTTCTCCGTCTTGCCTTTGGCAAACCTGAATTGTTACAGCTTCCTTGTTTGTCATAAAAATAGTCTACGTAAAACCAAGTATTCCCTCCAGAAACATTCAGTTTCTCTGCTTTACTGTATTTTGCTATTACAAAATGAAACACTGCAAACCCATCTTACATGGCAAGATACTGAGGTTCAGATCTTATTGGGAAAACAAAATCAACAGATCTGAAAATTCATGTAGGATTGCTAATATCAGCCAACAATATTATCTAATATGTTTTTGTTATGTACTGAATAGGGAATTAGTGATTAGTAATGAAGTATAATCTCATATCTAACTTCTTCTTAAGAAGACTCTTAAAATTGCAGTCCAAAAAAGAAGCATTTTATTCTCATCAGCTATTCAATGACTACAGATTACAAGGAGACACACCTTACAAAAACTTGCTTTCCATAAATCAAAGCTTTACATACAGAAGTCAACCTCTGTAGAAATCTTGATTACAGAAAAATGTGCTAATGATTACTGCTAAAAGATGTAGCATGAGGTCAAGGAAATAATAAATTTAATGCTTTATAAATCACCACTTTATTCCAGACTTTTTTCATTATATAAATATCTCATTTACATAGCACATCTCAGAGACCAGACTTCTTACAACAGTTTTTCTACTTTGTATGCAAGCATTTCACATTTTCCGCTCAGGAAAAAAAAATAAGGAGAAATGTCATGATTTGTATAATATCACATAGCAGGGAAGAGAAATCAAATCCTGTTCCATGACCACTTGACATTCAAAGCCCTTCATAATTTGCTTCCTAATGTTCCCCTCTTCTCCTTTCATTCCCTCTCTTTCAATACTCAAACAATTTGAGGTCTCTCAACTTCTTGCACTTTTGTTCATATAACCTGTTCTGTTTCCTTCCATGCAGCTAATACAGCTTTGAAACAGTATACCATTTATCTTTTATTTATGAATACTCACCTTAAAATACACTCCATATAATGGAGTTACAGACCATGATAGAAGACAGTCCTGTCTGTAGCCAATGCTTTGTCCTGATCCAGATCTACAGACACCTTTCCGGCCTCGTTAGCCTGTGGGCTTTTCTGCAGTTGTCTTGTCCGACTTAGCTTAATGACTACACCTTGCTCCTCTTCCAGTGAGCTAACAAACCTTTATTCTAAAACTAAAAAGCATACAGCGTCATTACTTCAAATAAATTAATGCGAGCAGCACCATTTCTTTGTTCATTCATTTACGTAGCTTCTAAATCCTTGCATTTTTATACTGTCTACCTAATTTGCAAACCATTCCAAGCTAGAAGAGTGTCTTTTCAGCCATCATTAAAATTCTGAGACACTCATTGGCAGTACAAAATAATAAACACTACATTTTTCATTACTGAAATTTGAAAAAGTAGCACTAAATCTACATCAGATATGAAGACAAGGTTAGTTTTCAATGAACACAAATGGAAGAAAAATCCCTGCCCAGTACCTCTGCACTTTTCACAATTCCAAGACAAATCATTACCCTGAGAAAATAAAAGAATATGCTGATAAATAAATAAACATGCATCAATGCCTCATGAAGCAAATATCAGCAAAAATCACAAAGTTATGTCATGTTATACAGTAGAATGAGAAGGAAGGAATGTATTTTCAAGGAAGTGTTTCTCTGCTAGTGATTTTTTTGGAATAATTTCCAAAAAATTTGGAGTTAATGAATGCTTAGAATTTACTTGTGAAATTCTAATATTTTGCGTTACTTATTTCAAACAAACAAAAAAAAACTAACATCCAAAAGATCACCAAATATTCAACACAACAGATTTTTGAAATAATCACTTAACCTCAAACTATAATATATTTCATTGTTATAGAACTAAAAAGAACTTCAAGAGATAGGAGACCATGATAACCTTTTTATAGATTCCTAATACTATGGTTCTGTAAGTTTTAAAAACTCTACTGGAAAATATCAGTGATTGTAGACTTCAGCATTAAAAATTACTTTCAGGAGAGAGGATATGGCAACCATGCCATTTTTGAAGGTAAGATATGGATTCAAGTTTAAAAAATTCACCCTGTGTTTCCCTTGCATTTGATGGAGGTCTATCCTGTTTAGCCAGATGTCTGGAGGACAACTCATCTCATTCTGAAGCAGACACATAGAATAGATCAGTTATGCCCTAAAAATGCTTCTTTCTCTCCAGTGACTAAAAATGGGCTGCAGAAGGACTAACTCCGTACAGACATCTGAAGCTAAGTGAGATGAATCCCACTCCCTGAAACTATCCTGCCATGAGTTTCCTGACAAAATAATGCTAAAATATTTCCTACCAAAAAGATATTTAACCAAAAGAAAATAAAGATGGAAGTTTAAAAATCTAATTTAATCTAATCTAATTTCTGAGAAAGTAGCTGCAAAAGATCTTGCTGCATGTTGTTATTTCTCACAGTGTTCACCACAACGATTATATCACAGAGATATAATTTTGACTCAGCCTGGGACAAGTAATTAAAAAATGAATTAGAGAACCCATTTTTGTTCTGACTCTCTCTAGAGGACAGATAGGTACATGCACAGGGATTTCCGGAAAAAAAAATGACACTTCTGAAAGTACAAACAAGCCACTTTCACTGAAATCTGTATATTCTTGAAACTTAGAAGACAGTAGGAAAATCAGAATCAGACTTTTCTTCCTCTTATAAAACTAGAACAAAATAACAAATCAGGCAGCTTCCTCAGGAAGGAAAAGTAGCATCTCAGAAATATCGCCTGCTGAGACAATTCCATGCACACTCTGCTCATAGACAAGCAAAATGATCACACTGTTTTATTTTGGTTTTAAAAAGTAGTTTTCTGAACTTTTGGATCCTTATATAAATTAAAGTCAGGATCTGAATTGGATTTGAATGATGGGACTTTTATTTCAGGTGTTTGCTCCCTATCTTCTAGCAGGCAGCAATGCACAGTGGGTGAGTTCAGCAAGGTTTTGAAGATATTGCTTCTAGTTTTAGGAAAAAAAAAATCAAAATGTTGAACAGCTAAATTTAAAACTTCTTCAAGCAACATTGTCAGCTACGTTAAAGAGTGAAAGCAAAAAAAATACAGAGGTAGAACCATCCTAAAATATCATTCAGCCATTTCCTTGCTTTCTTCTCTCCTGTATAGCATAACTTTAGTATCTACACTTTACTTAGAGTTTTAGTCTAATGATTACACAAAACTAATGGTTCAAAAAATTAAAATTAGAAGCTGTGCTATATCTAACAGCAATGTTGCACTTGGGAGCAACTTTAGAGCTCTTTCTCTCCAAGCAAAAATTCACATTCATTGCTAAAATAACCTTTATGCCGCTATCCAAATAGCGAAAAAAAACCAACTGTGACTATCACTATAGTAACTTTCAGTGAAAAAAATTCTTAAATCTATTACTCCAAATTTCCATTATTTTAAAGAAAGAAAGAAGGAAATAAATATTTAAGCTTATTTTAGAAGTACTATTCTATTCTGATAGCTAGAAGATTCAAGGAACTGTTTTGTTTTAAGCTGTATATTGAGATAACTAAAAGTGCTATTACACTTTTTGCTTTTTTTTTTAGAGAGGCTGTGTCTTGGTTAAAATGTCTTACCTATTTTTTTTAGGGAAGCCTTCAAAAGTCTTCTTTTCAAACCAAGTGTCTTTGAGATTACAAAATAGTAATGGCTCGTCCTGAAGCCATTATGCCTTGCTTTTTAATATTATCATGTTTTGTTTGCTTGCTAATATTATGATGTTTTGCTTGCTTGCTTGCATATCTTATTATCAGTAAGACCTTGTTTAGCTGTGAATGTGAACCAAATCAGCAAAAAGATGGATTCACTTGAGGTTATACTGTCCATCAATCTGATGTTAAATTGTGGTAGAACAATAAAATACCTACCTACTGCACCTCATTTCTAGTTTTATTTGTTTACACATGTTCTGAGTGCACATTAGAACTATTTCCTTTTTAAATTCAGCTTCTTCATGATTTAATCTTTCTTCCCAAACAGATGTCATGTATGATCGTGCACTTCTGTTAATTCATATTCATGTGAGGAAAGAAGTCAGCTAATGGAACAAAAAAAAGCAGTCCCTTCTGTTCAATTATTTATCTTTTCTTATACATAAAATACTCGATCCCTGTCTAGTGGCTCAGAAATTTCCATAAACAGATTGGGGATGGTTCTCATCAGCCCTTGTACAAAACCTCCATGTTACACAACTGGCTCAGGAAGCCCAAACTGTAATTCTAAGAATGGGACATGCTTTTTTTTCTAGAACAGTACTGGACCAATGTTCCAAAGTAAGTCGGGGGGAGTTCCTGTTTCTTGAAAAGAAAGTCCTTAAAATGAAATGCAAGAGAATCTCTGCCATATTTTTTTCCAGGGCCAAGAGCAAAGAAATTATCTGCAGGGCGCACCCAAGTCCCACAGACATTCTGCTTATTCAGAAGTCCATGCAACTTATTTCAATAGCTTTCCCATACTGCCTTCTGGAATCTAAACTGCTCCCTCCTGCCCCAGGCTGAAGCAGAAGTGACAGCCTTTCTCAGTTGCGCTGTATGGGCTGGCTAAACAGCTCATAACACTTGAAATATTAATGTAGCGCATTAATGTAATATCTTTCCATTCATATTTCCTCACCTGTTCTGGAATGCAGAGCATAATACCAAGACATGTCTTTTTTCTGCTATCAAAGTTATGTGCATATTTTCCTTGGTTATGGAAACCAGAGGGAGCACTTTAACACAGACTAGAGACTTCCAGCTTGAAAAAAAAAAAACATTTAACATAGTGTATTCTCTGCCCATAGTGGCAAGAAATACTTAGCAACATATAAGCATTTGCTAGTATAAACCCACTGCGCGATATTTCTCATAAACTATTAATGCTTTCAGGGCCTAATGAGCAATAGCATAATTTATTATTCCCACTTACTATGACTATATTTTTGTTTGTTTTTCTGAGGAAAGTTTCTGCACATCTGCATTTAGAGTATTTCTCTGCCTCAGCATTGCTCTCTCCTGGAGAATAAATCGGGGCAGTTTTTCTTAGGAGAAAAAAAAAAACATAAGTAATGATAAGTAATGCTATATCACTATTAGATCAAAATCTGTCTCTGACAATGATCAGCAACAGATGCTGAGGGAGAGAGGGTAAGAACAGGGCAATACTCCACTATATTTACCTTGGTCTATATGGCCCTCAGGTCTACCAAGTCTCCCACCAGCCTGAGGGCTGATCCACCAGCAAAGCTGTGGACACAGCAAAGCTGTGGCCTTCACCAGACGGGCAGAAAATGAGAACCTTCACTCAACTAACATTTTAAAGCCTAAAATAACATAATGACAAAATAATGTAGATGATAACCTTTTTAAAAGCAACCGTCCCTGCCTGAAATCATTCTTTTCCTGTCTTCACCACTCGAGTATTATTTTTATAATTTATTCTAGGAATGCCATGCATGTCATTAGCAAAATTCTTACTGTCAAATTTGAAAAAGAATCCGTCAAGTAGGACACAGAGTTTTAATCAAATCTGAAAAATATTACTTTACTAGTGCTGCAATAACACCATCATTAGAAGCCCTTTACATTTAAATGCTGGCTTAAGGGTGTTCTAGGTCAAGTTAAACGCACAGACAAGCTGTTCTGAGGAACCAAGTTTATATTCAGCATGGGTAAGAATGTAGAGGGAGAGGTGACTAAAATTTTTAGCTATTTCTATAATATTTTATCACTAACTGTGGTATGTCCTATTTTCTTTCCCCTTCAGCCACACAGAAATCTTTCTTCTGTGGAGAGTATTCTTAGCTGCCCCTAAGGGAAAATGGCTAACCAATTTTATTCTATAGCAACACATAGTTTTCACTAAAAAAAAAAAAAAATAAATAAAACATAGATTTTCAAAAAGGTTTGTTTGCAGATTTAAGTTTGCCCCGCTTGGGATCAGATTGGGAATAGAAAACCATTTTCCATCTTCTTACATATGGAAAAAAATTTCACATGGATAATATATGAACTGAGAAATTGCAGAATGAATACAAAATTAATTCATGGAGCATCTGCAGATTTATTTACTTACAGGTATTTATGTTTATTCGCTCTGTAGCTGTGTGCTGGTTGCTGTTCTGTCATGGATTATTAAGGCCCACAGATAAAGGCCTTATTTTGAGGGGACAGCCGGCAATGCACAGACTAGAGACCATCTTCAGGACAGAACGAACAACCTCTAGGTTTTCATGCAATTGCAAAGCATCAGCTAGTAGATTTTTGGCACCAATCTTGTTTCAGACAAATATTCAGTTAATTTGCATTCTCTCCAGATGCAAATTTCTTTTTCAGATATCACCAGAAACTTATTCATCAAAGCAGAATAAAAAACAAAGTTTCTAACTCACCTTAAAGTGGTTTGCCAAGGAAACGGCACACACAAAGCACAGTTCCCGCGGCGGGCACTCCATATAAAGATTGAAATAATCTCAGCAGTTTTTATCAGTCGTTCATGTTTAAAATCCTGCTTTAAGTATGTTATTTGAAAACAGCATAAATCGTTTAAATAGCCCTAAAAATGTACACAGGGGTAGACAGTACTACAAGGTTTGTTATTACAGACTCTTTTAATTTTAATATTGCTAAACTGTTCAATTATCAAAGAAATGAGTGAAATAGAAGTCCTGGTTCTACAAAAATTCAGAGTATAGTTAAAACTCCCATGTAAGCTTTTACTATAGACTACTATATTCCCATGCTGAAAGCAAAAGGGATGAATGTCCCATATAATAATTTATAATAATATTTACCTATAGTTAAGCACATGCCTAAGTATTCACATAGGCAATCAGAATCAAAATTAAACAATCGTGGTTTTAAGGAGAAAAAAAAAAAAAAGATTACAAACACAGCTCTCCAGTGATTTATAATGTAAAAAAGAAATAACATCAAAATACCTTACATACATTATTCATGTGTCTTTTTCACTCTTCATTAATGAAGTGTGGCTAAAAATAGATGAATGAATAAACATAATGTAAAATACTGTGGAATGAACTAATGTTAACAAACTGTATATTGATGTGTATTGCCAGTTTACTGATTTTTTACATATGAAATTAGGGAAAAGAGATGTATGCTGATTCCAACAGAACAGAGATTCTCATGGTGTGCCAAATTCCAGCTTGCCTCATTTAAAGAGTATCAATTCTTAACACTTTCTTCTCATTCCCCCTGTATTTTTTTGCTTGCCATCATATCTGGCCTCTATCAGCAGTAACTACTCTCATTTATAAGATTACTTGGTGAAGCTTGACTGTATAAGAAAGCTACATACTGCGTCTAATGCGTGTTCAGGAAGGGTCATATCTGCATTCTGTAGGCAATTTTTGACACTCAGGCTCACTCAGGCTCACTCAGGTTGAAGTTTGCACAACAGTAAGAGGTTTTCCAAAGGTTACATGGCAATGGTGATGTTGGCCAGACTCCAGTTACCACAGCTGACCAGAGCTGAATGGACTGGAAAGTGGAAAATTCATGGGTATGTTCACCTTAAGCCAATACTCATTTAGGGGGATGAAAGCTGCCAAAAAGAGTCTGAGTAATTGCATTAAGCACTTTTCTAATTAGGGTAGTTTGACAGTCTGTTGATGTCAAACTAGAATTATATTAGATATATATAGTGAGAATTATATTAGATATTAGGATGTTACAGGAAATTTTCTGCATCTAACTCTTTATATAACAATGATAACAATAACAGTTGCTTTATTGAACTTTGCCTAGAGTAGAATATTTGCTCTCTGTTCATTTATCCATGTACAGTTTAACATTAAGGAGGGCCTTAGGTGTGGCTGGCAAACAACAGAATGTGGATTTTCCAGGAAGTGACAATCCTGGATGAAGCAACAGCCACATCCTACTCCACCAGAGCAGCGCTGGGAGATGATGTCCCATCAAACCGCCAAAGCCCATCTAGCAGCAAGAGTGCTTCAACTGGGAAGAGTTAACCTGAATATCTTTGCCAAGTAGCAGGACAAAAGGGACATTCCTGAGCCATGACCATCTTCCTGACCACAATGCAAAATGTACTGGAAAAAATATCATTCATATATTTATTTGCTAATTCTCTGTCTTAAATAGAACTAAACATATTCTATTGAGCCAGGTGTAGGCCAGCCCTATTCAAATATTTGATGCCATAAATCACCTTAAATCCAGGAACTCTGGACCACTATCAGTGCTATCAGGAGGAACTGAACCTGCTACAGTTCTCATTTATACTGAACACCAAAACAACTCCAAGAAAGCCCAGATAGCTCTTCATGAAAAGCCGTATCTTATATACTTCTATTAGAAGCAGAGTCCCTTTGTGCAGTGACAAATTTTCATCTGAAAGCAAGTTATTTTTATTCTATACTAGATAGGTAAAAAGAAAGATAATGAAAAGACGGGCAGGAAGAGGGCTCCTCCTGGACGTGCATGCCCAGCTGCTGGGTTCAGTCCAGCTGTCCATACACACAGAAAACCAGCACCGCGTGGCACCAGCCTCCCTGCACGTCCCTGCCTCCTGTGCCACCTGAGCAGCCGCCCCGTCACCAGGTAGCAGAACGTTTCCAAGTTCCTCCCAGCTCACCAGGATGCTAAACCAGCTCCCTAGTCAAAGACGATGAAGTACAGCTCTAAAATTCTCTAAAGTCATTCTTTAATAAGGAAAGTTCAACGACCTTCTGCGAGCAGATCTTCATGCAAGCTGAATCAGAGCCTTCATAAAAGTTGTGCGTGCTGCTTCCTGAAATGTCAGCCATTCGACAGCTGCTTATTCTCCAGCCTCTGTGCCGTGGCCGTTTCCGTCTCCCTCGGAGGTATTTACTTTCAGATTACAAACTCTTTAGAGCAGGTGTTATGCAGAGAAACAAAAACAAACAGGAAAAAGGAAGAAGCCTCCTCTGCAGATCATCATCTTGTTGGGCAGCATAAAAGCAAACAGGTATAGTGCTAAGGCAACCTTCCCCTTCTGCTCTTTAAATGCTATTCACTTACAATACTATCCATGTTTTCCTGTCTAAAAGCATGAATGATTGCTTCTAAGAACGATTGTTTATTTCTCTGCAGCTCTTAAGACAGGAAATCAGCAGATAGCACAGAAAATTACAGTGAAATTCCTATTTTCTTCAGAATTTCTGTTTTCACTATTGTATTTATTTTGAATATGCAATTTAACAGCTGCAATTTGTTCTCAGCAGTCATCCCCTACATAAAATTCATGCTGCTGAATTGTATCTATGAGCTGACCTAGTTAATAAAAATAAACTTTCAGATAGGTAAAGCTGATAAGAATATTTTAAAATCTTTAAAATTTCACCTGAGATTTCAGGAAAGGGAAAATTGCAGAACTTGACTCCAGATATTACAGGAAAAGACCAACCCAGACATTTATGTAACAGAGCTCAAACTAAAAGATCTAAAATGACCATCCTGTGCTAAAGAAATTTTTGGCATCACTAAAAGCAAGATTTGCTCATCTACCTAAAAATATGAAGATATTTACCTTCATAGCTTGTTTTCACTCATATCTAACTACTTCCAGAAAGGCATGACAGATTTATGATTACCTCTTCCATCCTTCTTTTTTTTTTTTTTTTTTTCCAATTTTTGTGACATATGCATGCATTAAGATATCCACAAGCCATCTCCAACAAATGGAAGGAGTTGCTATAGCCAGAAGGGAGATACCAGGAAAGTGAGAGAAAGTCATTAGCTGAGATGCTGGGTGAAAGGTGAGGCCAGGTCATAGAAGCTGGGTAGAAGCTTTTGCTGGTGTCAGTAAGGCACTGGACTAACCACATACCAAGAATACTGGGCTGTGCTTTAGCTATGCTGAGCTAAAATACAGAAAAGGAATTCATATTTTATTTCTGAAAAATAGCTCACTGAAGAGATTTAATAGCTTACTATGTGCCATATCAGATAGTAACTACAGCTGCAATATGAGCAGCAAGTATATGAGGTATTCCAGAATCTAAACCAAAAATGTACCACATCATTTTACCAAAAAAAAAAACCTTATAATGTATACATATATTTAAATATATATATATAAGACATTCACATTCCTTAGTGGGAATTTAGTTGCATTGATCAAGGGTTATAATCTTTGATGCCACATTTTGAATTTGGAGTGGAAAAGTAAACAGAATTTAAAGACTAAGTTACAAATCACTTCTATAGGAGACATCAGAATTGTAGGAGACTCCAGAGCAGGTCAAAGTTTTGTGCTGTGGAGAATTCATGGGCAATATTGACACAAACTAATCCTCTCCCAGCCCCACTCCCAAGTTGCTAGTTCGCAGATAGAGCCCCGATAGCAGCTCTGTTAGCACTGCCTGCGAGCACAGCTGGGACCTGCAGCAAATTTTTACTTTGCTTCAGCCAAACTAATACCCTATACAAAGGCAAGATCAAGCAATTATTGGCAGGAATACCAAGCATACACTGCTCTTCCTGCCAAACATTTTGTATCATGAAGCTGCAGCTTGAAAACAGCTGAAAAAAAAAAAAAAAAGAAAGAAAGAAAGAAAAAGAAAACACTGACAAATTCTTTATACAAACTCTTCATCAGGCCTGAAGTTGAGACATTGCAGTCCAGGTGAAGAAATCTCTTGTCACGAACAGCTTACTGTGAGTTTACATTATATTAACTAATGTAGCACCTGTAGGAAAAGGAGATGTGCCCTTCTGGTGCACATTAACAAGAGAAGATATTATAATATCTTTAGCCCTTTTAGGACAGCAAGAGACTGGTAAGTACTTTTTGCAGCATAACGTGGAGAGAAAACTTTCATGTGTTACAAATCCAAAATTTCTATCAGTTTTTCAGCATTCACGAAAAATAATCATCTCCAAGATTGATTTTTGTAAAATATTTTGTAGAATTTGTTGAGATTCAGTCTCAACAGTGGGGGGAGAGGGAGTAAAAAATGTTCATTCACATGTAACCTATGCTACATGTGATGGATTTTTCTGCCTTTCATGCAACTTTGTGAGTTCATTATGATACATGGTAGTTGTTTGGTTTCCCTTGCACATTTTTGGTGAGGACGTTTGGAAGCATCCTGCGTTTGGAGAGGGACACATACCTGTAGTCCTGTATTACCTTGCGCTTGCTGGCTACGATTTCAGGCTTATGTAACCATCATTGCAAGCTGCTGAGCTATGACTGAAAGAAAACACCTCCCACCCACTGCAACCAGCTGTAGTTGCCATATAACTTCTAACTACTGCTTTTTACACCTTAAAGAACTTGTTTTACCCATGTTTTTGTTTCAAGTGAAATAGATATGCAATGTTGAGCAGTATCAATTAGGACAGTGCATCAGCAAACTGTACTTATGTATCCCCAAAAGAAATTACAGGGAAAAAAAAAAAAAAACAGTAAGATGCAATAATTTCCTAAGCTGCTTTACTTTACTTCTCAAAAGGAATAAATTCTATAAAGCTAAGCTCTTCTAATCTTTTTATTAAAAAGATCCCAAAAGTTTGTGATGAACATGGCTGTTTTGCATGGCACACTGTATTGGGGAAGGCTATAGGGAATGCATATTCAGCACAGACACAAACCCTGAAGCGCAAACCCGCTAAAACTGGCATCAGAAAACTCAGCAATCAATTAACCTTCATGTCCTTCATGTTTTCTCGTGACACATAAGAAGTGATCCTTAACCACCCTAACTTTAGGTGCGCTACCTCCTGACTCCAACACTTCTGCTTCACACACAGTTCATTCAAACACCTAAATTTGCAGCATGTCTATATTTCTTGGCATCTCTAGTGTCTCTAGTGTCCGTTGTCCTCAACAAACATTTTTTTTTATCTCATGCTTATTCTTCACCTGCAAAACTGTTTACTCAGCAGTAATGTAACTACTTTCCTAAATTTATTAATAACAACCATGCTGAGTCCAACCAAAGATATATCCAGCATCTTGTCTTCAGCCATGTGCAGGAATTGGCTTTCCCTCTTGTCTTCCCGCGCAGTGGATGAAGCTCCATGGCCAGCTTTACTACTCAAACCAGACCGATCTCTTTTCTAATCTTCAATTAACACTCTCCAAAATCTCTAAACACTAAACACATTTTATCAAGACCTCATATGAACTGCAATTATAGGAATAACTTCAGAGATTTATCCAAATTTTAGGCTACAGCGTGAGTGGGATGAGACCAAAATACATATTGTTTGGAGGAAGGGAGGATTTATATACTGCTTTTTGGCTTCTGCAGGAAGTCTACTTATGTATTTGGATATATATGACCAACTGTAATCCTCAGCATCTGAGCTAGTAACCTCTTCCTATCCAGTGGGAATAGAGTCAGTGTGGATGAACTCAACTCCCCTGCTTACCATGGGCTTCAGCAACCATGGTTGACATTTTTCTCACTAATGGCTCTCTCCACACTGAGTTACGCTGCTGTGAACTGTAACAATTTAGCTCAATCAGATGTTAATTCCAAAGTTCACAGGCAACTGCTTATTCATCACTGTGTGTCAAAATTAATTATCCTTTGCTGCCTTGGCAAAACTACTCAAATATTCTAGGATCTAAAAACTAGGAGTAACCTAATTTTCTCTCTCTGTAGACTGACTGATGGCCTGGGATTATGGTGGTGAGGTAGGATGATGTCTGGGGGAGATGTATTTTCTAGATAACAAAAAGAAAATAAGTAGAGAGAAGTGTTCTATTTTACTTCACCAAACAATACAGAGAAATGTTGGGGTATATTCAGGCACAAAGAAGAAAAGGAGCTTATGTTTCCACATGCTTGTCTGTTTTTTCTCTTTCAGTTAACCAAATAAAAAGAAAAATCTTCCTATAAATCACATCCTAGAAATCCTGTAATTATTTCCTCTTACCTACAGAGAAATTAATTCTCTTTCTGACATTCTGAAATAAATATAAGATCATTTTAATAGTAAGGGAAGGTATAGAGAATCTATTTCAAGCTGAAAATAATATTGTAGAGCAGTCCTGGCATAATGCCAAAAACGTTAATGCATATTCTTGCCTTGACTTCAACGGAAGTAAAAGATAGAGATTATTTGATATCAATCTACACATTATTATTACCTTCTCATTCAACTGATTATTTAGGAACCCTTCTAGAATATAAGAAAACAAATACCATTAACTAAGGGATGTATACTACTTACTACAGTGAATCCTTAAGGCTCTGTCTTTAATTAACTATTGTATTGATATTTCTATTTGTCAGCATTGTATCATAAATTACATTAAATCATCAATAATTCTATAAAATAAATTTGATATCGAAATAATACAGTGCCTACGAAAATTTCCAAATTAATCCAATTGGAAATTCAGGCAATTTTATCTACTGAACAGATGGTAACTGTGTTAATTCCCCTACTTTCCTCATCCAATCTGCTACAAGCCTCACCTGACTTTTGATCCAAATGCTACCAAAGTCAACAGGAAGACTAGTACTGACTTCAGGGAGCCACAGCTAAACTCAGAGATTCCTGTACGAAGCAAAATTTCAGGCTCTCCAAGATGGCTGAAAGCAGCATGACAGGTCTGTTAATTTTGTTGTGGTAGCCTCTATCCAACGACAACCAGACTAAGATCCAATTTTTTACTGTTCCCCTCTGAGCAGCCCTAGACAAAACTTTCAATCACTCCTTCCTGCGTGTTGTATCTAAACCACAGACTGAAAAGTTAAAAGAGTTTGTAGCCTTTCGTCCTGCTATTTACTTCATCCTCCTATAATTTAAGAATCGACATTGGAGAAATTATTTTAACCAACTGTAAGGCAAGTCCCTACCTTTGTAACTTCTTTCATATGTTCAACGTTAATCGCACGCAGTTCCTAGCTCATGCCTGAATTATTTTTTCAGCTGTTAAACATACATGCCATACTTTGTGAAAGTCCTATAAATAACATGCAACATTTTAAGTTTAAAATTTAAGTTTCAACCACATTTAAAATTAGCATATAACTATAACAAAATGTAACATACTGTCTTTGCTTACTGAGGGTCTCAGGAACTCACAGTTGCTGTTTCAAAAGAAACTTTCATGTTCATAAGCTCAAGTGCAACAGACTTGTCTTTTTGTTAGTGAAAAGCTAAGATTACTGATATTTGACTTAAAGATATTTTGTATGAGATGACTTGATTACAGATTTGAAGAAACTTATCCTTACATGGTGCCTGGAACAACCATTTCTAGAAATTTCCACAGCATATTAGTGTGCTAATTTAAGACCATAATGCAGACTAGAAAATGGGATTATGAGATCTATTAACTATTAGCATATTTGGCAAAATTATACTCATATTCACTGAAAGTTAGAAGCACCATTATTAGAGGTCACTGTGAAGTCACTGTAACAAGCATATATTTATTTTCTACTGCAAAAGCCCTGGTATTTTAGGACTAATAAAGAATGTCTTAAACAGTGTTGACTATTTCTTTGCCACAGGAGCAAAATACCCAAATCTTCTGAGGAATTTAGAAAATAGAGTCAGCACATATTGTTTGCAGATTACTTTATAAGATATTTAAAAATAATGTTTCATAATCTCAAATTGATTGTGTCTTACAAGCAAATAAAGATTAATTTAGATATTAAGCTCCCATTTTTCTTTATTAGAGACTTATGAACACTGCCATATTTGGGTACAATGAACCTCAGATGATTTTTTCTCTGAAAAACTAACTCCAGAAAAAGAAATAAGAATATCTCTCTTGGACTAAATTGAGGAAGACACAGAGGGAGAGATGAAGTGCAGGGTATCTCCTCATTTATTTGTATTTAAAATACTCCATAAATGTCAAGGAATGGAAGAAGTGGAAGATAATACGTGCTTTTATTGATAACAGCAGGTTATAAAAACACCTTCCCACAGGAGTAGTCTACAAAGCCTCGTGAATTATACAAGCCAAAGGAGCACAAATCCAGATCTATTATTTTATTTAACAATAATTTGAAAATTTCCAATTCCTTAAATGAGGGTGTAGGCATGTTACAAAATAAATAGGTCACCAATTGGGTGTGATTACTACAGGAAAGGATAGACAAAAGATGATAAAGGGAAAAAAAAAAAAAAAGAAAGGAAAAAATCAGATAAAAATATCTTGTGAAATCTGTAAAGGTCGTGAACTTCTACTTCTGAACAAGCCTTTAGGAAGACTTACTGAAACATTTAATAAAACAAAATCTAATAAAAATCTGCTTCTATAATTAATGGCTTTTAAGGCAGTTTAAAGCATGTATTATAGAGGTTTTATAATGCATCTGTATTCAATTTACAATTAAAGAAAACGGGACTGTGAAAGAGAAGAGACATGGAAGAAACCAAAGGAGTATCTTCCACCTTCAACCACAAATAATACCAAAACTCAGACCCTTGTAGAATTACAGTTGCTTCTCCTGTTTGTGTCTAAACATTGTAGTCTAAAATTGTGCAGAATCTATTTAAAAGAGGCAGCTTTCACTCAAGGTTAATGAGATTTGTAACTCTGGTCAATAAAAGGAATAATGACATTCTAAGCAAAAGACAGTGAAAGCTGTTGCACTTCCAGCAATACAGTCTCCTGCATCTTGTAAAACCCGATAAATCCATTCCCCAGTTTCTAACACATCTGCGGGACTGTCAGTTATTCTCCCATGCCCAAACAGAGGGAGAAAGTCTCAACCTGTTTTACAGAAACGCCTCTGAACTGGAGACCGCTGGACCCACCAGTTGACCCAAGCCTGCTCTGCCCCTTCGCTTCAACTCAAGGACACCCTTGGCCACCGCTCTGATGTCCTCACGGAGGCTCCGGGCAAGTGACAAACATTGTTTTGGCAGCTACAAGACACTGAGAAATATTTCGTATTTGCGATTCACATTTAGGGAGCAAGAGTCAAAAATCTGACAACTTCGCAGGCACAACACACAGCCCAGTGCCTTCTTGAAAGAAAAAATTACAGCTATTACTTTCAATATTTTCCCCCCAGCTCTCTCCCCGGCAGATGAGGAGGAACCGTCTATAGCTATAGCAACGGGGAGAGAGGAGGCAGGGAAGCATCCAATCCCAAATCCTTCCCTTAAATCCTCGCACAGCAGCAAGCGCCAAGCAGCACCTTCTCCTGGCCGCCGCACTGAAGCCTCACTGGCAAATACACATGAACTCATTTTAATTCCTTTTTAGCAAATCAAATACACATGAGGGAGCCTCAACTGCTACTTCTGTCGGAGGCACCCTTTGTTTCTTAATGTGATTTTATTTTATTTTTGCCTTAAGAGATTGGGTAGTGAGAGCTGGTTCGGCTGCCGCTCTCTGCCCCCATAACCACACCAGGAAGGAGGTAAACTGCTAAAAAAATACAAGAGTCTCCAAGTTGTGATTTCTTGGCTCAAAACAAGTCCCGGGCAGGTACAGCAGGTGCACGAGCCCGCCTGTACCCGGTGCCATGGCCGGCGGTGCCGGTGCGAGCCGGGGTGACGGGCACTCGGTGTGAGGGGGGGAGAGCCCGGCCTGGGCCCGCGAGGTCTCCCCTGGGCGATTTTAGTGCTCGGGAGGTTTCCTCGGGGGCGATAAATCTGGAAGGGACCTTGGAGAAGAGGAAGGGCTCGGGGTGGGGAGGCTGCTAAGGCCGCCACGGGACAGCCCGGGGTTGGAGGCTGGACCGGGTGGGGGGCGACGCGGAGCAGCGGGCGAGCAGGGCCCCCCCCGAGGCCGGGCTGCCGGGAGGGTCGGGCCTGGGCGCTTTGGAGGATGAGTTTAATGAAATGAAGCCATATGGGGGACGGCAGAGGGTGGAGAAGGGCCCTCCCCTCCCCGCGAAGCGCCCGGGAGGTGCCCCGGGCAGGTCGGCGCGGGAGGGGGTGACACGCAGCGGGG
>VZSV01000002.1:10828196-10857722 GCA_013398735.1 Nothocercus julius | reverse complement strand
CTGTCAGGCCACGCCCCCAAGGAGGCTCCGCCCATCGCCGAGCGGGCCCCGCCCCCCCCTCAGCTGCTCTTCCCCCTGGGTCCTGGCCGCGCTCCCAGGGCACAGACACAGACCCACGGAATCGTTGTGGTTGGGAAAGGCCTTCAAGATCATCGAGTCCAGCCACAAACCCGTCACCACCCTCCCTGCTAAACCACGTCCCTAAGTGCCTCATCTGCACGTTTCTTCAACACTGCCAGGGACGGTGACTCCACCACTTCTCTGGGCAGCCTCTTCCAATGCTTGACTGCTCTTTGCGTGTAGAAATTCTTCCTAATATCTAACGTGAACCTCCGCTGGTGCTACCTGAGGCCATTTCCTCTTGTCCTAGCGGTAGTTATTCTGGAGAAGTGATCGCCCCTCACCTCACTACGACCTCCTTTCGGGTAGGTGTGGAGAGCACTAAGGTCTCCCCTGAGCCTAACCCTTCACCAGACTAAACAACCCCAGCTCCCTCGGCCGCTCCTCGTCAGGTCTCTGCTCCAGCCCCTCCTCCAGCTTCATTGCCCTTCTCTGGACCCGCTCCTGCACCTCAGTGTGTTTCTTGTGAGAGACCCAAAACTGAATGGACCCGTGTGAGCGGGGGAGGCCTGAGCAGCAGCCGCAGCCATGCGTACCACCATGGTACCGCGCGATCGCGCCGTCGAGAGGCTGCCCTCCCTCTCCGGTTTGCCCGGCATCTAAGTTTAGCCCTCAAGCCAATATTGCTGCCAGCTGGGCATCGTCACCCGTCAGCACTGAGGGGCACTGGTGCCTGTCCAGTTCCATATTGATATTATTGGTATCAATGCCCATCAATACTCCTCAATTCTGCTCAGTCTCACCTGGCCTCTTTTGCCCTAGGACTCTCCTGGTCTTCGTAGGCATCAGAGACCATCTACATTGATCGTCCTCGGTCTCCACACAGTATCCACACCTGTGGATAGGGGACAATATGGACAGGCAGCCATGACCCTGGAGAGGCACCCCTTTGTATGGACCTCAGCAGCCTTCCAGCCATGATCCACTATCCCACCTATCCATAGGGATCAACGTATTGTGGATAAGCGTCAATAAAAATTCCAGTGAAGAGCCAGCCTTAATTCTCGCTGTTGACGGGCATCTACAGCTTGACTTCTTGGGGCCTCGCCAGGTCTGAAGCCTCTCAACATGGACCTGTGTCAGCATGGAAAGCAGCAGCCTCAGCCGTGAATACTCTAGGGAGGCAAATCAGTAGCCCTGTCGAGAGGCCACCTTTCACCTTCTGCACCCCTTCTCCACACCTCTGTCCACCATGGGTCCTATGCCCATTCCAGCGCCTACCGCATGTCCCTGGTGCTGCCCAAGTCTCAGGTGCTCTGTCTTCTGCTTCGCCCTTGTGGTAAATAACACTGCCCTGGGACATCCTTCACCTCTTGCCAGGTGCAGTCATCAGGTACTCACACTCCAGATATTTAAAAACAGGAGTAAAATTAGCAATATGAGATGTGATTTTGCCATGGCCCAGAAAAGTCAATAGTGAAAGCCCTCCAGGGTAAAATATACTGGTCCTGGAGGAGGGTGGGATGCCAAAATCACTCCCCACAGCTGCTTTCTCACAGATGTATGAGTTGCCCGGAGTGGAGCCCATAGCATTTCCCTGGGGGAGAAGAGCCTTTGTGGCCTGGGATTTGCAAAGGAGAAAAGCAGTGGCTGTTCTTGCTTCTGCACTTCTGCATTTGGTTGCTCACAACCTGCAGGGGAGTGGTTTCAATAAGCCAAGAGGTCCCCTTCAGTCCGATGTTTTTAAACTCCTGAAATCAATTTCAACAACTCTGAAAGAAACCAGAGCATTGAAAGGGGAGGAAAAAAAAACATTATATGGAAAGGACAAGATGAGAAGTGGAAATGCTGAATCATAAATTACTACATTCTCATGGGTTATGCAAACCATCTGGCTTTAAAAGCTAGTAGTAGGAACAAGGAGAAAGGTCGTCTGAATTAGCAGAGCTGCAAAGCAACTGAAGGTAAGAGGGGAGTGAAAAACAGGCACAGGGAGAGGGCAAGATGTTTGTCAAAACAAAATATAACATGGGAAGTCACTGTAGCTCTGTCACAGATGGTTTGCATCGCTCCTATGAATTTATGATCACATCCTCTGCAGGTTTTAAATGGAAATTAAAATTCTCATAGCCACTCTGTGCAGTGGATTAGCAAAACAACAACATTTGTTCCAATGCGTGTGAAGCAATGTGCAAAATGCAGAGGAAAGGGCGTTCATCAGAGAAGGAAATCCTTGAGTGCACAAGGCTGGTAAAGACAAGAGCAAAGTGTCAAAGAGCAAAGAGTCATCTGGCAGGCGAACAGGCATCTGGAAGCAGCTCAAGTAGCAATTCTCAGGAGTGGCAATTCTAAGGACTGGCATTACCGAGCTGGCCTTGCTTTATAGTTTTATATTAGGCTGCACCTTGCAAAGCTACACTGACCTACCTTTAAGCCCCAGGAACAGACACGTCAAAGTCAATCAATATTTTAGGTATAAAGGGTTGGATTAATGACATGGATTAAAACTCCAAGATTTGAGTTTCTGTGTAAATGAGAGGAATAACAGAATCACAGTGTCATAAACATGATACATGCAAGCTGGTTGCTGTTTTAAAACCTTTTTCTCAAGCAAGAGATGCCACAGTACCAAGATTTTACAGATTTGCTGTATTAAATTAAACATGCATGTTCTGATCTACCAACCTTGTTAGGTTGCTTTGTGTGTGATTTTTGTTCTTGAGTTTCCAAGAAGTTCTGGACTAAGCAAAAATATAGTGGAAAAAGAAATTCTAAAGGGTGTAAGTGATTAGTGAAAATTATTGCAAACACCAGAAAAAAATGGGACTCTAGTGTTGAAGTTAGGGACGGTTCAGGGCTCTAACAAAGCTTTAGGACTTCATAGTTTCAAAAAAGAGATAGAAAAGTATATCAGTAAATTATTTTGGTAAGGTCATTTTTAATGTTTTTGGCATAGGATTCTAAAATAGCAAAGAGACTGCACTGTTGCTGAGAGGATGGAATATCAGCTCTGCACTTTTAATGTATCCAGGGGTGAATCTGAGCCTGCAGGGAAGAAGGACATTGGAAATTATAGATCTATAAATTTCAGAGCAATGCGTATCATATTCAAGTTTAATATGTGCTTAATTGCTGAAGCTGGGTCCTTATGATGTCTGTGTTGGGGAAGGTATGAAAAACATGTTAGGCAAAGTGAAAGAAGAGCAAAATAATCCATATGATTTTCTACATATAAAAAAATTAGATCCTTATCCATGGTAACCAGAGCTGAACAGGAGTTGTTCATGGAAACACTTCTTGTTTGTTTGTTTGTTTGAAAACACAGCGGTGTCTGACTAAGGCTTTTCATGAGAAATGTGCAAGTTTGAATCAAACTTTCCCTTTGAAGGGCCAGGGCAAGAGAAAATAAGCCCAGATAGCCCAGACAGCTACTTGCAATTAAATTTTAAAGATTCAGATCTTTATTCTGTTAATTGAAGGACATGAGAAAAAACATTGGAAAATAAAGTCAATCCCCCTCTCCATCTTTCTCTCCCTGTTTCACTGGGCCAGGAAATATTTTTATTAAAGGCAAACAGCTGTGCCACAAAAGGCAGGCAGAAGCACTTAGGCATGGAAGAAGCAAGATGAATATGGGATTAATTTTGTTAATTTATTGCTCTCTGGAATGAAATAGTAGGAGGAATTAATTAATAAGCTGGGATGCTGAGTTAATGGTAGAATTTTGAGAGATATAGGAAGAAAAGGTGCCAAAATTACCTGAGTGAAAAAGTAGGAGAGTGGGCTTAGAAAAGATGATAAAATACATGATTTGGTCAAAGCATAAGATTCCCAGAGAACAATTTAGGCATAAAAATAGACGAAGGGAAAATACCCTTAATAGTTACATACTTATAAGTAATTAAAAGTGATGCAAGCAAAATGCTGTAAACAGGATTAAAGCAATACACAGTAGTTAAAGGGTAAATATACGGAACGTAAAACATAAAGATAGCATTTGATGTTTAACAAATACTCAGTTCTGGAGGGCGCATTTGTAAGCCTCTGAAGGCCTGTTTTGTAATTACAAAGGAAGGCAATCAGAATTTGAGAATTACATATGCACAGGCATAGGTACACCCACAGATCTTAGCAACCATATACGTGTATTTTCATAGGGTGGGATTGCATTGGTCAGCAAAGAATCACAACGGTATTTGTCAAGTTTATCCAAGTATAAAGAAGGTCCTGAATAAAAAGTGATCAGCTATGCTGAATGTGCTATATATGCGTAGACAAGCCCTCCCTTAAAAAAAATAAAATTAAAATTAATTATCTTCATTTTCTTTCTTCCTATTGCCCTTCCTCCCCTACACTAATCAAGGCTTCTGAGCAGGTTAATTGTAGATCATCTGTCCTGTTAATGGGTCCAAAATCCTGAGGGAACAGTAGCTATCAGGCAGTTTATCTAAGATTCAGTAACTGAGATATCTTGACAGAGCTTTAAGATGTATTTTGGGAGGGAATGGGGGGAGAAGAGAAAGAGAGAAAGAGCTAGAGAGATTGTGGTATATCCATGACCAGCCAAGACAGAATAGACAGAACCGAATTCGTTTACATTTTCTGCCTCTTGAGGACATACTCAAAGCCTCTAGGTGAAAAAAATAATGCTATTCTTATAGAAACAAAAGTGCAGCGAGATTATTTTAATGCCACTATCTACTAGGAAATTTATTTAACCTTTCGTTAGCCACGAGTCCTCAAGGCACCTGTACTGCTCTCCCTGCGCAGAGGCCCCCGGGAGGCTGGGCGAGGGCGGCTCGGCCGGCACCCGCTGCCACCTTGGGCCCCTCGCTGAGGGCACAAACGCCCGCCCGGGCCGCAGCCCGCTCGGCTTGTTGGCCCTGATGGACAAGGATAGGAAGGTCTCCTCTGGATCCACATCCCGCTCCTGCGGGAAGGATGCACCGATTCCCGCTGTGTATATGGATGGTGTCAGGAGCCATGAACTCCCTTTTAGGTGGTGGCAAACAGGACCCTCGTCAGGGTGATCTGGCATTTCCTAGCTGCCAAATTTCTGCAGAGGGTTACTCAAAGGCGAGTGTCTATTTACCTTCATTAGTAAAGGTGCTTCTGACAACTAGAGAAGGTGAGGTATGTTGCATTATTCACTTAAATGTTTTGTTTTATTTTTTTATGGTGAAAACCTGTGGCTAATGGAATAACCATCTAGAATGAGAAAGAAATATTAAGGAATGGGACAACTGAAGCTCCAGCTAGAGAGTACCTTGCCCCTAAAGAGTTCCCACTGTTATCTTTTCCTTCAAAGCATAGTTTGTGAGCCTGGACTCAACTTTCAGTCTTATAATGTGAGGCATTGTGCATAATCAAACATAATCAAAAGATTTTAAGTGACAAGAATGAGGAACTTCATCCTTGCAGTGATGATTGCAATAATCTTAAGAACTGTCTGGCACCTGAGTTGCTGACACTACTTGGAGATCACCAAGCTCTACAGAGGCTGGGATTATTGGAAGCCAAAGGCTGTAGTAGGAAGGTCTCTTCCTAATGGTAGAAATACTCACCTGTATTTCAGTGTAGTACTTGATTTCTCCATTCAATGACTAATTTTATTCAAGGTACAGGGAGTTTCAAACAGGAGAAATGGCATAAAAAGGTGTAGCCCCAGGCAGCATCAGCAGTGAGTCTTGTTTTTCCTTCTCAACTATTGACCATGCCATAGTGTAACTAAACCTTGCAGGGTTTTCAGTACCCAATACGGAAGTCACTGATTGTCAGTGTTAGATTTAGTGCTTTCATATTTGCAATGCTAGCAGAGCTTTTGAGATTTCTAAATGAATTCACACTGAATTCAATTTGGCATGAAAAATAAACATTTGCAGGGTCTAGAATAAGACAGATCTTGGCTTCAGGTGAGTACCTAGTATACAGTGGTTTCTATATCAGTATTTAATCACAAGTCCATTGACGACAGCATAACACCATACTGTTGCAACACCTGTGATGGGATGACTAAACAGTTCTTACATAATTGTCAACCAGACCCACATTTTCCTTGGTGTTGGGAAGAATGGAAAACAATTAAAGAAAAAAATACAGAAAAAAAATGCTGTAGTGTCACCCAGTCAATAATACTGAATGAGAACTTTCAGCATACAGATAACAGAGTCGGAAGACTGTGGTAGGATTCACTTTAGGAATATTACATCAGTTTTATCTAGGAATAGCTCAGGAAGAGCTACCTTTCTGTTTTAATGTACTGTTGCTGATTGTGGCTTTAATAAAGCTTTCCTTCTTGTATTCAAAATTGTAGTAGAAAAATGTGTTTTCTCTGCAGCAGGTGAGAAGTTTTACTCTAAAAATTTCTGGAGTACTGAGAAGCAGGAGTTAAATGCGGAGCCGGAAGGAAAACTCCTCTAGGACTGGGCAACTGCAGGTGTGATAGAGTTTAAAAAAGCAAAAGGAAAAAAAAAGTAGGTTGATTTTAGTTATGACTGGTAAGCTGTGAGCTGCTCTTTTATTCCCTGTGCTGTAACCGAATGATAATGGTTTTTATGTGTTGCTGGAGACAGCAGTTGGAAAGGAGCCTAAAATGGAGCGTTCAGGGCCTCAGAGACAAAATGCAGCTAGAGCAGATTACCTGGGAGACCGGGGCAGATGATACTTGCATCAACTGGAAGCTATAAATGTGACTTACATTAACCGAAGACCTAAACATCTGCTTATACAAGTGCTTATGGTAGCGTGTTTTGAGCTGACTTCTAAGGCTGTAGGATCCCTGCAGGGCTTGCTACCAGACCAACCTCTTTAGTGTGCCCGGTAGTTTGGGTCTGAGAGGAAAATCTCCTTAATTGCTGCTGGAATTAAGGGTTGCTGAGAATGCTTCTGCAAAGGTAGGTGTTCAGAGGTCTAAACTGAACCAAACTCATCTGGAGTTTGTTTAGTATTATAGCTGACTTGTTCCAATGCCACTGCTGGAGATATCTACATTAAAAGGAGGGGCTGAAGCTGTGTATGAAATGAATTTGGTTCTAGAAAAGGAAAGGACAGCATGAAACAACCTGCGAGTAACAATATATGGATATTGAGAACCCGGGATCTTATCAAAGGAGATGAGAATCTCCTTTGTGTCTCAAGGCAGGGATGCAAGAAACGATAAATCTATAATCTAAGGCCAGTTATGAAATCCTTGTACCAAGGGGGAGGCTATGGAAGGGAAGAAGCTCTGTGAGAACACGTACAGGTTACTGGTGCCATGAGGAGTGAGGAAAGCTCTGGCTTTGTCCTGGCCCCCATCCGCACAGATCGGTGCTCTAGAGACCTCTCTCTGGGGCTTACAGATCTTGAGGCCCGTGAAGGCAGATTTCAACCTCAAGACCACCTGGATTCCTACTGAATTTGTTGGTGTTTAGAGTTCTTAGCCCATGTGAAAAAAAAAAAAAAAAAAAAAAAAACATCTGAGCATATCAAGATAGTTTAGTCAGGTTAAATAATCAGACTGCTAGTCTAATTGGTAACTGTTTCTGTGGGTGGATTCTTGTTTTTTTGAGAACCAGGCTGACACCACTAGATGTGAAATCAGTAATTGGATTTGGTTGCCATTAATCAAAATTGATTTGAAATAGCCATAGAGAGTCACATTTTAAAGGAATTCTTTGAGATGGTCAAAGGGAGAGAAGTCAGAAACACTTTAAAAGCTCTATTTTTACCTACCTTCACTATTATGGTTAAGATTTACTACTCAGTGAATGGATCTTATAACCTCTAATAATCCCCTGAGGTATCCACTCTTCTCGTGCTAAATTAAAGGATGAATGAGATTAATGCACTTTATCATCCTGAAAGAATAGACCTGCAGTTGCTTAAATCACTTTGTTCTGCAAGACATAGGAATTAAAAGTTGCTGTTGCAACAGCAACTCGTATTATAGAACAAATATTGAATGAAACAACATTAGGCACCTTTGTTTAATTTCCAGCTAATTTTTATTATTCTTGCAGATTCTAGCATTATACTATTCAGCTGAGCTTCAGCAACTGGAAATTACTTATAAACTTAATTTTGCCCTTTAGAAATTAAAAGTGTCTCTGTAACAGTTAAATACAGTAGAGCTAATATTGCCCAATATTATCTGACTACACACATATATGTTTTATAACATACCTAATTTTCAGAATCTACATTCTATTAGAAAAAGTGAGCTAATCCTCTTAAATCTGGGAACTACTTCTGAATACTTAGCCCGAACATATATTCTATTCAAAAACTATTTTTTAGGTTGAGACTTGAGTACCTTTTCTCTAAATGCCATGTATTATTTTTTATATTACATATTTATGAGACACACGTTAATTTACCTTGTAAATCAATAAACGTGGGGAGCTCTGCTTATGCAAAGCTCATTTCTCTGGTGTGCCGGGAGTGACTCAGTCACCTGAAGTCTAATCGCGAGCGTGCTCAGCGCCCACAGCTGCAGCAAGAGCGGCGCCTCCTGCCAGCAAGTGCCGAGTAATGTGACACCTCCTGCCGAGTTACCGGGATTCATAGAAATGTTGAACTTCGTCTCACCACACGTTTGTGAAATGGAGATGGGAGAGCCGACAGGGAGCTGGGGAGATGGAGCACTCGGCCCTCGTGACGCTCGCCAGCCCTGCGGCGAGAGGGCACCAAGGCCTGTGCGCGGAGCCGGCTTTCAGTAGCACGGAGCAAAATGGGGTGTAGAACTGTGTGCTGAGCAACGAGGGGACAAAAAGCACCGCACGTGCGCTGTGTTGTCCGTGGCAAGGGTTTTGCATCAGCTGCTGAGCAGAGAGAGGCTGAGAAGCGAGTAAGGAGCAGCTCGTGGGAAATGAGTAGCCTGCGTTAATGTAACCGAAGGAAACGTCTTCCTGCACGTGCTCAAAGACGCAGTTAAAGCACATCTTTATTTCAATGTTTCGTGACTTTTGAGTGCCTAGATTTTGAATTCTAGCTATGTTCTTAAATGAAGCTTTTGAACTCTGCGTCCGAGAGCGGAGCTGCTCTCACAGAGCGCGGGGTCTGAGCGCCGGCGTCTCCAGCCCTTGGCCGTGAGGGCCCGAGAGGCTGCCGGGCCCTGGCGCCGCTCACCCCGCGGGGCAGCTGCAGGAGCCAGCGGGGACCTCTGCCCCACGGCCCCCAGCAGGGCAGGTGAGTGCAGGAATAGGAATGTGCAGACAAATTTGTGCCATTTGTGCTATTCCCCCTTTTTTTTTTATGCAGCGTGTCTCTCTCCCTGTGGCTGAGTATTACTGAAGGTGTGATGTGCTCTTGGGTTAAACTTACCCTCTCCATGTTTTTTTCAGCAGGAAAATAGTGTTTTCCTGCTTACGGTAACAGACACATAGACACACCTGGTGGTGATTCGCGGGCTAGGATAGCTGCTGTACCTCCTATATGCTTATAAACTTGGAATATCATTGAGAAAACTACTAGGAGGAGAACTAGAGTTCAGCAATATGTTTGACAGCAATTTCAAATGCAGAAAGAACAACAGAGCTCTGCTTATTTTCACTGTTTTTTCTAGCTTGATGCTTATGGATATGGCTTATTCGGAATAGCAAATAATAGCAGTGAAGTGCACAGTGTTTAGTGTTGAAAAGTCAGACAGTCCTGTCAAGGGCGCTCTGATAGCTCATAGTACAAGACTGACTGGGTCCCTGCATACGATGTGTTTCTTTTAAAGGAAGGTTACTGAGGATATGCTGTGACCAGGGAAGAAATGTGGGAAAAGTTCATGGCAATGACAGCTGGGAAAAGCACTATTATTTGTACTGCACTAAAATTACCTTCTGTATCTTCGTGAGTACAAGATAATGTTAAGAATATTCACAGGTTTTGGTGATACTATTAGAAGTCAAATAGCAGAAGAGGCAGGATGCTCTCTGTTCTTTTGTGAGTCACTGTTTTAGGACGCCTTCCTTTTGCTCTCTCTTACAGTTCAGAGTGTTCTGATACAGCATCAAAGACCAAACACAAAACACTTGACTTCTCAAGGGAATCCTCCCCCTAAGCTGAGCATTTTCCATGAACCTTTCTGCTCTGTAAAATGGAGCATATGACTGAGTGGTTGAGTCACGGAGAACTCTGGTCTTATATAAAAGATGTTGATCCACAACATGCAGTGAAACCAATGAGCAACTGTCATCTTTGAAGAAACAGAAACACTCTGGCAATCACAATGCCAAGGCAAACCTGCCGTTAGCACCTTTTATCTGTGGAAATTATGAAGGGGTTCACAACTCCTACCTTAGAAACCACCTAGAAGTCTAGGACTGTGCTTGAAAGAAATCCAGAAAGTTACAAAGTGTATCAAGAAAGAAATATGCTTTTGAACAGGCATTTTTTGTTCAATAGAAATTCAATAAAGTGAGAAATAAGAGTTTTGGTAAACTCAGAGAGGCTAAGAATTGAAGAGATGAAGATGGTCTCCACAGCAGGGTTGTGCAAAAAGAATTCTCCTTTTCCCCTCACTGGAATTAAAAAGTAAAATAAAAAGATATTTCTACATACATATTTTCCCACAAAGTTAACATGCTTAAGGAGTCTAAACCATGACGGCTGCCCAGAATACTAGTTGTCTAGAGGAGTCTTTCACAGAGGGTACAGGGTACTTTCCAGTTTAGATCTTATTGTAATGAGCTTGCTTTTGGCATTCAATCAACACATCCTGATACATCATAAATTAAAAGCTGCAAGCTACGTCCCGTGATCACTAGGTGCTGCTCAGGCAGTTCAAGGCGCTGTGGTCTGAACTGGGATGATAGAACTTCCCTGGAGGGTGGTTGACCTGCCTGGCTCAGGAGCCAGGGACTAGCGGCTCTGCCAGCACAGATCAGCTCAGAGAGTCCGGGAGCTGCGATCCCGGGATAATGTCTCTCATCTCCTCACATCAAACAGTTCCCAGGCTCACTGCAGTTGGGCTGGTTTAACAGGTCTTTTTTTGGTCCTAGCAGAACTAGTCTTTCCAGCCTGCTGATAGAAGACTTCTGAAAAAGTAATAACAACAAAAAAAACCACCAAAAACACTAAAAGTTTGTACTCCCAACTTTAACTTCTTTCATTTACAAAGCACTTTCTTGATCCATATATATAGTTCTTGACTCACATATTATGTGTCATGCAGTCTATACTGTCCTTGAGTTTGAATATTTCTGTGGTGAGGACTGAAACGTCTGCAGAAAGTTGTCAGTTGTGGGAATCACGCAGAGAATTCCCCTGCTTGTGCTTTACTAGGGGAAATTCATCTACTGGGCCTGGTGACCCACCAAAGGGGGGAATAAGTCCAGCTTTCCCTGCAAAACGTAGAAGCATTTTGGGTGTTGTGGGCAAGGCAGCCTCACCAAAGCAACTGTACTGCAGATCAGGGGCAATGGTCCATCTTAACGAAACTGGGGACAGGGAGCAGAAAAAAGGGACTGTTGTCTTTGCCATGATGGAGATTCAGGTTTATGAAACTGAGGACAAGTTTAGAACCTCTCTTTGTTTGGAGCTGAGGAAAAAGTAAGAGTAAAATACTTCATGTCACATACTAGAAGTAAGCCGTCTTGAAGAAGGGTACAAGAATGCGGCTTTTGCCATTAGGGTGACAAAAAAAAGCTGCTTCAGTAGAAGGGTTTTTTTTTTTTTTTTTTTTTTTTTTTCAGTGGAGCAGTGAGAACTTGTGTCACAGTGTCCTTAAATGGTTTGGAGTGTGGGCTAAATTCTTTTTTTTTAAAAACATGTTCTCTTAGATTGGTCCAGTCTGATTTGTGCCCTCTTACAGATACTTAATTTCTTTCTCTAGATGCCTTCTGAGAAAACTGGGTAGCAAATATACACTCTTACCAAGCAAGTGCTCTAGGTGTCCCTGCAGCAGCAGGGAGGTTCGACTAGATCATCTGTGGAGGTCCCTTCCAACCTCAACCATTCTGTGAGTCTGTGTAAGAAAGGTCAGTGTGCGAAGTCTACGTTTCACATTAAGCTGATACTCATATAACTCTTTAGGCAATTAGTGAATAATGATTGTTACATTATGAAACAAGTAAACAAAGAAAAACAAAATAAACAGAGACAGGATTATGGTAGGAACAGTATTAGAACAGAGGAGGGGGAGAGATTAGGCAGAAAAGGAACTATACTGCTTTGGAGAAGCCCCTTATTTAATTTCATTAATGACAGGACAAAAGGAAGCATGAACTAATTAAATTTGAATATATATTTGAAACTGGTGCAAAGTTGCAAAGTTGGCAGCAACATCAAACAATGAATCAGAATTTTACATTGGAACAGTTTAGTACCATGAGGTCTGCAGAAAAAGAAATAGTACTAAATATGTGTCAAGTCATGTATTTGAGGACTACGTTATTTTGCTGAAAGCAAGGCCACATTCTTGCGGAAAAAAAAAAAAAAAAAAAAAAAAAGGACAGGAGAAAATGTTGGTAACAGCTTCTATTTACTAGTCATAAGGAATAAAATAATAGTAACAGAGCTGCTATTGTGATCTTTTGTGATAAAATGTCCACTAGTAACAGGAGGGAAATTTCAAGTGTCTAAATTTCCCCAACCTGAACACATACAATTTCTGCATTGTTTTTCTGGAATCACGAAGTGGAACAGAACAGAAGCTTCTGTTTCCAGAAGAGACTAAAGACATGCCTGTGCCAAACACCATAACCTGGTGCAAAAATCCCAGACTGTTGAGCAAACTGAAGCTAAAATCACAGAGCCCCTTGAAGCTCAGGCAAGACCTGTGCGCGTTTGCTATGGGCTTGCCTGTTTCACTAGACAGAAAAAGGAGGAAGGCAGATGCAGAGAAGACTCCTCACCACGCTGGTGCAGGGTTTCTCTGCAGTTACCCCAGGTGAAGCTACCCCTGTGTCAGTGCAGGAACCTGTGCGGCTTTGAGGGTGCCGACCCCTTTCATCCCAGTTCCTCCCTCAGCAGGAATAGCCAGTGCAGGCCGATCCTTCACAGCTGGGCACTGCTGGTGCTGGTCTCCCTGGCATCTTTCCCCAAGCCAGAAGACCTCACAGCAATTGCTAGAAACAGCCAACAGGAGTTTAAACGTAGAGTTTTGCAGCTATTGCAGGAGCACACGGCCGAGGTGAGGCACGTTCCTTTTTCCTTGCACCTATGAAAGGGCTGGAGCGTAGTTTACATGGTCAGATCTGCCCTCAGAGACTTTTCTTTTTTGCCAAAGAACAAGCTTGGCAGCCTTTTTTGGCTTTTCCTTCACTCAGAAGTTAAAGCTGTGACAGGTGGAACACTACTCTCTTGTCTAAGAAATAAAATCCACTAAACAAATGTTGTCTTCAGAAAAGGAAAGTGCTTACACATAAAGCTTAAGCAAAGATACCTGGACTGGGAAAAAATAAACAAAAAATTAAAAAAAAAAAAAAAAAAAAAAAAAAAAAAAAAAAAAAAACACAAAAAAAAGTGAAAGGACTACTTATCATTTCCAGCAGTCACAATGACAAGTTAAGGTGGGTTATAGCTATTTCTTTATTCAGTAATATCAGTCCTGGGCATGTATGCAGAAAGAAAGGGGCTAAGAGGTATTGCTACTAACAGGCACAGCTGTGACTAGAAAATTCAGCAACTACAAATCAAAATTGTTCAAAGGAATCTCTTCAAATAATCTTCTTCATATTTCAAACACAATTGCGTTATCAAAGCCAAGTTCACTTTCTTGCAAAGGCTGAAAGCATATCCAAGGAGCTGCTTTAAGAATATAGGGAGTTTTCAGAGGTGCACCTCACATGCTACAGATAGCTGAAAAAACTGTTCTGAAGGCTTAAAATAAGAACAGAAAAAAACCAAAAACCCTATCCCTCAAATTTTGAATTAATAAGAAAATCCTCTGATTTACCGGTTCCTAAAAGATATAGTATGTGCCTTAGACTGGATTATCTTGAAAACAGAAGAAAAAACACATGAATTTAAAACATTGGCTTACATAGTTTTGCATAAACCAAGACTTACATAGTTTTGCAACGAACACAGAGAACAAAACCTAAAATTCATATTGTTGCAAGTGTGCCACAAAGGCCGAAGGAGAGAGCACTGACTGACTTGGCCTCAAGAAATCCTGAGAATGTCGTTACTTCTGTTGCAGAAAGCCAACAAATTTCGCCGTGTTCCAGCAGCTACTAGATACCTGAACTAAAACTCAAGCTGAGTTTTACCAGCTTCACTGTGAGCAGAGAACTATTTCCACTCTGGAGAATCATCAAGCACCTGCCACTAGGAGGTCAGTAGTTTACTCTTAGCAATATCTTTTCCCAGTTTCTTCAGAAGAAATCTGTATTTTTGTCAGGTTAAGTTACCTTGGTTTCTTTCAGGCTCTGGCGCATTGGGTCTGACAGAAATGTTCCGGAACAAGTGACCACTGAAAGAGCAGCACTGAAGAACAAGACAATAATGAATTCTCTTCTGATCTAATATGAACAAATTTAAAGAATGAGAAGCAGAGAAAAGGAACTGATTTACATATTCATTAACTAACTTGTATAATTAGAAGATTTAAAAGGTCATTACCGGAACACCTGCCTGTTAACAGATGTAGAAGAGCGAAGGCCAAAGAACACAGCCTTTATAAAGATGTTGATAGATAAACATTTGGCAGAACTAAGGCTACCTGCTGTGGCAGCAGTATTTTCTTGGCTCACATTATTGCTGTGGATAACACAAGTCTTCCAGAATTCACTTACCCATCTACATTGCAACAGGAAAATTGCTAAGTCTGACAATTGTTTATAAAGGTTATGATTGTTTCTAAATGCAGGTATTCCAACTAAATAAGCTTTTATCCAGACAGAGAAGCTGGGATGCTTTACACTAAATTCATATTTAGCCTTAGCATAGAGAAAAGGCAGTTTATTCCACTTGAGCAGAGATACTAGAGAGGAAAGGAGAAAAAAAAAAAAAAAAAAAAGTGTAGTAGGTGCCGACCCAGACAGAGGATTTGCAAAGGAGGAAGGCACTGAGCACAAATCCTAATCCAGAATGAGGAGGTCCATCGTAGCTGGCTAAACTCACTAACTGCACTTGCTGTGGTGACTACACTGCTGACCTCAGAGAACCATCTGCTTAGCACAAGGTGGGGAGAATAACCTCATCAGTTAACTGGAGCTATCTAGGAGTTAGATATCCAATGTCTAAGATGGTCCTGTTACAGTCTGTAAGTGAAACATTTTCTAGAGATATCTATTAGATCTCCTGAAATAGAAATACAGCATTATGAACTCAGACATTTAATTTATAAATGCCTTAGTTAAGGCAAAATAATTTGCAATCAACATTCTGTTCCTTGTCTTAGGAAAGCATCTGGTTTCATTAACAAAGTCAAATAAGGGCTTACATGTCTGCACCACTGGTCTTAACTTATAGAAATAGTAAAATATAAAACATTTAACTTACATACTTATCAAATATATATTTAATACCTAGGGCACTTCCCCTCCAGTATACTTATAATAGAATCACAGTTAATATAGTTTCGGAGGAAGCTTGGGAGCTAATCTGGTCCAACTCCCAGCCCAAGCAGGGCTATCATCCAAATTAGATCAGGTTGGTCAGGGCCTTCTTCAGTCCAGTTCAGGTTCTGCACATCTCCAAGGAGGGATGTTCCCCAGCCTCTCTGAGCCACCTGGTCCAATTCGGGCTCCAGTTTTGATTCAGTCTCCTCAAAAGGAATTTTTCTTTGTTGTCCATCATGAATGTTGACAGCAGGTTCTTGCTGAAGAATCTCCCAGGCAGCAGCCCCCAGCCTACGCTGGTGTAAGGGATTGTTGCATCCCAGGTGGAGGACGTTGCATGTGGCTTTGCTCATTGAACTTCATGGGACTTAGCCCTTACCTGCAGCCTGTCAAGATCCCTCTGAAGGGCAACCCTACCTCCCTTCAGCTTATCAGCCACCGCTGCCAACATGACTGAGGTTGCACTCAAACCAGTGCCCAGGAAGATGATCAACAGTGTCAGCCATGGTACCTACCCTGAGGGAGGCCACCAGTAACACAAGCAGCAGCTGGAGCGCACAGCAGCCTTGTTCTCCGTGCCTGCTCTCCAGCTTGTTTTCCACCCAGCCTGCAGTTCCACCCATCCAGGCCCTTGCTCTGCAGTTTAACAGCACAAGGACACCATAGCAGCCTATGTCAAAAGCCTTGCTAAGAACAAGAAAAATGGAATCCATTGCTCTGCTCTCTCTGCCCACAAAGAGAAGGCACTTAAGTTGATCAGGGAGAACGGTCCTTGGTGAACTACTCATCACCATGTATTTCTTCATTTTTCAGGAAATATTTTCCAAAATCTCCAAGAACATGCTTCATATGCATAACCCCAGGAACTGAGGTTATGCACTTCCTCCTCTCAGAGTATTTGACAAAATATAATCATTATTTAATAAAAAACACATCCAGAGATAATGATTTTAATTATCCCCAAATGTGAAAATACTATACAGAATATGCCCTCTAAAAATATTTGAAAATCTTTACCACTACATTATTTCTATATACATTTTTATACATTTTGCTTACCTTAAATGTACAAAGTAAAAGAATATAAATGTGAACTATTAAATATTTTTTTACAAGATAGTCTTCGGGTTTCAAAAACACTACATCTTCCTTCCTTTAGTTTTCATGACAAAAGCTTCTGTGTGGTCAAGGATTCAGAAGTTCATCCAAAAATTTCAGAGATGATTCATACAGGGTTCTGAAGCTGCACAAAACAATAAATAAGAAAATTAAACATTTGGCTAATGCTAAATCATTCTTTGAATATGCAGCTCAGAATATAGCTGCCCCCAGTTTCTTTGATAAATTATTCTGTATTAGCTTAGGGATTAAATACATTTCTAAAATATTACTTTTGAAATGCCATTTTTCCTCCCTCAATTTTTTCATATTTCTGCTGGCCATCTCTAGCTATAGTGTCAACTACAATAATCTACTCTCAATTACTATTTCATTTTAAGCACATTTGATTTTCTAATATTTAATCATATGCCTATTAATAGCACCACTCATTTTCTTCACAGCATTTTTCCTTTTAAAGAGAAAATTCCTTTACTTTTTCTTCTCTCTCATTCCCTGGTCTTCATAATTTTTCTCCATATCTCTACTATTCTCTTGCCAACTCCAGTCTTTCTATCTTACGGGGATTAGTTACTGTCTCATTCAGCTGCTTAAAAGTCCAGCCACATTGTGAGAGTCTTTTTCTCCCACTGCTTCCTAACCAGTGTCAAAGGGCAGTTCTGGAGTCTCTGTTCCAGAGCCCCATTTCATTTCCTTGCACTCCCTGAGCCGGTTCCTTTCGTGGCCTTTGCAGCCTCCCCTTCTCACAGAGCTCAGCTCTAGGACACCCCCAATAGACAAGACTGGTGACTTTGGGCTTCTGCCAAATCATCATTTCAGGGTTAACTGCTGCAAACTTTACTCTCCATTTACAATCCATTTTTTGCAAAAGATGGTGTCACCTGTATATCTTGAGCATTATTTCTTCATATTTGTATTACTAAAGTGCACTAAGGATGCCCCAAATAAGCAAAGTTAATCAGTCATAAATTGCTGGAGCACTTGCTCATCATGAGTGTGTAAGATGAACTCACCAAGACCTGAAATACAACTCGGCATTTTATGAACAGAATATACTAGCTCTCCCTTGAATTGAGACTACCATGTTTGTGACTCCTGACTCTTCTCTTATAACACTAAGTACTTCAAATCATGGCAGAACTCAATTGGCCTAACACAGCTTGATAAGTACTGTGGGCTTAGTCACAATGCTATTTTGTATAATTTTTGTTACTGTTTAAGACTATTCAAAATAATCAGTGTCCAAAGTTGCACCATGTACCAGCAGCATGCTGAACAATAAGCTCTCCTTCAGAACAGCTGTAAGACTCTCAAGCTGAAATCTAAGTCAGTTTAACTAGGTTCTTAACAGTTAACTTTTGGGTAGATGGCAGAAAGATCATGCACAAAGCTACATTAAAAAAAAAGAAAAAAAAGTTATTTATAAGACTCATTATTTACAGATGCAATGAGGTAAATAAAAGGTTTGGGAAGTCTGCTGAAGGTCAGGTCAGCTGATAGTGCTGAAGCTTATCTGTAAACACAACCATTAGCTAAATTTAAATTCTGCTGCCCATATATTGAAATGCTAATTAAACAATGTAAATGGAGAGTATTAAGAAAAATGTATGATCTCATAGAATATTTGCTGCATGGAGCATGATATATTTTTTCCTTGGTCCCTAGAGCACTGCATTCATTTTTTTTTTTTTTTTCTTCCCCTAGAAATAATATTAGCATTTTATAAACTGAATTAATGGGCATGCCATTACTCTTGAGGAAATTCTCTCACTATCCAATATGTTGCCCAGGATTTTAAAAGTGCACTGAACAGCACTTTTTAAAGAAGAGATCCACAGGGCTACCTTAAACTGCTAACTCAGCTGCAGAGGGAAGGCTCCACTATAAGGAAAAGTTTTGCTTCTGAATTAGTGCAAGAACTCCCTGTTTAAGGGCAACGCTTGAAGTACTCCAGCAGACAGGAGTTTTATTCTGCTAATGCATAATAGATTATCTCCAGGTCTCAACTTAAGATGGTAGCAAAAAAATGTCAAATCTCATGGGAAATTACAGAGCCTCATTATTTCTTTGTGTGCAAAGGTATTAGATAAGGATAATCCTTCAATCTGTCATTATGAGACAGTATATTAGGAAGCAAAGACTAATAACACTACCAAGTATGAACTAAAAAAAAAAAAAAAAAAAAAAAAAAGCTACTACCGCCAGATTTTCCTATAAGTAGGAAAGTAGGAAAAGATAATGGTAAAATAGTTCTCAAGCAACACAGCATATTTCAAGCTACGCATAATCACATTTTAGTTATATATCAGCACTAAAAATGGCATGTCAGAAAACACTAGTGGCCCCATCTGGGCCAGCATTGTACTTATCTGAAAAGCCACACAGACTGTATAAATTAATTAAGCAAAAGCTAACTACCGAAGAACTTCTCCATAACCTGTTTTAGCATGATTTTTTTTTTTTATTATTCTAGAGAGACAGAGAGGGAAAAAAAAAAACCAAAAAAAAACAAACATTGCTGCAGATGTAAGAATAAGAAATGGTGAACAGATGACTTGCTTTGTTCTATAGATGCTCCTAACTGCATTTCAGAGTACAACAATATACAGGATAAGTCATAAGATTCAAATTGAATGCAGAAAAAAAAAACCCTAAATTTGTAAAGATTACAATCAGAACAGCTGATGTATGGGGAGGAAATTTAATCCTGTGCTGGACTCAGTATCTCACAAGACTTTTTCCCCCACGTTTTAAACCTTGCAGCCATCCAGAATGCTCTAACCAAATTGCTGAAGCCATTTATTGCAGAGAGGGGCGAGGAGAGGTCAGTGTTCATTTCCTATAGCACATTTATTTACCTTTCAGTGCTGCTAGATTCTTCTGTGGCAGCTTCCTTGCATGTTATCAGCCTTTTCCGAATGGCAGATGCAACATCCTTGAGAAGTGGAGTTTTGTGCTTACCTATTTGAAATGTCATTATGTTGAAAATAATGATTTAGCAATGAAAACAAACCTACATATCTTCATAGAACATCATTTTATCAAAAAAACATTCTTTAATAAGAGGATATATATTAATTTAGATTTTCACTGCCCCAGCTTAAGGAAGTAGCCTATGCTTTCCAGGTTACAGGGTAATTCTGCAAACCAGAACATATAGATAGTCTCTAATAATAAATGGCTTAATAAACGGTTTTACCTTTAAATTCAATGCACAAAAAGCTTAGCAGTATCATTTAAAATAATAAGACTTTAAATCCTAGAGAAAGATGATGACTTAGCAGCTAATGATGAAAAGGATCTCCTGAATTTTATGTCGTGCTATGTTTTGAAAACCAAGTTCATAAAAGAAACTTTTATTGGACAAAAATAGCTGGACTGACCTTTCATTGGAATAACAATGCAGACAGTAGCTGTAAGAGTAAAAATCCCTTCAATTTCTTCAGAAATAATGCACTCCATTAATTCACTTAAAAACGATCTATAAAAAAAAATAAAGCACAGATACTTTGTAATTTTTTTTTTTTCAAAACAGAACAAATCTTTGTGATTAGAACAACTGGTGATTGTGCTACTCTGCCACCACCACCAGCTTCAGCTACCCTGTCAGCTTCAGAAGATACCATGCAGGAGCAGACAGGTTTTATCAGGTGACAGTAAATTACTTGGCTTCCTCTGAACTACCAGGACTGTAGAGTTGGCAGAATGGTAAATTGCTTGGGAATAGAATCAAAGTGTTTGTACACAGAAGATGGAGCAGTAATCAGAAATGAAAAACTTGTAGGGTATTTTAGGAAAGTCAATCTGTGAAAAAACTACTGGTTCTGTAGTTATACAGAAATTTATTAACTCAGTTTGTATCACTGTATATTTTAATACTGTTTAGTTCCATTAAGGAACACTTTAAATTTATTAATTTGTAATGAGACTTATTACAGGATCTACGCAGCCACATTGCTTTATGGCAAAGATTAAAAATAAGAATATTTCAGAACAACTTGTTCTTTCCAAATATGTATATGTGAGAGAAATATTTTGTTTCAGACACTGATAGTTTCTCACTGAAGGGCAGAGAAGGACACAAGCAGCTAGATAATGCCAAGTCTCTCAGGATTGCGATGAGAAAGGGAGCCAAGATTCAATGCTACAGATTGTCTAAATTTTAACTCAAAACAGATTGCAGAACCCGATGCAAGATGATTGTTCTTGCAGTTTAGAAGCTTCTATCAGAAACTTTAGTGTCAAAAGCTCTGGCATTGCTATGGAAAACAGCAAGAATGCCACTGATTTATGAGATATTTATAAGATGTTGATTTACTGCTAGAATCTTTGATTTTGGCCTATTATTATAATTAAAAAAGTCCTTAAAAGCAGTTTCAGTCCTGAGGCATCACTGGATCCAGGTACGTATTATAATCTGACTTAGGTGATCTTTGCATCAAAAAGGTAGATACAAGAGATATGTTTCTCAGAGTACTCATGGAAACAATCTGGCACAAACCAGCAGTTTTCTCCTTCAAGAATGGACAAGAGTTTTCTCAACCACTACCAGAAGAAGCTTCAGAGAATTCACTGACTTCTTGTTCAAAAGAGCAGCCCAGAAAAACATCCTGACTGAGGCAGAACCTGCACGGAGAGCTGACCGTCAGAAAAGCAGGATTCGGGTTAGGAGACCTACTGAAAGACAGAGTTCCCGGAGCCTTGTCTTGCATGAAGACTGCATCAACTAGAATTAGAAAAGTATTTAGGAAAAAGACACACAAAATACTCTTGAGACAGCAGGAATGTTCTCTGCCTGCTCAAGATTTAAGACTAGTTAAGAAAAGGAGGTAGGCCAAGCCACGGAGAACCTAGGGCTTTTAAGGCATTAGCCCTTTGATCATTCAAAATAATTCTGGTAGAGGAATAATCAAATTAAAATGGGATACAAACACCCGTCACAATTTTGACATATATTCAGAGGGGTACTAAATTTAGAGAAACCTAAGAAACAGTTTAAGAAAAAAAGGCACTTAATCCTACTATGGATAAGTGTCTGAGATACTAAATATATTTTGAGTTTTGTGATTTGTATACAGCCATTAGTACAACTGTCACTCTACTGCAGATTTTCGGGTTAAAGAATTAATGCAATTTTTGGTAAATATTCTGTCATTTGAATACATCTATATTGAAAGGCCTTATGCTTATATGTATCTTATGACAGAAGCAATCTAAGAAGCATGTTTAAAGAAATCAAGATGAACAGTCTGGTAAATAACAAGCACTTTCAGATGAAGCTAAGAAACAAACCAGCAGCGCATCCATTCCCCCAAATGAAGATTTACGAGCAATACATCAAGAGAAAGGGACTAGCAGTCCCTGAAGTACCTGAAGGTGAATTTAGTAAGCTACTGAGAGTATCTAGTTTATACTTGAATTTAGAAATTAAGTTTTTCTTGACAACATAATCCAGTCCATATTATTAACAATCTTGCAGAAATTAATGGAGAAGCACTTACCTGACAACATCAACTGACTTCATAATTATGACCATCAAGCTGTTGGAGAGAGGAGGGAATTCCGAAATAGTCCTTGGCATATTTACATTTCCTTCGCTGGAAGCCTGAAAACCCAAAAAGTCAACAAGTCATGTAAATTAAGAAATATCTGGATGCAGAAAATATTAAATCAAATCTAAATTTCAGTAATTACACATGGTCACATGTATTTTTCTAATATGCTTAATCTAATAGTGCAGTGTCAAAATAAGCAAGATAAATTAGAAAGGCTAGAACTAGAACAAATAGTATGTGTATCAAAGGAAATATTCCCCACACTTCTGGATGAAAGTCTCATTTAATTAATTGTTTGTTACAATAAATGAAGGCACAGCTTATTCAACAGAAATGAGTAACCTTTGTGTCTGCAAGCTTACATATGCACACATAATTTCTAAAAATAATTTAGGTAACGGTGATTTCCTGATTCCCTGTGACAGCTCTTCTTTGTAGTAAAGTCCTTACTTTAACAAGTATTCAGCAAATACTGAGCTAGAAATGACGCTTAGCCTTAATAATAACCTAAGGGTAAGGAATAAGTCAGCTCAGGTGTTACCCACCACAGGTGACATATTAACAAATGCAGGCCAAGCTCTGGTATCATTTTGGTTCCCCGTGCAATGCAGAAGCTTAACAGCATCTCTGTGGTACTCTCTGGCAACTGATTGCTGCTCTATTTCTGGCATATTGGCAGCCACAGTTAAGAGCAGAACCTCTGCCTCTACTTGTTAATTCTCAAAGCTTCCAATCTTATGAGCCACATTTGCTCCTAACACTGCATGCATTAGGAAAAGGTATTTCAAATGTTACCCTCTTCCTTCAAGGATAACAATGGTCCCTTGGACTACCTGGGACTTGAAGCATATAGAATAACCTCTTCTTATATTTTCTTCTCAATATTAGAGCTTCCTTCTTCACTTTCCAAAGAAACCCTGCTCAGATGGTCAGAATTCCTCTAGTACCACAGACAGAGAGACCAAAAATACAAAAGCAGTGTTAGAGGTCTGTCCTGAAGCAGAAAATGCAGAAGTGATCAGTGACATGCAGGGCACTGCTTGGGACCAGCATTACAAAAAGCTGCTTCTAATAAAACCTTACAAGACAGTTCCAAGAATACAGAAGACCTTCAAGAGGTCTTTCTGAGGTCAACTATTCACCACCTGGAGTCTTAAAGTGCCTTAATGACGGGTGACGTGAAGAGAGGAATAAAAATGCCAAATCTTCAAACAAAAAACAGATAGTTGAACTTGCTTGAGTATATTTAAGATATTTCAGCAAAATGTTCTCTGTGAAGATGGTTTGAACACCAGCAGGCAAGATATGTATTTAATGAATACAAACCCTAACAACTATAGACATTCAACATTGTGAAAATATTTTATGGCACTTACACGAGTGCTTAATTTGAATTTTTTTTTCTAGGTGTTATTTGAGTTAGAGAGTGTAGCCACAAGGACAGTTCTGGTGTTCTTAGATTTATGCATGCAGCAATGTAAGAGATTCATTTTAATAAAAAATTACGGGATATAAAATGTACTATTTGTTTCATGACAAAAATCTTTATCTGCAGTAGAGAAATAAATAAACAAACAAACCACCTGACATTTTGCAAAAACATAGCTCCTGTAGTTCCATTAACGTAGTTCCAAAATACTGTTAAAACACAGAGGTAACAAACAAAAAGAAAAGTTAGCATTAACTTTACCTTCTCCAGTGCATGATTTATCTCTGCTACTACTGCAGCTAGGAGGGTTGAGAGTACACCTTTGTGAACTGCTGCGTAAGTTGAATGCCAAGACTGGACTGTGTGTAGGAATTCCCCAAGAGGCATTTGAAGAGAGTGAATCAACTAAAACCAAGGAAAAACAGATCAGCTGTTTGAGATTGCTTGAATGTAATTAAAATATGTCAGCAAGCTATTATCTGAAGAAGTACAGATCACACTTTGAAAGCTCTTGTTTTATTTTGGTCACCTATGACACGAGGAGGAAATCAGTAGAGCGTGTCAACAGCCATAAGTTTGAGGAATGCAAAGAGATTCCCTAAAACAATGAACCATAAAAAAAAATTTTCTTCGCAAGTCCTGAAAAGCAGACCCTAAGATTTTCTTAAATTAACCACCCACGTCACTACTATGTAGTGTCTGCTATAAAACACAAAAAGCTGACATTTCTGTGAAGATAGGAGGGTGTGAAGAGCTTTGGAACAGAATCTATATATTACTGCTTAGGGAATTCTGGCCAAAAGAGAGAAGCACAAATCCCACCTCTCCGGACTGTAATATATGTAATTGAAGTTTTTGCTCTGCATAGAGCATAGTTCATTTTAACTACAGATAAGGTTAATAATCTATGAGCGCTAAGGTCGTGCTGAACCATGTATTGTTCTGCTTAATAGTTTTTCCATCACTACTAGAACAATAATGCTTTAAAAAAGAGAATTCTGTTGGAGTTGAGGAACATCAGCACAATATTAGAAAAGATAATTGGAAATATAATAAGCTGTCTACAGGAATAATAAATTCAAAGTTCCAATTCAAAGTGTCAAATTCAAAGTATAACATCAGTTCAACCTGAGTGAAAATGATGGATTCATCTACACATGGATAACAGTTTTAAGGGTAGTATGGTACCTGAAGCCCTTCTTCCTGCTGTTTCTTGAGCTTAAGTGCAACGCATTCTAAAGCTTTCTGGAAGACGGCCTGAAGAGCACTGAGCAGATCTGCCACTTCATCTGGGTCAATATTCTGGGCCAAAGAAGCTTCAATAATCTCTTTAAGAGCACACAACAGTACTGGAATACAAAAGCCACCTCTCTCTAGAGAATAAGATAAATGACACAATATAAAAAATTTAATAAGATACTCTTCAGCTACAAGATCAGCAGCAGTTTACAAGTGTAGATGATATCACATCTAGCTTCTAAGGCCTGTAGCTGAAATTTTCATACAGTGTAATCAATATTCTATCAGGTACTGCATACATGAAAAAATACAGTGGAGAACAGGGATTCAATTTGTGAATTTCTTCAGGAACAGAGCTTTAATTCTGTCTATACTGTAGGAATAAATTTCCAAATGTGAACCAAGTTTAAATAACTCTAAAAGGTTATCTTTTAAAATATACTTAAAAAAAGAAAAAAACACTCAAACTACAAGTAGCAACTGACAGGTAAGAGCAAAGAAGAAACCCTAGCAATCAACAGTAGCGTGGTTCTAGACTGATTCTCTACTTGTTTTCAGATTTCTGAAAAAGCTATCATAACTTCTGACCATATTATAAATGTAAGCCGAAGCTGTAAATACCATTTTTTAAGAAACATAATCCAAAGGGGTAAAAAGGCAACAATTCTCATGATGTGCGAGAAATCAGTTAAGTATATACTGAGATGTTGAGATTAGCACAAAATAACTTACCTGACTGTATGACCAAGAGTGCCATATCTAAAAGGCGAGCTTGAAACTCGAGATTTCCGAGGCCAACCATTATGACATCTTTACAGACTGTCAGATAGGCCTAGAAAAGAGATGCAAAAATTTATAGAAAAAAAGAATTACATAAAGTTGCCCTTCAGTCATACTAAGTAAGAAAAAGAATATAAAAATATGAAGTTAATGAAATAATTTCATTATTCTTTGTAATTACACTGGGGAAACATCCATACATTTCATCGTTTGTTATTAATTTTCACTTCTATATTCCAGAAGTCTTAGCCCAAGTTATACATAAGAATTCCTACCCTACAGCACATGAGCTTTTCTATGATATCTAGTTCCACAGCCCAGCAGAGTAAGCACATGTCTATCCTCTCCCAGAAGGTAAAAGCACCACGACTCCAGCAGACAAGTGCCTTTAGAAGTACGAACAATGGAATTCTCTCCAATCCCTACCCATAACACGTGGAACAGCCTAATCCCCTTACTACTGTATGCAAGGAGCAACTGTAACTACTGTGTCTTTTAAGGACAACATTTTGAGATGGACGTGGTCTGCTCTTTGAATAACAGCTTTGTTACTAAATAGACTCTCCAAACAATTAAAAAGCACAACCAATGTCTCATTCCAAGAAAAGAGAGCACACAGAAAGGTTTTTTTTTAAAAAAAAAAAAAAAAAAAAAAAAAAAAAAAAGGAACTGCATAACAAGCATGTGGCCTATTATTGAAGGATCAAGAGGCCTAGACTTCCAGATAAGACGTATAAGTCCTTACACTTCAGTTTGAAGACTGGAAATAACGATGCAAATGGGATTTAAGTTCTGCTAATAAAACATATTCTGTGTTCCATTATTGGCTAGTCAAATTAAGATATCAGATGTGTTTACTGGTGATAACTGCCTGTGTTTTTTCTGTCACTAAAGTATCATATTCATTTCATATTCCTCAGAGCTATCCTCTGTTGTGCTATTCAGGGCAGTGAAGGCAGCAGCAGTGATTCTAGAAACTCACTTCCAGGACCTTCACTACAGAAGAACGGACGGGGCTGACCTACCACTTCACTACATTCTGATTTTTGGCAACTGATTTCTTTGCCGTTTCAGAACTGCATTTCTGTCACAATTTTAACTCTGTATCAATGTGTTTTTCCTTAAACTGCATAAGCATTACTCACATTTTATATGAGAGACTGAGGAAAAAAGCCACCTACAATTTGGGAGGCTCAGGTTACATTGCATGCTAGAAATTTTAAGGGAGGATTCTCGCTTGAAAGTATAAAACATAAAACACTTTCCAACTTCAACAGACATATTGAAAAGATGTTACACACAGTTAGGTGAAAAAGATCTAGATAAGAGCTAGGCATATTGCTGACTCCAAGGACTTGATTTAATTGCTAGAGTAAGTACCAAACACTGTAGTTTGTTGGGAATTTTTCTAAAGCCACACATTCCTGAAGTTTAGTGACACTCAAGCATAAAGTTTTATGATTTATAAAATATGAGATATGACATAGCTAAAAGCTATTAAAAGTGCTTGAGACTTTTTAGGCAATGATGCCAATAGCAAAACCAAAAACCTATCCTCAGAACAATCAGCAGTGTTTCACTAGTTCCTTGACTTACTGTGTTCCAAATACTCCAGTGCACTCTAAGTGCTGCTCAATTGCTGCATTTACTACACATAACATATGCCTGGCAGCAGTACAATTTAAGTAGCAAGAGATCTCTAACCTGGATAATTGACTCAGAAATACTACGGTGTTCTGAAATGCCATCCTCTTGACCACTTGCAAGTATAAAAGGTACAACTTGACTTCTTATCCAAGTACCTGTCTCCTCCAGGAGTGAAAGGTAATCTTTTCCTTCTTCAGAAAACTGGAGGGAAAAAAAAAGTTTTACTAAATGCCTTTCCAATTATAGCTGAAATTGAAATTTCATGTCGGCTGTAGCTTTGGTTTGTACTGAAAAGGCATAACTATACCTTGTTCTGAAGATGAATACTCAATCTGCAACAGAGGCTGAAAGCTCTTAGGCCAGTTGCTTGACTGCAGCTACCGGAACTTGCATCAGTTGTTTTCAGAATTGAGCCAAGAACTTCCTGTAATATCACATTTAAGTGTTTTCAGAAAATACTTTCTAACATTTCTTGTCTATTCCCATAAGTCGACAACAAAAGATTAAAAACAAACAAAAAAACAAAAAACACACCACATACTCTTCCCCAGAAAGACATATTTTCAAGTACTTTTGCTTTGCAATGCCAAAACTAACAGAATCACCAGATAATTGAGGTTGTAAGAGAGCTCTGCAGAACACCTGGTCCAAGGACCCTGCTTAAGCAGGTCAGCCCAGGACCACGTCTACACAAGCTTTCAGTATCTGCAAGACTGGAGTATCCACAGAATCTTTGGACAATTTCTGCCAGTGTTCAACAACTCGCGCAACAAAGAAATGTTTTTCTATGACGTATGAAGGAAGCTTGATTTTCACACTCATACATATGCTGAAAGTCAGACTCCCTTAATAATGTAAAGCACTAGATCATAAAATGTCGAGACACTTAAAAATGATAAACATATTAAAATCTGACAGCTGCAAACAATATGAGTTATTGTAGTTCTGTTTTAGAATATTTATCTTAAATATAGATGAAAAGGAAAAGTTGGTCTTGCCTTCAAGTAGCTGTTTTCTGGATGGAAATTATTACAATCAAATTAACTTTGGATCCTTGCAGACATTTAGTTTGAGTCAGGCAACATGGAATGTTAAGCACTCTTTTGTGAGCACTATTTATGGCAAGGACAACACTACCTTTGAAGCACTGAGAAGTCTCAACAGCTGGTTCAGTTTCTTTTTAGGAACAGCAAGCAGGCAACCTCGATTAACAGGATGAGTCAATAAATATTCAATGTAATCAAGTGCTAATTCTGGCTTCGATTCATGTGCTACGTGGATGCGCACTCGTCGTTCGGGTGTTTTATTGCTCTAAATAGGAGGGAAGAACAAAACCAGTATCACACTGTTAATGTGTTTATTTACAAATCTTTCCAAAGGAGAATAAGGCAGTATTAAAAAAGCTCCTTCTAAAAAGCAAAATAAAGATGTGATGCATTCCTGCAACCTAACAACAAATTTCATTGACTTATGCTCACCTTTCTTGGGGTTAGCACATCAGACAACCAGTCACAGGCTAATTCCATAACATGTCCCACTTGACCCCAGCGACACATGCAGTCTATCAGGGTGGAGTATTTGCTTTCACCAGCTCCATTGTCAAGATTTCTGAGTTTCGAAATCACACTACAGCTTTAAAATAAATAAAATATATAAATACATATATATATATATATATATATATATCCATTAGTGCAGAAAAGATTCAAACACCAAATAAACTAATACCAACTGACACTGAAAAATGGCTTCAAGCACATTTGCACCTTAGAGGTCTTACTGTAAGATGTATTTAGAAGATTAATTCCTCGATCAAGATATTTTATTTAATGCATTAATAAAACAGAAAATGAACAAGTAATTAACAAGAGATTTCTTTTCACTGGTGCTTTGGCTTAAAATAAATAAATAAATAAATAGTACCTGAATGTAGGAATTGCAGCAGGTGGCATAAAGGATGCCAGGATAATCAATGGAATGACACAACGATCATCCTAGGATAAAAACTTTTGCTTTAGGATGTGCATGTGCAGACACATACATACATGCAAATTTAACAAGTACTGAAAACAAAGTATTATTACATTATCTCAAATTTAAAGATTTCCCTCCCCCTCCCATTAGAAACAACTACCATGAATTTTTTATGGTTCCATTATATTAAGAACCTTCATAAAAGAAATAATTGTTCCAGTTTACATATATCCCAATAGTAGTTACC
>VZSV01000002.1:10805753-10818145 GCA_013398735.1 Nothocercus julius | reverse complement strand
GTGGAGTCTCCTTCTCTGGAGATCTTCCAAACCCGCTTGGACGCAGTCCTGAGCCACATGCTGTAGGTGACCCTGCGTGTGCAGGGGGGTTGGACTAGATGATCTCTAAAGGTCCCTTCCAACCTTAATGATTCTATGATAACTGAAGCATTTTCCTGTTTTTGCGAAACAGAAGAGTAAAGAAGCCCTTCTATGATTTTCCCTTCTGTTATGTAGCCAGTTTTCTAAAACAACATAGGAGCAAACTAGTGAACTTAGATTAACTTAACAATTAATTTTAGATATTTAATTTAGATATCTAAAATTAATAGTTATCTGCAGTTCCAAGTCTAGGAGAGGATTCCTTACCAGGTGGGAAGCTTATAGGTGTCCCTACTTAGGTCTGTATCTTAAAGTACCTGAGTCACAGAAATCATCCTCTTAAAAAGGCAAACTGTTCAGCAGTATATGAAAAGGAAAAAGTAAGTATCTATACTAAAGTCAAACCCAAGTCAGTTGTATATCAGAAAATAAAATATAGATTCAGTCACATGTTTCTTTTCAAGGATCACAAATATTTTACTGAATCATTAAGAATGCAAAAATTTCCTCACACTGAATCATTACATGATTCATATAATTGCTACATTCAGTTTTATACAACCCTCCCTGTACTGTTCTGAAATCTGTGTTCACAAGCTTCGGACCATTTTGCTATATATTAAAAAAAAATCCATGACTTATTCAATATGCCTCTTAACTTCCAAGCTTAAAGTGCTTAACTGTAGATCCACACAGAAGCTGTCAGGGAGAAGAAAAAAAAAAAAAAAAATCCTGAAACTCAGATGGACCTCCAATGTTTTTCTAATGATTCCAGCATTAGAACCAAGTGATGAATAGCAGTTGTTATGAATGTGAACCACTTCTGGAATCAGGATTTTCTCCCAGGGTCCTACCACAAATCTACCATTAACATTTTTGACACTTACCCCAAAAGTGTTAGAAAACAAATTTCATTCTGAATGCTCGAATAAGTGCACATTAAGAGCACACAGTTCATACAGACAATCAGAGTACAATAAAGGATTATACACAAGTAATGCTTCAGCACAAATAATCTTTTGGTTACATTCTAAGGACAGTATTAAACGAAATGTCAGAGCAAATAATCCTGTGGACATTTCTGGCCTTAATCAATGAAGCATTGATTACTTGTGCATTAAAAAGAACTTGGAAAACAGAATAAAATATTACAAAACATTCCTAGCCTGAAAAGAAGATGAGAAGAACAAAAGCAGCGTTAGCCTCACAGCCAAATGCAGTCCTAGAAAGGACTCCCTGTAGAAATGAAAATAGTATAGAAAGCTATAAACAAAAATGAATTATATAAGCTATCTAATTTCTGTTAATAGAATTTGCATAAACGTGCAAGGTTACTCCGATACAATCAAGATCATCAGCATGCTTGATTCTTTTCCCTTAGCCATTTAATTTTGAAAGCAATTAAAACAGGACAAAGAAGGGAACCCACAACTTGGTCTTTAGAGAAAGATAATCTTACGTTCTGAAAGAGATAATTACCTTCAGTGCTCTCCAAAGGATAGGTTGATACAACCTATACAGCATTTCTTCAACTCCTTGACGAACTTTACTTTGTTTATGAAAATAACTCAGCATCTACAAAGAAAAAAAAAGAAAACTTACACGTGCTTGTATGTTGTTTTCAGAGTTCTAGAAAAGTAGGGGTTTTGTCTCATCTTTTACATAAGTCCAACAGATTTAGCATATTATGGAGAATAACAAAATTAGACATATATATTCATTGAAGAATAGCAAACTACTCCTTATGGTTTGGAACTTTAAAAAAAAGCCTCCGCTTAGTAGCAAAAGTCTGTACTCTTTTCACATCTGAATTATAAAGATAAAAGGAAGAATGGAAGAAAAAAAATGCAGAAAAAGAAAAAAGAAAGGACCTCATGCAACTTGATATGAAATAAAACCTCCATCTGAAACACTGGACAACTTCAAAAGAAGTATTAGCTTTGAAGTCACAATATTCACAACTGTGGCTAGACATGGAAGTCTGTGAATGGAATTCAGTGTTACAGTGGCAGAATGAATTGAACACATAAAGAGACTATGTCCGTCTTATTTATACATGAGGATGACAGACCTAACTCAAGATTAATAGAGGATCACTGATGGCTTTGAATAGACTTCATTAGAGAAATAGTGAAAAGTATTTTAGTATGAAGATGAAAATTTTCCCTTTGTAGTAACTGATCTGATTTTGATACTATAATTCATGTCATGCCTTGTAGGAACTTACCTCTCTCACTTTAGAATGAACAGAAGAATTTCTGGGGAGGTGTATTCCATGATGCATGAAGTCCTGAATACAGTTATGCTCAAGTATCTACATTGAAAACACATATAGAAATATTAATAACTGTAATTATTGTACACTATCCAGAAACTTGCATTTTTCTCCAATACAAACAACTGAAAACAGTCTTAGATATTATTTCTTATTTGATTTCTGCTTGACCCAAAGTTTTCCATGCTAGGTCAGCATAGACTGATTTTGGAATTTTAGTACACATAATTCATTCAATTCTCAGAGCAAAGTTTGAAATTCAAAAATATCCTCACGTTTTACATGAGAGTTACTCAGCATCTGAAATTGGGCAGGGCTATAATGTTCTGATTATGCTTTTGATCATTTCCATGCAAATCCGTAAAACCTAGATAAGTATGTAGGCTATGATATATGTAGACTTGCAAAAGCTGAATAAAAGTGTATGTTACTCAGGTAACTAACTACTCTGCTTAAAATACACTGCTTAAATGCAATTTGTGTAAAGGAGTATTTCAGTGGCAGAGTTAAAAGCACTTATCTACAATCAGGGCAATCACAGTGGCCAGTGCAACTGACTTATTCCCTGAGCATATTGAAGAGACCCTTTTCCTTGGCTTGCTTAGGAACCTTACTGTGGTTGGGAATTCATATACACATACCCTGAGGCTCAGAGTAATCCAACTGCAAGTCAAGTATAGCATTACCTCTAAGGTCTCTCCTGACATCTTCTTCCAAGCCCTGAAGTAAACTTCTGAAATGTATGTCATCAGGGATCTGTGTTAATATACGAGAAACACCATCAACTTCTTAACCATACACATATACTTTTCAATAGAGTAATAACATGAAGCTTCAGATCAGTAATAAAGACGATTGTTATTCTTAACTCTGTGTATATTATTAGAAATAAGTATTTTGAAAGCGTACACTAAAATTTCCAGAATAACAATGTTTATTTTGAATTAATAAACCTAAGCACTATCGGGGGATGAAGGGTGGGGAGGGGAGGGAAAAACAAAACCAAACAGGAAAAATACCTTTTTTGCAGTGGAAAGCTAAAATATTAGTTCAGGTATTTTAGCACTTATAATGAATGCAAAAGTTTTTAGTAAAGATCTATGGATAGGTACTATTCTAACTGAAAGTCAAGATGAAGAATTATTTTGAAGACACTTCACTGAATAATGAAAGGAAAAAAAAAAAAACACATTATCCATCAGTCAAGTTCTTAGGCTATGATCTCTCAAAGTGCTTCTCAATAGTATATCACTGTACAGCATCTTATCAAATTAAATTGGAGATTGCCCACAAGAAAAACAAAGCATAAGAAATAAATTATATATTATATACACAAAAATAAAAACATTACAGAAGAACCTGCAATTCTATAACACAAATACTGCAAGTAATGCAGCACAGTTTACAGGAAAGCCATTTGCTTTAGCTAATGCTAAATAAGCATTTTATTACATCTATAACTGTATATGTAGGTATCTGCAAGGCAGCTACTACATGAAATTGTTGAAACAATACACTGGTTATATTCAGCAGATTTGTAGGTCTCTGCATTCAGATATTTTCTGTCAATATACGAAGTATTTTAGAATTTGAGACAAATAAAACTTGAGCCAAGCTCTTAATGCTCATTAAGAATATCTGTGATTCATACCTTGGAAAAAATTGTAATTGGTTTTTAACAGTTCCATGGATCATTTTAATGAAGTTCACATTCCAGCCGAACAAAAAACTCAAGAATCTTCTTCCCTGTTGACAGAAGTAAATGGGAGAAAAAATAATAACAATAATAATAATCGATAGACATCTTATTATCACTATAGATAGATATCTATATCGATAGATGATATAGATACTTTATATATATATATATATGTATAAATTATATGTATATAATTAAATGTATAATATGTATGTGTATGTATTTATATACATATAACAGGAAGTCAAATTGGGGCATTCCTCTGAGGATTAAGAGCCACCAAAAAAAAGAGTAAATACAGAGTTTAATAGTCAAATGAAGCAAACTTTTAAAGCAGAATGAGCTTTTGCTTACCTCTTCTTTCTTGATGTGTTTAATGCTCATAAAACACTGAAGCAACAAGTCTTTGACTACATTACTCTCCTCCAAGTCATAATCAAAACAAAGTAATGTCTGATGTAGATTCCATAGACGAACTATATCTGCCCCCTGACAGAGGAAGGGAGGAAAGAAAAAATGCCTGCTGCATTATAGTGAAGTATGTATAACTCTGAATCTTTGAAGTGAGGAATCAATTACAGGATTAACTCTGAATTTGAAAGGCACTGGTATAGATATTAGGAGATTATCAGATCACAAAATTAAGAACTTTCATTGAGTTTCTTTCCGTCACAGGGATAAGATGAAAAATAGGCATAACTGCAGAAACACTGACTTCCAACAACTGTAGATGTGCAGAAAGCAAGCTGACATTTCATGCAAAAATGGATAACTATGCCACTTCTGAAAATTTTATACAGTGAAAGCCACTGTTAATAGGGAAAAATAAAAGAAAGGAATGAGTACAGGAAACATTTATTGGGTTAGTGCAAAAGACGCATGTCATTTTGCTCTAAGTAATTCACAAACTAGGAAAGAAGGATTTCAGTTAATTAGCAGAGAAATATGTTTAAAAATATATGTAAATATTACAGAGTAACAGAAAGTGAAGCATCTCATACAAGAAGCCTCTACAAGCTGCTGAACACAGTACTTCAAACATGAATTAACCAAAAGCGCTAACTGCTACTGAATCCTTGTTTACTGGACTTCAGAAATGAATAAATTAAAAAAGACTGTAAAGTAACTGTTCATTTCTTATGAAGGCTGAAAATCCTTAAAGTTTTTCTAGAGAAGACAATATTTTCAAGTCTTGTTTATGCATGCAACCTCCAAAAGATGCTTTGTAACCAGCATACATTCTAGTATGATCTAGGGATCATTAGTTGAAAAGCACTAAGAGAGTGGAAATAAGTTAACTTGGGAAAAAGTATTTTTGAGAAATTTTGTTTCTTAGAACATTCAGTAATAACTTAAAAGTCGATACAGTTTCACCATACCGTAGCAGCTTTATTCAGGCTTTTTCTTAGCAGGATAATAAATACAGTTTTTCCTAGCTGTTCCTTCCCTTCCAGTCCTTTTTCCCACCAAAGTTCACATATTCGCTGGACAGCACCGTGTAGGATTGTTTCAGCTTCAGGTAATGCAGGAAGAATACCTACAGAAGTATGAAGTAATTAGTTACTGCAATGATTTATATTGATCCTGTAAAATATTAGTCTTAATTCTAAGTGCATTTCACAATGTCTGCTAGCTCTTCTCACGTTTATACCTCTTACTAAAGATGACTTATTCCTATTGCAGATGTCTAGGCAGGTATGTTAATTTTAATGTTTTGGTTATTGGATCAATAACAAGAGGATCTTGAGCTTTATTTGAAAAATACTGTAAGTCATATAACAATAAGAACAGTTATCTATGATTCAGTGTAGAGATAAGAAGAAAAAAATTAATTACATCTTTTAGACTACATCAGTTATTTTAAAGTATCAATCCCTTAATTTTTTGTAATATGAACTCGCATCAGCATCAACTTTGGTACTTTTAGCTGACTGAAATGAATCAATACATTCTGAAACAGAATTTAAACAAAAAGTCTAGTACACTCATCTGTTGGAAGCCATATACCATGACAGACACGTACATACCATTTAATATAAAAACACATTCTAGCAGAGCTTTGTAGTTCACATCTTCATCCACTACAGGTATGGAAGCAGTAACTACAGCTGTCACTCCTTGGATCACAGATACAGTTTGTTTCTGGAGACAGGGGATGAGAGGGAACGATGAGGAACAAATTCTGCAGGCTACTTTATAGTCAGAGGATAACTATGACAATAACCCTTAGTAATGGAAAGCAAAATGAAACGTTATTCAGCTTCCATTCTGACCAGAGTATATTAGCATCCAAAAGCAATAAAACCCTAAAGCAACAAAGGCATAACTTTTAAAATACAATGGTTTCAAAATATTTGAAAAGGCTGTTGGCTCCAGCCAACTTGTCATAAATACCTGTCTATTTTTATTTTAGGAGATTTTTTACCATTTCTGGAGTTATCTCGACTTCCATATCATCTTTATTTTCATCATCTTCAGTCCTCTGCCATTTTTCCACAGGGTTTTCCATCAAAATCTGTGTCAATAGATGTGTTAGCCTCTCCCATAGTACTTCTTTTTGTTTTCTTGGCAGTTCTTGAAGTAGCTCATTTAAGTCAAATGGATCAAATGTCTTTTTCTGTGAAGCGGTTATAAGAAATAACACCTGCATCAGTATAATAGCTTTTATTTCGTCATTACAGTTCCTAAAATTAACATATTCCTTGACAATATGGCAATTCCTTGCCATTCCTTCGGAGTAATAAAATATATCCTAGAAGTTGTATTTCTTTAAAAAGTAGCATGAGAAATTCCTGTTTCTTGTTACTCCTGTTAGTTGTCATTATCAGGAAACTACAGAAACTATTTTAAGAAAAAAGTCTTTATTCCTTGGTAGCAACACCACTCAACATAAGCCATGTCCCTGCAACATCATATTCTCTCTCATGTGTTCCCAGTACTTCCTCCCTGATGGAGGCAACTTCATTTTCTTAGTGAGGGAGTTGAGAACTGGATGGAATTGCCTTCCCTGACCCCAGCTTTGCTATCTTAGATATATTCATGATGATTGTTGAAATAAAATCCTGATGCAAAGATTAGAAATCTAGCATTTAGCATAGCCACGGGCACAGATCTTTGAGTAGGATCCAAAGTGCTCTGTATGCTGCAGTATTCTAAAGCTTCTCTGTTGAAGCTAATTCCTGAGCACATTAACTCCATACTCTCCTCTTAAACTCTACTTAATGGAAAGTCAGATCTGAGGTTCCTGAGGCACCATTAGTCTCTATAATGGAGGACTTTACAATTTGGTCAGTTAAGGCAGTGGGTGCCACATTAAATCATATTCTTTATCTGTTTAGGACCAGTCAGTACAGAAGACACTTCTGTTGAAGTGCAAGAATCTTCAGGATGGAGGCTCCTCTATCACATATATAATGTCTGCTAATATCATCAAATATTCTTCTAATTGTACATTTGGCAACATTTCATAAGTGCTCATATATCCTCAAAACCAGAGCTCCAAGAGGAGCGCCATCCTTGACACATCTAATTACATAAAAGAACTTCCTTGGTTTATAAGGAATATCCACTTCACCAGGAGACCAGTCAGAACGATTTCCTCAGAAGACCCTTTCTCCCTAGAAGATGCAACTCAGACATGGAAAGCCTATTAGCCCTGAAGGCAGCTAACGTGCTGGGAAAGGGAACATATATAAGAAAAAAAGAATAGAAGAAAGGCAAAAAAAAAAAAAAACAGACAAAAATCAAGAGGTTCTAAAGATTTTTGAGATGCAATTTGCAACAACAAAGTCAATGTTCTTAGAAATAAAATATTTTGTAGGAAAGATGGAAAAGGTATATGATCTTGAAATATTTCAGTTTGCAAATACTCTAAAAAAAGAAAAAATCTGAAGAGGAAAAGAAAAACAGAAAATAATGAAAGAAGCAGCCGTTAAGCATTAAAAGGTTCCCAAAAGGCAAAGAGGAGAAAGATCTTATTACATATTTATAGCAAAATGCCTATTCCATCCTACAGCTGAAAACAGAAACAATTAAGCAAAGGCTGCAGAGGGAGATGTGCAGGCCTGTACTTCAAACAAACCCAAAAGACAAGATGTTAAGATTGTACTGATTTGAACAAAAAGAATGTATTCATGACAAGACTAGAGCTTTTCAATCATTCCTTGGGATGAAATGAAGTAAAATTATTCCAAAACCTATTAGGAAAAAGGATGTCATTGAATGATGGAAAAGAAAATATGAATTAGTCACATATATGACTAAGAAATATTGTATTTTCTTGGCTTGGAAGAGGATTTAATGGAAAATTTAGCAGTATATCATAAAGACTTTGAGAAGGAGTACCATAATATATAATAGCAATATTTTATTATTAAAAGGAAGAAAACAGCAAAGCCCCAAGCAAACAAAGCGAAAGTAGCAAATCTCTAGAATTTTAAATTTTTTGAATCAAACAAAAAAATGAGAGGAGGTAAAAGGAAAATTAAAAGAAGGAGAGGAACACGAGACATTGAAAAAGTAGCAATGCTAAAAAGAAAATTTAAAATGTAAAGAAGGTCAATTCTGTATCTAGAACACTAAATAGGTAGAATAATAGGGCATAAATACAATGTGCAAAGTAAGGAAAGATATAAGACTCAAAATTCTTTTTTTTTTTTTCTATTAAAAAAAAAAAATCTCCTTTTTTTCCTCTACTTGCACCTCAACTTCCAAAGAACAAAACACATCACCACAGCCTCCTCCAGAAAGGAGGACAATGACTTAAAAATTAAGGAAGGTGTCCGCTCCCAATATGAGACACGGTCGTATACTCTTCTCCACTGAATGTTTGGAGAGAAAAATGAATAAAACTACTCAGTCTGCTACACAATCAAAGAATATTCTTAATCTGGATATTCCTTTGCTCTTTCACCTTGAGGAAACATAGACAGTTTTAAATCGATACATTCTTTAGAGATTGTGATAATCAGTTTCCAGAAGTATCAGTTAGGCGATTAGAACTGAAGTCTAGAAACAAAAAGGATAGAGGCTTGTAAACTGTGGCAAAAGGGATGTGTCAAACTGTTTATTTCTAAAAATACTACAGGACTCTGCTTTGGCAAAGTAATTCAGTTTTACAAGCCATAGATGGCTGCATATTGTTGTAAGACAGCTCTTGTGATTGGTGATGTAAAGATGATATTGCTCTTCAAGAAATGGGAACGGAAAAGCAATTTCTAATATGAACAGACCAAGGAGGAGAGAAACTTGACTATTAACAAGGGAAGATCAAAAGTATCCTATATTATCCTAAACAGGACAATTTCTTTTCAAAGCGATTTGGGAAGAAATGGGAAAATAATGGGAAGGAGCTTTCAAGCAATGGCAATCCATAAATAAAGTTGTCACCCAGACTTCAGCATGAGAAAATGCCAAGTTGTAATCGGAAAGCTCAAAATACTTGGACAAAGAGACTCTCAACAGTGTTTAGGAGACAATTCTAAGCTTATTACGCAGTGCATGATATCTGCTGTAGATGTGATAGGTTCCTTATCTGTGCTCCAATAGATTAATTTGTCCCCCTGTGGACACAGGGTTCAACTGTACTATTTAATTCACCCTGACATAGCTTATTTTGTTCTTCTCCCTGCTTTTCTCCATGCTCCATTTAGAGATCTATTACCCTCCCTCATATCTCTAGAACATGCAGTGGTAGAAAGAACTATTAAATACAATTGTATATCGACTAAAGAAGTAGACAGCCTAAACTATCAAATCAGTCAACAAACACTACCAAAACACACCTTTGCTAGGTCCGTATATTAGCTCCCATTTGTTATACAGCAACAAACTTAATCTTTTATAGGTCAGTATTAAAAAAAAAAAAAAAAACACAGAACTTTCTCAGTATCAAATAAATATTTTTCTAGTGTAATTGCTGCATTAATTATCATTCTAAAGTTGCAAACTATATACAACAACCAAGTATTTAAAAATTATCTGTTTTGTAACATAGTAAAAATTTCAGGTTGTGCTTTCTCAGCTATGCTCCATTAAGTTCCTTTTGGACTTATTTTCTGCAATGGTGCTATTATTTCTTCATATGGACTATTATTTGAGCACATACACCAAAAAAATTTCTGCCCCTCTGACACAGAAAGATTTAAGATCTTGTTAGCTGTATATACGTATTGTTGCTTACTTACAGGAATCTGAGTAAAACGCAGGAAATCTTCAATTGAGTCCTTAGACACAACTTTTAAAAATGCTTCACGCTTCATTATGGTCTTTCTTTTCCTTGTGTTATAAGCCTAAAAAAATATAAAACAAAAAACAGTGAAGTACTGCACAAAATAAGGTTATTCTTGGACCCAAACAGAATGTATTAACTCACATTTTTCATACGAAGCATTACAAGACACTTTTTCAAACCTCAGCCTGATTTATGGTGTTTAGATTCATAACTGCATAAGACCACAGTTTTGTAAACACGGTTTAAAAATCCCTGTACTTATTAAACTGGAAAATCTTAAAAGCAGATGACTTTTTCCACACTAATCAGTAAGTTAGTTCTGGATGGGTCCACCACAGGACCCCCCAGGCCGCTAAACACCCCAAACAGAGAAGGAAGTGATTTGTGAGTAAAAGGGCCTCTTACCTGGCACTCTCACAGTAAGAAATCCTCATAGACGGACAGGCCGCGATTCCAGAAAGCCTCTGGCCGACAACAAGAGGAAAACAGCAAAAAGGTGATCTCGGTGTTTAAACGCAGCGAAACGAGGAAGATGCCCCAAGCAAAGCCGGGTCAGTAAGACCGCCCCGCCGCCAACGCGCCCCTCCCCTGAGCCGGAAGGGGCACGAGCCCCAGGGGCTGCTCAGAGACGGGGCAGAGCCGTGATAAGCGCCCCCTCTTCCCCGGCTCGGCCCGGCCTGGCCCGGCGGTGCCGCCCACCCTCACCCAGCGGCGCCGCCGCCGCGCGCTCCCCGGCGCGTTCGAACTCTCCCGCCGCAGCCGTTGGGCCGCGCGCCTCTCCCGTCTCGCGAGAGTTTCCGCCCGCGCAGCCGTTAGCGCGGGCTGCCGTGAGGGGCAGAGGCGGCGTCACCTCCGCGCCGCGCGCAGCGTCTGAGAGGAGCGAAGGCCGCCGAGAGCCCCTTCCCTTCCAAACGGGGCAGGACACTTTTAACTGAGTTCATCTGTGTGCCCACGAGGCAGCGGCCCTTCTGCCACGGATACCGAGTGGCGGTGACGGGGTGTTCTTACCGAAACGTGTGCCTTGTACTCAGAAAGCCCCCAGCACCCAGTTCATTGCCTTTTTTCTCCAGAAATGTGCTTAGGGCTCATGTTGACGACTACACTTTTAGTCTGGATCGTGGTAAAAATGCTCGGGATCCAAAGCAGCAAAAAGTTAACTGACCAGACCAGTGGGGTTTGGGGGTAAGGGTGTAGCCGAGAGGCTTTTAGGCTATTTCCCCTATTCCCCCTTTGGCTTTTTTATTTTTTATTTATTTATTTTTAATCAGGAGGTATTTTTTCAAACTACAGTGAGCTGAATTAGTTGTATTAAGCACAAACAGCTTTGACATTCTGTAATATTGCCTCTCTCAGTTGTTAGAGCTCCTCTGCAAGCTAATAATAATCGCTTTAAGGCCTTTTTTAAGGGCTTAATTTATAGCTTTTAATTTTGCATTCCCAGTACCTTGATATTTTTTGATGTTTCTCAGGGATGATAGTATTTGGGAAGAATTTGGTGCTTGGCTTAAATTGTTTAATTTTGATGTATGATTGTGGCGCAGCATATGTTGCTCTGCTATATAAACAAAAAATCAATGGTTTCTATAAAAATTCTCACATCTGATTGATAGAACTTTTCCAGACTGTATTTTTAAAAGCAAAATCTGATTCAGATTGTGTTTGAATTACGAATAGTATATGTAGAAATTCACTGTTTTTAAAAGAAACAGTTATGTTTTTCAGCAGGATTTATTTTTTATGGACTCTTCTTTAATTTTGCTACACCTCAAAATGGGACAGTGACATTTCCTCCCATATATGTTTGACTCAAAGTCCTTCCCTGGTTTATTTTTTCAAGTTTTCTGAGTAAACTATTTAGCTGCTTTTTATTTATTTATCCTACTTTTACTTGCTTTTTCAAAATTATAGTATGAAAAATAGAGTTTATGCTTATTCTGTAGAATTAATTGCTATTCTATGTTGCTTCAGAAACGTGTGTATAGAGATGACTAATGTTATTGGACCTCATGAGAGAGATTTGTCCTCCAGGCCATGTGTGACAGCCAGCCAATGCCAACTTCAAAACAGAGCCCTCCAATCAAAGGAGCATTTTGCTGCCCTTCCCC
>VZSV01000002.1:10782156-10805738 GCA_013398735.1 Nothocercus julius | reverse complement strand
CATAGTTGGATAGCTAAGCTCGTAAGCCATGAAAGAGCTTGCTTGACAGGAGTTGTAGAAGCAACCATCATACTTGTACAATAGTGGGAGTAAATACAAAGCATGAAAACTGACATTTGTCATGCTAATGTCTATCCTTTTGACACATATCAAAAAATCTTGGACACTTAAGAACTGAGCTGATGGATTTGTTTATCACGTCTCTTGTGTGGACTGAACATTGTGTTAATGCTTTGATTACTCCTTTAATTAGATGCTACATTAGTCACCTGGTTACTGTTTATTTAGTCAGCCCATATCCATTTAGTGAACAAACTAAAATTTATTTCAGCCTATGGTTTGTGTTCCATAGTAACCACAGAATGATTTGTTCATGTTATTGAAACTAAAAGTTGACACAGGTAACAAGAGACTGGATAACACAGAAAGATTCATTTTGAAGAAGCGCGTAGAAAAAACAGAGAGGCAGAATGGAGTTTGGTTGGTTCTGGGTCTGAGCTGAGCGCTGGCAGAATTGTGTATGAACCGAAAGCTAGTAATGAACCTACAATCCTATTTTCTAGTGGTCTCTCTTTCAAGGGCTACTAAATTACATGCCTCTTTTTGACGTGGCTGTTCATCTGTTCAAAATAATCTATACTCGTTGATAATAATCTCATATTTATTATCATTTTCCTGTCAAGTCAAGTTAAATCAGAAATGAAAAATGGGCCCTCCACACATGGTTGCTGAGCAACCGCAAATAAAGATTTGCTTTTGTGCTACTGCTTCATCAAAAACCAGTTTTCTTGTCGGTGGCCTGTATAAGAGATCTCAATTACCTATGTCTTTCACAAGGATCTTATAGTTTGGACTGTATCAAATATTCTTTTTTAACCTGTATGATTCAACATTATAAATCCTTGTAAAAATAAACAAGTTACACTCTGAGCATCAGGATACTTTCTGGAGATAGTATTTTTTTATTTCCTATTTACAGTGTTATTTTCTAGATAACAGTTTCTGACAAGACTGTTAGACTGTTGCATGCATTGTATGGATGCAACCTTTTGGAACTGCTACTCCTTTTGAACGTACAACATAATTTGTTACAGTTAAAACAATATCCATGGAATCTGCTCATTCTTTGAGGCAGGCTTGTTAATAATTCACATGCATCATTTCCCTTGATTTTTTTTTTTTTTTCATCTTCTCAGATTTGATAAATGCTGCAAACTGCATGAGAGAGAGATGAAGTTTCACACTCCTCCCCTTCTGCATCTCCCCTTGCCTGAGGTGGGACTGCCAGTCACGCCAGCCTTTACGCAGAGGCGCCTGACAGTTTTTGATGGGCTGTGATTAGACCTTGAAACTGCTCACTTCCCTTAAATTATAAATATTAACAGGAAGAAATTTTAGAGTTTAAGAGATTAAGTAGGGAAAAAAAAAATTGTTACAGAATAAAAGTCCGTGGTAACTCCAACAAAACAAAAATCAAGAAATAAAATGTGTGCAGCCGAGGTGGGAGCTTTGCTGCCTTGGGTAGCCCTAGATGCTTCCGAGGTGCTGAACTGCCACCCTGTGGGCGCTGCCGGGTACTGCGGCGTGTCTTGTCGCACCGGGTGACATTCGGTGCAACTGTGTTCATGCTCCTGCTTTCAGCCTGCTTCCCATGTGGGTGGCGGTACAAGTCACAGGAATGTTTGCTAACTGCTAGTGCCATGGGAAAGAAAATGAGATTTCTGAAGTGCTGCAGAGTGCCAGCAGTATGATCATTATTTAACACACCATTACATAACATTTGCACGCCTAAATTTGTTCTTCAGTAAATATAACCCATGAAAAGTCGTTGTGTATAAAACAACTTAATGGAATGTTTCAAACAAGGAATATCACTTTTTTCATTATACCAACAAACATTTTCCAGTATAAAATCACAAGCAGCTTCAGAATATTATGTGTCACTGAGTAAATGCCTAACACATTTGCCTTTTTTTCAGCTGTAAAAGGCCATGTTCACATCTGCTGTGTCTAAATTACCTTACCCCTATTGATTTTAACAATATGAATTATTAGCAATTTACAGCTCACAGAAGTGTTTTGTTGCCTTTCAAGCCTTGTTCTATTTTAGGCTCTGTGAATTAAGAAAAAAATGGTTTGTAAAGTATATTAATAAAATATATTAATACTGTTTTTTAATTTTAAAAGCACTCTTAGAGGCTTCATAATGATAGACATCCATCAGATAGTAGAGGATCTCTGTTCCATCTATCTAGTATAAATACAAATACATTGTACAAGTATCAGAGTGGACATGATTTGCTTCTCTCTGTAACTATATATGTATTTACATGTGCACATCCACATATATATGACTGTAGTTTCTCATATATGTGAATATATGTGTGTACATACACGTGTGTGTATATGCACATATAAGTAAATCTAGTTACAAAACTCTTTTACCTTGCTTAGTAAATATACCAGCCTTTATTTCTCCCTCACAGTAACACAGGTTTTGTCAGGGCTGAGGGATGGACCTTCCCCACATTCCTGATCCAGATCAGGAGCTTCGCAGCAGCCCGTGCTCTTCCTCGAGACTTCCTGCCCACTTCGCTGTATGTATCATAAACTAAGAAACAGGGAATTGAGGAAAGGGAGCCTGTGCTTGGGTGTCAGACTGGGATGTTTTGATCTGATTGTTTTGTAAGGTATTTCTTCTAGTAGAATTTTGTCTTTTGCCTTAAAAATCCTTTTCCCCTGTGTTTATTGCATTGCTCCTGCGTGGATTCATTTTTGTTAGCTACCCTGAGGTTCTCGCCTTGTTCTTGAACTGTTTTAACAGTAGTGGAAATAGATACTTACAGAATGGTAATGTTTCAAATACCCCAGGTCCTTGCTTATGCCTCACAACTCCTAAGGTCCCTAATGTGACTTCTGACACAAGTGCACTTGACTTCAAGTGCAATTTCTTTTACTTGCCATCTAAGTAAGCCTAATGATTTGCCTAACAAAAACGCAAAACTCAGCATTGATATAAATATCATATTGTAGGTCATGAATAGCCATTTTTCATTACTTTGTTTTCAATACTTTTCATTTGTCACCTGTATGAATGACAAGGTTGGAAACAGTTTGAGTTCTTCCTTCGGATGAGTGCTGTTGTCACACTCCAGATTTATCTGTGTGGGTTCCACATAAAGGTTTATGATAGAGCACATGCCCAGGGGTTGTCGTGTTTACCTGAGCTGGGAGAGCGTTTCATGATTCATGCAGAACCAGATAAACGGGCCTTATCAATTCTAGGTTGAAAACGCAAAAACGGGTCTTATGAATTCTAGGTTGCTATGCGATAACATTAAACTACAGATAGCAACAGAAAAACATGCATGATACTTCCAAGTATTTCAGCTTACCAGTTGAAATATTTCCCCAATGTGGAATGAAGCCGTGTAGGACAGTAGTCTTACTGGTTATTCTTTATTAAATTACTAATTTTTGTGAAATTCCTGGAAAGCCCTAGTTGTCAATGTCTCAAAGTTTGTAGAATAATATATCAGCTTGCAAGTCTGGTTGTAGAATTAAAAATAGCTCACTAGAAATTCAGCATTGGAAGCAACAACCGTCCAATGTGTATCCATTTTTTTTTTGTTTATTTGTTCTAGGGAACTCATCCCAGTGATCCAGTAAAATTCCAAACCTTCCTTCAGGACATATAGGATGGTCACTTTGCTGGCGTTGCCTCTGTTGCGATGCAGGTTCTGTGCACAGGTCAACACAGCCCTGTTGGCAGTGACTGAGCAGAGCTCGTCACTTCCTGCCCTCAGCCCCTCTTGGAGCGCAGCCGCAGCAGCCACCTCAGCCATCTCTGAGGGCCTGGGGTGTGCAAAAGACTTTCGGCTGGCCAGGCCCGCAGTGCATGAGGAATCTATAGTGCATTTACTCTAGAATCATAGAGCTGCTGAAAATCATTTATCAAAAATACAGCTAGTCAGAAAACACTGGCAAAACTGTCGTGGTGTAAGTCTGAAATTCAGAGGCAAAAAAACCTTTCTGAACAGTACGGAAAGAAACAGAGATTCTGCTCACAATTTCTTCAGCTTTCCAGAAAACTTCTGACAAACTCCTAAGCTGACACCACTAAGGGAGTTAAATAATCACAGGAAAGTGCAGCATTGCCAGGAATCAAAGACTAGCCAGAGTCTAGAAATAAAAGAATAATACGCAAAGTGCTTTCATTAGGGCAAAAAAAGTAAACAGTAGAACAGATCAGCATTTTCTATTATTAATTATCTGAAAAGGCACAGGAAGAACGTAAGACAGGAAAAACTGTTCATGACCAAGTCACGTAGAGATATTTCAAGCCACAGTAAGATCTGCAAAATGATTTATGAAAATTCAGTGGGCAGCATGGTAGAAAATAACATCAGTGTTGGTGAACAAAATGCTCTATACAGGAAAGAGAAAACTACTTCGTTTTCATATTTCTAAATTAAAATATCAAGTGCAGAACACAGCATGACTGTAAACATCTTAAGTTTTGTGGAGAACTAGTCAAAAAACAAAAGCATGATGGCATTTATAAGACAAAAGTTTATTTATAGGACAAAAGTTATTTTTAGGACAAAAAATATTTAATGACATTATATAATTAGTGGCAAAACGTCCTTTGCAATGGCACATGCAGTGCTGATCATCCAGGTTTAAAAGTTTTATAGGAATTTAGGGGTTTGGGAGCTTAGGGGAATCTCAGTAAATGAGAGTTTGAAAGAAATATTATTTGAGAAAGATGCAGCAATGGGTAAAAGTGTGATAAAACTGATGGCCTAGAGAACTTTAAAAAAAAAAAAAATGTTTAACTAAAACAAGATGAACAGTTAGCACTGTAGATAATTAGATAGTTGATGGAGTAGGTGATCCTGGATACCGTGCCAAGGAACGAAGTGTGATCAGGAGCAGCCAGCACAGATTCGCAAAGGGGAGATGACGCTTAACCAATGCGAGTGCCTTCTAGGATGGGTAACGGGCTGGAGAGGAGGGTGCAGAGCGGTGCACGTTGCCTGCCCTGACTTCAGAAGGGCTTCTCACGCTGCCTCCCCTAAGATCCTCCTAGGCAAGCTCAGGCTCCATCGGAGGTGGGTTGGAAGCTGGGTGAAAGGCAGAGCTTTTCTGCCTTGTGGGTTGCCATCAGTGGCACAAAGTCTAGTTGGAGCCCATCGCTAGCAGTGTCCCCTAAGGGTCATCATATATACATGTATATATACATATATTGGATATATGTATCAGCTTGACTCATCAGTGGCCTGGCTAAGGGGACAGAGCGCACCCTCAGCACGTTTGCTGACGATACCAAACTGGAAGGAGTGGCTGAGACATGGGAGGGCCATGCTGCTGTTCAGAGGGGCCCAGGGAGGCCTGAGTGATGGGCAGAGGAACCTCATGAAGGTCAGTGACGTGCAGGGTCCTGCACCTAGGGAGGAATAACCCCAGGCACTAGGACAGGCTGGGGTCTGAGCTGCTGTAAAGCAGCTCTGTGGAGAAGGATACTGGGGGCTCCTTGACAGCACAGTGACCGTACCGCACCAGTGTGTCCCCGGGGCCAAGAAGGCAGGGGGAGCCTGGGCTGCCTTAGAAAAAGTGTTGCCAGAGATGGAGGGAGGGGATCCTGCCCCTCTGTTCAGCCCAGGAGCACCATGTCTTGCACTGGGAAGGCCAGACTGGAGAGAGAGGAGGCAGCTGGAGCAAGGCCAGGGAAGTGCTGGGAAGAGAGCGGAGCTCTCTCACATAAGGGAAGAGGCTGAGAGATTGGGGACTGTTCAGCCAGGAAAAGAAGGATCTTTCCTGTGCTGAAGGGAGGGTGTGAAGAGGATGGGGCCAGACTCTTGAGGGGTGCCCAGTGCCTGGACGAGGGGCAGCAAGCACAGACTGGGGCACAGAGGGGTCGAATGACACAAGGAAAAGCTTTGTTACCAGGAGCTGCCCCCATGGGGCCCTGGTCAACCCCAACCTGGTGACCCGCTTGAGCAGGAGGGTTGGCTAGATCATCTGCAAAGGTCCTCTTCAACCTCAGCTATCCTGGAATTCTGTGGGATCCTGACACTAAAGATCATGAGAAAACTTTTGATATTGAAGCTTTTGCATGTGATAACCCTCAGCATAAAATTAACTGACTTACAAGATATTTCACTTCCAAAAACATTCTGTCCCAGGCTTAAACTAAACCATCTCAAGTATCAGGTTAAACAGAGTCAGGCCCAGTAATCAGTGCAGTTCAGCAATTTCTGATTCTTAGCTCTGAAAAATACAGATATTTTCAAAACAGAGTTCAGAGGGACCTAAGCAGTACATGTGTATCACACACAGGGAATTTCAACTCATGAAGAAACATAATCTTTCTTAGAGGAGTGGTTTAATGCATTTCTTAATGTAAAAATATGAAAAACTTCTCAATTTTAATTAAACTTCTGAAAAGTATGTCAAATCATAGGATCTTTAAGAAAATAAAGGACTATAATTTTGGTAATTCTTTCAATTGATTATGAGAAAAATTTAAAAACATAAATATAGAACAAAATAAAGAATAATAAAGAACCCATAAATCTACCCAAATGTCTTACAAGAAAGCTACCTAGGCTACAGTAGCTAGTGTATATTACTGATTTAACAGCATAAAATTGCAAAGTGAAAAATCAGGACAAAAAAACACCCCACACCAACTTCCATATGAACCATTTATTGAATAAATACATGCATCATAATGTAGAATTACATGAGCAAAAAAGGCAATCTAACAAAAGTGATCACCCTTTGTTCTCACTTCAACTCTCACACTATTTGCTGCAGCTCTGATAAAGGATTTAAGACAGAAAATTAAAATTATTTTAATGCAAGTGATATGCATGCTGATTTGAGTTTGGGTTATACAAGCTATAATTAAGAGAGCTGGTTTCTTGTCAGTAAAGCAGAGCAGTTCTAAAAACTGTTTCAATAGTAGAGAACACATGTTGGTACATACAGCAAACAACCCTTATTTTTTGCCACTTCTAAAACATCTTCGTATTTTCATATTTTAAGGCACAGGATAAAAAAGAACTACATGAAAAGCTGTCAGCTGATATGCAATACATTGACTTGAGAATGAGGCGGGGATTTTCCACATAAATGGAACACTCAGGACTCAGGAACTGCTATCCACAGATTCGTTTCCACCCTCAAGAGCAGGAACAGTCTCACCCAGGCAACCTTACCCTGATCCAAGTTCACACAGAAGAAAATTCCTAGAGTTTGGCACCCTGGGATGACTATTACCTTTTCCTAATGTCAATAGGAATTGTTCTTGCTGAATCCCAATGGAAATAGCATCTCTTTATTTTAAATTCCTAAATGGGTTCTGGGCCCACTTAATAATCTGTCCCTATTTTTTGGGTGCTGTCCTGTGGGTTTGGTTACTCACTTCGTGCTCCCGTCACACCTTTTCCTGACACAGTCAGGAAGCTTCCTAGAGCCTTTGAATACAAAATACGATTTTTGGGGGGGGGTTTTCTTGGTGTTTTTTTTTGTATTCAAGCAAAGAATCTTCTAACATTTTCTGACTCCAGAGTTCACTTAAGACTTGAAGCACTGACCCAGTCTAACAGCTAATTTGCTGGCTAGGGATGAAACTGTAGGGAATCACTGGCTGAGATGTACAGCAAAAGTCCTTCCACCTGTGGCTGGACTGAGCCAAAAGACAATTACCCTCCTGAACTACCCCTCTTCCTCAGATCAGCTTTAGCTTTCTGCATCTTCATTACATTAACAGTAATTCTTTTAGTTAGCCATTTCCTAGCTTCATTTAATGGAGATCAAAAATATATATATATATATTTCATGATATACTACACTTCATGTGAACAGATAAGTGTGTATATATATACATATATATACACACACACATATATAGATACGTATACATTCCAATATAAAGTGAAGCCTTCAAAGGGAAATAAATTTTCTTACTGATACAAAGAACCTCTCTATTATTGGCCAACCCATCAAAAATAACACGGCAGAATTCACCATTCAAGAGTTTCTTTGCTAAAATTCTCTTGTATAGAGTGTGGCAATAAGAAGGCTACCACTGTATAGAGGTGTGCGTGTGTGCGAGCACACGTCTGTGCAACAAATGCTCGTGTTAAACTCAATTGAAACAAACTGAAATGAGTCAATGCTTAAACTTGAAAAAGACAAAGCTACATCTATGGTAGGCACTTTGGTACATCTAGTAATGTAGGCATATTCTACACCTAGAATTAAGGTTCTGTCAGTCATTTGATAATAAAGCTAGTCTCAGGAATTTATTATTCTGCTTTAAAAATTATTTCTTGGCCGAGAGATGGTTCTAGAATCTTACCTAAATGATATTCTTTGCCTGTCTAATTGCATACTTATCCAAGGTTGAGGCTTTCGGCTCTGTGGAGGCCGAACTGTTCTCTTGGATTCATAATGCATGTTCTGTAACAGTCTGAGAAAACTCACAAGAAAGAAAAACCAGACCTGGATACAAAAGTTTCCCCATAATTCATGACACACGAGTCGAAAGCAGAACCCTTAGGCCGCTACTCTCCCCTCCTGTCTCAAGGGGCAGCCCATGTTGGGATGCGCTTGTGGGAGCAACGAGGTGACTGGGGAGACAGTTTCAACCCAGTTTCACTCTTCACCTATTGGTGCTCCACTGTAGTATTATTGAAGGTATAATATGCTATTTAGCATAGTATTAAATAATAAAAACGTGTGTCCTGTACGTGTGCCTACGGTTTGAACCTGCACTGCAAGCTGAGTGGTACTCCTTAAATCAATGAGAAGAGGCAGGTTAAGGACAGTGTCGAGTTAGAGATTTTGTTTATAATATAGAAAAAAACTCCATGTACTCATACGTTCAGAAGGTCACATGTCTAGTACTAGAGAGCACAGGAATAAATAACAAAAAGCAAGTGAACCTGTATAATAAAACTCTGGCCTGTTTGCTATGCTTACTCCACCAAATGAAAATCCAGATTAATAAAATGATTCATGGACCTCATCCTCTCTTTATACATTATTATAGAATTCTCATTTGTTTATAATATTCTCTAGCATGATTTTCCAATAATACATTTATATATAAATATTAAAATTTTCATGTTTTGTACATTTCAAACCAGCCATACTAGGCCAGAAACACACAAAAGCCATAATGCCTTTTGCGACTTGTTTTTGAAGAGTATCACAAAATGAACAACATTAAGACCATTGTGCTGCAAAGACAAAAGAGATTCATCTAACAAAATTAACATGCATGTAGAAGAAAATATCTATATCCTTTATCTAATTTCTTCTGAATTTAAAACAGCATGGAAGAATTATAAAAAAATAGTATGTATTTACATGGTACAGTATATGTTGGTGATATATAAAACAAGGCAGGAAAAGAGCAGAACATCATCTTTTCACTTTCTAATAGATACATCCACCATAAAGGTCATTTTAAACACAAAAGGTTACTTTACTATTGCACATGACAGTAACACAGAGTTGTTTAGCAAAATAAAATATAAAGTTTAACAATGAGAAAGGTTATGACTACATAAAATGAACAAGTGTTATAAAATTATTTGGGATGTGTCTAAGAACTAAATCAGTGAAGCTATAAAAATAATATTGGTACATCTGTGAGAGCAACGCTTTAAAAATACATAAAGGTTGGCAAAAATATGCGTGGCGAATTCCCCATGCTGAGGGGCCTAGCTTGTACCCTGTGGCCTTGTACCGTCTTCTGTTAAATCATACCTGAAAATGAAAAGAGCAAAGAAGAGTTTTTGTTTATGCTTAGTGTGCATTCCTAACACTATGATTAACACACAGGCATTTGTGTATATTGCTATGATTAGTAAAGGAAATATTGTACTTACCACTGGGTCCAGCCTTTAGCAAGTTCTTCAGATGCCAGAGGTATCAGTAACTATGGAAATTAAATTAGAAATCAATGTATTATGTACGTCCTACATTGCAAGTACATTTTTTTAAAGATCAAGTTTAACTATCCTGTAAACAACCATGTAAGTAATGCCATTAGTAAGGAACATTTTAAGTCCTCACTGTCATAGCTATCTCTGTCTTTAGGCTTCTAGTAAAGTTTCAAGTTGCTGTTTTCAACTTAAAAATCTACACCCTTAAGTGATTTAGTTCCAGCTCAACCCACACGCTTTTCAGTTCGACATAAAGCAAATGCTTTCCTCTCTGTGTTCCTGCAAATAAAGGCTCAACCAGCTTCTTCAAAGCCTGAGTTTCGTGAGACCTTTTTCAAAGTTACCCCCTATTTCCTACCGGCTGTTATTTTCTTTGTATGATATATTAATCTGACATTTAGGTCTTACTGCCAATCTCAAAACATACCTCTGGAGCATGCAACACCATCTCATTGTTTGATATTTTCTCTCATCCTCTATGATTTGATTCTTTCATAACTGAAGCTTGACATCTAAGCCATTTATCATTTTAAAAGCTTCATACTGCTTAAAACAAGGACTTAAGTCAATACCAGTAAGCTCATATCAAATAAACATTTTAGCCTTCATTTAACACCATGCTACTATCTGATAGGAAGTTGCTTGTTTTCAACTTACTTTGCCAAGCAGCCCTTTGTCTTTGGACAAGAAACCACCACTGTTCTTCACTGCTACGTCTAGTGTTCTTCTCTGTACTTCAGGCAGGGAAACACTGAAATCAAATCTGACACAGAAAACGATGTTTTAAGGAATTCTGTACCTAAAGTGCAAGTTCAGTCACTGGTAAAAATAAATAAAAGTATATCAAGCACTAATTCTATGGAAAAGAGAAGTAGGGACACTACTATCCTGACAGCTCAACATGCTTTTCTCCAGAAGTGAAAGAATGGGCAGTCATCTTCTACATATATATTTAGTGATCCTAGTATATAGAAGTACAGAAAAGCTCTCTTGCAACACCAAGCAAATCTATCCACTTTTAGGTAAGAATAAATTTTGTTTACTAGATCTGGGACTTGAACAAAGTGAGGACAAGACTGTATCACAATCTACCCTCTCTTTGTCACTCCAGTTCTCACCTAGTCCTATTGCTTTGTGATAAATTTTACTTGGAATGGCACAGTAGAACAAGTCTGTGACAGAAAGGAGAAAGCTGCACTGCCAGAAGAATTTACCACAGCTTCTAACAACTCATTTTCAGATTTCACATGCATAGAAGAGACTGCATTTATTCCAACCTCACTGATGTCAACATAAGAGAAATGTGAATTTTAATTGGGATATTTCTACAAATTTTCCCTTCTCCAGACAAGGCCACATGCAGGTGGCCAGAGTCCACACGCTTGCTGGTACCAAGAGCAGCTGCCAGCTAGAAGGTGCTTTGCTTCCCACTTAGCAACCACCTGCCCAAAAAGTCCTCACTGCTTCTGGGCTGCCAGCATGAGGGGGAAGTAACCGACACGGGCTAAGGCAGAAAAGGCACAGAAGTGGCTAAATACCAAGCGCCATAGTGAGAAAAGGGGATAGGATGACAAGAAGATCACAGAAGAAGGAAGAGGTGGAGTGCATAACCTGGTACTGACTAGGAGGAACCTCAACAGGTCACACAGGGAAGCTGAGCAACCTTAGCTTGGCAACTCTGTTGTTACATGATATCAATCAGCTTAGAACTCACATTTGATCAAACACTGGGTTTAATGTCTTCTTTGATACATGTGTTTTTCTTCTTCCTGATCTTCTCTTGTCAGGTAATAAATACATTCGAACATAAGGATCAGAACCTTCTTCTGAAAAGGCTATTAGATTTCTGTAAGCAAGGAATAACAAGAAAAAACACTAACAAAATAAATGAGACATTGTTTAATACAAGTGTTTACATAGCTATTACTGAATTTAGTACTTTGTACCTAAATAAAGTTCATTTTATTGACATATGTACAGCTTGGATGCTTCCCAAGTATCAAACTTGTTGAAAAAAATCCAGTACCTGTTTGAAAATTATTTGCATATTCATTTTAGGACCCTCATATGAATCTCAGGTGAGATGCTCTGCACAACATACAAGCATGTTTACAATATAGTGGATAAGGCAGTGGAAAAGTGCTGAGCAGCCACTCCTAAGATAGCAGACAAACGGTAAGCAGACAGGGCTGAATATGCTGCTTTCTACTTAAATTCCAATTCACAGCTGAGACACATGGCTTTCCAAAAATCATATTTCTGTCATGCCATAAAAAAATTCAGTCCCTTCAACATAACTTTCAGGTACTGCTAATAAAAATCTAACTGCCATTTTTACCTGGAAAAATCATAGAGACACAACAGGCAAATAAGACAACAAAAAACTTCGACAAGGGTTTTACTAATTCTGAGGATAGCTCTGCAAGATTTGGTATTTACACACAGTTACAATCAGTACATCATTTTAAAAATAAAGACCATTGAGAAAAAATGTTCAATTTAAGAGGATAAGTCAAGGTGTTATGAAGTTTACAAAGAAATATGCACAAAACTAGAATCAGGTATGTTATGCCCACCTGCAGGAATGCACAACCACAATCAGTTTGTTTCTCTGCGAACTATGACGAATTGTGAGCTGAATCTGTCCTAATGGAGACTGCCCCAGAGTCGTTCCACTGTGGAGGAAAAAGCAGAACATTATGTGGAGTTTTATATATTATTATTTAATAAATAAATATATAGTACTAGTCCAGCCAAAAAACAAGCTGAGCAGTGTTTCCAGATATCATCTATTATCAATTTAAATTTCCACTAGACCAGTGGAATAGAAAAACTGCCTGCAAAAGTATGAACATGAGCACCCCTTCATCTGTTTCTTGTACTTCAAGTTCTTGTTTAAGTACTCCACCCCCAAAAGAATGAACTGAGATTCCTATCACTTTTGGAAATCAGCTGTTTTTCTCTGCTTTGAAAATCATTATCAGAAAAGAACTCACTGAAAGTGAAGATTAGAACAGTACATAGCAAATTGGAAGAATTGTGCAGCCAATAATGAAAGAGAGCTACAAACCACTCTTAGCAAGGGCCAGGCACTGGTTAGAAGACCAGCTCCTTGTTTTCTAAGCAAAGTCTAACTCTGGCTTGGGGTCAGAAGAGTGACTGACAGATTGAAAACAGCAGAGGACCATCAAGATAAACAGGGGACTGAACCACGTAATGCCTAAGCAGATGCTGAGGAAGATGGATTTGCCTGGACTGGAGGCTGACAGATCCAATTGCAATCTACTTGAAAAGGAAGCTATTGAGTCAGACTCTTCTCAGAGGTACATGGTGGAAGGGCAAAAGGCAACAGTCAAGGTACAGCAAGAAAAAAATTCCCATCCAACATATGGACGAATGTCTTCATAGAAAACTGGTTAAGCACTAAAACTGCCCAGAAAGTTTCTCGAATCTCCATCCTTGGAGATGCAAAAACTTGACTAACAAGGCCCAAGACACCTGATCTAACTTGGAAGTTTGATTTGCTCTGAGCAGAGGGTAACTGACCTCCTGAGGTGCCTTCCAAACTAAACTACTCTATGATTCTAAGAAATCTTCCAAGGACAGTAAGAATTCAGTTCAGTTTCTTACTTATGAATAGCAAAAAAAAAAAAAAAAAAAAAAAAAAAAAAAAAACCAACACCCTACTTAGATTCACAGAGGAACTAACAAAATTAATAGGGAATTAATGGTTTGCAGAATGGTTGCTCTCAGCTATCTTTACTGGTAAGCACAACTGCCCTCTAAGGCAAGTAAAAAATTAGAGAGAACTTAAGAAATCATAATTGCAACAGGAACAGTTTGCAGCAATCCTCCTTAATTCAATGATAATTGACCATTCATTTAATATTCTTTATAATCAACAACCTCTCTGAGTAATTTAAAAAGACCAGCTATATCCAGCTTAGTTGGCTTAATTTATATTAACGCTAATAGGATTCAGTGGTGAAACTGGTAACTATTATTGGCATGAAAGTTACACTGAAACATAATATTTCTCCATCCCACTTTTTTTTTGAAGCAGCCAGTGTAGCTATGAGAACAAGATGGATTTTTATCTTCCACGTCCTCACAGTGTTAAGTTGCAGAATCTTACTGAGGAACCAGAAACGACAACAATTTCCAAATGCCAGGCTTATAAACTGCAATGCTGGCAGTAGGAAAAAAAAATACTAATGAAAATCAAACTGAGCAGAATCTTTGCTTTTGCAGTTGCACTGACAGTGTTTTTTACTGAAAAAAAGAACAGAGGTGTAATGCAAAAAGCAGTACTGTACTTCTCAAGCTGCCGCAGCCTTTGCCGCAGCTCCTGCGTGGCGATGGGCAGGGATATGTCCGAGGCTATGCTGGGAGTGGGTTCTTTGACCGACAGGTGACTAGGAGAATAATTGAAGTTCGAGGCATGGAGGCTGGAGGAGCTTCGGCTGAGATCCGTAGGCCACTGAGGACTGGCACTGGGAGGCTGACTCTTCTCTGCCCCGTCAGTCTTCTTGTCACTGTCAGCCACTGGGGAAGCTGGGACAGGTTTGTTTGAGTCAGCTGGTGGTGGGACAGGAACCTGAGGCTTAAAAGAAGATTTTCTTGCATCTTTGGAAAGAGATGGCCTCTTCACTTGGGCTGAGTGTCGATGGTCTGGAGATCTAGCTTGCTTTTCAAGAGAAAGTACCTAGATACAATTAAAAAAAAAATCCTTTAATAAAAAACAAAATAAAAAAATGAAAGCAGTTTGTTCCTGCTAAAGTGCTGTGATAAATTGTTAAATTTAGACAAGAAAGACCAAAACTTATGCTCACTTATGTTCATTTACTCTTCAACATAAAATGCATCCCACTAAAGCACAGCTCCTTATATTCTTTGTAGCAATGGAAGTGACTATATAATGTGAAATTCTCTACTCATTTAGATTTTTTTTCTCATTATTTGCCTCCTACAGTCAAAACACTTCTGGTGAAAGTTCATCTGCTTTACGGTTTTAGTCATCTGGATTTTTTTTTCCTGGAATTTTTTCTTCTCATCTTTTGAAATTTGAACTTTCATCAGAATTTCTTCTCACTTATTACCTTTAAATTCCTTCACACATTGCTTTCATTTATTAATACAAGTAGGTAAGAATATAATTGGTGTTAAAACTAAATTATGAGATGTGTTTTAGAAAAAACAAACGTATAAACAAAAGCATGATGCTGTTTGAAGGTGCGAAGGTGCTGTTAAATCAAATATAGCTGGAGAAAAACACAAATGAATAGTCAGGCATGGAAGCTCTACCTTGGGACTCTAGTGTGCTTGCAAGCTGCTCTGAATTTTTCTAATACTAGGAAGGTATTTGCTTTCCCTACAGACTTATTCTTTATAGACCATCATGACATCAATTCCAGTTCTATAAAGGAGAGGCGATTTCACTGATCCGTAGCCCACTGAGTCTTAGGAGACATGCAAGAACTCAGACTCCAATTCAATGCACCTACGAACACAGAGAACTTAATATTCACCTGACTATAAATTTATAGAGCTGACTGTTGTTTTGTTCTGAAAATCCCTGTGATTTTCAAATAGATCAGATCTCTGTTACAGGGTATCTTTATAGCACTGCCACAGCTAGAGGACACCAGCCAATGCTACACGAAAGGAAGCACAATGACTTCTTCACGAAGTTTTAAGCCTGGAATTGAGCGTAGTCTGGACTGTGCTTTCAGACATTTACGACAGAATAAGCTCTGGAGTACCCTGAGTGCAATCTTCATGTATATGGTGCTGTTTGGCCCGGAGTTGCTCAGGTGGAACCGCTGATGCATCGTTAGATCCTCGCTCTCCAGCAGCTGGCTCAGAGGCAGTTTGAAGTTCCCCAGAGAGCACTGGTGCTGTTCATCCCTGACCTGCAGGAACGCAGAGCCTAAGTAACATCATATCATCTGCTTTATATGAATTTAGAAAAAGAAAACAAACCCAGTTTTATTTAAAAACAAAAGACAACCCCAAACCCTACAGTTTGTTCTTAACCAAAATTTCTCCTCATTCTTTCCTTCAATAGCAAAAGAGAGAGAACTCATATATCCAGCTGAGCCTTAGTCAAAGTAAATAATATGCAACTTACAACTGTGTGAACATGAATTCTCACAACTGTTAGGGGAGCAATAGGTAGAACAGTTCACATTTACTTCAGTCTATTTGCGTGGTCTAAATGATGTGTCAATAAGGATTAAATATTTGAACAAAGCAAAGATCTCTGAGATGACTTCAGATAAATTAGCTATACATAACTGCATTTAATAGCAGCAAGAGTAAATGCAAATAAACACTTACTAGTCTGATCTTAAAAAAGAAGTCTAGTACAACTTTTAATAGTGTTTACAATATATCCACAACCCGATTTTGTAACAGCCTGTAACGTATGAATATTACTACAGAAACCCTAAGCCAAGTTATTCAAGAAGAATCAGACAACATACCTCAACTTCAAGATCTTGTCTTTTGGGATTGTGTACAAAGAAAGTGAAGTTTTCCTCCCACACTGGTTCATTGGTCTTGTATCGAATCTAAATTTAGGGAGCAGGCAAAAGACAGAGCGTATAAATTATAAAACATTTTTTGTCTAATGAAACTGGTGTTAGCTTTTCCATTTTGGTTTTGAATACTTTACATCTGATACCTGACAGATGTAAACAAGAGCCGAGTTGGATCTACCCAGAGCATATATAGTAACACATGTAAACTTAAACAGAGTGTATATAATAGAAAGTATGCAAGTTGGTATGAAAACAAGCAAGTTTATGTAAAGTAAAAGTTCTACTGAAGAACTATCATTTTGTATCAGTCAATGCAAGGTCTGCAAGGTCTTCTGACCAATGTATTATCTTTGCTGTCATACTTCCCTGTTAGGGCTGAACTAACTCAACACAGCTCCTAGAACACAGTGATTGCCCTCCTAATCTTCAAATAGTTACATGGAGGATTTCACTACTCTCACCACAAATCTCATTACTTTCAGCAACTACTTCAAAATAATCATGCACATATCAAAACAAACAAAAAGCATCCAGGACCAAATGATTTTATGTCCCCATTCTCTATCAGGTATGCTCCATAGGGAATCTATTTTAGGCTTTGCAACTTTGTTTTCATATCCTGTTAAAAATGTCTTTTACTTTTGGTTCACTGACATTTTTACTTTAAAAACAAAGCCAACCATACTAAACACATCTGCCTCTCCCTATGTATCAACGGCCTGTTGTGCTGCTATTTTATTCTGAAGAGCAGCCTGAGTGCATGGAGGTAAAGCTAGGAGCAAGCTGACAGAGCTGCTGAGCCTGGGGTCAAAACCAGAGGGACTGCCAGCAAGGGCGACCTAGTGTCAGGTGTTGGGTACAGAGCACCCGACTAGGAAAGAGAGATGGATGGGGCCTCCCTCAGTCACCTTGAAGCAGTTTCAGGTCTGCAGGTCCTCCTTCTCCTGGAGGACTTCAACTAGTCTGATGTTTGCTGGGAGACCTGCATGGCAGTGCACAAGCAACACAGGACCTGGAAACAGCTTCCTGACCCAATCACTGGATGTGCTGACAGGAGTGGTGCTTTTCTGCACCTCCTGCTTACAAACAAGCAGGACTGGTTTGCAGACACGGCTATCCATGGCAGCCTTAGCTACAGTGACCATAAGATCATAGAGTTCAAGATCCTAGGGACACTGGGGAGACAAACAGAATAAAAAAAAAACACGGATTTGAAAAAGATCTCAACTTGCTCTGGGAACTGTTAAGAAGGGATCCCAGAGGAGTCTCTTAGAATGGAAAGGTGCTCAAAAGTAGTTAAAAAGAACACAGAAAAGGCTGAAGTACTCAATGCTTTCTTCATTTCAGATCTTCAAGGAGAAGTTTCTAAGTCTCTATTATCTGCAGAGGAGGGTTGAGTGTATCAACAAACTGGACATGTCTATTGGACCAAAGTTTCTTAAAAGGGTTGGCTGACATGATTTCAAAAATGATACAGAGTAGCATAGCAAGGTCCTGAAGATTAGAGACAGCCTCAGATGACTGGTAAAAAACAAATATTATAACCATTTAACAAAAACATCAAAAAAAGATTCAGAAAACTGTAGTCTACTAGCCCCACTTCAGTCCATGGAAAAATTATGGAATAGGTCTTGATGAAAGCTAATTCCAGGCACATGAAAGAAAACAAAGTGATGGATAAGGTATATTTACCAAGGACTTTACCAACCTAGGTACCTTCTACAATGAAACAAATTGCTAACTGGATGAGGGGAAAGCTGTGGACATCATTGACTTTAATCTTAGGAAGATGTTTTAAAATCTTCCACAACATCTGTGTTGACAAGCTGACAAAATATGGACTAAATAGATGAACTACAAGACAGATGAAATATTGATTAAACTACTAAGCCCAAAGGGTGGTTGTTACTGGCTCAAAGTTAGGCTGGAAGTTGGCTGTAAACAGAATACTTGATTGATACTGGATCCTATCCTATTCAATACCTTTATAAATGATCTGGATGATGGGATTAAATGCATCTTCGCCAAGTTTGTAGATAACACCAAACTGGGAGGATAGATACATCAGAAGTAAGTATCACCATCCAGTGAGACCTCAAAAAGCTAGAAGATAGGTCATTAAGAGTCCTAGTGGAGAGCAAGTTAAACATGAGCTGGTAGAATACCCTTCATAGCAAAGAAGGGAAGCCACATGCTGGGCTGCAAGAGCATAACCTGCAAATCAAAAGATGTGATTACTCAGCACTTGCTAGGCCCTCCTGGAATCCTGTGTCCACTTTTGGTTCTTCTCCCTCCCTCCCTCTCTTCAAGACATACTAAAAAAAAAAAAAAAAAAAAAAAAAAAAAAATAGAAGGGACAAATGGAGAATCACCCAAATGATCAGAGACCTGGAGAATTTAATCTATCAAAAAAGACTGAAGGAATTGAGTTTGTTCAACCTAGAGAACCAAAGGCTCAGGGGTATCTAATAGCAGTCTTTCAGGACCTAGAAGGTAGATACAGTGCAGCAAGAGGTACTCTGTTCACAACTGCACAGTGACTGAAGAAGAGACAACTGGCAACACTTGGCTGGAGGAGAAACAGTGTCTAGATATAAGAAAAAAAGTTCTGTACCATCCAGCTGCACATTGGAATAGGTGTCCTGCAGAAGTGATGAAATCTCCTTCACTAGAAATACTCAAGACTTGACTAGACAGTGTCCTGACCAAGGCTCTGCTTTGAACTGAAAGTTGGATCAGGTGATGTTCAGAGGTCCTTCCCAACCTGGGCATTGCTGTAACTCTGTGATTCGATGCATTTTCAAATCTTGATGTGTATTTCAAAACCTGCTCTTTGCTCACAATGTTATTTATACAACCACTCCTGTAGGAACCTCAGTTGCAGATCAGGAATCTACTGTGCCTGGACATGTTCAGATAGTTAAAAATCTAATCTCTAAGAATTGATTTAGATCAATCAATTAAAACCTAGATGCTCTAAATTTAAACTGAGTAAGTGCCCATTCAATCCCAGGCTTCCTGTTAGCAATTTCAGTTACATGTCTAACTTTTAGTGCAGTAATGGCTTGGTAGCTAGTACTAAGCACACAGACCCACCAAATGTCTGCAGACAGAGACATGTACTGGGAGCAAGTGCTTACCTTACTTTCCTGTGCCTTGTGTCCAACTGACAGCAAAACAAGAGGGTTGGGATTGCTGTTTATTTTCTTTCCTGACTGATAAAGAAAAAGCAAAAAACTTTGTCTTCAGAATTAACTGCTGCATTTACCTCCAGTTAAATGCAACTCCTATATATAAAACCTGTCTTTTCCCCTGAAACTTAAATGTTTCTATCCTAATAATAAAAGTCATATGCATTCTCTATGCATATTTATTAAATCTTAGTATTTCACTCAATAGCTTTAATGGCAGAAATTTCTCTGCTGGTTAATGAACACATCCAACCACCCTAAGTTAGTTAAAGCAAAATGCTGCAAACAAGCAGGAGTTTCAGACTCCTTTCTCTTTTCTTCGAATGAAACTCATAAATTGCATTAAAATCCCCAAAGCCAGTGGATCATAATTAAAACTGCAAAATGAATATTGCATGCAGATGGCAGATATGGAGAAAGCACAAACTCAGGAAGCTTACTTTACAAAGCAGTATTACTATTAAACTTGGTGTAATATCAACACATGGACATTCCCCCCTTTTCAGCTTGGGGAGGAAGCAGATGCACTATAATGTACCTGAGGTATATTTCTACAGTTTACCAAATACTCTTTATTAGAGACTCAACCATCTGCCATATCTGAGCCTTGCTCACCAGCTGTATAGCATTACATCAAACTGTGAAAATAAACATCAATTTAGAATCAAGTTACATACACAAAGGAACATACCCAACTACACATTTTTCGCACATTTTAAATTAACCTAACAAAAACTTAAGAAAGAAAAGTTAGACATGAAAGTTAAAAATCTCAAGCAGGTGTTAATGCAATTAAAAAGGCCTAGAAAATACAATTTACACGGTTAATAATTTACTTCGAATTCTACCCAGTAGGAAATTATAAAGATCAGACATTGTAAACAGAGTTAGTTGAAAACTGCTCAATGCATGTAAGGTCACAATTACAATGAAGTTATTCAAAAAATTAGAAGATAGCTTATTTCTGGCATTTTGGGATCTGAAGTTACATTCTGGATGTTACACTTCCACTAATATTATTTGATTTTTATGTGACACTCCATGTGTAAAACCATACTTCCCTTTTAGAAGAAAAATGTTAAGGAAGCACTCCTTTCTTGGATGAACGCTGCGTTTCTTTCTTTCATGATTTCTAATAAAAAAAATATTTGGCTCTAGCCAAAGTCACAGGAATACAACTGTTCAAGGAACACAGAGTAAGTCAGATTACACTCCAACCAACAGTGCTAAAAAAAAGCAAGTGAAATTTGTTTTATTCTTCCTCCATAAATGTACCTGCAATTCTCTTTTCTTCATAAAATGAGGTAAACTGGAGATGTTCACAAAAGACCTTCTTGCTTATATGATGGTATGCAAGCAGAAGCCATTTTAATTCATGCTACAAAAGTCACCACAGGTACAAACACGAGGCACCTCTAACTTCTGCCACTGACAAGTTTGCTCTTGACAGGATATTCCAGTCTATTAGAACTTGTCTATTGTCCAGATTTCTCCAGCTGAAAACTTGGTTAATGCTCTCCAAGTTTGTGTCTCAGCTGGCTCTCTTCCTTACCAGAATGCTAACCTTAACTTACAGCATTCAAATAAAGAGTGTAAAAATATATAACTGAAAAAAAAAAAAAAAAAAAAATCAACACATATGACTAAATTTAAGTAGATAGTCATTCAGAGTTGGGCAGGAAAGCATCATCCTGTTTGTAAAAGATGTCTTAGCTTTCATGTCAACTTACTATTTCAAACTGATTCTAGAGTCTTTTTAAAGACTTTTTTTCATCTTCAAAAGCAGTCTGCACTCCACTCAACTGATTTAAAGTTCAAAATAACACAAACCCAAGTATTCTACCAATCTCTTGACCACTTCTTGATACCAAAAGTTAAATTAAAACTAGTTTGCACTAAATGATATCTGGCACAGAAACTCCATGTGCTATTGCAAGAGAGGTGTTGCAGGCATTTGTGCATTTCCAATTATGTTTGTGACCAAAGGACAACTATATTAGTTTTACCTTTAGGGCTTTCTGAACAGCAGCCTTCTTCAAGCCATCAGGGTTAAATTCTAAAGGATTATGCTTTTAAGTCAGGAGAGAATGAACATATGAAGGGTTAATAAGTCATGCAATGAAGTAATTTCACTAGGTTAATTATGATATGAGAACATAGGACAAAGCAAAAAAGGTAAAAAGAAAAAAAAAAAAACCACAAAGAACAAAGAACTTTCAAACAAAACAATGAAAGAACCACCAAAATAAACAAAATCAGACTTTGCTTTTTTTCTGTCCTCTCTGAATACATGTATTTTGTTTTAAAATAAAAATACTCACTTTCATTACATCGGTATTTTCCTTATCAAATCTGTTTACAATGATAAAAAAAATGCATCATAGAAGCTTATGAGATGGGATTTAATGAATGCCATCTGTCTTAAAGACCATCCCTGAAATGAATCTTTTCCAATAAGGTAAAATATATTTTCCCAACACAGAAGATTTCCTGTTAAGTCAGGGAAGTATGGGAGAGAGTTCTCTCTGGGAGGAAAAAAATCACTTTCCTAAAAAGAGCAGGAAGCCTTAGCTGATTATACGTCACATGCTATCTAAATTGAAATATACTTCACTCATTTGAAAGATAAGGAACAGTTTAGTAATTGGAATTTGTGCTGCTCTAACAGTACAAAACCTCTACTTTGTATTAACTAAGCAAAGTTTTCCATTTTACTTTATTAATAATTGATTGTTCTTGAAGTCACACTAGTGAACTGAAAATCTGTGAGAGAGAGACTAGAGACTCAATCTAGAGATTTAGTCTTTCTACAGAAATACTTCTTTACATGTGGGTGGAAATGTTGCATCCTAATGTTGGCCAATATGTACTTCAAGATTCCTGACATCTGACTTTGAAACTTTGGTTTCAGAAGGATGAAACAATATAATAGAACGGATGGGAGAAAAAGAGAAAGTGACTTTTTTTTCCCCACTCCTATTTTTACTTTCTTAAGCTCAACTACCCTTGTTTATCCTTTCTCTTGTAGTTATGTTTTCTAGCTCTCCCATTATCACTGGTGCTTGTCCTCCAGATTCATTTCAACTGGTCTCCATCTTTCTTGAATTGCCACAGCCAAAATCAGAGCCTCACTAAGTAGAACAGAGAATTAATTAGTTCATGTATCTTACAGCCTATATTCTTCCTTTCTTTCTATATTCAATACTGTTTTTGCCACTTTGCAGCAGCCTGACACACAACTGTAGATCTATTGCTGTAAGGCAAATCTTTCAGGCAATTATTACCCTTCCTTATTTATGCAAGGAATTGTTCCTGTGTAGGTAATGTAATCTTCTCTGCTAGGAGAGTTTCAGTTTCAGATCACATCTGAAGTTTATCCGATCATCTGGAACTCTAAACTAGCCCTCAACTTAATGACCATCTTTCCTTCATGTTTTCACCTGCATATTCAGAACACCTTTTTGCCTAAATTATTCATGGCATCCATTTACTTTAGATGTCAAGAACCAACTCATTAGATAAATTATAAAGGCAGCCAAACAATGCTTCCTGGGTATCGAATGTGTGTTGATTCCTCCGGAATCAAAGCAAGGTTAGGGACATCAGCCAGGGCAAATATGTTTCAGCCTTGCCAGACTTTAGGATTGAAGGGAAGGAGCTGCTGGTCCATGAGGATGGAGGCTGAGCAGGAGATTAGCAGAAGAAAAGGGAGAGAATTTGTTATAAAAAGCCAGGCAAGAGGTTTGCCCTGGGTGACAAAATTGTCTTGCTACAGTTATGAGATTTTCCGCAGTTATAGGAAAAGGTGAGAGAGATCCCCAGGGCTATCCTGGTAACTGTCACAGTAGCGGGGAGGGGGTGGGTGGGGAGAAAAAGAAAAGAAA
>VZSV01000002.1:10761565-10782135 GCA_013398735.1 Nothocercus julius | reverse complement strand
ACAGAAGAAGGGAAAAAAAAAATCAAACTTCAGGCTGATGTTCTCTAGTGGCCAATGCCATTTGCAGTAAATCCTGAGAACAAACTCATAATTTATAATGACAACTAATAAGCTATTTTGATCTTAAAAGTCAGATGCTTGATATGATCTGAACCATCACTCATTACTATTTATGTTGACTCACTAACTTGTGCTTGGGATTCTAAAGGGGTTCTTAAAAGTTTCTAAGTCTTTGACCACAACCTCACTTGATAACCAGAACACAGAAATCAATCTGATAGAACTGATTTAAAATGTATAATTTATATATTATATCCACTTAAAAACAACAATCGCTATGAGTTAATGATAATGTATCATAAAACCAGTGGTATATGCTTTTAGAAGAAAAAAATCTACATTTTTCATACAATCTTAATGGCTTTCTAGATGTAGAAAGCAAATCAGAGCATTTAAGAGACTAGTTTTTCCTCTGCCACTACATATATAGGGATTCACTTGTTAAATCCTCTCTCCCTCTTTCCCTTCTCCCTATCCACAAGCCACGCAGACCCCTCAAGTGGGTATCAGACATTAAGGGGTAGGAATTTTTGCCCAAGTGTTTATGGATGCCCCGAGAAGAACATGAAGTTCTGGAACTGCTGAACTCTTATTCATTCTGTGCTACGACAGCCCACTCGTGTCCCCTGGCCTCCAGTCATACACCCTGTTCCCAGGAAATAATTCAAAGGAAAATACTAAAATACCAAAAAGGAACTACTGAACCATACAATACAGATTTTTTGGAGAGAAAAAACACATAGTTAATATGTGACCTAACTTTAGATAACTATGTTTATGGAGTGCCTACACATTCATTAAATGTAAACAAGATTTGGTACTGGAGGTACGTTTTTTTGATACTTCAAAATGAACTTTCATATACAAACTAACCCAAAGGACCATGGAAAAAGGATTTGCTTTATTTTTCAAAAATCAGAGTATGTTACGAATCAAACTAGACCAACCAGCAAGCAAATCCTCTGCACAAGCTGTAGCAGGTCCCCAGCTCTCTTTGCCAAAAGCATTCTGATCTCTAACTCACTCCCATCCTTTCTGAAGTTACAAAGATTTAGCTGTTTAAAGATTTAAGTGCAAGATGTTTAGAGACACATTAGCTTCTTATAATCTTATGTTAAAAGCATAAGGCAAAAAATATTAACTGCTCAATCCCCCTACATTGGGATGTCGCTGACTACGGACTAATTTGGGAAAAAAGAAAAAGAGCTTAGGAATTTGCAAAATAGGGAACATAATGGAGTGAAATAGAATTTACAAGGGAATTTATAGTTTGGGGAGCACAAAGAACCACATGTTTTTTAAGTAGTACTTCAATAAGTGTGGAGAGGATACAAGTTCTTACAAACACTCTCCTTTTAAAAATACTGTAGGGGTGTCAGTTGCAGTATTTCTTACAGTTTCATTTCTTTGCAACAAAGGCAAGCAATCTGGCAGCATACAGTAGGCTGCCACAATATGTATTTTACTTATCTGTAAACCAGCAATTGAACTCAAGTGTAAGAACTTCTATCAACAAACTTATCTTGGGTTTTTAATCATGAAAAGTTAATTACTTACCCAATGATATGTTGATCAGTGATCAATGAAATTTAAACAGCCTTCAAAATGCAATCAAAATAGCACAAAAAACAATGCACACTTGTTGAAACCATGCAGGAAAACAAATTGCATGCTCTCATTCCACTAGAGCGTGTGACTTTAGTAGCACTAATTCACACTCTGGCAGAGAAAAGATACAATACAAATAATACCAGAGAACTCACAAATAGTGCTCTATAGAGTGAGGTAGTGTTTTCACAAAAGACTAGTCCCGATGCTCTCCTCTCTTTTAAGTATCCACACCCAAAGTTTCCCTCGTAGATACTCTTAGGAAGATGGAAATGGAAGGAGAAAGCAGAGTGATGGGATTGTGGCAGAATGAATGCATAAGCAGCTTTACTACACAGGAAAATTAAGGAAAACAGTCAAAGGATTCCAGAGAAAACAGCAGATAAAGTAAATATTTCTCATTATAGTTTCATTTATCAAAAGGCTTTCTATAGCACAGCAAGGTGGATTTTTTGTTCGTTTGTTTTAAATTTTTCACAATTATTAAAATAGATCAGTGCCTTGTAGGTATATAGCTATCTCTTAGTAAACAGAAACATTTTCCTGGGCTACCATTAGTAGTTTTATTTAGTAATAGCATTTATATGGCAGGTCCAACTAAGTAAATTTAGAGGCACAAGTCTTCTCCTACAGAGTTTCTATTTTGTTAAAACATATTTCAAATAAATCATCCCACTTGTTTCAGAAACAATGATGATGCACCTACGTAAGAGACGAGCCTGTGGTAGGAACTACTCACTACAACCAAAAAAAACTATGATTGATTCCAAGATCTAAGATGCATCTGTGATCAATGCTAACTTAACAAGTTAATTTTGAGTATAAAAGTAGTTACTTGTCTATAAAATATTTCAATATTAACATTAAGCTGTGGACAAAATTTAGAATTACACTGACTGTTGCATTGATAACTTTAACAGTAAGACTTCATTACTTTATCTTTTTGCTTCCCACAAATACAAGCAATCAGTGGCGTCAATTAATTTTACTATTTAGGTGCACAACCCCCGTCACTGAATACAAACACAGCAGGAGGAGTCACTTCCACGTTTTATCTTATCAATGTTCTTCTATATCAGAATCAAATGATCATACAGAAGCTGTAGGCACTGTAATTTGCTACAGTTTTTCCAGCAGCTCTATGATAACATCCATATCCATTATCCATATGGATAACCCACATCCTTAACTGATTTGGATTCAATATGGTATTATATTTTATCCTTGTACACTTGTAAAATGATTTTTGAGTGCTCAGTGCTACTTCATATATTCCTTAACACACATTTCTGGACAGAAAATGATTTGAAGTTAAATACCAAGTTATTTGTAGCAAATGCCTGTAGTGACAGAGAAAGACAAGGGGACAGAGGTACCGAGCTACAGTCACCCTCATCTCAATCCCACCCAGGCCATCTTGCACAGCTGGAAATCTAATCCCAGGTTTAGTACCCAGCTAACTTGGTGCAGGTAACTTCCTGTTTCTGTGCCTCCTCTGCCTTAGAGTTCAGACATCTACCAATTAAAAGTAATAATTATTTAGACACTGTAAGACATTGAAATGAAAATCCTGTCCTGAAAAGCAGGTAGAACTCAAGACTTTAAACCTAATCCCTCTGAGGGAAATAGATAATGTTACTGAATATCTGCTTAAAAGAAAAGGAAGAGGGAAAAAAAAAAAAGTTTAAAGACAAAAATTCTGACTACTTGCTGGGGAAGGCAGCCTAGCAGAGAGAAAAAAAAAAGGTTGCAAGAAAAATAAACAAATAAACAAATTGGATGACAGAACCACTCATTTTAAGTGACTTGGCTTTACTGTATTTTAACAAAAATATTGAACTCAAAACAGTTTGCGTAAAATCCAGTAACTGAAAAAAGAAAATTCAAAAGTGGGTCAAATTTAATTCTGCACGTAAGAATCCTGCATATAAGATGTTTTTTCTGTGTTGCAATATGCTGAACTTAATGTTAGCCAATTAACAGAATTACAGCATCATTGTGAACTACACTCCATTCCTGCTAAGTTACAGGTCTCCCCCCCCCGCCACCTCCCCAAAGTTCAACATAGCGGGGCTAAAAAGATAATGCAAGACTCAAATCCAAATGATCTACATCTCTAACTTCTAAAACACCCTATTACTACCATTTCCAAAGCTGGCTCTCCATAGCCCCAAACACACTGTGTTTAATATATGAAATCACTAGTCAGCGCTGAAAATGCTTTAGGCTGCTATAGCTTGTCTTGTTACTCTGTTTGATGCTGCATTTTAATTGGAATTTCAGTGGAGAAATTTGTAAAATGCATCAAAAAAATCCTGAAGTTTGAAAATTTTACTCTGATTACTCCCAGCACTTTCCATCAAATAACAATATTGGAAAAAAAAAAACCAGTAAATTTCAGTGTAGTGTTTCACACCTGCGTCTATGGTGTGGTTTATTATTGCTATTATTTGCAGTAATTTACTAACTAGAATTAACTAGAATTAAACTACAAATTCTTTGCTTATCTTATGCAACCTATTTCAGACTCTCACAGAATAGTCCACAGAATGACAGAAACAGGATGTTTTATCCATGTGTACATTTTGCACATACAAATAAATGATACTTCAAATGACAACCTGACAGAAGTCACATACAAGTATTCTGCAACTGTAACATCAACTGGACAATATTAATTTCATGATGAGAATTTCAGCACTTTCACATGTACCTAACCCAAAGCAAGCAATTTTACCAGGCTCAAGTAAGTAGCCTTGCTTTTTCACAGTTAGTTCCTTTAAATTCCCCATGCTGATCCCATACTATTTATGGAAAATATTGAGTAATAAAAACATGCAGCCTTTCAAGTCCAGGAAAGGAGCATTCTTTAAAAAAAAATTCACACTGATTAAAAAGTTAACCGTTTATTAAATATATGTCCGTCATATCACACTACTAGAAACATGGACCTTACATTACACGTGTTGAAACAAGAACAGGTAGAGAAAACACAGCGTAATGTGTGTTAGTGAAGCAGTGTGGCACACTACAAAGCAAGACATGCTGAAGTAAGAAAGGGATACCCGGCACAACGGGCATCTAGCAGAATGTAACTTACTGGCAGGTTTCTTGCCGAGTCCAAATACAGAATAAGCAATGCAGAAGAAAGCCCATCGTTGGCTTGGTCTTTATCAGCTCTAATGCTTGTCAGCACCTAAACCAAAAAATATCTTGTGAGCCTTCTTCTGCAAATCAAACAATAGCAGGGCATAATTTTTGTCCCATTCCTGAAAAAATACTTTAAGAATAACTCCCCAAACCAAGACATTCACAAAAACATTAAAAAAAGCAGCAACCTTTAAAGATTTTATATAAATACAGATATAGATATTACAAGAAACTCCACCCCAATCCCTATTTTTTTTAACCTGGACAGATTAGATCTCATTGCCAATTTTATCTCTCAATATAATGAAATGTCTGTGGATATTCTCAAGCTACAACATGACAAGAAAAGAAGAAAAAGAAGTCTTAAAAATCACATGCCACAAAAGCACCCTGTCAGATTTGATTGATCTGATGTATCATAATGAAAGTTACACTAGAATAAAATTACAGGCTTATCCAAATTTATCACAGCTAGAGAATTAAATTACTTGTATTTAATAGGGAAAAAAAAAAAGAGTAAAGATAAGCATAATATATAATGTGTTCCATTAATACCTTGTCTAGATTTTCAGCAGTTGGCATCAATGTGAGCCATTCCAGTTTTAAATGCAATTTTCCTTTGGACACTTCATCCAAAGTAAACCACTAAAAGTTAAGCAAAGTCATGTGAAATAACCTGTCACCAAACAAATACATATGATTGCAGTTGGCTCTTCAGGACATTTAAGAAACATTAAGCCACAAGAGAAATCCAGTAGAGCTGAAATCTGCATAATCTGAAAAGATCTGATTTTTTAAAATTATATAAAAGTCACACTAAAGACACTAAAGACAAAAACAAGCTACTATAGCTGCATAATACAAAAATGGTCATGTAGGCCTTCACGCTGTATCATAAAACTATTCCAACATACCAAATCTTTAAGTTCTGTTAGACTGTTCTTGAAATACAAGCCCTGCATAACATTACTATAAAATCTCACTTATATATACAACAAAACTTCCATTTTCCAGTAAATAAGTTAGTTGTCTACTAAGTCTAATAGTAGTTCATTTGGGCAAACAGTTTCCTAGAAGAAAAAAAAACTTTGCCAAATACATAGGTCACTGTTTTATACATTTACACAGCAGTGATATTACCGAGCCAGAAGAATGGCATTGTTCTTTCATCAATTCAGGTATCTCCCACTTCCCTGATAACCCAGATGTTTATTTTTATGGCATTAGGGCTGTTCAAGCACACAAGGGATAAGAACCTTCTCCAGAAAAATAAAAAGAAATCATACACACACAAAATAATACCTAAACATGCAGTATATGTTTTTTCAATTAAAACTTACCAAATACTTACCTCATCTAAAAGACGCTCCTTCTCAACTTCGATTAAATCTATCATCAAACTAGGAAAAATAAACAAAGGAAAAAAAACAGGACATTTTAAGGGAGAAGAAAAAATAATAATGCAGAACTGACCCCACTTGCCCTATGCCTGCTGAATATTGAGGCTTCTACTGAGAGCAAATAAGCAGAGCAAAGCTATAATTCCTTTATTATCCGTCTAAAAGAAGGAGGGAACAAAGCTGCTCAAACAGGAGGGATACAGAATGATAGGAAATATGTCTGTACTAGAGTCCATTTTGTAGCCTGAAGTGCAACCGGCACATCATGGCTCACATACATTTGACTAAACTCTCAAAATAGTGACCACATCCAAACAACCCATTGGAAATAGCCCCTGGACATCACCCATTTCATGCTTTGGCATTGCCTAAGAGAGTGCTAGTTTGCACAAGCTATACCAAGGAGTGTGCTAAAAATTAAGCAGCATGGACAAGTACATGCCAGCACAGGAATATTTGCTTTGGCCTTTTCTGAGTACTGACGTATCCATTATGGTCTAGCTGCTGCTTTTCCCCCCCCATTTAGTGTAAAAATTAGGGAAGTGTAAAGAAAAGAAGCCTTGGTACTACCTACTTCTTTAAATAAATGAGAGGAGAAGTAGGTACTGTTGCTCCTGTTAAGAGAGAAGGAGCTGGAAAGATAAGGGAGTTCTACTCTGTATGGAAAGCAACAATGGCAAGCTCCAAAACTCTGCAAGAAATAAAGGTGACAAATTACTGGAGAAAGCAGCTGGCTAAAACCCAGATATGTTTATGGGTAAACACTAGAGGTAGGCCTATGGTAGCTAATAGTGAGCAGTGTTTGCAAAAAGCATTACAGCAAATTTATTTATTTATTTTTTATATCAAACCGATAAGATCAGCTCTCAGGGAAGATATACAGTTATAAAACTCTATCAATTTTGTCTGAGCCAATAATCACGACTTCATGCTACATTAAGAACATTAAAGCAAATAAGAGTTAATTTCTTCTTTTTTTAAGTGCATTTTCTTTCTGGATGTACACAACACTTACCTTATCTTTTTGTATAAATATATAAACATAAAAATTTGTATGGGGTATATGTTTGTAAAACATCTATTTAAATACATGGGGAGTGCAAAGAATTAGAAAGATACTTGCTATCAGAACTTCAAAAAGATATGTAATTTATAAATTGAAAAAAATAGCAAAAAATGCAATAAAAATAAAAGATTAGATCAAAATACTTACTCTCTTTACCAATACACATTTTCCATAAACATATTCCATAAACAAAACACTCCATATTCCATAAACTAAAAACATATTTTCCAAAACATTTACCTTCCCAGGAAGTCATCTTTATCTGGATCTTCATCAAAAAGTTCAATCTCTAGCTCTTGTCCTGGATGTTCATATACTAAGGCCTATAAGTACAATAATGTGGATGACACCATCAACAGCAAAACTAACTAGTTTTGTCAACTATCAAAGTAACAATGAAATATTTAAATACTGTGCTTCTCTGAATTTATTAGAGCATCAATAAGCAAATCCTTTAAAAATACATAATTTACTATGAATTGGGCAGTGTAAGCATTTTTGAGACATGATTTGTTGATATTAAGGAACTAGACTGATTTTTGGACTTACTGATGCACGATCTAGGAAAAAAAAAAAAGTACAAATCAATAGGGAGTTTCTGTTTAGATACAGAACTTTGTTTTTATAGAGAGACATCAAGAAGTTTCATAAGGAAACATCCAGGATATTTAATCTCGCAAAACAGTTTTTAGAAGTCAACTTCACAGAATGCACAACATGTCTTTCTAACTGATTATACCTCATAAACTTCATTCCACTTTGGATTGAGATTTTCTTTGATGACCTTGCTTTGGAAAATCTGGTTGCCTACACGGATGATTCCATAAGGGTCTGACTTTCCTTTGACAATCCCTTTTAAGTAAGTATCTTTCCCTTCCAGGTCTTGAGCTTCAATGAAGTGTATCCTTAGAACACCCTATAAAAGGGGAAAAAAAAAAAATCCATTTATCTACAGCCATTATCTTTATGTCACTTTATGTGATTGACTTTTAAAAATTTCAATCGCTATTTCCTTAACATGAAACTTATCTTCTAATTTGTATACTACTTTGTATTCCAAATATTTTGTAGCTAGAATAATTCTAATTTGGATTCCTACTACTTGCAGAAAGCATGACTGAACATGGTAAATGAGAGAGTATCAATGATGATCCACATACACAGCAGACTGTACCTAGAGATTCCTGAAGAGAAAAACTGTCAGCAGCAATCAGAAATACGCCACTTATATCAAGAAAGTCCACAGTACTGCAAATGAGTAGTAATAAGCAGTAACAATTTCTTAGTGAAGAGCATTAACAAAAGTTTGAAAAGATAATATAAAACACATGCTACATAATTTTTGTTTTCTACAATACAGCTACAGTTGTATATATGGGCTATATATGAAAGATCTTAGCAAGACAGAAAAATGCTCCCCCTTATTTTTGATGTTATCAAACATTAGCTCCATAAATATAATTCATAAATGTAACTGTTTATGCTTAATTGATTGGATTCATGCACCTTTCTTTAGAAATCAATACTAGAAAAACCTTTCCAGATTATATTATTAACAGAAGTATCCTTACCTTTGGTATAGGAAACCGCAACTGAGCAATCTGCACTTCACTTACAAGGGGGACTGTGATTCTGTTTGGAAGGACCAGGTAGTTGGATATTATGTCCAAGATTATTGTATCTGATAAGCCACTATTGGGGGAGAGGGGGGGAAAACAGGGAGGAAAAGGGCGGGGAAAAAAAAAAGTTACATATAAAATGAATTTTAAGGAAATGTTTCATGTCACATATTAGTGTATGTTGGGGCTGCAGAAGCTTCTTTATCCTTTCGCCACTCAACAGCCCAACCTTGTTTCCAACTAGAAGGCAAATTTGGCTTTTAAACAGTTTTTTTTTTTTTTTTTCCTCCTACCCGAGAAAGGATTCTTGCCAAAACGACCACCAGGTGGAAGCAGTTGATACAAAACAGCAGAAACAAAAACACCCCAGAAACAGGACACCCCAACGAAGTTCTCATTTTCCCACTACCAGAATTAATCCTCAGATTAATCCCCCCTTCCAAAGTGCCCGGATTCAGAGGCTGCTGCATAGGGCTGCTCGCCGCCGTCACGTATCAACGGAGCACATGCTCCCTGCTATCTGCTTTTGCCTTTCAGCACTGCCCTAAGTGCCCGGGCGCCGGGCGGCCCCCGAGCTGCGGGGACGTCCCAGGCAGCGCAAAGCGGCCGCGCTCTGCGCGGCGGGGCGGAGCCGGCGCAGCCCGGGCACGTCCTGCGCGGCAGAAAGGGAGCGGCCACGCACCGCTCTGGTAACAGACCCTTAACAACCCAACCCTGACCTCCCCGCACCCACACAAAAACACCTCCTAGGCTCAGAGTTCACCCAGCAGGGGCTGGGCTGGCAACAAACCTGCCCAGGGCCCACGCGCGCTGCCAAGGGCAGGAAACGCGAGTACCCAGGCAGAGCTCGGCGGCAGCTGCCAACGGTCAGGGAGACAGTGCCAAAAATACTTGAGGTATTTACAGGTGCTAAAGCTCCAGGGATGAAGTGCAGGCGTGACTTCTTTGATTAAATAGCAGCCTTGCTTTAAGACTCTTTCTAAAGTCTTTCTGAAATGAAAGCAGGGACAGCACCAATGTGTGATGATTGGGAACGTTACTGTGTGGAACGGCCTGGAGCTCTTTGTCTAGGACGGGGCTGGGGCTTGGGAGCAGTGCTGACGCTGCACCCGTACGAACACGAACACAGGACTTGCCCTGCAACCTAACACATACTGAAGTTTCGTTTGGAAAGGACAGCTACTGCCAAACCATAAACACAGCAGGGTAGGGGTGGGCAACCGAACTAGGCCATGAAACACAACCTGGCTCGCTGCACATTGGCACCGATGCCAGCGGCTAGGGGTGTGCCGCCTGCGCGGCCTACACGCCCTCGGCTGCCCTGCTCCGCCGCAAACGCGGCCGGTAGGGAGGTCTGCGACGAGGGAGGGTTACCCCTTGGCAGGCTGTGCTCTTCCCTTAACTCGTACACAGGCATCTGTGTGAGAAACCTGCTCTCTAACGGCAGCGTGACATCTCCCTCACCACAATACTCTGCTGAAACTTGTGCATCACTGAAGCATTTTAAACTCCGAAGAGAAAATTTCTGTCTACTTTGGATGTTAGGTCACCGGCTAAATAAAGAAGCTGAGACATAGTTGGTGAAATTCCCACATGAAGAATAAAAAGTTTCTTGAGAAATTTTAGACCGTAATAAGAGCTGTTAGAGTTCAAATACAACACATCAAAATAAATGCTTAGTGGTAAGAGAGCAACAAGAACCTGTGAGTACAGAGTGAACCGTAATAGGTGGAGTATTATCAGATACCCTCAAATATTTACCCCTTCGAGCTTCTCAATGCTAAATTATAACCAAAGTAGAGTTGCTGTATTTATTGCTCCAAGAAGAATGATAAATCCGGAACAAAAGAAAACAAGTTACTCTCCTCGAAAGATAACATTAGGTTTTGTTGGAAGAGGTAATACCTTGTTTGGTCAACTCATATATCTAGGAAACACAGGTGGACTCTCCCTGTCCAATTACTTGGCTATAGCAATGCTGCCTCATTTATTTGCTTACAAATCTTCAGTTTATAGAAAAAGCTGCATTTTTTTCCAGGCAATGGTTGCCATGAATAAAAAAGGTACAGTGACCAGTCTGTAAATGATTTTTTTTTTTTTATTACATTTTTTTTTTTTTCCTCATCACTTCAATTGTAAATCTAGAGAAACTACAATTGTATCACAGAACATCCCTGACTTTCTAACATCATCCAGTACACAAGAGCAGAGGAAACTCAAGATTGCATGAAGCTCAATGTACAGATCTGTGCAGACCTGTATTCTTCATTCAGTTTTACTAAACTTCAAGTTTGGAACGTAGAAGTGCTCTCTATTCTGTGAAATGGGCCTAGAAATTAGCTCCTACCTTCTATGAGACTTGAGATAAGAAGTTAAACATCTCAAGCACTTTAACATTAAAAGTGAAAATAGCTGGTATGGTAACTACAAGAGCAAAAAGCATACTTTGCACGAAGAGTATTTCAAATTACAAGTCTGATGACACATCTGCAGCAAATGTTAGGCTTTTAGATACCATATACATTTGTTCTGTTGTTAACTTCCTTGCCTGGCACAGGGAGAAAAGCTTTGTCTTTATGTTCAAAGCACATACCTGAAGAAAGGACAATTCGCAGATATAACTATCTGACCTGGGTCAGGGAACACCAAATGAGAGCAGTACAACAGAGGCAACTATGCCAAAGCTACTTTGTAAGAAGGTTGTCATGCCTTTCTTCAGTATTTCATTAAAATCACATACCTTATGAAGCTATAAGAATAAAAAAAATCGATTCTAAACCTGGCAAAAAATTCAGAGATACTGGTTCATATTCATATGGAGAACTATAAGTAATTTCCTTAAATAAACAGTCTGAAAAATAACACAGCTCAGTAGGATTTGTAGAATTGACAATCCTCTATAAGAGGATCAAACCCCATGTCTGCTCAAGCAACAGAAAAAAGTAGTACCAATTCAAAGCCTTAACTAGATGCATCACTGATAATCAACTGTCTTTCTACATCCTAAAAATTCTAAGATGATCATTCTGTTATAACTAAGAATTATTTTTTTCAGTTCAGGAATACTAGAGAAATGTAAAAGGCTTTAAATGATCAATTTTGGAAATTTTCTCAAAAGCTTAATTCTCTTGTGGAAAATAATTGGTAGTTACCTGTTCAGCTCACTGCTCCCCATTTACATTTAGGAACACTTGCTAGTGAAGGCATAGCAACTATATCCTTTCCTGCACTGCCTTCTCTTCATCCTGCAGAGACAAGAGTTCCTTGGGCTGCAGAGAGGGCTCTTCCTATCTCTCAATTAACCATAACAGAATTAATCTTCCAGTCATTCCAGATCCCTCCTGACAGCACAAGAGGCTTCTTGCTGCCTCATTTCACACACAGATTTTAATTCCACTCCTCATATGAATTGCCTTTGTGTCCTTTTCCTTGTGGAAGCATAAAGAAAGAGCAATGAAAGTTGTTATCAGACAACAGGGAAGTTTCCAGCGGCAAATTAAGAGATTTAATTGGCAGAATTCATTTGCAAAGTGAACCAGTAAGCAGTTTAGTGTGGAGCTGCGGAACTAGAGGTACCTGTGTCAGCAGCACTCTTGTGCTCATCACTGCTTATAGCAACTGCACTATGTCAAACTGTCATATGAAAATCTATCACCCGTCTTTAAAAACTGAGAAAAATACAGCTCTGAAGAGATCCACTGGTAAGGCAGACTGTTAGTCACTTCAGTTACAGTCACCATAGAAACTATACCAGGGTGAGACTGCAGCCACTATATGCATACGTGGCCAAGCTTTGTTGCTCTGGAAACCATAAACTGGAGCTATTTAGCAAGACTTTGTTTACAGTTGAGGTTTTTATTTTTCCAGTCAAGCAAATATGTAGGATATGAACCTCGGAAGCCTAATAAACTGAGGTATTAAATGCAGCTTCATTACTGTTACCTCAAAATAGCAAATTATTACTCAGAAGCGGTATTTTGGAAACCAATTCCTCACTCATGGAAGAAACCTCTTTCCTCAGAGGCAGCCTTAACCATGCTTGAATCATAAGCAATTTTGGCAGCCATTAACCTAGTTAAATTCTAATGGCAACCTGTTCAAGTTGGAATATCATAGAATGTCTTCAAATGTCTAAATAAAGCAAAAATTGTTTTAGTCAAACCACTGATCAGTGGATTCCTAATCCTTAATTCCTAAATTTAAACACTTGCTTTCAAACTACAGGAAATAATTCCTGAATCAGCTAACAGATGTCTGTGTCAAAACCATTTATTAGCACATTAACCATTCTCTTAATACTAAAAAGCCCTGGGGTAACTATTACATTCATAAATTTCAAGTTATAATTCTAGCTTTGATCTCATCAGGATTGCAATGGTACAAAGTAACTTGGCTCTCGCCTGTTTTATTTTCATTTGTTTCTTTTTACATCATTTACTCTTTCAAAAAGCTCTGAATAGTGACCAAGCATTTTCTTCTAGCTATAAATAGTCAATATTTTCACTGTTTCATCTGATTGTGCTAAGAAAAAAAAAAAAAGAAAAAAAAGAATGTTTTGAAAAAAATACTTAAAAAAAATAGAAAGTCTATTTAACTTGATTATGTCTTAAGGTATTTCTTATTACTACCTGTGCACAAGGACATTTTTACCCATACAAAGCCAAAAACTAAAATTCTGTGAACCCACTGGCATGAAAATAAGGTTCTTCGGCTTTCTGGTGTTCTGTGAGAGAAGCAGACAGGAAATCTACAGGATGCTGGTAATCTGAGAAAGCTAGGACCACTTAAAAGGCAAACTGATTTTTTTTTTTTTTTTAAGTTTTCTTAAACAGGATCTACTAGATTTTTTTTCTTACACACTTTTTATAAATACTGTATTTTTCATATTCTTCAGTTTTATATGATTCTAAATTATAAGTTAACCTAAAAGCATTTAGCTGTATATGCAGCTGGTGATCGTTATATTTTTCTGCTTTCAAAAAAAAAAAAAAAAAAAAAAAAACAACCATATACTCACTTTAGCCCTGGAACATCCAGAAGATTTGTCAGTCCAGTCCAGTTAATTTCCAAAAGCTGTGAATTATAGGAAGAAAAGGTGAAAGTCAGTTTAGAGTTCCCAGTACTGAAAAAACAAAACCAATCACCATGGTTTTTGAACATTTTTTTCTAAACAGAAAAACAAAATTTCTTACATCCCAATTAGGCTTTTAAACCAGAAGGTGGTAAAAAAGAAAGAAAAAACACCCCCAACCCATCTTTTAAATATATATACACATACACACGTACACATATATTTATACACCCCTACCCATATACATACATATATACACCCACACCCATACACACAGATATATAAACATGTATGCAGTATTTACCATATCTAGCCAACACCAAACTATCAACTGTGGTCCTGCTCTTTAGAAAAGTTTTTCTAAATGAATAGTCACCAACATGAATTTGCAAACAAGTCAAAATAAAGTAATCTAATATCCTTGTGTAATAGAGTAACTGGACATCAGATGGGGAAAAACTAGACAGTATGTAGCCTGATTAAGGCTTTCTGCATTTCCTCTTCAATTCGCAGAAGCACACAGAAAAAGGACAATCTTGATTAGTGTAAGAGTAGATTTTTTTATTATTATTATTTGTTTTTTTGCAGAAGTCACAGTGATAGTTATCAATGGTTCACTGTCATAGGATGAAATTCTGCAGAGAGCTGTTCTGGATAACATCCTATTCTGTATTTCTACTGAGATATATATAACAGACGAGACAACATCATGCAGAGAGGTATCACAGGACATACTGGGGGACATGGAAAGAATTGAAGAAATCTTGATAACCGTAGTCAAAATGGGTTAAGTACTACAATGCATGACACTATTCAAGGGGGAGAAATGAAAGATTAATCAGCTGTATAAATGCAGGAGAACAAGCACAGAGAAGGCAGCAGCTCTGGAAAAGGCTCTGGGGGGTTGGAATTGAAGCTTCAGGAAATGATGCCCTGCAGCAGCCGGAGAGGCCAACGGGGACCAACAGCCTGATGGATAAATGCAGGAATCCTGCCATTCTGCTCCGTAACAGCAAGGCCTCAGCAGGAGCATAGTGTGGTTTCCAGTGCCAGGAAACATGGATCAATGAGGAAGTGCATTTGAGAGCAGGAAAACTGCCAGGGTCTTGGAAGACACCATGAACAGGGAAAAACTGAAGGGCCACATTTGAGAGGAAGGTGGAAGTAAGACCTAAATCAGCTTGCAAATACATAGGAAACTGTTTCCATGAGACACAAAACCATTCTACCTTTAATGAGATAAAGTAAAGTACCAATAGGATTAGATACTGAAGGCAGAAAAATCCTCAGAAATAATTTACAGGGATTAATAGTGACAGCTCATTGCTAGAGCCTTCATACTTCCTTTATAGAATGTTTGCCCTCCTGCCTCTGCAATTGCTATAAACGCACTTGTTCTGCTTCTGTGCTGCTAGCTTTAACAATTGCTTTCTGATCTCATTTTCTCTGGCTCTAAATAAGTATTAGAATATTTCCATGTCTCCCTTTTCATTAAAAACTTTCTATTAATTGCCTACACCGAATACCACAAAGAGCAAACACACCCAAACCCACCCAAATAGCATGATCTTTCCAAGACCAACTACCCCTAAGAATGACTGCCTCAAAAAGACAACAGGATTTTGAGATTCCTCAGCTGAGAAACTTATCATGTTTTTTTAGTTAAAGACTGAAACAAAACAACAGATTTCTAGAGGCAGCTATATTGCATTTTTATGCAAAAGGCAATAGGAATCACCCTTCATTCATTTTTCTATTCAAAAACAAGCACATACCATTCTTCATAAAGAATCTATTAATAGTTTAATTAGTGATTTCCTTTGTGAATACTTGAACTGCAGATAACGCATAATACATGTACTTACATAAGGAGCACTGTTACTTAATGTACTATTGTAGCACTGGTCAAATATTTTAACAGCTTTATCTATGAAGCACCTAGCCTAACTTTAGCAGGCAATTAAGCAGAAAAATGAAGGAAAAGGTTTACAGATACTATTTACCCTCCCTTCAATGCTCCCGTATTATGATATAATGACTGGATGTTCCAAAATGAAAGACAGCCATGGACCAAGGCAAAGGCAGCACTGAGTATCCAACATTTCCTATGTCACCAAGTCCCCTGCCCCCAGCAGTGGGCCCACATTTTCCCTAGTTTTGCTTTTGCTGCTGGTGCTCAAATAGAAGCCCTTCCTACCCTTAACGATCCTCACCATATTCATTAATCAGCTCCAGTTAGAGTTTGGCTTCCCTGACCCACTCCTTACTTGTGCAGATACTCTCTCTACATTCCTCCTGGGTCACCTCATCCTGCTTTCATCTTATATTTGAGTTTTGCCAGGAGCAACTTGTTCAGTCAGGCAGGTCTCCTGCCACCTCTGCCTGCTCTCCTGCTCATGGGGAGAGACCTTTCGAGCGCTTGGAGGAGGGAACCTCGGATTTGAACCAGCTCTCCCAGATCCCTCTTCCAGGATTCTATCCCGTGGGATTCTTCCAAGCAGGTCCCTGAACAGGACAAAGTTTGCTCTGAAGTCCACTAGCTTTTCCACACTTTCCATGAGACCGCCAGCAGGAAAAATAGAAAGGAGGGACTGTTTTTAGTGAGAAAAGGCCGACCCACTTTGAACATCCTGCAAGGAAAAGCATGTGCTTGAGCAAGCAATGCAGAGGAGCTGATGTGCTCTGCAATTCACATCAATTCCCACTGTTACTTCCATATTCTAATAGCCTACGCATCCAAAGTTCAAAAAGCATGTTCCATATCCTTCTAAATAACCCTGAATTTTAGAAAATCCTGTTAAGAGACTTGAGTCTCTCAATCAGTCTCACTTTGTTTTTTCGACCAAAAAGGTTGAAATCATCTGGCTGGTTTGCTCAAGAGCCAGTGTCCACACCAGAATTCAGCCCTTCCTCCTTCAGATTTATACTTTAATAGAATACAAAGCCTTCAGCAGCTATGAGTCAGGCTGTCAGCCAGCACTTAGAAGTTGTGCATGAGAGAGATTAAGAAAACAGTTGTGTAATTAACATTTTCAGCAAGGGAATGCAGAGTTAGCAGAGGAATCCGAAGAGCTCCACTCTAGGTAGGTGAGAGGCTCAGACTGCCTAGGCACATGTATTTATGGAATTTCTAGGAAGGCTAAATGGCAGCAATATGTTCAAAAAGTGGATGCAATCTTACCTAAAACTCACGTTATGCTTTTTTTTTTTAAAAAAAAAAATAAGTTCATGTTATCTTTTCTACGTGAAGATCAATGTAAAGCTGACAATTTTTTGTTTCCAGATGCAAGGAAAAACTGTTAGAAAATCATGTGCTGTAAACCTTTGCAGCTATTTTATACTGGTAAGAAATGAGCTAAGTTTCACTTGTACAGTTCTATAACAACACAAACTATACATAATTTTGATAGCAATACTAACATTTTGAAATTATATCATATCTTAAAAAACTATGTAGAGTAGCAGAACTCTGGAAGATAGGATTTGGTACTACTTAAAATTTATTATCACATCATTGATTCCTAACTTTTTAATTATTCATAAGTATACACTGAATATACATCATAAAAGCTTGACAACACAAAAAAAGTTGCCTAAGGTGTTCATATCTGCATCACTCATTTAGCAGTTTTACAAAATAAGTTTCAGAATAAATTGAGGAAGAGAAGATACTTGCATTTCCTCTTTTTGTTTTTGTTTTGGTGGTGCCTTTTTTCTAGCACCTGCAGTACTTCATTATAGATTTTGGTTTGGCCTATAGCATGCAACAGTTAATACTACAAAGTCCTGCACTGTCTCCACGAAATTAAATGAATTGAGAAATAAAACGCACGGCGAAATTCATCACTGAGAAATACCTCGTACCCTGGACTGAAACATATTGCAAAGGTTTGTGCATTAACTGCAGCAACTCAGACTAAAACAACAAACTACCAACTAATGAGATATATCATCAAACACAAATGAGAAGTTTTCAGTTAATGCGACCAAAAAGCATTCTAAAAAGTTGCAGTATAGAGTATCAAATGCACACAGTGCAACGTCAATACTTTGAGTATTTAATATCACACATCTCTTCTCACAAACACAACCAAGTTCATCCTATCTATGTGGCGCCAGCTTAATGGAGCATAGAAAAATAATCATGAAAAGTTATTGCCATTTTCAGTGGCTATTTAGAGAGTTTGCCCTAATTGCATTTAGAGAATGCAATTAGTGCACACCATATCAGAAACCTTCCTTCACCTTCTTATTGAACAGAAATAGTTACAATGAAAGGGGCTCTATTTCAGAAACACTAAATGCTTTTCTATTCAAAGCTGGAGCTACAGAAGTCAGGAAACATTAGTAAGGCTAAGCACTTTATAGGATTAATAGAATAGCTTTGCAAATAAATCTTAAGCCATTAAATGTTTTAGAAGGGATATGAGCCTTCAAACTCCAGGCATAAATCAATCTTGTAACTATCTGGGCTTGAAGGTACTTTTTCCTTGGGGATGTGATTTCCTGCCTTTACCAACTGCAGGGCTTCCTTTCCAGGTCTATATGAAAGGATGAGGAGCAATGGGAAATACAAGTGACACCAATGCAGCATCACAAACGCTCTAGTATTAACCTACAGTGATCAGCAACACAGAAACGTTCTCCTTTTGGTGTATTGCTTTCACATGAAGCCCTCAAAAAGGTTGTTTTGGATTTGCACTTTTGCCTTCTGAAGATTATCAGAGTCCATCAGAAAATACAGCTTTGGTAACATAAGAAAGGCTTTCCAAAACCATCAAGTTCTAGTCAAAAAGCTTTTATCTAGTACAGAAATCAGCACTGATGTCCGTGAAGCTCACAGTAGTTAAAAGGAGTGGTTCAATCTACTGTATTGCTTCATCCACAAGATAGAGCCCTTCTAGTCAGGAAATAACAGGGCAGGGGTTGTTTGTTACTGCCAACATCACCATGCAATGACTTGCAAGAGGGGAAAGCAGACCCCTCATTTCTGCTAGCAAGTTAAAACAACATGGCCACGCTCTCAAACAAAAGTGTCCTGGAGCAGAGGAAAAGAAGTAAACAAAAGATTGCCAACTGATGAATCATTTTATGAAATACTGAATTTAGGAAATACCATACTTAAAAAAATGCATAAAAAGCTTGACCTATAAATGTCAAGAATAGCTCAATGTCATTTCCTTCTCCATCATCACTTCGAGCAACATATAATTCTCCTCCTTTTGCTAAATTTAAGGGGCACCAGCTGGTTTGCTGCTGCAGAGCTACCAGGGCACTGGAAAGACAGTGCTCAGAGCTGGTCCCCGAGCGCAGCCCTACCAGGGGCTCCCACACCTTGCAGACAGACTCACTCCTTCCAGGCAGTTCGCTGCCCTGCACAGGCATTGCGGGCCCTCCTTACACAGTCACGTTAGTCAAAGTTGTTTCTACTCTTCCTTTGCTCCTACCAAGAGGAAAAGTTAATACTGTTTCTCCTAGAAAACCAAGTACTTGGTGTCTTAACCAAGCTGGAATCCAACTGGAAACGAGTGCAACACATTCTAAAGTGCCCCCAAACAACAACTTCTCATCAATCCTTTATTATATACTTTGGGGGGGAAAAGGAAAAGAAATACAAAACCTTTAAGGAATTGTCCAGTGTTGCGACTTATCCAATGCTGTCTTGTCCAGTGCTGCGACTATCTTGAAGTAGATTTGGCAAAACGCACTCAGGGCCTACAGCGACTTTGGTGACAAAGCCCTGGAGCCTGTTCCCTACCCAAACGCACCAGCACTAGACACCATCTGGGTACTCAGCTCTTGCCCCTTCAGCCCTTCTGAGGTCTGCCCTGGGCTACTGGCATCTACAGCACATTTATAAGCACGCTTGGCCTCTGTCTACTGAACGCAAGTGCTAAATTCCAAGAGACTGAAGAAATTCAGGAGCATCTAATGTGCAAAGGATTCATCTTGATGTTCATAAATCAAAATATTCAAATTCACTGTTGCAGCAATAACCATGCAGATGTCACAGCAATCACATAAAACTCTATTTCAACCTAGTACTACATTGATGAGTTGATAAATACCGAAATGAGCAATATGCAACACAAAACAACAGTTAGAATACAGAAATAGTAGCTAAAACAGTAGTCTCATGTTCACATATATTTAAGCAAACAGTAGTAGAACAATCTTTAAGACTGCATGAAGATCAATAGACTGAAGATCTGGGATTTAGACAAGAAAAACAAGGAGTACAAAATGACGAAGAGAGACACCTATTCAACCTTTTCTTAAAGCACAAGAAACAGACCATTTAAAGATATGATTTCTATTTCAATTTATTCTTATATTTAAAAAGTAAAGTCCAGCACGTAGACAGCCTTTAGAAGTGTGTGCTGCCCCAAGGCACTGAAGATCACAGTGGGGCAGGACTCTCTGGAGCGGCAGCTCGGCTGACATTTGTGTCTGGTCGGAGGGCTGGGCTCTCACAGCCCTGTGGCACGCAAGGGGCACCCGCTGCTGCCTTCAGCTCTGCACCACACCTACTGCTTTTGTGAGATTCAAAAGAATGGGTTAGGGAGAGAGTTCTTAAGAACTAAAAAAACCACACC
>VZSV01000002.1:10734506-10757866 GCA_013398735.1 Nothocercus julius | reverse complement strand
AAAAAAAAAAAAAAATCTTTAAGTATTTGTATATGTACTATAATACACTACATTCATTCAAATGAATGTTGAAACATTAAAACTTCAGTCACACAGCCCCACCCCAAAGTGTCATTATCACAAAGTCTTAGAAAATTGGGGCTGGCAGCTATGTTATCATCTTTATAAACACACATATGGACACACATGTGTAGCCTCACCTTTGGCAAATAATGAACACTTCCAACACATCCTTCATTTCTGAAAAATCTGTTTTTATAGGTCTCATCAGTAGTATGTGCACGCAAACCTCTTTTCAGTCTAATGCAATCTAAGAACTACTAGACTGAGATCCTATTTTGCTAATAAGACTTTCTGAATTACTCACACTTGCAAAAACAGCTACTCAGGCTGAAATTCAGTATGCTGGGCAATGCGGAGCTGGATAAACCACTAAGCAAGGTATAAGCCAAGACAGTTAAGTCCCTTGTGGAAGGAGGAGGAAAGCAGGAAGCAAATTAAGAAGTAACATTAAGAAAAATGGAAAGATTTTCTCTGGACAGTTCTTCCATCTAATTTATAACATTTAGAGTCTCAAAAACAGTTACTAAATAAGTGCTACAGCTGATACACTTCAAATCCAGAATTCAAATTATGTAAACACATGCATTGACCTTACAACATAATGTGTTTTTGTGATTCGTGCAAATTAAACATTTCCTTTAATACTGGGAGCTCCTTATTTACTAAATAGCTCTTCTGAATTCAGCTCTGCTGAAGAGGAATTGCTCTCATTGAGCTACTACAGGATAAATGAAGATAATCTAAACTACTCTCATAGGATGGTTACAAAACAAAGTTGAAGAAACCACATTGCATTCCACATATCCATTACTTAAATCATCTGCAATCTCCTGTGTGTGATGGTCCTGTCACGGAGATCTCAGGCATACCATGCCCTTAAACAGAAATAAACTGTAGTAACAGCAGTCTCACAGTGTCCAACACTGGAATTAATTTCAGACTATACAAAAAGCAATAGTGCACCCAGTCACTTTGCTGCACTGAACAGTTTGGAGATATGGAAGATGACAACACAACAGAGGGCTATGCAGAAAAGAATGTACTGTTACTATCAAGAACAGATGTATAATTTAAAATAATGTATTAAAAAGTTTAAAATTTTATACACACACACATATATATATAGACACATGTATATATAACAACATGATGCAAAGCAGCAGCAAAATCAATTCAAACCCACAGTGAAAACACTCAGCAGTTCCTGGCATCAGAATTATTTTAGGTTATGAAGACCGTGAAGCAATAGGCTCATCTGATAAACTCTGATATCACGATTACAAATTAAAGTAAAAATTTTATGTGGTCATTGTAAGCAACATGAGGGAAAAAATGCTGCCTGTGGGGTAGACGTTTCCCAGAAAACAGCCACGTGCGATGCAGCATTTTGGGCTATCTTCATTGCTGGAAAAGGTCTAGTCTAGTCTCTCACAAGGATTTCTCTAAGCATTTCTGCCCATTTTTACTTCTGTCCTCTGTAAAACTAATGGTAGTGAATTTCTTGATTTGTGACTTGAAAAATATTTCTGTGTGTTTTTTAGATCTGCTGCCTAAAACTTTCTTTGGTGCCTCCAGGTTTTTTTTTTTTATTTTATTTTTTTTATTATGAGCAAGCAGCAAAAGTCTCTTGGTATGCTGTTAGCAAATATTTCCTCAGTCTTTTTTGGCCTTCTCCACTACTGTTTATATTTAATTTTGTGGAATTTATGCTGCTTTTCTAACAATCCACAAAATGTAATATTCTGAACTGTTTACCACTTCATGTATTTTGGCAAAAATAAATAAAAATGCTTACATTATGCCTATTATTAAGCTATTGTTAATAGTCCATTTAAACTTGTTTACTTGCTTAAGCAGATTTCTGCACATCCTTGTCCTCAGAAATGAGACTTTTGAATTTCACCAGTAGTTTGGACAATGCTCGAGCATAAGGCCCACAGATTGATTACAACAGTTACTTCAGCATGTTTACAATCTGCAGAACAAAATCAGACAAATAGTGGGAGGTAAGGAAGGGAATGAGAGAAAGCAAAAACCTCTCCTGGCAATTGTGATCATGAGACTGAATTTTAAATAGTCATTTTCCAATGACTGTTTCATGGATGATCAACTAACCAAGCTGCCTACAGGAGGAAAAGTAATTGTGTCCTGAGCAATGTGCAGGACCTGATTCAAAGGGTTCTGAAAAAATGCTCTGAAATAATGATCATAATGTACTCAATATCCTTGCAGGCATAATAAAAAAAACAATAATAGCATAAAATATACTTTTGTGATCAGTGTTAAAACAACAACAACAACAACAACAACAAACAAGGAAAGATGCACAAAAATGAGGAAACGATGAAAACGCTAAAGCAGCAACTTGGAAATGCACTGAAACTAAACACATGCATGGTTCAAAGCAAACATCTATACTCGGTCACAAATGGCCAAAAGGAGAAAGGGCTAATGGAAGCCACCACAGTGAAACAGTAGGATGAAAGAGGTATTAGAAGAATGGGAATCCTTATAACAAATTCACTCTCCCTCACCCAGCACACACATAGGACTTGGCTTAATGCAGCTATTTCTGTGAAGCATTCTTAGATAGTTTGTCTTGCTTCCCAAGGGTATTTAGGAAATGAAGGCTAACTGCTCTGAAGTTAATGACATTGACTGTATGATACTAGGACCACTTACAGAAAGCCCCTAAGTTTACATTTAAAAGTAAAATTAAATTAAACATTTAGAGATTCCTAACTTCAAGGATAAGTACTCAGAATGTACTTCAAATGTACACTCTTTCTCCAGCAAATGAGTAGTACAACTGTTCTTTACAGCCTTGCTAGACTGAATTATGGTTGATTCCCTAAGAAATAACTTAGGGCTTGGGATCAGTATATAATTTTGTACCTAAACACACCACAAACATTTATCAAAGAGCCCTTTTTACTTCTCCTCTCACTACTGCCATGATCCTAGAGAGGAACTGCTATGACACATACAAAAAAAAAATAAATAAATAAATAAATAAATAAATCAAGCAATACTGATTGATACTGGGCAGGAAGGGCATCAGTCTGAAGCTTATGGTGAGCACCTCTGAAGGAGTGGTATTAAAGACAAGTCTTAATGCAAACTCAGACAAAATCAAGGGGAGTCCCTCGACTGCCAGAAGCTGTGACAGTCACTCCAGACTTCTCCTCTATTTGCTTTCTAGAAGATTACACCCCTGGCAGCAGGGACAGACTCTCAGCCTACATGAACCTTTACCTGACTCAGCACTGTTGTTCCTACTTCAAGGAATTTATTTCAGCCTTTTGGATTGGATTCTACTCCAGCTGCTACCACTTCTCTAAGTAGGCTGCAACGTAATGAGACACACGGCTGAAGATTTCATTCAAATCTAGAAAATAGGACATTGTTCCTGGAGTTCTGGTAAAATCTACCATGCTTTTCACATTTATCTGCTGCACTTCATACAGATAAACAAGGAAAACAAAACAAAAACCTCACCCCACAAGGTGGTTCCCACAACAGACGAGAGCAATTCTCCTTTAGAGGAAAGGAGTGACTTTAGGAGACTTGCACAAGACCATTTCAACTAGTTCAACATCCACTCTCCTACTTTGATCCCTCTAATATCTCAGAAATGGTTCTTCTAAAGCAATTTGCACTGTGTCCACATTGGACACGATACATCCGCTTTCCTGGAGGGCATCAGTCTGAATAGGTGAGGTGAGGTGAGAACAGCTGCTGTCAAAGGTGGTGGAAAGACCATCACCAAAAGCAACTTCTTTACAGCTCATCCCGTGCTTGCAGTCGAACAAGCTCTCAAGGGACAGTACTTTTCCAGCAACACCAATCCCTGGTCTCACTAGCTCTTTTTTCCTTCAAAGAAACAAAGCAATTCAGTTCAAGACAGACTGGCCCCTGCTCACAGAGGTAGCCATAACCTCTGCACTATGAAAGCCAGGGAAGGGTGAAGCAGAAGATACAGCACTTTAAGAATAACCAAGAATACTTTAAGAATAACCAAGAATACTTTAAGAATAACCAAGCCCAGAGTTTGGAACTGACCCTGAAGAACAGGAGCTGAGAGGCCTGGTTATTCTCTCAGCTACAGGCAAGAAAGCAACAAGAAAGGCCCACGACTGCTCTTTGCTCCATCATCAGTTGCTGACAAATCTGGCCTCTCTACAAGCTACAGACAGGCAGAAGCAGTCATTGTAACACATGTGACTGTGACTGTTAAATATAAAAACGTTGCTGGATTCATTAACTGTTCTTTCAAAAAGGCTCTGTGACTGCAGATAGTGCCAAGAAATGATTTTAGCAAACATTGTGTAAATCTATTTATAAGCCTATGTGAAAGGGGTCATGGTGAAAGGGCAAAGAAAGCTGAAGTGGCTGATTGTAATTGCTCTGGCATTATTTAATATAGAGATTTACTGCAGTTGATGGTACTAGGAGTACAAGTACTTCAGGAGGTATGATTCATTTTTTCCAATACCAAGTCTTTAAAGAATTTAAGTAACTAAGAGAAGAAACTCAAACACTTTATACCCCATGTTTTGTCTTGGATTAATTTTTCTAGCCAAGTTTTAATGTGTAAGAAAGAATTTTCAGAGATAGAGCTTTGGCTTTGGGAAGTGATTTTTGGTCAACATTTTACTACTTTAATGAGGCAGTCACAGAGTCAGGTGACAAACTCTCTCCCTCAGATAAATGCTCCTTATGCAGTTCCTTCCTCCAGTCACACGTAACTAGAAGTAGCTTCATTTGCTTAAGGAAATGCTGCTTCACAAAAAGGTGTCACCCTTCTCCTCCTCCATCCCAATCCCGTGGGGATACCCGCTGAATCAAACAGGGGACACATTCCCAAACATGGGCACCTCTGTAACATGATAATAAAAATTACCTGATCTGAAGATCCAAAATGATCTGCCTTTTGTCCACATTTTCAGTGTACACTTTCACACCGTTTATCCTCAGGGGCTGAAACAATGAAGCAAGTTAAGGTTGGATCCTTCTATTCAAATACATCATATTAAGCTCTTAAATCAGAGATAAAGGTGAATATACACTCAAATTATATGTTTGTGTCTGAAATTGGACATTTACTACATGCCTGCTTAAAAAGTGGGAAGCAAAGCTCCCTATTACAAGCTCCTCAAAGTTATTTTAAGGGTATTAACCTGCTACACAGCCTTCAGTCACAGTGCCCTGAGTGGAATTCGGACAGAATGGGTGAAAAATAATCCCCAGAATTCATAGAGAAGTTAATGCATTTTGCTCCACTATTCTTCGTGTTATGAATCATAGGAAAGCAAAACAAACCAAACCTTCTGAAACTTAAGCGTTAATTAAAGGTGGGAGAAGAACACCAAGTACCTTACGTTGCACCACCTCCTCTCACAAATCTGAATCCTTACTTAAATTCCCATTTGTAGTAAGTAAGAGGAACACAAAATAGGACTACAGAAGAAGGCTGGTAAGCTACATTTCAGCAGAAATAAACCTCTGGTTGATCCAGGTACAGATAAGCAGTGCATAGCCTATTGTAAACTTCTTTTTAGCTAACTTGTTTTTAGCTTAGACTGGTTAGACTCGTCTGTAAACACATAAAACGCTATATACCATGACCCCTTCTTTCATGGGACGAAACAGCAAATAAACAAAACAAAGCAAATAAAGGTAAAGTGTTTACTTTACCTTTCCTTAATACTACTGTAATGTTATGACAGAATCCAGGAAGAGACTTACAGATGTCACTGAGAAATATTTTCTGGGTAGATTTAAACAGACTACATGCAAACTGTATGCAAGATAGAGCCCTGTAGAAAAGCTTCACAAGAAACTCACCTGATGACCAATATCAATCTTGGTGAAACTGAAGGTGCTAAGGTGGTTGTTTGCTCCTCGTACTGCTGGTTCTATCGTCTCCCGAAAGAGTTTCTCAATGAATTGGCAAATGAAAGGCCACATCTGTTTGACAGTCTACAAGAAATGGAAATGAAAGAAAAAAGCCACTGAGCAGACTTTATACACAATAAAAGCACTTTTAAGGTAGAGAAAAGATGTTTTGCAGAAAGCTTTAAGCATACAAGTTTTCTGTACAGTTTATTACATCATGGAAGAGGAAGCCACTTTTTACCTACTGCCAGAAAGAAAAGCCTTCTGGATCTTTCAGCTTTTTTTTTCTTTTTTTTTGTTTATTAAATTTACTGTGTTTGCAAATATTTTGCAAGGCTGAAGTACTGGAGGAAGAGAAACAAGACAACACTAAGACTTTTCTTTCATCACATGAATGCATATACAGTCTGCATCGATGGGCACTGCTGGTTAGAAAGGTAAAAGAGGATAAGTTATTTGCATATGAAAGGAAGAAGAAAAATGAGTTAAGTGCATTTTTAAAATACATGCACATGGTCTATAAATGCAAAAATAGTACAGTATTTTACTATTACATCAGAAAATTCTTCATTGTCAATTTGTCTTGCTATTTCCTGATTGATTAATTTTCTTCTATGCACTTTGCATGAAAGATATTAAGAAAGCCCAAGCTACAAAGACGGATATCTTAATTATTATACATATAAATCAAAAACTGCAAAACTGATTTATTTTTAGATTGTAGGTCAGGAAGCCACAGTAACTGGAAAGTGTCCCGGACAAGTAGAACATAAAAACTGTGTTTGCAGCTACAATGACTTCCACAATTTCATAGCTGTCATTATTTTAATGAAGTCATTCACCAAAAGTCATAGATAATTTCAAGACCTTAAAAATAGAATCATGACAGATTTAATCTTTGTAGTGACTGACTGGATCAACTGCCAGAAACTTCTAGGGCATAAAAAGTATAGAAAGTTAGAACTATTTATTCCCAAGTTCTTGCGGCTTTCCCCTGCTTTTATTCTCAGCCTCTCCCCTTCCCTTACCTTGTTGAGCCATTCTGCCCTCTCAGTATCTGGAAAATGGACCTAAAAACAAAGAAAAATTTATCATAAACACATAACACTTTTGTTAATAATGTCAAGTCACTCATAATACAGAAACACAATAAACTCCACACCAACAGTATATACAGTGAACAAGGCTTATACAGTGAACAAGGCTTATTAAGAACTTCAGATTCTCAGCCGAATCTGCATTACACTTCAAGCAGACGAAGTAGGAAGTCATTCCTCAACTACATAAATGCAAGTCCAAACATACATTCAATACTGAGATCTGGAATAAAGTATTGCTTTAATAGCATAAATGAATTAAAAAGTAACATGCATAGCTGACCCTGCTAGTGCAAGATAGCAGCAAACTGCCTTTTAGTTGTCGCTGGCTTTTACTGTTGCACATTTGACTGCCAGAAACCTGACTGAACTTCTACCTCCCTTCATTCATGCCAGATCTTTGGCAGGATCAGTAAATTATGGTTAGAAATATTTTTTTTAAAAAGGTTTATCACAACTCTATCATAACCACTAAGGTGGTACAAGAATAACCCCCACCACTGGCTTCCAACTGTGTACAGAACCTCAGACAAAGCATTCAGTAGAGTTTATTTTTCTGGGTAATTTTGCCACTTAAGGAGTTCAAAGAATATTATTATTAATGAATGAAGCAGTTTTGCAACATTCTATTACATTTTATTTAAAATTAATGTCCAGAAATTAGATTGTATAAAATAAAAGTCAATATTTAGAAATATTCATACAAAAAAGGAAATATTTTGTTGCATCTGCAACAACACAAACAGCTACGTTTATAAGAAAGCATAGCTAAACAGAGCTTACACTCATTTTTTGGCTTGCTAGGTTCTTGAATTATTTCAGGTGGTAAAAAAAGGGAACAGAAAGTACCAAGAGTATGTTAACCCTTACACTAACAAACAGTATTTTGATATTTTCTGAGTCTGCAGACCGGAAACCTGCCAGTTGTCACCCATGACTCATCTCAGGCAGGATGTCAGATCTTTACACCCCAACATGAAATTTGTTTAGAAGAGAGATCAATGTCACCTGCAAAACAGGAATGCAGGGCTCATATGAGAAAAGGAGAAGATCAGCAGTGAGCTGGCTTTATTTCTGAGCACAGAAATAAAGATGCAGATGGGGAAAGGGAAAGAAAACTGTCAGAAATTCCAAAGGCAAAACTTCCCACGGCAAGCAATATAGGTGTGTTAAGTAATGCAAAACACAGCAGAGCTACCATAGTCTGTACCCTTCACAGTCAGCCCTGAGTTATGCAAAAAAACTAAAGGTAGATTGGGAAAGCACCAAGGGGCAGAAATACCTGACCACATACAATAACTTATTAATTTGCATTTCTTCTACCTACTGTAAAGTGTTTGTTAGGTCTGCTCAACTGGACATCCTTCTTTCTTTATCACAGCTATACATTTACTTGGCCTTCAGTGCATTGCAGCTAGTGTGCTGTTGTTTGGGTGAGTAGTAAAGCAACTCCTTACTTTTATAAACTGGTTGACTTCTACAGTTGCACGTGTTAATAGGCAAAAAATAATGCCAAGAATTACATCTTCCATTCCCATTTCTCATCCCATTTCCAACCTTACTTAATTCTATTAATTTGAAATGCTCTTAGCCTGCTACATTAGAGTGTAAAAATAATGGCCATATTATGTTTTGCTATAAGAGTTTGCAAGTAGGACTGTGTATTTGACATTAAAGACAACTGTTTGGGTAAAGTTTGAGAGGAAAGTGCTTAACTTTGGATATTCTGGATTATTCAGGGCTGCATCCAGACAACTGCACTGAAATTTCATGGCCAGAAATGAGACTAATTGATTGACAAAAATCTGTTTACTCCTGTGTAAAAATGTATTAGACAAGTATAATAGAAGGAGAAGAGAATCAGGATTTCAGCAATGACAGAAGAAACAGTTTCTGCTTTGCTTTGGTAATTAAATTGTTCATACAAGTTTGATAATGACCGCCTCATTTCCACCACTTGCTGTAGTTATTTATTATTCAAAGGAAAGTATAATTAGAGAGCGCTGGTGCAATAAACACCCTAATGACAACATTCAGCACCAAAACCATAATACTGCATATTCCAAGAATATGTTAGTTTCTTATTAAAAGCTATACTGCAAAACACTTGGAAGTGCCCCAAAGATGTGTTCTGAAAGTGAAGAAACGCATGACAGCTTTTTCACACAGCTCCTGTGCTTGGCTCCAAGCACCTCTCGTGTTTACTTCCTATTTCTGATGTGCTCAGTTATCAAAAACTCAGAATACACTGTTTCTTGTAATGATAAAATACCAGAAAGAACCCAGAAATACAGTTCCTTGTTTCATCCTGGAATATAACTAAAACCACCATGAACTTCTTATTTACATAACAGTGACACACTTTATGGTTCAACTTCTCTACATACGCTCTTCCTATGACCAAAGGAACTCAGTTACCTGCACAGGATCATCTGCAGCTTTTTTTTAAGGAAACAGACCTGGCTATTTGGACGAAGAATAATAAACCCTGAAATAAAACTGCACAGGCTAGGCACTTTAGGGTGGGAAGTTCCCAAAAGTCCATAGTAATCAGTATATGCTATCAGAGTGACTCTCAAAGGGCAAATCATAAGGTTGCTGACTTCAATACAATTATTAGTTCTGTATAATGGAGGTTTCACATATCTAAAGAAAGACTGGCCAAGAAAGTCAGAAGCAGTGAAATTACAGCTCTCTTCTGGTAGGAACTGCAAACTGCTCAGCACAAGGCACAGAACTTAATAATCTACTTTAAAATGTAAGCTGCACAGGAGTTATTATTTGAGGTTCTCTCACTGCAAAACACTTCTCTTAAATGACATCCTTGAAGTCAGCCTTCCTTGTTCTCAAAGCTATCAAGCACCCTTTATATTAAGTCCTCCTATTTAATTATTATGTAATGATTACAGATACAGTTCAGAAATCCTACATATTATTTTGGTGAACCAGGATAACAAAAAACGACACCTACATTGAAACTCTGAAACTGCTGCTATTGACACAGGTATTCCAGAAAGTAAAAATTTCTTTGCTACAAACTACTCACTCTCTTCTGAACTGCTCATTACAGCAAAGTTAAAAAGAAAGAAGAAAAGGAAGCAATGAAAGCAATTCAGAAAATAAAGAACATTCAAGCGCCACTTAGAATTCTTTTTTTTTTTTTTTTAAATCTATAACCAAATCATTTAAAGAGGCTCAAATCAGCCAATCTCTGAAACGTTGCACTCCAGCAGAGCCAGGAAACGTTTTCTCCATAGAGTTCTCACAATTTTTCAAAACTAAAAGGCATTTATGCATGAAAGCTGCACACTGTTATGTGTGGGGATTTTTTACTGCCTTACATTCCCCCTCCAGGAATAAACCAAATACGTCAATTTCTGACTACATTAAAAATAATGTATATTAATTATGTTTAAAAGACACTTGTCTTAGTTGGCATCACTTAGCTTATGCAAGTGCTGAAGTCTTTTTGCTTCTCTTTGCACTTCTTCCTTGCTTGTTGCTCCAGATGAAAATCGAGATCAATCAATGCTAGTTTAATTATCATGGAGTCAGACAATATAACTAACTTTCAAAAAAAAAAAACAAGTGTTCTAAGCATTTTTTCCTGTTATCTCATAAATGTCTCTCTCCATACTAGACACATCTCCCTTCTGCACTCTTGGGAAAGTAGAAATCACAAAAATCCCTCTGTAACAAAAGCAAACGAATTATCTTAAGAGGGTATCAGGATCATTCCTCAGAGTCTCTGTATTCATCATCATCAGAGATCACTCTACACACACCCTACACTGACTACAGCATAAGCTGCTACTTCAACTACTGAGCAAACATAAGCCTGAAGCTGGATGGTGTGGGAAAAAAAACACATTAAAATTAAGTGATCCTTGGAATTAGAGCTGCCAGATTAATCAGTCTAAACTCACAGCACTTCCAATGCCAACATTTTGAGAAATTTTGAGCAAAGAATTAAGAGAAGGAATTTCAACATAAAACAGAACTAAGAGTGTGAACACAGTGGTATTTAAGCTCAATTTAACAGCTATTTCCTGCAGTGTTCTCCAGTCAGTGAAGGCCTAAGGACATCGCAGGGGAGAGGGTGCTGAGCAGGGCAAGCTGTTTCTCCCTCTCCACAGAGGAACCAACTCCAAGTCTTCTGCTGCTCAACACAACTTCACTATCTCCTCAAAAGCAGGTTAGGGAGGATTGTTCTTTCCTAAGGAGAGATGATGGGGGAACTGGGAGGGAAAGCAGAGCAGCCAGGTCTGACCATCTCATGTTATTCCAGGATCTAAATAAAAATCAAGTATCTGGAAATTAAGGCACAGCACCATCAGAAAACTTGCTACCTCAAAACAACTGAGGCAAGAACATAGGCTTCTCTAAGCAAGATATTCACTCTCTTCAGAGGGCAGAAATTTTTTTTGACTGCTCCTGTTACAGTCTGCTCTTCCCAACATCACTTATTTTCAAACACATAAAAAATATAAGTTGATGCCCTTTAACAATCTCTAACGTTAAAACATAAGCACCCCTGAGTCAAAAAATGGGAATAAATCAAAGCTGTCTTGGAAAAAATCAGGTTAATCCAAGAGTGCAATAACACTGATCCTATTTGGGGAAGGAAACTTTAAAATGGGATTTCTTTATGCTTAAAGATATGCAAAATGTTACACCTAAATCTCCCTAACTTGCCACGCTTAAACCATTCGGTTGTTACAATATACCCAAAACATTCTTCTCTATACAGCAACAGCCTCAGTTTAGGAAGGAAATTATTTATCAATTACAAGATTGAATTAATTCATCCTGTGCTCTTACAGGAAATACCAAGCAAAAACACACGCTTTCCTGTAAATCAGCAAGCAGATGTATACTTTCAGATTACTGAGTCTATGAAAAAAGATGTTTCATTTAAGTGCTTATAAAGTAATGTGCTTCTTACCCATCTGAACTCCAGAGCAGCAGAATGGAGACCTATCTGAATGGAAGAAGCAGTAACAGTGCTAAGCAAGGTTAAGGATTTTATTTATGAACTATAGCATAAGTTACTTAAGTGCTTGGACAACACATTGGAAAACAAATTAAAAAGAAAAAAGAATTATATGCCTTTTGACTCAAATTTTTATCTATGAGGCAAAAGTGGTGTCAGAAACACATACCTGGTATCACACCATGTTTCTAAAACACAGAACTTTGTCACTCAGCCCACGTGAGTTGCCATGCCACTAGCACAAGATATAGATGTCTATTAAGTGCAAGTGTTTGAGTGTGATAATTACCGTATTTCTGCCTGCCACACAAACAAGCTTTTGAGAGCTAAATTGGGGTAAAATGGGTTTTCACAACATGCTGCAAATGGTAGCAGCATTTAAAAAAAAAAAAAAAAAAAAGTCATCTCTACCTTTATGCATGTTGAACTTAACCAAAACACTTGAAGTAGAAAAAAGGATCTTGCAACCAGCTTTCCTGCCATGCTGAAATTAAAATATAAAACTAAAATCGAAAATACTGAATACTTCCTAGAGTGCTGGAAACATTCCTTGTTTTACCACAGTGACCATAAATTTACTTAGGCTTCTCATTTAAATAACACCAGGATGCTATTTTGCTTAGGTTAAAAATATACATAGATGCACATACATAAAATAATAATATAATTGAGAAAGTTATGCATCCAATTTTCTCTCATTAGAGAAGTTGCTAGGAATGGCATTAGAAAACTAGCAGTCCTCTGCTTTTCTTTTGCAGCTGAGCACAAATCTGGACAGCCAGGTCACATGTGGGCTCAGGGGCTGTAATAGCTGTGGATTCAGAATCCAGCATTCTGCAGTGCTGATAACCCGAATATTCGGAGCTGGATATTCTGCCTCACCTGCTGTGGCGAGTGATGTCTTTGGCAGTGCACAACGCTGCCGTAGTGGGAAAGCGCTGTCCGAGAGCAGTGCCGCAGTACATTTTCAGCTCGTTTTTCAGCACGCATCGCTTTCACTTCCAAATCTGGCACTGGGCTTATCAAGAAGCGCACTACTTCTCTGAAATTTGACTCATTAATACAAAAACTAGACAAAAATCGCCCTTTAAGCAATGCTCTTCTTGCCTGTGCTTACACAGGGAGATGGAGAGCGCGAGCCACAATACCAAGTCACTCAGAAACCTCCTCCCAGCAGCAGCTTCCCATAGGAAAATCCTCAGGGAGCGGCACGATTAGCAGCTGCTCAGGAAGAATGACCCTTCCCCCCGCCCCCGCCTGCTAGCAAGTAAGGAAGCTGGAAAATCCTATGTCCAGCGTGACCTTCCCTCAGCCTTTGCAGTCTCGACTCACCGTTCAGCCCAGACACACGAAACTCAGTGGCGTTCGTGTTCCTGAGGTGGCCTGGCTTAGTCACCCGAAGAACACCACACGCAACAAACGCCTTGCTATATTGGTGGCACAATTTCCTTCTAAATATCTGGAAGCAGATTTGTGTGGACTTCTATTAAAATCGGATGCAGAATTAGCCCCAGCAGAGTGCACTTCTCCTGCTAGAGGGAATCACGCAGTTTTCCTCAACTCAACAGCTTTTCAGGCAGCACCATAAGGTGCTACCATAGACCTCTTTCTACATAGACACCTCCAGGCCTTTAATCCTCTAGGGCAGATTCATGTCTAGCACAGCCTCATTTTAGAGGTATTTTCAAGGACTGGTTTGCTAGTAGATATTTACTGTAACACAGGCTGTTCCCCACCACAACTCTGCTCGGCCACCTTACATCACGGGGCTCGAGCCACGCGCTGGGGACAGGCCACATGTCACCACTTCACACACACGCAGAGCCTCCTCTCAGGCAAACATTGATGTCAGTGTTGATATCCTACTCCAAAGGTTAAAAAAATACAAACTAAGCTTACAGAGTGTATTGCTATAATTTTAATTCAATATGCAGAAGAACTCTAACAGAAGTAGCTGCTTTATTTTGCTGCAATGTAAGGGGATCTCGTATTTGTCTCTAGCACAGTTTTCAGACTTCTGCCTTCCTTTTGGAAAAGGATTCCGAGCTTCTGTGCTCAGGAGGTACAGAGATAGGACAGTAAAAATAAAATGGGAGATACATGATGAGCATTACATTGTGAGCAGCTTTGTTTGGCACCTTTGGAAGGATCCAAACAAAACCACTGATGTAAAACTGGTATCATGACACAGGAAAAAGATTCTTTATTATTTCTACTTAACTTCTTTTTCCTCCATAATTTGAAATTTCTAGACCATATCTAAAGCAAATCCCTATTTCCCAGGGTTGAACTTTTCTGACAAGCAACTTCAGTGTGGTACAATGTGTCAGTCTTCACAGAAAGTATTCCTAGAATATGGACACAAAAATATGAACTCAGTGTTACTGAGAAGAATAAACCTTAGAACTTGACTTTGCTAATTAGCAAGATTCTTTCTGCCTTCATCTTTTTCTATAGGAAAAAAAAAACATGATAAATACATAAAAGAAATGAAGTTATACTTCTTTCAGTAGCCATACTTCTTATTCTAGCTGTGAATTTCACACAAAGACATTTCAATTTAAAAACACTTGCAAAATCCACAGATATATTTAGTATGTAGTTCCACAAAGATCTAACAAATCGCAGTATATACATTTTCCTGCCATTTGACTGGTAGCTCCTGACTGCTCAAAGGTAAATCTTTGATTACATAGTTTAAGCTCATATCCTTCATTCAGAAACCATCAAGACCCATTGAAAGCTACCAGTTTTCAAGTTTATGCTGTATAGAAATTTCCTAATGAAGTACCTGGAGAATTTTTTCACCCAGCAGTAGAGGCACGAGATTTACTGTTCTTCTGAGTTGTCAGCTGGAACAAAATTGGGTTAAGCACTAAGTGGAGCAACACAAGAACTCAGGTTCAGCATTTTGATCACTTAACACCCACATTTACAACACTGCTGTAGTCAGCACTGGTTTGTTACTTAGAAGACCAGAATTTGTCATCAATTATTAAGACAGCAGGAAAGCTTAAACAGTATAAGACTTCACATATACAAAACACCAAAAACTGCGTTTATACTCATTAAAGCTTTTTTGTCAGTGTAGCTCAACCAGTGCCTATAAAATAAGACACAGCACATCTCCACCTTGCCAAAAACTCTGCAGTTATTACTGAAAGCAGAGACACATGTTTAAATGGCTGGGCTGCTTCAAATAGGGCACAAAGCACAACTGGAAGGGCCCTCACTGAAAACAGCTACTTGAAGGACCTTGCACAGTACTGCTTAGTGGTGTGTTACCCACAAGACCATCTTCCAAAGTCACTTCATTCCTTCTCCCTTTTTCACCAGATAAAAATCTTAATACTTTGAAGTTTCATCTCTCAGGATTTGAAAGAAGTTTATAAAGGCACCTTATTTGAAGTTTGCCATAATTCCTGACATTTTTCATACTTTTAAGCCTACGTGACAAATTCCCTTTCAGTTCCCCTGAGAATGCAGACATGTGGCCAAGAACCTTGATGCATGCTGGAGCGCCTTGCGCTCTTGATGGTCAATGGAAGAAAAGTTTTCCTCTCTGGATTGTTACAAAACCAGCTTCCAAACCAGCTTTTACATCCTGAGTGGAAGCCTTTGAATACCCTGGAGATAGGAAAAGTAGCACTGGGCTCTACCCTAGATTGCCAAAGACTATTATTGTTGCTATCTACACGAAAAAGCTAAAAGGTTTGTTCTCCTTTTACTCAACTGCCTCACTTCACTAATCCCCAGGTTCTCTCACTCACTGCACCTATGGCTCCTGCACTGTACAGCTATATAACTATATTGCTAATGCAATCACCCAGGCATTCTGTGTGGTTTAAAACAGACATCAAGTTTTGGGAGGTACTGACCTTCGTCTGTGGGACTGACCGTCCTTTCTCAGGCAGATTAAGTGTCCTCTCCTGTATTTAACTGGCTTATCACCAGCTAATTACCGCAGAGCAAAACTCTCTCATGTGATTCAATGCACACATTTTAAAATGAAACATCTCCATTTACTTAAGTTTTGTATATTTAACACGATTTTTTAAAAAGGTATAACCTAGAAACTCACAACACACTGGAAACAAAGTCGAGTGAGCTCAGACATGACAAAACTCAGTCAAATTTGCCTGGCTTTGGGGCAAGAAAAACACAAACTTGCATTTGAAAATAAAGCAAAAGGGCGGATTTCCATTTTATGTGGTATTCAAATCAAAACAAGTGGCAGAGCGTTAACACAACCTAAGACATCAGACAAGCCTGTAGAACACACTTATTATTCAGTTCTTACACCTAAAGAGAATATATGCACATTCATGTTTTGTCTGGATCAAAACTCTAGCAGGCAAACTGTATGGTGTTTATGTGGTGCACTGCATCTAGCACTACCCAGCCAGAGTTCATTCCTAGTATTAAAGCATTCTTAAACATAATCAGACACCATTCAGGATATAATGGATATTTTACATCCCTCTGCACCATTTCTAGCTGCAACACCACAGGCTCACTATATAGAATCCAAAAAATGCAACGAAGCCCAGAGTATATGTAGCAGTTTTGTTGAACCTGTGAGTATTCAGCAATGAACTACCTCCAAAACAATAAAAAGCTGCTGTTATTTTAACAGAAAGGAAGGCATTATAATAATGCAAGACCAAAGGCATTTTTAATCTAAAAAGCAGTAAAGTTCAGTTTCAGTCTCAGTTAACACAGAGATTGCAAATGGTGGGAAAGAAACCCCTGATTAACTGTTTAACACGAACAACCTGCTCACAGATCCTTCTCTTGTGAATTCAAGCATTTACCAGGCATGCGCAAGAGCTCTCTGAAACTAATGGCTCCTTCCTGCCCACATTTTCTGTTTTCTTCTTCTTTTCTCTATACATGAGCAATAATATGCTCACTAGAAGCATTAACATTTGACCTAAAGTGTGGAAAACATTTGTGACCTGATTCAAACACTTAAAAGCCTAGAAAAAAGCTGCTTACAAAAGAAAATGGACACAAAAAGCGTCTCTCCTGTGTTCTTACACAAACCTCATATTTCTTCTCTGACTGTCCCTAAAGGGTTTTGTCCCCCAAATCAGACAGTTTTTCAGCACAAAATACAAGGCGATGTTATTTGTTAGAAAGTGATACTCAAAATACAAAAACATGCACTTCTCTGACAGCACCTATCAAAAGAACTACTGGGGAGGAAAAAAAAAAAAAAAAAAAAAAAAAAAAAAAAAGGGAAAGCTCCCTTTTGCAAATTCCAGTGCGTCACCGAAGTTCAGTTAAGCCACAACTGCTGCTCCAGGGTTTCAGGGCACTGAAAATAGGAAACTGATGAAATGCATATCCAGGAGATGCTTTGGCAGCCAGACTACAACCGCCTGCAGCTGCAGGCCCCATTACCCACTTCTGTTTATTAACTCCACCTTAAACCCACAGAATTTGCCACCGTTACTTAGCCCGCAGCAGGAAGGGCAGCTCTGCGGTGGTTTTGGTAGCACCAGTTGCTAAGGAAAGACGCTGAAACACACTCTGTTAGGCCAAGTTTCCAGACTTAGGTATGCTGCATCACTGTGTATGGAAACAAACACCAGACTGCCTCACTACCAGAGTGACTATTAACCTCATCCTTTTATCTTACTATTTTGCCTCTATCAGCAAAAGATATCTTAGATATCTTATCTCAAGGGATAAAGTTCAAGACAGGTAAGAGCTTCCACCCAATTCTTGCAGGATTATTATCTAGTTTTGAAGTAGAAAAGGTATTTTCATTATATATATTGAGGAGTTTTTGTGTGTTTCCATCTGTGCCAACAGCTTGTAATTCCTGTATCCATCCAAATCATGGATCTGTTTCAAAAGCTTAATTTTACATCTGAAATAACTGTCCTATGCACTGAACTTGGTATCTCTCAGCCAAGAAGCTTTTCTACAGGAAGTAGAGCACATACCCATACATAAAGCCAAACTGCAAAAGGAAGAGATGACGCTGAAAAACACCTCGACTGAGGCAGATATGTAGACCTAAGCTACAGACTGGCACATATGGCATTTGTGCAGTGCAATATCTGGCAAGCTGCACCTACAATCTCCCAAATCTCTGCCACGCACACAGAAAAAATACTGTGGAAGGTCAGAAACAGTAGATTTTCATATATAAACATAACATTTCATGTTTATCGTTTGACTGTAAAAGTGGGCAAAATCCTGGTCCAAAAGAAGGCATAAGACAAACACCTGTGAATTCATTACAAACTCAGGTTTCACTGCAAATAATAAAATTTGAAATAAGCAGAATCTAACATTTAACCGAATGAGGTTCCCCACAGAAGATGATGGCAGTGCACACTTTCAGTTTGCCCTTCTCAGAAACGCTGCTTGAGCTCTTCTAGAGGTGTAAAATGTTCTGAAAGTGAATTTTACAGCAAAATATACTTACTGTCCACAGCACTAGAGATTCCTGATCCTCCACAAACAACTAAGAACCGCCTGGCAGACACCTGCGAGTTTGCAGCATAACCAAATTCACTTGTAGCAAAGAAAAAAGAAGATGAAGCCCTTCATATGAGATCAGTGACTAGATTTCAAGAGCATGACATCTTTTAAGAGATTTGTACTTCCATATGGATTTCAGTAGAAATGAAGAGCCCAGTCATCAGCTTGCAACACCCCCTTTCACCCTGCTGAACTTCTTACAGGCCCTGGTCCTTCTTGGCACCTGCCAAGAGCTCTTCCGTCATGAAAAGCAGGGAAAGGGACCAGGAATTCTAAAGATATGTGAATTACACTTTCTCAGATCAGCCTGGTTTTAAAGCTACTGGAAACTAAAGAATTTGCCTTTTTTTCTTGAGAAGTTTAATACTTGGCAATTTAACTTCTCCAATTTTAATGTAAATTCATAACACATTGTATATAAACATACTGAGAAAGGAAGCCCTGTGTTTTGGAAAAGCTGCACTGGGGCTTCTGTATAAGCAGTTACAAGTCGCCATTCCCCATTCCATCCGGAAAGTGGAACTTTAAATTGTAGAAAAACTAGTATCTCAGGCACGTCCCAAGGGTTTCAGTAGCAGCATCAATCTGGGCCCAGGGAGAGTGTCCAACCAGGCGTGCACAGCTGCCGACCTCAGCCACAAAAACATGTTTCCCTACACATATTGCTTAGGGTCAGCAACTACCTGCACAAAGATGTTTACCCACAACTGAAACAAGCCCTTGTGTAAAGGCTGCCCAGTGGCTGCCCTGGGTAGCGAGCAGGTGACTTATCAAGATTTGGTATCTTGGATATAGATGAAAGTCCCAGCAGGAGACGGCTCGAATGGTTGGGTGTCAGACAGGATGGGGGGAAAGCAGTAACAGAGTGAAGAAAGAAGAGTTGACCACATTTTTTCCTTTTGCAAGCACAATACAGAGCTGCTACCTCCCCTCTAGTAACTGCTGATCATCACCAAAGCAGGAGGCACCAAGCAGTTGGCATCCTCCAACATCCTTTACACCAAGCACTGCTATTACAAATTGCCCATATTCTTCCATTTCCAATTTTAGCAGTAAAAGTGGTAATCATAAACTGACAGTATTTCAATGAAGGATAATAGTAGTAAGCTGGTTTGGAAACATACTGCCTACAATTGAATCATAACATCAGGCGTGCAGCAGAACGTGAAGGCTTTGAGCTGTTGTAGCTGGTATGTAAATTCATCATTTCTGTATTTGGAGCTACATTTATAGCGCACTTCGGGTGTTTGCTTAGGAAATAGCTGAAAAAAGAAGCAATTAGAAGTAATCATACCATGGCCACAAGATCTCTCCTGCAGTTCATAACACTGGAAAGACTCTTTCTACATCTCAGCAGCCTTTTCCCCTATATATGGCTTCACAGCAATTGCAAAGATGACCATCAGGACGCCAAGGTTGAACTGTTCTGCTCACCCACTGAATGTCTGTGTTTCAGATGACCAACACTGGACAGCCCAGGCCTGCTTCAAAGAGAAAGAAAAAACACTTTCATTTGACTCCTTAAAACACATCTCCTGAAGTTAGGTGAAGAATTCTCTGCAGACCCTTGTATTGATTATAAAGATGATCCCAAATCAACGCAGTCTTATATATCTAAACGTAAGTTAAGAGAATCCAAGCTCTAAATGCAAACCAAACATCTTGTGCCTAAAAATCATACCAAGTATCAATAAACTCCACAACTGGAAAGAAATTTCTATCAATTAAAGATAACAGCCTGACAACCACCCAAACAGTTCCTTAAAAACCACCCCTCAGTAACAGAATGACAAGGCAGGAGTAACTATGCCAGCTTATCTGACTGCTGCCCAGCAGAGCCTTCCTGCATTCGCACTTGCCTCGGAGGACAGGCCGGTGCCCAGGCAGCAAACAACACACGCAGTCAAGTCACAGCCACCTCCTCAACTCTCAGCAGATTTTACAACAGATGCTGCTCCATGGTGCTAATAAAATTATTTTTGCAAGTTCTACAACAGAATATTTACTACATGCATTAATTACAATCTAAAAGCTGTGCCCATATCATTCTTCGCTCATTTTTGGCAGGTAAATGTAGTACTGGAATTGCGACCTCATTACTCAGCATCCCTATTCTGCAGCAAAAAGGGGCCTCCAGCAAAAAATCAGCTCATCTCTTCCCACTGACTAGAGCCAGGATAGAGAAAGGGATTTACATCTCCGAAATGCGATCCCCAAGCTCAGTTTACTCCACTATATCAGCTAATTGGCAATACAGCTTTCAGTGCAGATTATGTTGTTTTAGGCATCAGTCTCAGTAACATTAACGAAGAGATAGTTTCACCAGCCTAAATGAGGTCCGTACACTGCTCTTAATTGCACATAATAGCACTTTTTTTTTTTTTTTTTTTCAAAATGTGTAATTTAAGTTTCAGAGCGCTCAGCAGTGATTAAGCTTAAAATCAAGACTTTGGAGTAAAATTCCACAGTTATTTTCAGGGATCTGTATCAGCAACAGTTAATGCCTAACCATGTTATTGCTGCTAAAGAAAGCATTCTCAAGAATTTAATAAAAGTTCTTCCACATTAAAAATAGCCTCAGTGCTACTGGAGAGATCTGTATGAGCAAAAAATCCAAAGACTTTATTCCTTTTCAAATTCTGTAATTCTATTTGCCATATAGGCTTCGCTTTGATTAACAGAATCACACAAAGAAACAAAGTTTATCTATAAACACAGTATTTGTTTTAACAAAATAAGCCAAAAATAATTGAGTTGTTTGCCTACGGAGATGACTTCCATCACAAGTGACTTGTAAACAGTGTGGGGAAAAATTAACAGCCCTTGAGGTATGTATTTCAATGACTAATTCTAAAAGCTGTTTTTCACCCTCAGAACTCACACAACTCTTAAGAGTTGCACCATAAATCCCATGTCCTTGCCTGACTTGCTCCAAGTCTTTTTTCCCTTGCACTCGCTCCTTGGGAGATTGCACCCCAAGAGCTTCACTTCTGCACCATGTTGGCTTCCCACAGCCACAGACAGGAACGTTACTTCCACGCACCTGGCAACACAAACAACTGTAGCAGCCAAAAGCAGAGCTGGGGTTACCTGGACTATTTGGATTTCTGAAGACCACTCAGATAAGCACACCCCACAAGATGAGTGGGCTTGACAAAAAGAACCATTTCTTCAAGCACGCCTACCTCAGGTAAGGAAGCAAATGACTTCACAGCTCTCGCAGGCTATACACAAGCGTGAAGCCCATGTACTATACGGGAATCAAGAACCAGAGCTTTGCAGTAAATTCCAGAGCAATATGTCACAGATGAAAACCCATTAATTTTAATAACACTGATGAATTGACCTCCTCTTTCTCACAAGGAGACTGATACTTTGCTAATGCTTTTCAAAAAATTGAGATTGAAAGGATTTTCTATTTTTTGAGCTTAGATTCTAAGGAGTCAGATGTGAATCAGTGCTATTACAGTCAACAATAAATGCTTTAAAGCAACTCAAAGAAAAAGCTACCACTGCTTCCATCCCTTTAACACTGGGTTTCTCTTCAAGCACAAACACTTCCATTTCTCACTCTAAGAAAAAGCTTTAGAATACATCTGCCAAATATCTACACCCCAAAAAAAAAAAAAAAAAAAAAAAAAAAAAAAAAAGATTTCAAGTCCACAATGGCACTCCCACTCCCCATCCCCTAGGTAAATGCCCTAGCACCTTTATAAATTAGTGAATAGGACTCAAGTACAAAAACCAACCCAAAACCAACACGTATGCAGTGGAGGTGAATTACTGATTCTGGATTCAGTGAGTCACCTCCACTGCATAGCCAGTAGTTTCAGGATTACTTGCTTCAATGCACACTTTTGCAGTTTTAATGGTAAAAGTAAAGCTTGTATTCTTACATGACAAAGTGATTGGAAATATAAACGGTTTCCAAATCAAATGTACATTTTATGGGTTTCATGGATTGCTCTAAAGAACTAAAAGGAAATACTTCACTGTTTTTACTTCAGTACAAAGCATAACAAGGTGAACAGATGGACATTTTTGTTACTCACTATCATACTTCAGAGAGTCGTGAAAGACAGGGCATATACTGGAATTAAGTTTCATAAACAGTAATTTCAGCATTATGGAAATACAAAGGAATTGAAAAACACAATTGCTCGCAAAAGTTGCTGTAGCTGTTGCCATAAATATAAACAAGGCCCAAAACAATATAAGCAGATATTATCATGCATAGTTTTTAAAAAGCTTTATGCATCGTCAAATTCAGAAGAAATACACTTTAGAGATTGACAGAATCAAGACAAAAAGACAGGAGAAGTGATTTTAATAAATGAGCAGGGACAATTTGGACACAATCACCTCATAGTATTTATACCAAAAATATTCTAAATAGAAAAAAAAAAAATCTAAAGTCCAAAATTTTTCACTTCAAATTGTATTTTAAAGAAAACTACCATGAGCAAAAAGAGCCTGAGAAGTGACTATAACATACAGCATCTAATTTATCAATCACCATTTGTTATTCTTGGACTGCATACAATGCAAATGCACTGCACTGATCTTTTTCCCTGTGAAACTCTCTTATCTCCTATCATTTCCCGGCTGCTATTTGACACTTAACTAGCAGAGGGTGGGTGGTGGGAAAGTGTTCTCTTTCTAGTTCAAGTATTTTAGGAGATTGCCATTGGGTGAAGAACGGAGCATTTTAAAATATAAATTTATTTTCCATCATAACCTTAATTACTAGACTAAAACAACTCCCTAGCCACAAATACAAAAAAAAAAAAAAAAAAAAAAAAAAAAAAAAA
>VZSV01000002.1:10689460-10721406 GCA_013398735.1 Nothocercus julius | reverse complement strand
ATAGCCGTGAATTGGTGTCTGTTCGTTTACTAGAAGGGCATCAGCAGCTACTGGGAAGGCCTTCGTGGCACCCTTGGCCTGCGCAAAGTCAACAGTGAATCGGAAGGGAATAAAAAGTGCGTCAAAGGGCGCCTGAGTGAAGCCTAGGCCGCTACCACCCGCAGAAACCCCGCAGCACCACGGGGAGGAGGGTGCGGGGCAGCACCGCGCTCGCTCCGGCCACGGCCGAAGAGGCCGAACCGAACCGAACCGCCCGCACCCAAGAGCCTTTGCGGCGGCAGCGCGTGACCCCCTTTCCCCGGGCGGAGCCGGAGTTGCAGTCGCAGCTAGAGTTAATCCATCGCTCGGCGAGCGGCTGCCCGCCCTGTCCGTCCGTTGCTAAGCGCTTCGGACGCGGCTGCTCCGCTCTGCGGCGGCGGGAAATGGCGCCCGGCGGGGCCTGCGCGTAGCGACCCGCCTGGCTCCGTCCCCACCCCACCTCACCTCACCTCACCCTCCGCCCCGCCATGGAGAGCGACAAGGTGAGGGATGAGGGGGACGGCGGGGGCGGCCCAGGCTCTAGGAGCGGCCTGGCCTGATGCAGGCCCCGCTGCTGAGGCCTCCTTCAAGGTGCTAGTTCTCCTGTCTTTCCATCCATGTTTTTAACGATGGCCCCTCCCGTGACTGTCCCTTGTTTCTTTATTTACCCAAGGTTCAACATTTTGCCCGCGTCTTGGTCTGTAGAAAGTTCATAGTGCTGCAAAATAACCATCTCTTAAATAGATTAACGTGTTAACATCAATTCTTGTGTGTTTTTATGAAAAACAAAACTATGGAATCACTTTGCCACAAATTTTAATACTGCTATGGGGCGAATGTCAATGTCACAATTTATTTGTGATCAAATCTATATGACCATCTCTATGAAGAGAAAATACAATGTCTGGATTAAGTATATCATATACTAGTTTAGTCAAGACCACATGTTGAAACCTGTTATGCAGCGTCACAGAATCACAAAGTGAGTTAGGTTGGAAGGGACCTGTAGAGATCATCTAGTCCAACCCCATGGACTGGTCATCGCAGTAAGGGGGCTGTAACACCCACAGTTACGTTGTGTGGGAGGGTGTTTTTGCTGTTCCTGTTACAGCAGGTGGGAACTCTCACTTGCTTTAGCCTCGAGGAGAGGAAGGGCCCTCTGGAGCCCAGCAAATCCCACCTGCTCAGAGCAGCAGACAAGTGAACAACTTTGATAAATCTTGTTTTTTTTTTTTTTTTTTTTTTTTTTTTTTTTTTTTATGTTTACTTACATCTCTACTTTTTACTTCTCTAAGCAAAAAACTACCCCGATTTGTTGGTCATCGTTATTATATATTAATTTGAAGACCCTTGTAGGCTCTTTGCTGTTTATTTTTGCAAGCTAGGAAGATAAGCTGTAAAATTGCTCAAGCATGTTTGTATTTTACCTTATGTTTATTCAGATTCTTAACATTTGAATTGTTTGACAAAATGTTGATTAGTATTTTAATTTGTTGTGCTATGGTTGCTTTTGAATGGAAATTGAAGTTCAGTAAAAATGCAAGTATACAGCCTTTAATTATAGCCTTTTTTAATTATACTAGCACTGCTTTGTCCTTCTGTGTCCTCTTATAAGGGAAAAGATTATCAAGACATGATTATGTATTAAATAATAAATATTTAACTGTATTGAACACTTTAATGGAGATATTAAACAAACTAAGTTTTGTCTGAGTTAAAGTGATTTTGTGTTCTAGAGGAGATTGGAACTTGCAGAACTCAAGTTCTCACACCTGCTTTTTAATTATGGACTAGATAATAATGGGCCTGACATATCCAAAAAACTGCACTAAATTGAATTGAGTAGAACCTTCACATTTCAAAAGGTGATTAATCACTTCAAAAATTCTGATTTTAAGAATTTAGTCAGCAGTTTCCTACAGAGCAGTGATCTTACCTTCTCGGAAAGCTTGGTAGCTCAGCAGTAGTAATTACTTAGTTTAAATGTGTTTTTTATTCTTTATTGTTTGGCAATTTGGAATTGTTTGAGTTGGAAGTAATTTCTAAGTTGAATTTTAAATATATAACTTTAAATTGTCTTCTTATATGTTGAAATGACTCATAGCATTTCCTAGTTACTCACAGCGAGACAGTGATTTCAAAGGCACTACATTTCTTTAAGCACTCTAAAAGGTTTCTGTTTTCTCTTTGTCTAATTTTCTCTCTTGTCTGCTTGTTGTACCTTGTTATACTTCCTTTCCACGTAACACTCCTACACAAGGTCTGTAGGGGAGCTAGATGGACTTTGTTAAAAAAGTTAGACAAAACTTCACTCAGGAAAATTGCCATCTTTGCTTTTAGTTTCTCCTCTAGGGTTCTGGGGAGGAGAACTTTTTTCCCTCTTTTTAAAGATCAGAAGAGAACAAAACTTCAGTCCTAAAGATCACTTTTTGTTTGTTTGTTTGTTTTGTTTTTGTTTTTAGTAATCTGAATTTAGCTTCTTGGTACTTCGAATCAACTTCCCCCAACATCCATCAGTCCATTATAATCTTCTATAAAATCCTGAGTTTGAAAAGACCAGATTTTTTTCTGTAAAGAATAATTAAAAAGCTAAAACATGCTTTTAAATGCTGTTTCCATATTATGAATTAACAAAAAGGGCACCATATGTTTATTTTTTCCTAGCAGTGCAGCTTATCTTTCAAATATTTGTTAACAATGATTTTGTTAATCTTTAGTAACTCTTAACCAAGGTTAAAATTTGAGAATATGCATGATCTGATCTTACTCTTTTGAATATTACCATTATCCTTTGCTGAAGTAGCTAAATGTATTCAATATATTAAAATTCTTTAGTAACTAGTCTCAGATAATGTGAATGATTTTGTAAATGAGGGTAGAAGGAACGTAACCTCCTTAACTGCCTATTTAACTAGAAACATCAGTGGACATTTCCAAGCCCTGGGATGGGTTACCCAGATGGGCCATGGAATGTCCAACCGTAGAGATACTAAAAACTGACCCAAATAACCCCAGGTTGGGGCTTGCTTTAAGGTGAGATATGATCGGAGCAGGAGGTTGCACTGCAAGACATTGGTAGCTCCTTTCCAAAGTGACGTCTTCTAGAATCCTGTGCTTGCCAGGAGTGTGCAGACCTGTTCTGTCTGAAATATTTTTGAGTGACTGTCATTGGGGGACCGGAGAGTTTGGAGTTTCCCTTGAAGGGCTCTGCTGTCATCTGCCCCAGACACTGCCTCAAAGCTGCTGACCGTGTGTGAGCAGAACTAGATATTCCAGTAGAAGTCTGAACTTCTGGTCTCTTCCAGGTCCAGTTAGATCTTGAACACTGTAAGTACACATATTAAGACTAAATGAAATTAATGTTCACATAGCAAAGTTGAGCGGTATTTGCCATATATACCTGGATCCTTTCCTTGTAAAAACTATTTGTCAAGTGATTTATTTCTCACTGCAAATTCATTTTTCATGGGCTTTCTGACTTTCCTATTCTTCTAGAGAAGAACTAAAGAAGATACTTGGAAATCAGAAGAGCTTAAGAAGCATCTTAGGGTAATTTCATTTTATTTTTGTTATAATTTTGATAGTAAATTATCTTAAAACAGTGGAATTTATTGACATGGTAAGCAGAGTGGGTTGGCTGGTGGTACTCCAGACTCTTCAAAGATTGTCACTATTCACATTCAAAGATGCAGGTTTAATATATAACTGTTAACTTCCTTGCCACAGCTGACAGTTCTGGAATCTGTCTAATCCAAGTATATTAGGAGACTGACCCATTCAACCTAGTCTAGCTACACAGGTCAGCATAAAATTAATATATGGATTTCTTAATTGGGTTGATGGAAAAAACGATTACACTGTGTATTACAGAGCACAAAACAGGCCCTGATTTGCTGGTCACACAAATGCAAATTATGGCTTTTTATGCACTTACTCAATTTCCTATAGATATATGACCCATTACTGTATTTGTTAGCATCATCTGTCATGCTTGCCATGTTCTTTAACCTGGTTATCTATGTTATCTGCCAAATTTGCATGCAGGCTTTTGTCAGTAACATTGCTATATATTCATTTTATGCTATGTATGTTTAAAAGCTGTTTTCTGTTATGTCTAGCTTTCTTTCTGTGTCTTGTGCAGATCTTCATTATTCCTTTGATAATTTGCAGGCATCCTACTTGTTCATCTGTTTTCTAGATTTTGTCAGTTATTCTCTCTAGCTACCCATTGCTTTATCCACAGTGCTGCAGGATAAGAACTTTGTGGGTTTTTTCTTTCTTTCAATAACGTTTCCTATTTCCATATAATGTAAAGCAATAACATCAGAGCTTAAAAGTTCTGACATCAACAGAAGTGACGTGTTTGAGCTTTCATTTCTGTGAAACAGATGGCCAAAGTTTAATTCACTTTTCTGAAAAAGTATAAAGATAATAATATTAATAAAGTCCTGTTTATTGCTCATTAGACAAATAGCCAAACTTGTGGATGTAGTGAAGTCAGTGAACATTTCTTTTTGCTTCGGGAAGGTTCAAGTGCTATCTCTTATGACTTAAACAAATTTCAAAGAGTAGCAGCCTGATTGGAGCTAGGCCATTTTTTTTTCCCCAACTTCTATGTGCTGTAGCCCACTTCTTTTTTCCTTCTTGAAGTAAAAGCTAATCTTCTTGAAGTAAAAGCTAAAGGCAACAAACATAACAAGGCAACAAACAAACAAGGACAACAAACATAACACACGGTTGCACAGTAATTTCTTTTTTTTCAAATACATTAAAAATGCAGCTAATGAATCTCACTTATTAGTTCTTTTTACTATAACCAAACATAGTTTTAATAATTTTAAATACAAATTAAGTCTGTAGGTATATCAGCATTTTAATACAGTTTAGAAAATAAAATTCATAGTTAACAGTCCAATAAGAGAGCAGAGTCCATGAGTCTCTTCACATAAATATGCTATATCAAAATAGATTACTGAATTCTAATGGATTATTTTTTATACTTCAGACATCACTGTCAGATAGTCAAAATGAAGACAAAAGGCATCGGGAAAAGAAACTGCAAAGGGAGAAGGATGTTTACGACATAGACGCTCATAAATATGATCATAAAGACAGAGGGAAGAGCAAAGAAAGAACAAAAGAAAGAGAGAGATTTAAATCTAGTGAAAGAGACAGGGAAAAAATGAGAGAGAGGGGAAAAGAACACCGCAGAGAACGGGACAGAGAGAGCTACAAGGATAAGGTTGGAGCGTCAAGTCTGGAGAAGGAAAGGTACAGAGTAAGAAAAGATAAAGACCATGAGAGCGAAGTATATAAAAAGCATAGGAGTCACGACCTAAACGAAATGCATGTGCAAAATAAGCTGAAATCATTTGAAGGAAGAGAGAAAGAACATCACAGAAGAAGAGAAAGCAGGCATCATTTTGGTAAGTTGTTTTGTATTGATCTTATACTTGGAAATATTTCCTTTGATGTTTAGACAGAAATATTCTGAAGCCATATCCCACCTATACAGAGGATACAAAGACAAGTGAATTTGCGTATATGCTGAAACGTGTATTTTGGAGAATCTCATGGTAATCTAGTTTTTTTTTTTTTTTTTAGTGCTTTTATGATATTTTGATACTGTTTTTTTTCTTCCCCTAAAGAGGGAGTGACATTCACAGTTTTTGTTAATTCTTGCCTCTTCAAACGGATGGTTATCTTCCTGCCTAGACATTTTCTCCTGAGGGATCTGTTTGAATCGCAAACAAAGTTGCAGGGTGATTGTTAAAGTTAATAGCATGTATCACTACTCTCATCATTACATAAAGCAATCAAGAGCAGAGATCATTCAGGAGAGAAACAGGAATAATCAGTTTTGGAAGTTTATTTCAACTGAATCTTAAAATATTTTATTAATACTTTTCAGTAAATCCAGACCCTAGAAAAATGATAAATTGTATAAATTCGTAAATATGTTCGTAAATATTTTATTGATGAGATTCAAGACGGAATTCTTATGAAAGAAAGTTTATGTCACTGAAGTTTTATTTTCTACATGCTTGTTGGTTATGTGCAGAGTTTGATTGTAATATAAGCAGTTTTTTAATTTATACATATATTTTCTAGAAGAAGAGAGCAAAAGAGGTGACGGTCAAGAAGGAAGACATACAGGAAGGAAGGTAAAAGAAGAAAAAGGAATTAAATGGCTCATAAAGGAAAATTAAAGTGGTAAAATAATGGAGAAATTCAATCAGGCTTCAGTTCGCAAGTAATCCAAAATATACTTAGACTAAAGTTCTTACCAGTGTACGGAACACACGATAGCAAGATGTGTTTGAACCATTCTGTCGTCCTATCTCAAGCAGATACTTCATTCATATTCATTCAAGATTGCTTCATTTTTGTACAGCTTTGTACAGCAAATGTCTTGTTTAGAAAGGTAATTGTAAGTATAAATCCTGTTTGTGATGGAGTACATAGTAAAAAATTAAATTTGCCTGAAGAATACCAAATTCAAAGAATTTTCTGTAGTGAAGTGTGCGGTGTCCCAGACATGTATTATAATCTCAAGTGTTATGGTAATTTGAAACATGCTGAGGCATCGTATGTGATTAAAAACTGGAGTGGAAGAGCTGTGCTGGTAGATAGTTTAGGAACCTAAGATACCTATCAATTTTTTGACCATTAAAATGGTGAATTCCAAGATAAAATGGATTTGGAGAACTTACTAAATCTTTTCTTTTTTTTTTTTTTTTCTTTCAGGGTGATGATACCAAAAATAGCACTGACAAATATTTGGTATACAAAGTTGAAGAGAGTGAACATGGACACAAGTTACAGAAAGATGAAGAGACAGATAAAGAGACAGGAAAGAGACACAGAGGAAAAAAAGAACGTTCTCTTAGGCCAGGAAAAGAGGGTCTTTTAAAAGAGAGAAGTCATAAACTGTTTGAAAACGAAGACGAAAAACGTAAATCAAAGAGATCTAAAGAGGGATCTTCCCATGGAGACAGGGAAAGACGACCAGCAGAAATGAATGAAAAAGTAAGAAGTGAAGAAAGTGAAAGAAAGAACTATGATCTTGGGGTTAGTTCTCCTACGACTTAAAAGTAATAACTTACAACTTACTGTAACTGCTAATGTTTATGCATATATTAATAAGGTAAACAATCAAAATACTAGGATTTTAAGTTATCTTTTTTTTTTTTTTTTAAATTTCAGACTAATGTAGTAGATTAAAACGTGACAACTGCATTTTAGTATTGTAACCCAGAGCTGATTCCACCCTTGGTATCTTAATTAGAAGCCTGTCTATGTGTTAGAAACATCTTTTTCACTAAGTTATTTGTACCGTGATTTTGAAATTTTTACTTAGATTCTGAAGTGGAGATTAAGCTAGAAGTCCATACCGTTGTTAACTTTCTGCAACTGAATTCAAAAGACTAAGAGAAGTTTGCTTAAGGCTTATATTCCTTGGAAATTTATAGAAGTAGCTGTTCTAGAATATGTGCACCTTTACGGATGCTTTTCTTGCAGAATTCCATTTCTTTTTCTGGTATTCATGGATAGGGAAAAGCAATTTTTTCTTGAGCCAACAACTGAGCACATTTCCAAACTTAGACAAACCCTTATACTCTAGAATTTGAATCAAATCCTATCTTGCAAATTAAAAGTACCTGAGACTTGTTGTCTGGCACTGGGACCATCTGGCATGGAACATTTCAGTCCACTGTTAAGATCTCATTTGTTCTCTGATACAGGGCTAGCAATCTTAAGTGTGGGCAAGCCATTTCCTGGGGACTCGGAGTATTTTCTGCCGGTTGTTACTTGTGTGTAATTAATCTGACATTATTTAACAATAAAGACAGATTTTACTCTGTTTCTTAAGCATTATAAGGGTTAAATAGAGGAAAAGATACAAGATTTCTTTCCTCTCAAAAATGCAGTGTAGAAAGGGACATAGCCAATCTTCAGTCACAAGTACTTAGTATTTTCAGGACTAGCTCATATTATGTATTACATATCTGTTATTGGTGTTTACCTTCTTTGCCTACCATAGCCGTTTTGGTAGGAGATTATTCTAATGTTAATTAATAGACAGAATTTCCTCCCAGTATTTTTGATACAGGAATGTTGTGACTTCTTTTACAGAGCAGGGAATACAAAAAACAGGAGAGGAGTCAACAGCAAGAAAGAAAAACAAGCCATCAGCACATAAGGTACGTTCATACATTTAAAGTAAACATATTTTGTGCAATATCTGTTAATAAATAAAACTTAGTCAACGCCAAATCACTTAGCAGTAGTATTTGACCATCAGTAATCAGATTTGTCAGTCCCAAAACCTTATTTCAGCCTCAAGCTACTAATGTTGAATTATTTTGATCTGGTTCGTGAGGAATCAGCCAAATTTTATTTCTGTTGTTCCTTGTTTGTTTTGTCAGTTCCCTCAGCAGGGTATATGAACACTTTCTTGCTTAAGAAGTCAGAACATTCTTTTCTGAAGTCTTATTCTCTGCTTAAGAAATGAAATAAGTTGTTAGGGGGCAGAGCTGGCTTTTTGTTTTCTGTTGCACTCTCTGAGCCTGGTTGTACTGTCCTCATTAGTAAAACCCATGAAGGAAGAACCAGAATTGAAAGTCAGTCTATTACGTACAGCTTTGGAGCCCGTTACACCAACTCAATCTTGGTCTTTCGTTGGCTGCAGATATTAATAAAACTAGAAAATGTGTGGGATTAGTAGTTATTTTTTCTCCTCATTTCTTCAGATTTGATGTGGGATGCGCATTATATTGAGAATTTTAATTCTAAGCTTATTAATCACTTTGCTGCTTGATTATCTTTTTATATCATAAACACAGGTCAATAAAGATAGAAATATTTCATTTTGGAACATTTCAACTCTTTCTTTCCTTTTCAGGAAAAAATAGCTTTTTTATTTCCCCCTAAACACAATGCTTCCTTCAATAAAAACATGTTATATTTTCTTCATAGGAATGTAAAAGATAAAGGGAAAAACAGTGCAAAAGAAAAAGAGGACACAAGACAAGTGGTAAAACTATTTAGTTTTGGATATTATAATGTATTGTTTATAAATTTGCTAACCATGTAATAAACGCAACTTTATTTCAATCTCATCTTCGCTTAAAAAATGAATTCTCAATATGTGTGAAGAGTTTAGACTTATACGAAGCAAATCATCTACATATATTTACAGTATGTCATTTCTTTCTATAAACAGCTGTCAGGCAAATAAATTGTAGTATAAGCTAAGTAAAATGTACCTAGTTATGTAATTCATATATGCTTCTTAAAGCCATAATAAAAAGGAAGGTATTTTTATATGTTTAAGTGAACGGATGCAAACAGACAGACATTTTCAGCACATTTCAGTTTGTAGTATGAATTGTATTTGCCTGTGTTGATCTGGGCCAGTTTGTGTAGATACAGCCCAACTTTACCATGAAGTGCTTTAACATGTTTTTACCTTATTTTGAACAACTTTTAACTATTTCCCAAAATCCCAATTATATTTTGGAATATTACAGGATTATGGGCCTGGTCTGGGAGAAACTAGATTCTGATCAACTGCTTACTGAAGATATCTTTTTCAGTATTCTTTTGCTATGTGCAGCTACAGATCTCTCAAAAACATGTAAACTTCTATTAAAACCTGTTTTTTTTTTTTTTTTTCCAAACCTGTTCTAGAATCTGTACAATTTGATGATTAGAGTTAGAAACCTTCTAATTTCCAAGAGGTCTTCTTCATTAGTCTTGCTTCTGTACTGCATTTTAGCTTAAATAATCGTTTAAGTTTTTTTTTTTTTNTTTTTTTTTTTTTATCCTCCCCAGTGAGCTTGCAGAAAGCATGGATAACTGCTCTTGACTTAGTTTTATTGAGCTATTAAAGTCAGATTCTTTATTTCTCTCCTCATTCTAGCAGCTGACCCTTTGTATCAATTTCCTTTAATTTTTCTCAGATGTATGTTGCCAGAGTCAAATACGGTCTTGAATGTGAATCATCATCAGTGCCTTGTGTAATGCATGGCATAAATACTTCTGTTTCTGGAGAAAATAGCTTTTCAATATATTCTTAGATATGATCTGCCCAGCTCTTACCACTGTGCTGAACAGACATCCTGGATCAACTCATATATTCAGATTGTTCTTTCTCTATCCCCTAAAAATCTTGATCCTCTAAAAAGTAGAACACTGTTATGTTCTTGTTACCACATCGTGAAAACTACTGTATACTGTTGGAATTGTAGGAACACAGCATTTTTTTTATTATTATTATTTTTTTCAACGAAAATACTGTTGGAAAGGCAGTTGGTGTTCCCGCAAAAAGTTCCTCTTTTGTCTTCTTGTATTATTCTTTTATATAGATAATTGGCACTTGTTAATAGAGTATGTTTATCTACTTAAATTCTAAAATATTTTTGCCTTTTTCTGAGAAATATAGTTGTTTGAAACTTATGCATTTATTCTTATTTAATATTTGGCAGATAAAGATTTAATTTTTGATGGGATTATATAGCAGCTTAATGTATGTTACTCTCTTAGGAAATAAAAGATACCCACAGCTGTAATTCAGATACAGGGTTTGATAACTTCTCAACAAATTATGAAGATGATTTTGAAGTAAGTATAAGCAAAAAAATGTCTTTTTGAAATAATTTCAATTGTATTCACTGAAATAAAAAACACAGGATGCTACCTGATTTTTTTTTAATGTGTTTTGACAATTGGCCTAAGATTTTGTCTATAACTGAATGGCAAGGTATTGAATGGGCTTTCATTGCTACCCAAACTAATCACATTGTGATCTTTTTTTCAACCAAGATAGATTTCATCTCCACTTACCTTAGGTACAGTGTTCACAGCTGAGCTAGTCACTGTGCTATCCCTTTGTGCTCAGTGGAGAGAAGCTCTTTTAAGACTTGCTCATATCATTTGTATTTGTAAATTTTTACTTTAACATGAGATGCATAGTCCAAACTATGCTCCAAGGAATTATCAAAACATGTCCCTAACCATGGATTTACCAACAGATGGTTTGGAATCTAGATAAATTTGTGTCTGCAGTAAAAAGGCTGCTTAACTCCAAACTAGCAGATAAATATTTTTATGTGTCTGACATATGTGTGCTACTGACCATCATCATTTCCTTTCTTTATACATACAAATCCTACTTTAGGATTTTTTTTTAATGGATTTTTGGGAGATAGTGGGAAAAAACGTTGTGGGATTGTCTTTTCTTGATTAAAATTGTAAGTTTTTTTTTTTTTCCCCTTTATATCAAATAGTTATTTTTTAAAAGCTTCTCAGTCGGGGGAGTGGTAGCCATCTGTACAAGAATTTTATGGGGAATTAATTTCATAATGTCTTTAAACGTGTTGAAAAATAAAAGATACATAATTCCTGTTTATTGCTTATTAAAAGTCTTCTCTTCTTAAAGGATTATGAGGATGATTTTGATAATGATGATGATGATGGTGAAGACAACAGTAGTGAAGAAATAGCTGAAAAAGAAAAACTAAGAGAGATTTCTGTTTCCAAAACATCAGAAATTGCAGAAATTCAAAAAGCAATTAATGCAGAAAATGATAGAATTTTTACTTCACTGCCAAAGGAAATGAAAAATGAAGATAAACAACCAGTCATGGGTATGTGACTAGGCACTGGCCTTTTCTATTAAATGTATGAGTAATGCATAAAACTCAGGAGGAAATAGGCTACTTTTTCCAAAAGTCTGCCGGAAGGCAAAAATCTGGTACTCTGAATGAGTCACTGTAGGTTGTGGGTAAGTACTGTAACTTTCACATAGCTAAAGAATGATTCAGAGACATTACTAATCATTTAAAATGTGAAGTATAATATTTTACAGATTAACATTTAATATCTTATTTTGGGTAAGAGGAAGGTGGGGGAATCTGGATTTTGAAAGATGGAGGAGTGCTAGAACAGTTTGGGTTTTCCTGTGATACGTGTTGACCTTTTTACTTGAAGTCTGATTGAAGCCACAGCTCAGGTCAGGAAGGTGAGAAAAGTGTAGATACTATTTAAATTTGTAACTCCGTGTTAATTTTAAAATGTTATATTACTTTTTTCTTTTTTTCCTGACAAGCGACTATAAAAGTGCAGTTTTATATTCACTTGATCTGATTTTTGTGCATGCCAGATCTATGCATTTAAGTGATTGCAGCTCTCTGATTTGCACAATCCGCTCATGTGAATAACAGTACAGGATCACTGTGCAATAGAATTTTACACAGCTTTTTACTCTGCACTCTACAGTCTAGTAGTGTAGAACCTCTACAGTCTAGTCTAGTGTAGAGCACAGCTGTGGAAAAATGACAGTCTCTGCAAGTCTTTACAGTGACCATAGGTTTTCTAATTGAGCTGTGATTGCAGGATCTTTGGAGTTTAACTTGTCTTGCAGCTTTCAGGTAGTTACACTGTACCAAATAGGCTTTTTTTTTTTCATTTAAGTTTGTCTCCCAAGTAAGGGTAGAAGAACTTCTAAGTGCTTTTGTTTAAGAACCAATATATTGTAATACAGATTTTTTTTTCTTGCAGAAAATTTATACATTTCTTGTTTTATTTTTCTAATAGACAATACAGAATCAATACCAGAGTCCAGTAAACAATATCCATCTAATGAACGATACAGAATTCTAATATAAAAGCAGTTTTTTTAATTAGGATTTAGAGCATTTATTTATTTATTGTAAATTACCCAACCATCTCTTTTAACAAAGTTGTTTTCATCTTGTTTAAAATGGTTATTGACCATTCTTGCAATAGTTTTTAGAAGTTCAAAAGTAGAAGCATTACCTAAATAAGACAATCTTCCTCTGAGGAAGTAAAACACCATCAATTCTGACTGGGAAATGGCTCCTAAAATCAGTTGGTTACAGCCTAGCCAGGGATATGGTAGTCAGCCCGCAAATTATTGTTTTTAAAGCAACAATTTTATATTTTGCATGTTCATCCAAGGGTATTAGCCTCACTTCTGTTGATATATACTTCTCCAGTAGCTGTAGTGACTAGTTCCTGCATAGAAGTGTAGCATGCACCACCAGCTCTTAGTCTGGATGGATTTAATCTGATTTAAAGTTGCTTGTGGAGTGATGTGCTGCATACAGGGAAACCAGAGACCTACTAATGGCAGAAGGAAAAAAGGGCTGACAGTTTTAAGGAGGAAGAAATTGGATCAAAGTCTTCTAACTAAAAATTGCGGAGTTCATTCATATCTAATTGACTAATAGAAGAGCATAGTGAGAGAAAGAGCTTGGCCACTGGAACAGGTTGTCAAGAGAAGTTGTGGACTCTCCTACTCTGGAGATATTCAAAACCTGTTTGACACAATTCTTTGTAACATGCTCTAGGTGACCCTGCGTGCGTAGGGGTGTTGGACTAGATGATCTCTAAAGGTCCCTTCCAACCTTAATGATTCTATGATTCTATTAGTAAATTTAAGAAGCTTATTGTATGCATCCTGTGCTAGAAGTTATGTACCATGCAGGCTAGTAACATTTAGTAGCCGTGTGGTAATGAATCTGTTGCTTTTTATACTTGCTGCTTTACTTTTTGATGTAGTATAAAGTGTGAGTTATAACACAACACTTTATAATATCACAGAAAAGCTGTATCCTCCTGCCAGAAGCTCTTTTAGTGGAATATTCATGGATTTTGGAATGGCAAACCAACGACAAATTAGCCAAAGCGTGGCTAGTAAGCAAAAGTAAGTGCCTTTTAAATCACATAGAATAGCAACTTATCATGTAAGATAACCTTCTCCTGATATTTGAGATATGTGAAATATATAAACTTGCAGCTTTTAAAATTTTATAATAGAAATGTGTCTGTATATCAGTTTATCTGTAACAGTTCATTACAGAGTTCCCTGTGTGGTCATGTCTCTCCATGATTCTTCAATCACTTAATTAGATGTCAACTTTTAGCAAGCCTTTTAGTTACACTTAGAGCTCTGCACAACTGTAATTTCTTGAAATAATCAGGGCTCTATACGGTACATACTGCCAAAATGGAATATGCTATTTTGGGAATAGCACCAGTTGGTATAAAAACATGTTATTACTGATCTAAAATTGATTTAAAATTGAGACATCTAAGACAGCTTCATATCAAAGAATCAGATTGGTGCCTGTTTCTGGTGAAATTTACCAGGAGCTGCAGATTTAGGTAATTTATGTGAGTCTCAATATAGATGTCCAATTTTCTGTTACATCAAATGGACACACAAAGCAAGAATATTCAGTTTTACTGATAAGACAAGATTCCATTGCTTTGTACATACATTAGAGAATATTCCTCACATAGAAGAGCTTTTATTGACTACACTTTGTAATTCCTCTTGCCTCAATTTATAGATCTAAATTTTATGTGAGTTCATCTCTCTAGAAAGTGTAGAGAGGAAGAACTTCAGGAAGACATCTCTCTGAAGAACTAGCTTCTAAAATGCTTGCTGCTCTGCTTGTCACAGAGCTTTCGAAAACTAAAAGCCAGTCAAATGAACCAGCCATCAGATGTAGTTCAAATAACTTTAATGCAAATGTATATAGAGTGTATAGATAACTAGCTATGCATATAACTTTATATTCTATCTATGTAAGTCTGTCAAAATAACTAGCATTTTCATAGAAGAAGGAAGAGTTTGAGGAATGTAAGGCTGTAATAATATGTTGCTATTGGTGGATAAACTGAAAGCATTGTGACACTTTGGAATCACTAGTATTATTAATACTGAGGCTAATTAATTGAGGAATTTGTCGTCTCAGTAAGCTAGGAATTTTTCCCTTGTAGCTAGGAAGCAACTTCTGTGAGTTTGAATTAGATCTCTATGGATATGGACAGTGATTTCTTCTCCATACAGTAGGTCCAAAAGACTTCAGCTAGTGGTCTAGTGGACCCAAGCGAAACTAAATGAAAATGAGTTCTCAGGACAGATGTATTCTATATATTTTTCCAGCCACATTTTATTTTGTTGAAAGCAAGATGGTCACATCACACATTTTAAGATACCTGAAACTCTTTTTCTATTAGCTGCCAAATCTTTCTGTTTCTGGAATGACAGAAATTAACTTGCCTTACTTATTTATGGCCTCTGTGATCTAACTTTACCTCATTCCTTTTAATTTTTGCGAACCTCAGCTCTTTCATCTTTTCTCACAAAGCTACATGAACAAGAAATTAATTTCATGTATATGCTGGAAGTGTGTTTTAGCAGTGCTGTTATTTTGATTTGCTTTCCTGTTGTATCTAAAGATGTACAAGTTAAAGGCAGTTTATTACCAGTGAAGGTAGCTTAGGAGGTCACTCAAAACAGATTTGAATAAGTCTAACAAAAACAAGCCTGTTATAGTTTATCCTTGTGAAATATAGTGGACCCATAGTTGATGAAACTTATGTAATAAAATGACTTCAGGAGTATTAGCTGTCATCCTAAGTGCAGGAAGAATTTAATGTTCATCTATTATCTCATGGGAGAACTTTTGAGTAGTTTGGCAAGGTGTTCCCAGGCTTCTGAAAATTTGGGCTTGTCTGTATAATCATCGTATTTGAAATGGAGAAATTATATGGTTTATTATCTCTGTCACATTAAATGAGAACTCAGCACTATTATATATATTTCTACCAATATATATTTATCTATGATTTAATTTTGGTGCAGTTATATGAGTCAATGTATTGTTAAATCTGTAGTACTGTGCAGTGTTAGGTCGTTTTTCTTTTAGAATACCATATGCTTGGTGCTAACTTTTTTTTTGTACTTCTCTTTTCTAATGCTTTTTAAAGAAAGCGGAGTTCAGAACTTCTCCAACTGATTGATCTGGACTTCTCAGTTAGTTTTACATTACTGGATTTGCCTCCTGTAAATGAATATGATATGTATATCAGGAATTTTGGTAGAACGAACACGAAACAGGTAGGTAACTGTTTCTAGTAATATTTAAATGTTGGAAGTGCTAATTCTTGTTTCGGGAAATAATTTTCCATACAAACAGAAGTTACTAAGACTAATAGGACAGTAAGGTAATAAATTATTTTTTTTCTCTCTCATCCTTAATAACCATAAAGCAATATATCACATCTTTGTGCCCATACAGACCATATCCCTCCTTCCTCAGTTAGAGGAGAGCTGGCTCTTTTGTTCCTTCCCTATTTTGTAATGGGCTTTCTGTAACTTTGTGGCTCACTGTTCCAGAAATGCTGGTCTTATTAATTGTGCACAATGTAAGATGGTCTGTATTTTTGCACTACGTCTAGCACTTCTGGACAAAATCTGGTTAACTCTAAGTGCCCCCAATGGCTACACCTTTTGTGTCAATTTCTTTGGATGTGAATTCACAAACAGAAGAGGTTGAGAACATCAGTAATTTAATACTTAAGTCCTATAAAATTATGTTCTGTTGTTCTTACCTGTGTTACCCATATGTTATCTATTTTAGGCTTATGTTCAGTATAACGAGGATAATATTGAGAGAGACATTCAGACTGAGGAAGCTGAGACCCTGGAGAAATGGACACAGCATCCAGGGGAGAGTGCCATTGTGTCTGGAGGTGAAGAACAATTTAATCATAGTCATGTCTGCACATAGACTTTCTCTTTTGAACCCTCTTATTGTCAAGATTTGAAATGGGGCAAGCTGTGCCAGTCACAACCTGCGGCAGACACTCTGAATCCTCTGATTTGATCCCATTCTCTGATGGATGGGCAAGGAAAGAGTTCTGTCCTCTGCTGTTTCTCTTGGCAGGAGATAGGATTCACCAACAGATCTTGTTTTGAGGTATCATTGTTACTGCTGAAGAAATGTTCATTTGTCATCATTGTATTTAAAAATCATATTGTTCTTGCATCGTTATTAGCTGCAATGTACAGCTGCATTAGCTTCATTCCTTTTTGAAGCCTCAAATTTTTTTTTATTTTTTTTTTATTTTTTCCTAGGTCCTATAAACAGCCAGGAGATGTCAATGAGTAGTACTCAAACACCTAAAATTGATTCACAAAGACTAGCAAATTTTCTCCGTTCTGCTTGCCAGGTACACTTACGTACTTAATATCCTTTGGACGTTGAATGCCTAAGCATACAGTGTGGTAGATCACTTACAGTATTTGTTTTGACTAATCTAAATAAATGACCTATTAATGAGTTATCAGTGAGATTCATCTCTCTGAAAAAGATTGGAACTGAAGCTGTGCAAATTTTACATCAGTATTAAGCCCTACTTGCAAAGATATAAAATTAGCAAGAGAGTTGATAAAATTTTGTGGAATTCATCCATGTGCTTTTGCAAGCTGCAAATAGCAAAACTGAAAGATAAGATGACCCTTTTATTTCTGTAATTATAATTATGTTTGAAAGGTGATCGCTGTTTTGCTAGAGGAGGATCGAGTTGCAACACAACCCAGGTGGAAACTAAGATCTCGACAAACCAGTCTGTCTATTAGTGACAGTTGTTTCCAGTTAAATACTAATCAGCCATTCCTTCATGGTAAGGGAACTTTATTATACACCTTTTAGAATACAGTGTGCATTCTGCTTCCTTATGCAAAGTGCCAGGCTCTTTATTGTGACTGAACTGCAAGCAGCACATTTCAGGATATAAAGATTATGTAAAGCTAGCTTCTTTTTATTCCTCTAGTCTTGCTGTAGCTCTGTGCCGATAGGTTTCACAAAGGGAATAGCAGAGCATTGTTGCACTGGAGTGATCACTGCAATGCACGAATGTCCTGGGCCTGTTTTCTTGATGTGTTGATGAAGGCCCATCCCAAAGGATAACATTTCATTTAGGCTCCTTTTGCTGGCAGTAGGCCCCAGTGTACAAGTAAAGCCAGTTTACTGAGCTGAGAGAGCATACCCTGATATATTTGAACTGTATCTACCTCTCGCAAACAGTAAAAGTTCAAATGAAAAGAAAAACAAAATTAAAATGCCTGTGATTGGAGATGAGAAGACCTATCCCAACATGATGAACATACTTTTTCTGGTGTGAACACATATGATGGAGCAGAAGAATGTATATGTTGATTCTATAGCCTGGCCTGTGCTCTGTTTCCTGTTTGAGACTTAATTTTTAGTGAATATCTTTATATCAGATCAAACTCTTTTGATTGGCTTGCTTATGCCCAGATTCCTGTTAACTTTGTGACTTTGTTCTTTTTTGCTTCCTACATCCTTTCTTTTTTTTTGTGCTTCTTGTCCAGTCCCTCCTCTTTTCCAATATAGCAGCAAAAGCAATCCACTGTTAATAGATATTTTCTTCATAGTTACCTCTCAGCTTCTTTGATTCTTGCTGTAGCAGCTTATTAGTCTTTTTCAACTACACTGAACTTTCCTTTTTCCTTTTTTTTTTTCTTTTTTTTTTTATTGTTATGTGTGTTTTAGACCGAAAAATATCCTGTCTGTACGTGTCTCAAGTTCAGAGGCAGATGCTACTTTCTGCTCATGGATTACCTGAGAGGGCAGGTGTTACCTTACTGGACAGAAAGAGCATCATATGTGTCTGGAATGTCTGGCAGCCGTCCAGTCCTCAGAAAGTTTTAATATGTGACTCGGAGGTATGTTTTAATAACATTGTGTTATTGCCTATTGAATAAATGACTTTATTATGTATATTTTGGTTTTCTGTCTTGCAGCAAGTGGTGTCGTATTTAAAACAAAAGAAAACAATAAAAAAAACATTTGTTTGGCATTCATCTGAATGAGCAAAACCCTGCCCTCATCCACTTTTTGCTTTGGTAATAGATCTTTTTGATGGTCATACTTTTATTTATTTATTAAACTCCATGAGTAGAGAGCAAACAGAAAACAAAACAGAGAAACAAAACAGCTGGATTAAAGGTTGTCAGGACCCGTTTCTACCTAGAAAGTTCTTACCATACAGTTGAATTAACCCTTTTGGCTTTTCAGCGGTAGATATAATCAACATAACAACTCTTTCGAAAAGAAAGGGAGTATCTACTGGAAATTTTCTATCCTACTTCCATTTTATATACTCTGTCCTTCTGCAGCCAGATTCTGTAATCAAGTTTTTCTGGATTTGTATCACAAGGAAGAATGAACATATTTCAAGTTACCAGTTTATTTCTTAATTTTAGTGGTATCAATTTTTCCTGGCTTAACAGGTGCTAAGTTGTTGCATTAGTCCCAGTAAAACAACCTTAGTGTTTGCTGGAACAGCAGATGGTTCATTGCTGATGTGGGATCTTCGGGAAGACTCACGAATGCACCCACACGTGACGTTCAGTGGAACTGAGTGGGCATTTAGACTTCCAACGTTTTCCACTGGTTAGTACCTGCACGTTTTAATTTGTTGTCTCATAGACAATACAATTGTCTACTACAAATTCTTCCAAGAGATTTGTTTCTCAGCAGTCTAGTTGAGCCTCATCAGAAATTATAGTTGTTCTAGTAGAAGTTGCCTGTCAATAATGACTGCAGAGGAATGCAAGCCAATGTAAAATATACACCAGTGGAGAGGTGGATCAGATGCAGACTGTAAGGAGCATTTTAATATTAAAATTCAGCTGTAATCTCATCTGCAGTCATTAGTGTAATCAATTTTAGTCATGTTACCTGTCTTAATATTATTTGCATTTCTTTTTAATCTACATCTAACCCACTTATTAAGGTGGAGGAATTTCAAAGGAAGAAAAGTAATCTAAGACCGTAAAACTCATAGTCATTTAGAGGATGGATTCAATTTGCAAATTATGCCACCTCAACCTAGGGGTGTGCATGTACGTAAGGTACATATCTAAGCACATAGATATATAAGCTCTGTTAGAGTCAGTGGAAAGCAGCTCTGTGAGAACTGGGGACCTATTCAGCTTCTAATGTAGTTGTCTTGATGACCACTTGAACTGATTGTTTTGGTTAGGTTTAATTTACTGTAAAGGTCATGGAAAACAGGCTCATGTAGAGACATCTGATTGTGTTAATCTTCATCTCGAATGTCATCCTTACACACTTCTGAAAATCCAGCCTATGTAACTTTATCACTTCTGGATTCTATCCAGATACTCTAAAATTGTACTCATTTATTTCTCATTAATATATCAATTATTATTATAGCAGTGTAAAATCTTAGGAATTTCTGACATATTTTTGAGTATTTTTTTATGATCTTGTCAGCACAGGGTATATGAATAGTTCTGGGGATCCCAGAATTGCGAGCAAGTAGCATATAAGCTAGTAATAGTGCATAGTGTGACAATTAAGGTGAGATATGAAGTCCAAGTATCTGAGATGGTCTGGATAATACAGTAAGTGGAATTCTGACTTCCATAGATTTGCCTGTAGTCTTTTGTTGAAGGAATTTTGAAGCTGTATCTGAGTTTTGGGGCCCATGAGCTGCCTGGTTCAGTATCTCTAGACATGTCTATCACATGTTAGAAGCAAGATCTGGCCACGTGCTTTCATCTAGCTTGCCACAGGAGCAAGACCTCTGGCGTTAGGACCATTTGGGAGTCACAGAATGTTTCTTCCAGCTTCCTAATGGAAGAAGAAGTAGAGCAGCAAAAATAGTGTGGTAGTCACTCCATAGTATTTCCTAGTTTAGAGATGGACTAAATTTGTTTTGCATAAATACTGAGAGAAAAATTACTTTTCCAAAAGTGCTTTTGGTTGACCTACTTTCATCTTTCTACACTTCCTTGAAATTGTTTTTTCCTTTTTTCTATACTTTTGATCACTTAGTATACAATCAAAATAATGTAGACTTTTGTAAACTTCCTTCTAATCTGTGGGTGACAAATTCAGAAGTTACTGAAGTTCATCTAAAAGACTAATTAGAATATCCAATACAAACTGTTTGATTCTGCAGTTGGGTTGGTGTATCAGAGCCTTACAATTTTATGAATCTGATGGAAGTCAGTAGGTCTTTTTGCCTATTACCAAGTTTTTCCATACAAATTTATCTAGATGAGCAAATCACTAATCTTGGAGTAAATTTAAATGTATGTACTTGTGTCTCATAGACATATCTAACTGCAGCAGGCATAAAATATATATTAGGTGTAAGGTATATATTGCAATAGACATAAAATACATTTAGTTGATTGTTGATAGATTTTTTTTTAAGCAGATTTAAGACTTCTAGTCTTAAGTTGGCTAAGTTCAATGTACAGAACAAGTCTAAAAAAATGAGAAGATCCGACATTGAAATTGCTGTAAATACATATTTATTCTAAAAGCTTATGAAAGGGTAAATACATTTTTTCTTATGGTGAACTCTTTGTTGAAGTGTAATTACTTTCTACTAAATCATGCTTTGAAAGACTCATAGTCTTTCAGTTTTGTCTTCCCTGTTGAGCAAACCATTATTTATTGTTGCTTATGGGGCTTCAAATTAGCATAATTCTCTTTAAGGAAACCCTGAAATGAGGCATTTTAATGAAATGTCTCATTTTTCCACATAAGTGATGCAGCAGCAAAATGAAAAATAAAAACAAATGGTGAAACATTGATTTACATAATAGATTTTTTTATTCATTTAGGAAATATTTTGCATTATTGTATTTGAGACTTTTACAAAATACCTCCTTTTGAAGTTCATTATTCGTCATTCTTTCTTTGTAATCATCATACTCCTATAAACCTAAAAATGATTAGGGTTTTGTTGTTGGTGGTGAAAATAATACAGCACTTACCTTTAATTATTGTTAACTGCAGATGGTGTTCTAAACTCAGTAAACCACACCTCTTCTATACTAGCAGTGGAACCTGTCTTAACCTCTCTCTATGCCGAGCGGAATTACGGGCTTTCAAGCCTTTCTTATCAGGAGGGTATGTAAACTGTTTTTTAAATGATCAGTAAATCTGATTCATTCTCTAGATATCTAGTGAAGAATATATCCTAGCCATATTCCAATTCATAATTACGTTCTGCCTTTTTAAATTCTCTGTAGAGAATATAAATGATTAAATGCAACATACATGTTGATTTTTCTGGTTTCATTTTTGTCATGTTCATTCAGTGTGGTTTTGCTCCAGATGTGGATATGTGCTTGTTATAATTTCTTTTTTTAACACCATGTTTTTTTAGTCTGTGGTTAAAAGGAGTTTTGGGGTTATAACTTACTTTGAGATGGTCTCAGTGCTTCTATAATATGCCCCCTGAAAGCTCTCAGTGGAGCAAATTGTTTATATTTGGCAACACAAATAATATGTGACTGTACTTTGCAGTTGTCCCTGCATTAGTTGTTACATTTTCTTATGACCAACTTTTGCCAAGAAACTTTAATCCTCATGCCTCAAAATTCTCCAGCAGCATGCTATATTAATCCCATTACAGATTTTCACCTTAAAATCCATAACAGTCCCAACACAATGCAGATTTTACAAGTTTTAATCTAGTTGCACTATATATTCTGTTCCCAATTGCATGCAGAATCCAAATATTTTAAAAGATGCAGAAAGAGATTCTTTGCTGCTTTGGTAAGGCAAGCAGAATATATTAGTTTCATGCCTTTTTCTCCATGGGCAAAGTTAGTCCCTTTGCCTTTTTTTTGCTGCTGAGGGGAACACAAAACCTTCACAGAATGTATTAGTCTGGAAAAGGTTTAAAATGGCTTGAGGATTTAAAGGGATGTCTTTTAAGATGAGGGTAGTGTATAAATATAAATTCCTACCTTCTTCCTGTAGAAATGTCAGGCTGTCCATGCCAGATAGCTTCAATGGATGAAAATGGAATCCTCAATATGTGGGTGAGTTATATATATATATATGTGTGTGTATATATATGTATATATGTGTGTGTGTGTGTGTGTATATATATATATATATATAATATATGAAAAAGGAGAGATCATCAGCAACACTATTGGAATTCTTGTCAAAATCCTTAATCTCTCTGCCTAATGCCAAGATGTTATTAAACAGGTGCATGAATTCATGTAGACATGGGATCAGCAGTTCTGCTTCATAGGGGTATGTTCACATGTATCTAGTAATTGGATAATGAACTTAAATCTTATTCTTCTACCTACTTTATTTTATTTGAATCACAGTGGTATCAGAGACTGTACTGAATATATGTGGGAAGTCTCCTTCATAATTAATATCAAATAAATGTTCAAGAGGCAAAGTGTAGAAATCTATGGATAAAATTACCCTTTCTAAAATACGCTGAGTGAGTAAGCTCCAGGTCTGTTATCTTTTGGTCTCACTGAAATGTTTTCTTTGTACCAGATGTTTTCAGCCTTTCTCTCCTATAGCAGTCTGGTTGTATCTGTTTGAGTTGATCTTGTTTGAGATAGTTCCTGAAATCTCTAAGTAACTTCAGTAGCAGCTGATTCAGGCCCAATGATCTGCCCCTCCCAATTCTTGAAAGGGTAGTGAAAAGCACAGGATTTCTTTTTTTCTTATGCAAGTGTCTGCTACTGGTTAAATATAGGAGGCAATTTCCCATTTTCTGCCTTACAACACAGCAGAGGATATCCAGAACATATTTGAAGCTGTGTTAGCATTGCATGAGGTTGAAAAGTATGGAGAATCTACCTGTAATCATTGGAATGTTAGACTTATGTATCTAAACATTTCTTCAGAGTTATTTCGTATATTCTTACAACTAGTTAAAATATTTGGTTTTGGTAAATATTTGGTAAACCAAAAAAAAATTGGTAAAATTTTGGTAAATATATGTGGTGTATTAATGTTGAATATTAACTTTTCAGGTAGTTGTTGAATTACAAAAAGTTGATTTAGCTGGTTCACAGACCGATTTAGGTAAGTATTGTGCATTAGATAGAATTACGTGCATGAGTTTCTGTGATGAAGAAGTTACTCGGAAAGAAGGGTCAGCAATGACAAGTAGTTCAGATAAAAGCATAGTTACTGACATAAAGATTAATTCTGAATAGGACACGTTTTGGTTATATGTCAGGCATCATATGTCTAGTCTTCACTAGTTTCTGAATTTCACCTGCTAATCTCATATTGGCAGTTGCCACCACAGACAGTCACATTTCTTAGAATGTTAAAGCAGCTTTCTGTGTCCCACTGATAACTTTTTCAAGGGTTATGAGATTCTTACATCTTGAGTCCTTATGTTCTTTAACTTTAAGCTAAGATTTTATAATACTTTTATTGTTGTCTGTATCTCCATTTTGATAATTATTGTGTCAGTTCTCTTTTGGGGAAGATATTTAGTTTGGTCTGAGATGAAAGATTCCATAAAAGCCTAAACAAAGTCCATTCATTTTGAGTTATCTGAATTAAAAAGAAAAAGTATATTTCTTGTTCTTTTAACAAATCTGGACTGACATATTTTATTAAAAGGAAAAGGCAGTGATGAAAATGCTGATACGTTTTAAAATACAAACACTGAAGTGATGTTTTGTATTGAATAGTAAAAGTTTTGGTCAATTTTGTCGCTTAAAAAATCTTATGCATTGTGTGGCTATATAAAGTTGCTACAATTGGGTATTTATTTCTGTGCAGAGGTACATTTCAAAATATTATGTTGGATACAATTGTACTCGTGCCAGCATTAATCTTTTCTTCTAAGGTTTTACGAATTTGAATTACTTATGCTATTATTATTACTTAGCAGCTTTTTTTATTATTTTGTTATATAAATACATGTTTTTATATTTATAAATATATATACACCCATTTATATATGTGTGTAAATAGGTAATTGAGTTCATATTCTATAGGCTTTGCTTTTAAACAGAATCTTATCATTTTTCTTTGACAACTGTCACAAGATCATGTCTTTAGATTTGAATTCTGAAGTAAATTATTCTAAACTATGCAGGATTTTTACATATAAACTGCTATCTTTAAGAAACAACCTAAACATGGTTTCCTTTTTTCTTAGCTTAGTTTATGAACTATCATAAACCTGTCTCTATGTAGATATGATTAGCTTTATGAGGTTTTTTTTTTGTTGTTGTTGTTGTTGTTGTTTTAGTGCAAAGTGTTTAAATCAGCTGTAGTTAAGTCTTTTTTTTTGTTTAAATTTTTTTTTTTGTAATTTTAGGTTTAATTCCTGGAGGGAAAGTGAAGTTAGTACATAGTTCTACCACAGAACTGAGTAAGAGGTAAGAAAATCATGGCTTTTAGATTTTACATGTGTATCTCACAAAGTTATTTTTTCTGTCTTGTTAAGCTACTGTTATGGGAGATATAACAGTATGTTAATTAGTTTCTAATGTTTTAATGCATGTTTTTTTCTAGAGATGTTCATAGATATTTTTGAACAAGAGCTTCTGTAATGTACAACTTCAGGAAGCAAGTTCCTATATATTTATATCATCTTCTACCTATGTATTTTTCTATATTTGCCAGCCTTTTCCCAAAGGATATGTGCCAGAGAATGCCACAAACGCTGTCAATTAAGTTTCTTTCTTCAAATCCTAATCATTTCATTGTTGGAACAAACATTGTGAGTAATATTTTAAATTAATTTCATGGTTATTTTCTGGGTTTGAAGGCTGTCACATTTACTTGAATTTTTAGCAGTATAGTGTACATAAAATTTGTAACTTGAGGCTATTATTAAAATTTAATTTGCTTGCTATTAAGGAATTTTTCAAGGCAGCAGCTGTGCAAATTGTTTGGCTTTTCTATTGTAGTAGTGATAGTGCATAATGGTTTCTATTGTTATTTTCTTTGTATTATTCACAGGGCGTGGTAGGCCATGGTACAAGACACAATTTAAAGGTTCCTCCAAAGCTCTTCAAACCCCAGCAGAGTGGGCTAAGATCAGTAAGCATCAATGCAATAGATTTCTCCCCTTTTGGAAAGCCACTCTTTCTGGTATGAAAGCATTTTAATTCAATGAGATTTTTCACTTTTTTAATTACTTACTGAGAAAATATTTGCAATTTAAAATATTTAGCTGAAGGTGATAAGTGGTTTATTTTACTAATTCAGATCTGTCAGGAAGGTTGACAAACAAATATTGTGTCCTGATATCTGAACTTGACTTTGAAAGAAGGAGCATTTGGCTCACAGAAATGCATGGCCACCTTATTTTAGCCAGTACTTTTATGACTTATTCTTTGTTTTTACTGAAATTAATGAAATTTACTGAAACAGCCTGTCAGGGTCTGCCTAGCCAGCAGCGTATCCATCCTGTTTGTGCTCAGGTGTGTTCAGGTTTGGCCAAGCACATTTAAATCAGAACTAGATAGACTGAAATATAGACTTTTGTCACTTAAATCATGCAATTTATTTTATTTGTATGCCTGTTTTCAAGAATAGGTTTGTCATTTTTGTCCCTCTTAGTTTGTTTCTTTCCTAGACCATATTTTATTTTTGATTGTGGTATCTCCAGGTTGGCTGTTCTGATGGAAGTATCAGATTGCACCAAATGACTTCAGAGTATCCCCTCATGCAGTGGAATGACAGCACAAATGGGCAGCCGGTTATTGCCCTGCAGTGGGCTTTAACAAGACCTGCTGTGTTCTTTGTCCTGGATGCATCATCTAATATTTATATTTGGGACCTTCTGGAAAATGATTTGTTGCCTATGGTGAAGCAGGCTATTCCATCAGATAAGTAAGTACACTACACTTTTTATTTTTTCTTCAATAAAATTTTGATATCATCTGTCTTTTGAGCAGAGTTTGTGGGGTCTTGCTCAATTTTGAATTTCCGTAATAATTGCTTTTCTAAGTATATGTGGTTTTGGTGTTTTGTTTGTTTGTTTTTAAACTGCTTCAGTTGTGGAAAGAAACCTTATAGCAAGTTGAATATTTTTTACACTTTTTGCATATTATTTTATATGATATAGTCAGATATAGTGTTATTAAAATCAGATACAGTGTTATAGTAGGACAGCAGCTGTACATACAGAAAATAGCTTTGTTCCCACTAAAGTCAGTGGACCCTTCAAGTTCAAAAGTAGCTTTGCTGAGCCAGGATCAATCTTTAAAGCAGTCAAGATATAAAGATTTGGAGATTATTTTTCAACTGTTATATGTAATATACTTACGAATATAAAGCAGTATAATATACTTACCAATATAAAGCAATATATTGTGTTTATTGTCACAAATAAATCAAGGATGGTTTTGATTACTTGTATTCACCGACACTAGTGTCAGGGTGGTCTCACAATACCTGTTCACCTTCACAAGCTTGAAATACTTGTAAAGTAATGATGCAAGCAGTGATGATTATGGAAGCTGTGAAACAGTGGAAGAATTTTCTCTCCAAGTGTACTTGCATTAAGTAGTTGCAACTGATCATCTCCTGAGAAGCTAACTAACATGCTAGAACTTGAAATAGGGATGAATTTTACAATATGACAATAAATAGAAGAAAGGAATCAGTTAATTATAAGTGATCTGTTAAATAAATGTTTGAAGGGAAAGAAAAACAACAAAAAACAATTTTTGTTCATTTTATCTTGATTAAAAAAAACACCCTCCTTTTGATTTCAGTGTTGTAACTATGGCCGTGCTGGGAGAACCAGAGAAAACAACCGGTCTGCTAGGAATTGCACTGGCCAAAGAGTCTGGACTGATAGACATTCAATATGTAAAGAAGAAGTGGGCATTACCTCAGCCTGGGGAATCTGAAAAGCTGCATCTGCTGCTATTGCAGTCCTTTTAGAAACAGAATGCTTGTCTGAGTGTACAGATTATTGCAAAATATTTAGATGATTCTGACTGTAATTAAAAGTTTTGTAGTGTAATTTTGTATTTGTATATAACTTGCATATATTTTAAAGAGTATTGATACAGTATTTCAGCTGAGAAGGTTTATTTTTGATGATTAAAATGACAGAACCTTATTTAGCAATACTGTGCTCAAATATGATGAACTGTACTTCATTATTGAAAGGGTTCTAGATGTTTATATTTAAGAAGAAAGTACTGAAAATACATTCATATAAATGTCAATGCTGTTTCTCGTTATTCCACTCTGAAGTAAATGACTACAGTCATTTGTCTGCTCAGCATAAACTTGCTCTTCTCTATAAGCAACCTGAGTGTTCTTCAGGCCTTTACCACTCTAATGCTTGAGAAAAACTTTATTATATAGCAATATGTAGACATGTCAAAGTACAAATTTACATTTATGATACATCACCTCTGATTTGGACCCTGAAACTTTGCAGAAGGAATACCTAAACAGCTTGAGTTCTCCTGGTACATAGGCTCTATGGCTCAAACAGTGTAAACGTGCAAGAAACATTTACTGAAAACCTAAGTCCTCTCGATGTTTGCAACATTAAGGTTTTCTGGTGTAAAAACGAAATACTGACCTATCTATTACTGAAAATCATTTCCAGTATTCTTGTAGTGAAGAAGAGGATAGTTGCCTTTACTCAGATTTCTGTACTGCATTGGTAAGGTTTGGGGCCAGTCCAAATACAGAATATGTCTTTGATTTTTCCAGCCTGAAACAATTTCTCATTTAAAGATAATGAAGAAAGCCATGATTAAATAGAGCGTGGACAATTGGAAGACACTGTGTTTAGAATTCAGTGGATAAAGATACAAGATGTGCACAGTCTCCTTGTTAATTAGAATTTACAAATTATTTTAATCCACTTAATTTATTGCAGGGTTTTCTAAGCAAGTTTTTACTTTAATTGAGCAAACTCAGAGTGGCCACATGATGGTGCCAAGTCACAACAGTAAAAAATGAGAGCCTGCTCTGAACAGCCTACACTACTTCGAGGACAAGCTTGTTGCAGTCAGTTACACATTCCTCTTTTATCAAAAGCAGCAACTACAGTCCAGGCAGCCTGGTAAAGTACTGGAGTGATGTATATTTTAGAGAACATTTTCACTGTCCTCGTTTCCTGGTCATCCATACATTTTTCTCACCTCCATAATTAACTAAAAATCACTCTCCTCATCTTCAATAGTGGGTTTATATAATAATAATAATATATTCCTCATGCGTGGTAGTTTAAGCAGTGGTTGCTTTGCTTGCTTCATGTTAAGTATTCATTTTGAAGCTTATAACCTGAACTGGGGTACAGTGAAAACTCTGATCTTGCGGTTTCAGTTTAGATGCTTCAAGATGGACAAGTCTGTTTTCTGCACAACTGCAGTAGGTGGAAAGATCACTGACTCTAAAAGTTAAATTAGGCTAAATCAAGTTGAATAGCTTTACTAATGCAAACACATGGCAGGTGCTTCTTGTATTAAGGTAAAAAAGCAAAAGCCAAACAAACATAATGAGTGTACACACAAACACATAGACAGGCCCATTTCCCCCACCTCCCCAAATCTGAGGTCAAAATTAAACCCTGAAATGACACCTCATCTTCTGAAAGAAAGCTCTGATTTATCATTGTTTCATTGTTTTCAGAATTTACTGTCCTGATTCTTTCTACCATGGAGTTTTCTATACGTGCAAAGTGCAAGCAAACATTTGTGGTGGCCTGTGCCGTGTGCAGTGTTCTTTGTTTTGTTTCTACATGCAAAAAAAATACATAGTGGTAACCTTCACACAGAATTAACTGTTCCTGCTTCTGAACTGCATGTTCAGAGGCATGCTTGAATTGAGAGAGCCAAATATTTTAAGCCAGTTACGTTTGCACTGCTGGGAGAGGGAGAGCGGCATGTGAGTCAGTTCCTGCACTGTCCCTGTGCCGCTTGCCTGAAAAACCAGTTTTCTTCCCTGCACTTGGAGCTCACGTGATACAAATGTATCCTCTGCAAACAAATGTTATTGTGAGAATGTGAAGAAAAATGTTGTACCTATTTTTTTTTTTTAATGTTCTGTCTCACTGCATAAATATAAACCCTTTCAGTCACACTTTGCGTTAGCATAGCGATTGAGTGTGGGCATATAGCATATTTTTTGATTACATGTCAGAAAAGTGGAAGGAGTGGTATGCTCTAATACAAGGAATGTGCATAAAGACTAAAGAAACTGTTTCAAACCAAAGACTGTCTTCCATTAACTTATTCTAGTGAATATCAAGTTAATATTATTAACATACCTTGTTTTTTTATTAACATACATTGTTTTTTACTCCAATGCTTCAGAAGAAAGCGTTATGATTACTAATGGAGGATTGTATATGAAAGAAAAACATCCCCGCACTCTCTTCATCCTAAAACATTTTCATTTTCACTCACAGCTCTGATATGTGTATATATACGCAGAGATGTTCTGCTTAAAGATCTTCACATAGAATGTAAAGCTTGCTCTTATGAAACATTCAGATACATGTATTTATTTTAATCTTTGAACTATTGAAAAATACTGTGTTCTTACACGTATGATATGATCATTCACTAAATGAATAGTAAGTTAACTGAGGAACAGAATTCTTAAATACCTGATTTCTTACAACTGCTTAGAAATCCTTTTATTAATGTGTCAGCCTTGCAATGAGAACAAGAATATATATGACCTTTTTTTATATCAGAATATTTCCTTTTAATTGTACTGCAGGTGACCATCTTGCCCAATGCAATTTTGCCTTTATTAATTATAGCTGTCATTGGGCAAGATCTCCTGAAATTTCCAGCAGCAGGTAGATTCCATAACAATTAGGGAATATGCTGTCAGTATATTTTTAACTCTCAGAACATGTTTTAATTAAATTATAAAAAGTTATCCTTTAAAAGGCAGACTTTTTTCGTGAGGGGATTATAGAGTACATTTAGGCTTGTGCTAGGTGTAAAAACTGGCTGAAGCAAAGCAAAAAAATATTAAAGTTTATTGAATTTTTTAATAAGCCGAGAGAAAAGCTTTTTGGCTTTGGAATAGGCCTATCAGCAATTTTCACTTAGTGGGGAAATAGCCAGAATTTGACTATCATTTACAGGTGCAGCGTGAGGATACTGGGATAGGGAAACAGCTAATGAGCACTATTTTTCTTGCTACCTTCATTTCTAATCAGGCTTATCAAAATTATATTTATAGATAAGTGCTTCTTTGTCCTTGTGTTTTGGGCCTAGTAGATCATGCTAATGAAGAAGGCAGTTCCACCTATAGCTCAAGTTGAAAAGATCAGCCAGCTTCATTTGTACTAATAATTCCTAAAAATTTCAATTCCAGTTCTGATTACTTTTTTTCAAAAGCTTAGCCTGAAGAAACAAGCGTTTCCACCACCATAAGGTTAGTGGTGGAAATAGTCAAATATTTTTATTTAAATCAGTCATGTTCAAGATGAACTCATTTTGGAGACGTGAGCAAATGCAATCATGCAAAGAACTATTTGACTATGTCTGGGAGAGGTTGCTTCCTTCCAGTATTTTCCCCAGGCTTCCCTAGCCACACTGTGATTCATTGAGCCTCTCTTTTGTATGTTCTGCAGCCAGTTGTAAAAAGCACACTATACCAGTGAAGATGTCCATTAATGTGATCACCTGAGATCTTGGACTATTAAAAGTATTTCAATAGCTGGCACTTAAGATTTTTACCTCCACAGGGGGTGCTGCATTGGCAATAGAAATGCAGACTTCCCCTGCTACATCTGAGAACATGCAACCAATCCATAATGCTTTTTTTTTTTTTTTTTTGACTGAGCTAAAGCCAATTTAAACAAGGAAAATCTTGCCACGTGTATCTTACAAGCCTCCTATAAAGGCTATGAAAGTAAATTTCTACCTGCGATTTTTTATTTTTCATGTACACATAGAGATGTTCATGCATGTCTGTATGCATAAGCATTGACCAGCTTTCCCCCAGACACACACTTTTTAATCTCTTGTCTCCTTTCAGAAACTATTTTGTTTTCTCTTTGGATAGAGAGCATTAACATTTCTTTGATGCCAGTAACTATAACACTAGAGCAAGGTAAAAACAATTTAAATAATTTAAGGTGATTTTAGGTCAAAAAAAATGTCCGAGTGTTGAGGGAAATAATATATAAATCTGCTAAAATGGTCAAAAAACTTCATAGAATCATAGAATGCTTAAGGTTGGAAGGGACCTCTAGAGATCATCTAGTCCAACCCCCCTGCACACGCAGGGTCACCTACAGCA
>VZSV01000002.1:10631087-10688376 GCA_013398735.1 Nothocercus julius | reverse complement strand
ATCAGGTTAGTCAAGCAGGATTTCCCCTTGGTGAATCCATGCTGACTACTCCTGAGCACCTTCTTGTTCTCCACGTGCCTGGAGACAACTGCCAGGAGGAGCTGTGTGATGAACTTAGTCAAGTCTAAGGCATGAGGAAATCTAGTGGTCTGAAAGATGCATTCACCTTCTGATAATGCGGCACACAGACAAGGATGGGACTTGGGACACAGTCCATGGAAGAGGACTTTGCTCTAGGATGCTCCTCAAGCGTTTAGGAACCCTGGGCCAGAGTCACCACACTGTGGGGTTGCTGTAGCCTCCCAGTGGCCCCACGAGTGCTGAGCAAACCTTGTCAGTAAAACAGAAGCGATACCACAAACTCACACTGTAAGCATGCGGGTGCTGTGCAACTTGGCACTGGGTTATTTGTTGACCACGAATAGTGCTATGAGATGACCACCCTGTTGACCATACTGTTGACCATTCTGCTACTAACTGAGGCCACAGGGCCTGCTTGTACCCGTGGTCTGGCACCATTTGATTGAATAATGAACCAAGCCCAGGAAGGATGAAAGCAAACAAGCCACATAGCTCTGGTGTGGACTTGGACTCACCGTGAGCCAGCCTGAGGACCCAATGACACACACATGAGCAGGGACGCCCCAGCGCCAGCTAGCAGCAAGAACCTGACTCATCTTGGTGCAGCTCAAGTCTGATGAGAATAATCCAGGGAAAACCATTCTGGAGGGGTGGCCTATAAGGACAGGGAAAAGGTGAGAGCGGTCACTGTACCCTGCATCTGTGGCTTAACTATAAGCTCTTATATATGTATTCTGTTCTTAGTTCTGTTATATTTCTAGCTTTGCTACACTTTTTAGCTTTGTTATACTTGTAGGTTGTCTGGTGTTGATTGCTCAGTGTTGTCCAGTGTCTGTAATCTGTGTAAAACTGCTCACCTCCAAAAAAGTCTTGTATTTGACAAACGATGATCTCTGGAGTTTCGAGTAACTTACCCCATAATCTGTAAAGAATCCCAGAGGTCCCTCTGGTGGCATCGTGCAACTTCCATCTCTCCAAATTTCCAGTGTTATAAGGGACACCAGCTCTTTCTGGCCAATGCTTTCCATTTGTAAGCAGAAAATTATTCTCAAAATTTTGTATATTAATCTCAGTGGCTGAGTGCAATGGGGTCCAGAGTTAGACGGGTCTTTGGCAGGCACGAGAGTATCAGATCAGAAGGAGGCCTCTGTGATATCTGTAACATTGCTGGGCATGATTTTGAGCTCTGAGAGATCAGTGCTTTTGTCTTCATGTTAGTTATTGGACATAATGTCCAATATAGATGCCAATAAAAGCAGTAACCCTTGTATATAATCAGTAACATCTACATTTTGCATGAATGCAGTTTAAACTTTCCAACACTGTGCTATCAAAGTGATCAAATTTCATCTCCAAATAATTCTTATTATAAATTAAAGAGGCCTAACTGCTTTATTTTCCATTTTCCCTCTGGTGCAATCCAACTGAAACCAATGATGATATTCTAATAAAAGCAGAAGTAATTCTGTGATAGTCCATACTACTCTTTGACATTTATAGCATGATTATTTTTTCCCTTCAGTTGAATCCTCACCTACACGGGATTCATTAAATTTCTTAATGTATTTGTTGCCTTTTTTTTTTTTTTTTTTTGCGGATGTCAAGTGATTTTTGCTTCTAGAAGTCTCAAGTCTAACAGCTTCATTGGAACCTAATCCTTTGCACAGGTCAGACTATTCTGTTGCTCCTGAAATATGTTTAGAAATAAATTAAGTTCTGTTAGAATGTATTATTAGTCTTTCTAGTCATGCCTGGAGATGGCTACAGTGTTAAGAGGTCTTTGCTCTTTAACAATGTTTGTGCATCTCCAGCTGATAATTTCACTACTACGTCTCTTTGTGTTGTCTGTCTTGCGATCAGACAAATCATTCAACTTGTCTACACCACATTTGTTACACATCAGGGATTTCATAAAATGCAACCTGAATTCAGGCTATGCAAATAGAAACCTCAAATACAACCTGCAACGTTCTTTCTGTTAGAGAGAAAAAAAAAAAAAAAGGCATAACACAGCAGGTGGTTAGACATATTTTAAAAGCTACATTTTTGACCCACTTGAGATTTCCTCAAGGCAGAAGTGCAGAAGGGAGAGCTGGGTAAATGATTTTTAGGCAAGGCTTAGAGAATGGTTTGTCCAAAGTCAGATGTTCAATATCAAGAATTTTCCCACTGCAGTAAGGTCATAATTCAGTTCATTCAGCACATACATTGCTACTTATGTTGTGGCTGCATGGAGTCCATGCTGTACACTACTGCTTTCAGAAGTGTCGTTTGGAGATTATTGAAATAAACTGGTGACTACTGTGGTTTTGAGGGCCGAGTGCAATTTTTTTTCCGGTTTTCAAGTTCAAAGTTCACTACCAGCTGCTTGGTGGGTAGCACAGCTGGTCTGTGTTAATAAAGCCTGAGGAATAACATTCTGCATTTGTTCCCCATTTTTATTCTGTGGTTGATCATGTGTTGGTCAAATGTTGGTCATTTATGGTATGATTAACTTTTTGCTTGTTGATCTTCTCACTTATGAATCAATTGTTTGGAATTTTATCAAATCTTTAAAAATAAACAACAAAAAAAAACAATTAAAATGTACATCAGTCCTTACACTCTGTGCATATATCACTTTGCTAAACCCTCCAAGTACTCCAGTAACTCACTTCAGCTTAATCCCCACTGCCTCAGTCCCATCCTAACATCATTAATCAAAATTTGCTTTTTGAGGTCTACTCACAAACTGCTTTTTTTGAGCTTCTAGGATTTCCCCTGCACCCAATGCTCTTTCTAACACTACAGTAAACGGTCTTCTCTTATTTGTAAACTTAGGGATGTTGCTCAGTCCTGAAGAAGTTCTTGCAAGCCAGCAGATACACTTCTAGAGAGGAGGATGATACATAGACAGTATGGGAGGGGAAGATGGGGATCCAGCTAAAAGCTACATATAGCTACTTTTCTGAAAGTTACTTACAGCTACTTTCAAAGCTATTAGACATCAAAAAGGCTAGTGGTTTACCTCTGTGTAAACTCCTATTTTTACTCTTTTCATGTTTTACAAAGAATAAGATTGCAAAATAAGCTACTTTTTCATATCCTTGCATCCATATTAAAAAAAAAAAAAAAAATCCATTTCTTTAGCATCTTTATAGATCTCTGAAATTTAAGGTATTTTAAAAAGAAATCTATCCACATATAAAAATAGTCATATTGAGACAGCAGATCTATCTTACTCCACCCACACTGGCCAATACCAAATGCTTAGGGAAGAAATGAAGAGTAACACACCAAGCATGCAATGATACTTTTCTTCCAAGTACGGTATGTCTTCCAGGCTTCTGGAAATCTGTGGCACTGGAATTTTCTGACTCAGATGATAGCAGATCATAGCGCTTAAGACAAAAGAAGACATTTTTCACAGTAATTCGTCCAATAACATTTTAAGCTATTTTTATTACATCTCCTAGAAAATTTGTGGCAATATATTCCACCAAATAATTAGACACTGTATAAATAAATACTTCCATTTGTTTTAAGCCAACTGACTGATCATTTCATTAACAGCATCCTAAACCTAGTAGCATCTGAAATAGGAAATAAATCATTTCCTATTAATTTTCTCTAAAGTTTCCATGTTTATAGATCTCTTTGATATCATCCTTTGTTCAAAGTGAATGGTCCTGTCTATTAATCGGTCCTTATAGAGAACTCTTCCAAAACCTCATCATCCATCTTTGTGTTGATTTTTCTGTTGTTGTTGAGGTATGGTAAGCAAAACCAAGACTCAAGGAGTTGGCTCACTTTCATCTTGCACAGTAGTACAGTGGTGTTTTCTGTAATGGTTATGCCTTCTTTCTTCTGCTAGGAATACCAATAAAACACTTCACACTCTGCTCCCTATTGCTCTATGTCACTAATGCAGACCTGTGTTGAAATTAGCCTCAAGCAGAACATGGGAGCTTCAGCAGTTCAGCTGTGTAGATGAAGCCTATTTGACTCCAGCAATAGTCGATAACGGAGTAAGTCACAACTCTGAAAATGAGCATTTTTAAAAGGAAGGAGTGCATATTTTGGCATAGAATAAGGCCAGTGGTAAGCCAGCCAGTTTGTTCCTGACATTGCAAGAGTAGGCTCAAGTACTCCATAATCGATCCGCCAAAGGAATGAGAAAGGCAACTTCCATTTTCAAACTTAAGACTTCCAAACCAGAGTAGAGAGAGGTGAGGAAAACTAAGGAATGTGCCCTTGGAGGGACCAAGAAAGGAAGGTGCAGCTGGGATGAGAAAAGCCAACATCAAGGAAGATGCAGGGTCACCTTCCTCAATGAACCCGAACGAGAACAAAGTACCTGTAAGCCAGTGGAAAATTTGGGCTTGTGAACTTGAAGTTACAAGACCCAGATCTGCACAAATATCAGGAATAAATCAGCTTCAGGTTCTCACAGCTGCTGGGACTGCCACTTTGGCACAATTCAATATGTACGACTAGTTGTATCCCATAAACTTCATCCATTGGAGGAAGAACTGCCTTTTCTCTAGGTGTTGACCGCTTGACTGACCGTTGCACACATTTGTCATCTTGACAACTGTAAGTGTGTGTCTTTTTAATGCTTTGTTTTTAAATGTCTCTGGAGAGATATTCCATTTCGAATTTGAAAATTATAAACAAATGGATATCTAAGACCAAGCGAGTTATAGACGGTTCGGTAGTGTATGTCATGGGAATGAATATTCCGCACGATGCAGTGGACAAGCTGCTATTATTTACAGAGGAACAGATTGTCTTTGACTTTATGAAAATGGCAATTCTGCTTTTCTTAATTATGCTGCAATATGAATCTGTTTAATGTAAATGTCATTTGTTTGATTTATAATAGCATTTTGAGTCTTTCTTCAGAATGCCTTAAGGTATAATGCATTAGCAGCTAACAGCTACGGGATCAAGCTGCCCTTTAACTGGTCTGTAGGAAACTGTAGAAAAGTGACATACCCAACAATTTACTGATAATATGATCTTTGAAGTCACAGGGTCAAGGAAAACAGAGATATCATTCAATTTCTGAGAAAAAAAAACTTCTTTTTAAAAAACTTTTCAAATAGCCTGCTCAAATACTGATGTGAGAAATGAATATGAAATACAGTAGTCAATTGATGTTTTAAATATAAATGCTAATTAAATAAAATAAATGTATATGCATATATTTATCTGCATCTAAAATTTAGATACCTGAAATCTGCTTTTAGGAAATTTAGGTATCGAATTCAGATATCTAAAAATTCCTTAACCTATATGCCTACAGACAACATGTCCTATAATTATTTTAATAAACTAGGGCCTATTGAGTAGCTTTTAAAAGCTGCCACCTAAATATAAGCAAAGGGAAGCTCTACCTGCTCTGTGGCTATCACCTCCTCGCACAGCTGAGTTTACCCCTGCCCAAGGGAAACCAGTCCAGAACCCCTGGGGGTGGCGGCAGTCAGGAGATGGGTCTTGCATGCGGCAGGAAAACAGTCCGGATGTGGGGCTCGGCATCACTTCACTTCTTGGACTGATCCAAAATAACGGACTTTCAAGCGATGCATTTCAAAGAGAGTGAAAAATGTTCCTCGGTGACATTTCTTAGGGCTTTTTATGGCATGATATGATTGACATGATTCAAATGAAATGAAGACTGAGACAAGATTAGTCACTGTAAATCTCATAAATGTCTTCAGCTATGTCAATCTACTCTTCCCAGCCCATGCTCAGTCTGACAGTCTGTGAGTTTCATTATAAAAATGCAGTTTACATCCACTCTCAACTGACAGAAGCAAGGGGCCAATTTCACAATAAAAAATTCATTATGGAAAGCTGCTGAAACATTCTCTTTTTGCTTGCAGTTTGTTTGTGACAGACTTTTTAGATATGAAACACATAATACTGCAGCACTGAATGATCAACATGGCCTCAGAAAGGGCAACCGAGCAACTCGGTGCTTTGCCATGCATCTGCATTGCGCCTGGTGCTGAGGCTGATGCTCCATATGCCAGCACTGAGGGTGTATCCTGATCCAGCAAATGGGCCTTAAGATATCTAAAAGGCTGATAGGTGACATGAGGAAAATCTATGATGACAGGCTTATGCTTCTCTGACTGTTGATATTAGAGTCATTGACAAAATCCCTGCAACTTATATCATTCCATAAATGAGACTTTATATGTGCTCTCCTGGGGGGACTATTAGTGTCTTATCCCCAGGAACGCTGTGAGAAGTCTCTCCTAAACGTGACACGATGCAAATCAGATAAAGAAATGCTGAGGCAATATTATTAGACACCTATAATCTCATAAATGTCTTTCTTTCATTAGGAATGTGATGAAATCTCCTTTTCCTTATTCCATCATTAGTCTGATAGGCTGCAGTATCATACAGGACATGAGAAGGGAGGGAAGGTGCTACTGTGTCCCAGAAACAGAATAAAAAATGGACACCGATCTGGTGTGTTTCCATGGGAATTGCTCTGGATGAGCGATTGCTCTGGTCATCTTGCAGGGTGCTGGGACTGAGCTTCTCTGCTCAGGCAAATCTCCTCCCTCAAAGTAATGCCTGATGCAGTACCTGTTTTTACAGAGGCATCTCAGGAAGCCAAGCTGGTTCACAGGGCCACTTGTTTTTGTGATATATTTGCAATGGTCAGTGGAAGAGGAGATGACAACTGCAAGGTTCCAGCAGCAGCATGCATGGCATGGTGTCTGTTCTCCTCAAGGACTGCCTTCCCCGTGGCAGTCTGGCCACAAAACACGGGAGGAGCCTATGAGCAACAAGATACCGGCGCTGCTGTCGAAGGGGATCAGGATCTCGTAAACCCTCCTGCTCCAAGGATAATGAGAGGGAATCAGTCCTGGGAGGCTGCAATTGGAGGGAGGCTGAGGAAGAAGGCGGCAGGGAGCAAAGGGAGGAAAGGAAAACATAACACCAGGCCAATCTTGCTGTTGCGTGACTTGTTTTTACAGTATCAATCTATCAGCCTGAGAGATCAGAGGAGAGTCATGTTCACTTGAAGTAATGTTAGATTCCTCAGTGTCTTCATGCATCATTACAGCATCTTCCAGCATTTGCTTTTACTAGAACAAAGAAAAGAAGGAAAAGCAGAAAGTGCCAAGTAATTGGCTTCAAATCAACAAGAACACCAAGTTCAGGTACAGTTGCTGAGCTGAGCTGGAGGTGAACCCTGAACCCCAGTTGCTACAACTGTGACACAGAAACACTGGAAGAAAAAAGAAAAAAAGACCAAACATTTAAAAATATCCACAATTCCTTCACTTGAAGCTATAGTATTTTTATATTTTATATGTGGTTTGTGGGTACCAACGTCCATGCTTGGTAAGTTATTTATCCTTTTTTTATCTGTTGAAATTCATACAGAATCTCACCTAACATACCAGCAATGCAAGGTACAGCTGGAGTAGAGCACAGGGGTTATGTTTCTGCTCAGGTTGTACTTCCGAGCCTCTTGTTGAATTCTGCTCTGGTTTAATTAAAATACCTTTATTCCTCACTGCACCATATTCAAAAATAACAAGCCATATGTCACTTCCTTTAGACATAGCAGTACTCCGTCTTCTCCCAAAATTAAAACTCAGTTTGTCCTCTCTTATAGTTTAGTTGACAACCACACTTCACTGCTTCCCATCAGAAAAAGATGAATTTTCTTTAATTTAAAGGCCTTCCTTGTTTTGGATTGCAAATACCTTCGCTCAGTATTTTATCCATATCTGTCACATCTATTGTATTCAGAGCACAGCAACACCCAAACAACCCATCCGTCAGAAAGTTAGGTGCTTGACTTAGAAAAAGAGTATTGCTCATAAAGCTCTGCAATGCTAAAAGCATTATCAACTGCTGAAATTACTTTCAAGTAATTTTCTTTTCCAGATTAGAGTGTGCATTGTCAACATAATCAGGCAATTTAATTTACAACCATGCTTATTATTTATGGTTTATCATTCATATATTATAAGCAGATTGCTGCTAACTACATTTTTAGCTTTGATAAGTACATTCACATATATAATTTAAATAGACACATTTTTAAAAGTTGAACACCCATGACAATCTACTTGACAATCAAATCCCTAGAAATGACTGCCTTAAATAGGTAGTGGTCAAAAATCCTTCGGTTGTCCTTCAGTTTGTGTTATAGCACATCATTTGCAATAGTAGCAGTAAAATTACTGAACATCTTCTTTTAAAAATGTTTCTTACACACAATAAAATCATCATCAGAAGGCTGGAAAGAAAAGTAAAATATTCTGTGCAGAATATAATCAAGGATATCCAGGTATATCCAAAGATAAAAACTTGCCCAGAGAGGATTTTGGAGTTTGGGGAAATGCACTTTGACATATTCATAGACTAAACAGACTTTCCTAATGGTTCATGCATAAAAAGCATCATGGATTTACCAACATTTGCCAAGTAAAGTTTTGTACATCATTTGAATGAAAATCGTTTTATCTCTTTTCAACACCTAACTCCAGTAGTCTTGGAAGGTACTGCTGGAATCTCACTTACTGTATTTAATGCTTAAATACCATGGAAACAACTGCCTTAGGAACACTTTATATAGAACAGCACAGTCATCTCTGCTGATTAAATCAAATTTTCCATAATTACCGTCCAGTTGTGAGCGCACAAAAATAATTAAGTGCAGGTGCCAGAGCAACACTGCACCAGAGCAAAATAAATTCCAAAGAGGTATAAAATGTTACCAGTCTTTCTTCCTGTAATTTTGCATGGATTCCAAGGCCCAGACCAAAACAGGAGCTGTGGCTCTTGCTGGTCTCGGAAGGAAACGTTGCTGGAGCTGGGGTGGGACCGCGGCTCACGGACGCGGCTCGCGAGGCAGCGTGCGAAGCTGCGGACCGGCCGCGCTGGGCTTTGCACAAGCTTCCCAGCCCCATCACCTGTGTTCCCATGCTGTCAGCCCAGCTATCTATGTTTGCTCTCTTGGGTATGGGTAGGACATGATAATCTCATAGTTTTGGGTACCAGCAGCATAGGGAGTGATGTCTAATTCTAAGGTGCTTTATTACGGATCAGTGTCTATTCTTTTCTGACATTTTATTTGTTCACGTTCTTGGTTTTGCCTCCTTTTTCTTGTCTGGGTGCCTGTCGAAGTGACATCTCTTTGACACCACTCGGGACTCCCCGTAAATCTTCTCCCCCTTCTTCCTCACACCTTGCTCTCCCTCAGCCACCTTCCTTCATAGTCCTGTTGTGTCTTTTCATCTGGTCCATTGTGCTGGCCCATAGCCTGGTGGACATCCCAAAAATGTTGTTTCTTTTTGCAGTGATTCAGTTACTATAAATAAATAATTTTTTAAAAAAGCAATCCCTGGCAGAAAGATGGTGTGAAAAGCCTTCAGATCTCCAGCATTTCATTGCAGCTAAAAAGACCTGGTACAGAGACATAATTTATACTGCAAGTGCTAACAAAAGCTTAGAAGAGTAACAGCATCATAAATGATAACACTGCAACTGTCTGAGGCTTTCAGAAGATATTTGGCAGCAGCTGGAAAAGTAATGAAGATAAGAACAATGCTGTTCATCAAAGTGACACTTGTTTATCTTGAAATAAGCCATGATAATAGCAGGATCAATGACGGGGCGCAATCTTTGTGTCAAGAGCTGGATGGGGAGACAGACAGGTTGGAGTGGAAGCTGGGAGCTTCCTCACTGCGCGAAGCACACGGGATGTTGCTTCTTGCTGTGCTTTAGCTGTGGCTCTGATGTGCCTCCCAACGGATTAACAACCAGATATGGAGCTGGTCCTGTGAACTCTCAGCATAAAACCTGGAGCCAGAGTCCCACCCACACCCTAGCCAGCTTTGGAGATCACCTAGTCCCCAGCACCGCTGGCCTTTTAGGTCCCTAAGCATCTTTTTGCTTTGACCTGAGTTTCCCAGATGCCAGACTTAGGGGATACACACAAAACCATGCTCTAGGCTCAGGAGGGAGAGGTATGTCTGGCTACACATCCACTGAGGTTTAGCTGGAGAGGAGCCTCACGCCTGTGTCCTCCAAGGAGAGCAGGAGACACTTCCCAAGGGCTGGGATGATGTACAGCTCATGATGGTGAGGGCCTTTGCATAGGGGCCTTTGAACAAAACCCAAACCTGTCTTTTATTTGAATTTCACAATTTTCTTCTAAATAATGCCTGGCAGCACTGACCTGAGGCCAGAGTGGACCACCACGTAACCGCAGGAAAACCACCTGCTGCAAGATTTCTAGCTCAAATGGCAATAGTAAGGAATAGATACAGTTCATTTTTACAACTCACTTGATTTTCATTGAGCTGGGTAGTCTTCCTGCTTCATCTGTCATGAAAACAGCTGCCTTTTGATTGTACTAGCCTACCTAATATTCCATGATTGAAAAGCTTTTGCCTCCAAAACTTGTGTCACTGTTATGAATAACTAGAATGATGGAGGATAATTAATTGTGCTGAACCCAAAGCACCAAAATGACTTAACTAATTAAATGAGTTCTAATGGTGAAACCACTTTTTCAAAACATTTTTAATACTATGCAGGCTGATTTTGAGGTGAAAGGAAACAGACTGTACTTACACATTAATGTTTCTTAACTCTTTTTTCAAACTTTCAAACCAGTGAGGCTCAGAGTGGGGCACCATGGCCACCGCGAGCCCGTGATGACAGAGGAGATACACTTAGGGCTTGGATGGATGCCGGCTCCAACGGGGCCTCCTGCAGGGAGTTTGGCTGGATTATCCCCATCCAGTTATGTCCTAGAAGAGCTCTGAGTGCAGCTCCCCAGTGGCAGCTGGCAGCAGCGTTGGCAGAACCGTCTTGCAATTCAGTATCTAGGACAACAAGCTTTCAGTTAATGACTTGAGAATTAAAAGGTTTTCGATAAAATGGAGAGAGGTAGAGAAGATATTTCTTTGAGGATGGAAAGGACAGAAAGCAGGTAGGTGAAAGCAGGCAGGAGTTGCAAAGACGTTTCAGTGAATATCTCAGCATCCTTCTAAAGTGGATCTTTTGCCCCATTTTAAAGTACTACAGCACGCAGAGCAAAACTCCTAGAGATGCATGGGCATGCCAAGGTACCAGGATTCATCTCATAGTATTCCTGCAACTGACTCCCTCTGGTTTCTAATGCTGTGTCCCATTCGAAGTTTTTACTGTACTGTCTTCTTTTTGCAGGCATCTGAGTTTTCATCAGTAAGCTTAGTTTTGTACCTAAAATGCTGCTATTTTTTGTCTTGGCCGAGCAGACCTGTCTCATGGCTAAAACTCCTTGGGAATTGAAACGGGGACTTTTCAAACGTAGGCTTCCTAAGAGCAGGAATTGGCAATCCTGGTGTCCACTGACAGTGCTGGCAGCAGCTCAAGCCCACATCAACGCAAGCCTGACTGGTGGCACCACAGGGCTCCTCACTGGGCTCCTTGCTGGGCTCACGGGCCTTTTGCACATTTGCAGGAAGGGCTGCAATGTTCAGAGCTTTCCTTGGAGCATCATGGTCAGAGGGGAGAAGTCCTGTGCCAAGATGAATCCAATCCCAACAACTAATGTACACTCTACAGGCTGTGTCTGGAGATATTATTATAAACTAAGGAAAAATGCTAAGGATAGTGACAATATTCTAAAATGAATAGTAATATTCTAAAACATATGTTATGGTCCTGATATTTTGATAAGGTATCTGAATCGGCAAAAGTTACTGCTGGCTTTATAATGCAAGAGAAACAGTCTGTTCCTCCAAAGCAAAAATGAACCAAGTCTCCTGTCTGACATCTCAGACAGCTTCAGAGGCATCAGCAGTTGTGCCGAGAATTTTAGTCATTTGGAAAATGCAAAGACCAAAACGCTCTGGCTAGTTTATCTTTATTATTATTATTATTTAATATGTGTCAGTATCTTTATGGAAGTTTCTAAAAATACACGTGTTCAAAGGAGCACTGCTGGAGGAAGCTGGAGGACAACCTTGCTCCCAGGCCGCGAGAGATGCCAATCCCGCCGGAGGGTGATGCTCGGCTGCCAGGCCTCCGCGCATCACACCGGAGCAGCGTCGGACCTTTCCAGCACCGCAGGAAATATTTACAGCTGTGTGCAGACTTAGAGATGGGCCTGAGGGGCGGTAGAATCTGTGCTTGGATGGACTGGAAGACTCCTGCGTTTTGGCAGACGATGCTTGCAGAGTGTCCGGTGTCTCTTGGGCTTGGAAGGAAAGGGCTTGGGGTTTGGAGGGGAGCAATCCTGCCAATCCTACTGATCCTGCAGCTCCTCTCCAGCACCAGAAAAGCCTATCTCCTTCTCCTTCCACCTCGGCCACTCACAAGGTTAACACAAACCCTCGCCTTTCTGTCTTTTTTCATCTTTCCTAACTTTTTTTTTTGCAAAACAGTGAAGGAAATTCAGAGATACATCGTGAAATTTAAAGCCTGCTTTTGTTTTATTAGATCTATAAATCTCTCTGTTTTAAAAAATACAGCTACAGGGAAGACACAAGGACTAGACAGCTGGCTTTTAACTTCTTCTGTCAGCAAATAGCCTTTTTTTTTTTTGTAGTGTTAGAGTTGCATAACACGATTTCCTTGCTTTCTTTTGCTCACTCTTAGGTGGAACGGTGCCACTTGGAGCAATGCCATTCTCAGGGGGAACAAAGCACTGCAGAAAAGATCATTACAGCAGAAAAATTCTGACCCTGTTAAATGGAGGGAGGAGGACAGGAGATATTTTAGACACCTCTTTCAAAACTAGACAAACTTCCCTCTCACTACTCTTTGTTAACTATAAAAAGCCAGTTCGCTTTGGATTTCAGATGGGCAAAATCAGAATGCCCCCTCCAGAGGCTAGACTGCATTTGTGGAGCGCTGAAATATATGGAGCACCGTTCAACAGTGAATTACATTTATTTCAGTTTTCAAGGCCCTTGTGGAAACCAAAATGCCAAGATAACACAATGAAGAATGTGATCGTGGCCCTAAATTGCTAGAATGCCACTTAAAACTTTTGCACAGACGGTGGAAAAAGGATAACTGTCTTGCTAAGTGAGCATCAATGTGGAAACACTCAAAGCTGGGACCAACATGTGGCTGCAGCTCTGATGTTAACTTCCCCTCTTTTCCACAACACTCCCAGTAAGTGTGAGTCGTCCCTAAATTCACATCAATTTGGAGACAAGATTTCTGAGAGATGGCGAAAGGGTGATTTTTTTTTTTTTTCCTGATCCAGGCGTTACAAATGCAGAGGACGTAGTGACTACAAGTGGTATCAGAACCACATCTAAATGGCACAGGTATCATTTGAAGTAAGTTCCAAAGATTTCCACTAGTATGAGAGAGAGCGCCATTTGACTGTTTCCTCTAAAAATTCTGCCCCAGGGACAGGAGAAGACATCCTGCACCCAGCAGGACCTGCCCTTGGTGACTGCTCTGGAGCATTTCCAGAGCTGAGCTACAAGAAACTGTTGATATTAGAGTATGGTTGCTAAACTCGGCTAATCTGACTTCCACATCTTGGTTATCTCAGTTACTCGTGCATGCGACCTCAATTCTACTACTGACCACTTTCACAATTTAGAAAATAGCCTATATCTGGAATATTTGTACATTAATATTTGTTCTTACTTGGATTTAAATCATAATCAATGCCTGGCAAGGATTGTCACCACCACTTTTTAAAGAGAGCAATATATGTCTGTGTAAATGTTGTTTCGGGTAGGCGGCAGCAGAACATATTTCTCTCTGACTCTTGAGCCTTCAGAGGAAAGTTGTCTCTCTCTGTTGATAATTCAGGAAACAAAAATCAACAAACCATTGGTAAAGTTAAATTTTATTGGCTAGCAGTGGATTTGAACATACACTTGAAGGCAAGCATGTGTTTCAGTGCATGGCTGAATAGCAGGTTATTCTCTACCAAGTCTCCAAGCTCACCTCTGGGTGTCTTGGTCCTTCTGCTCTACACGGTGGTCACTGATGGTACCTACCACAATGCTCCATCTGGTAGGATGTGCTTACATAAGACATGCTTACAATGCTTACATCCTGTAAGATTTTTAAGACTTTTTTTATTTCTTTTAAAATTCAAAAGTGTAATAACAAGTTTTCTGAAGTGAAAAATCCTTCCCGTAGTATTCTATTCTCTGCTGTTGTTTTCAAAATACCTTTATCAAGGTTTCCCACCTTTGCTGTTGCTAACTGGCATCAGCAGCAATAAACTTTCCACAGCAGAGGTGGTGGGGATGAAAGTCTCATTTTCTGCTCCCGCTACTCTGTCCAACCATTGGCATATCTACTTGAGTCCTGGGTGGTTATTTTTGGCTGTCAGACTGCTGTTTACAGTTTTACCCTAACTTGCCATTTTTGGTTTCAATCAGTCATGAATTTCTTGTTAGTTATTTCCATCATCTAGATACTGTTTTGCCAAGCTGACCCTTGAAGATTGCATTGAATTATAAAAATAACTTCTCATAACTGATAAACAATGTCTATGTCTCAGATTATTAAAACAGCATTTTGTAAAAGGCATATAGGGAGTTCAAATGCATAACTCTAATTGTTAGAGTCTTTGTTAGTTAGAGTGAAATTTACCTCATTATACCTAGTTTAGAAAGCTTTGGTGTGAAAATGAGTTCATATCATATTTCTGACTGTTTTGGAAGCAAAATACCGTTTTAGTCTGCCTTCTAAAAATCTCACACCTCTTGAGAGCCTGAGAGAAAGGAATAATCTTTTCAAATAAACAGTTTAGCCCATTTGGGGAAGAGTTGTAGAAGACTAAAAGTACTTAGTAAAGATAATAACATTTACTGACTGACTGAATGCAACTAACAATAAATAATAAGCTGTATGAAAACATAAGCTGCATAAAGTGAGTGAATATGTAGAATGATTTCGTCTGAAAATATAATAATTCCAATATATTATTATCTATTCCTATCACAATGCTCAGTAAGTACTGAGCAAAGCGTATCTGTCATGGATTGACCTATTGCCAGTAATACAGTGCTACTTGATATATTATTATTTAAAGGATGATTAATAAAACTATTATACTGTGTGATGTTTTGTTTTGTTTTTTTTTTTTTGTTTTGTTTTGTTTTGTTTTGTTTTTGTTTTTTTTTCTGTCTTACTGTTCTAGGCCAGCAAGAAACTTCCATAGTGTCAGTTTGGAGAGGTGGTGATACTTGGCTCCTGCTGAGGAAAAAGGGTCAGTTTTTCTATTATGTTGGCTACAGTTTAGTCTTGATTTATTTTCTGTCTTAAGTGCTGGCAGCATCTTTCAGGTCTGATACTCTTGCAAGGACAGACAGACATGCAAAGTCTCACCATATTAATATCTGAATAGAAATTCTACGTAGTCGGTAGTCAGCTGCATGGTTGGGCTCACATCTGTACCTAGCTTCACTGGGCAACGAGGAAAGGTTGCACGTACCACAGCTGAGAGCTGATATGACGAGCGGTATAACAGAATGGTGAGGAAAAACAAGGCCTTGTATCCCACCAAAGAGACCTTGCCATTGAAGATGAGGGCAGATGCTCCATGATGGCTGGACTGGAGCACCAGTCGGCTACCATGAAAGACATTTAGCTTGAGACTACTGATAGTGTGAAGGAACTTCTTCAGTTCCCTTCAAGTACAGAAACTCCGATGTAGGATTCAGACTTTGAAATATGCAAAGGAGGCTTCTGTGCAATGGGACCGGAGCCCTTTCCAGCTGTGGAATTGGCTGAGTTTGTGGAATAGGAAGCGATTGTTTTAAAGTGCGGGAGACGCTGTGCTGGCTCCTGACATAACTTATGCATCTTCCCCTTCCTGCAGCCCTGTGCCGCGTGCTCGTGGCTGAACACGCAGTCCTTGGCCACGGTGGAAAGAAGCTGTCTGGATAACTAAGGAAATGGAAGATTTGCTGCTCGGCAGAACAGTCATTCCTCACGGAGCCTCCCTTGTCCTCAGTGACACCGGAGTGTGCTTGGAGAATGGAGGCCCCCAGGTCCCTGAGGAGGGAGGATTAGCTGAAGGATTTGGTGCTCGGTGCTCAGGCTCTGATAGCCCATATAAAATAATTAATGCCTCAGTGGATGGAAGGGAAACCAGATTTAAAACTTATGAGGGAAACAGTGTCTGTAAAAGAATTCTGTAAGGCTTTCTCATTCCAGACTAAACTAATCCTGTTGACATCAAGTGCAAGCTTAGATCTTCTGCTTCTCTTCCTCTCACATATATTTACACTGCTGGTTAAATATAGGTCTGATCTAAAGCCTAGCCCCATTTATTGTTTACGAGCTGCATTTGACCCATCCACTGAGGACAAATGTGAGTGTGGGAGCACTAAGGCCAGCCCGGATGCGCAGCGTCCGAGGGAACAGCCAGCAATGCGGGCAGACAGCAGCTGAAGTCATCTCTGCTACTACTACCATCACCACATGTAGACAAGTGTCCTTGGGCTCTCTACTAGGCAACACAAATGTAATTTCCTCTTCTGCTTCTACCAGTAACAATGAAAAATGCTGGAAGCTGCTGTCTTGCCAAGTGAGCATCATTTCTTGTATCATCTCTTCAAACAGGAATTTGACAGAACAAGCAGAGGGAGATTATGATACAGAGATTAACATTTATTTTTTTGAAATGATAGTAAATGTGACCTGATGGGGCCACAGTTTGCAAACCAGTATGATCTGCTAGCTTATTAATTAAGCCTGAATCACCACTAAGTGCAAACATAATCTCTAGATGAACATGAGAGAGCGAATGAGCGGAGCGTCTTCAGTGCAGAAGGGAAGCCAGTGAGGGACTTGACAGGAGAGACCAGCTCAGCTCTAGCAATGAAGGGAAATCCTCCAGGCCAAACAGAGCAAGCAAAAAAGGCAAAACCTGTCGCCAGGCTGTGGATAGAGAGCTGTGTATTCTGCATCTTGTGCTCTTGAAGACTGTATGGGAATTGTTATATTTCTATAAATGTCTGGGAGATATATGGTGTGTTTGCTACATCCAAGTGCAAGCTATAAAGTGTGATAAATAGAGAACAGTCATTAAGAAGGCACTGTCTCTATTTTAAATTAGGGAGTAGTCAGGTTATGGCAGTGATACAGAACATATTCCTGTAAAGCATGAGGTTATTTCTCTATCTATAGTAGGGCTGTCCTTTCATATTTCATTGTCAGAAAAACATCCTAACTGCAAAATATTGCTTGGACCTCATAAAACTGTTCTCCGTTTTTGAGTGCTTTATTTATGGGCTATGGAATGCAATGATATTTTAAATAATTTCACTTTAAATTGTAACTATGGTCTTATGATTATTAAGGTGATTTTCTCAAACAGTCTTGTATTTAGGAAACTGAAATATGCCAGAAGTATTTCCATTTAAGTGAGAGTTGATTTGTTGAGGTTTCTTCCAGAAGGCTGGAGTTTTCTTCTATGATTCTATAATCTATTTGGAAAAACAGTTACATCCAGTAGGATGAATTAAGATACAACGATAGAATATAGACTATGATCTCGTTCTCTTTTTTACTCCCATCTCCTCTCCCTTGGAAGACTCTAGGATTTGGATATAAGCTCGTTACAGCTAAGAAATCTGCAAATTAGGGCTCAAGGGTCTATCAAGGTCTTGTTTTGCATTAGTGTGCTCTCATGCAGTTATGTCCAGTTTCAAATAAAGTAGTCCTTTTGTTTCTTGGGAGAATTTGACCGTGTACTTGGGGGAGATGTAGCCTGAAAATCAGCTGATGAAAATACCAGTTTTCAACACTGTCTTCCCTAGTCAGAAATTCTGAGTGACTGCAGAGCATCATCATTTTTTTTGTATTTCATTAGAGAAGCGCAAGTCAGAACTCTCTAGGACGTGAACAAAATTCATGATCATCTTCCTGGGATCTTTTTCAAATTTCAGAGTGGATATCATTGACAAAGTCTCTCACAGTGCTGATGTATCCATATGCTAATTCTTTCTTATACATGACATATTCTTCTCTCACTGAATTTTCTCACTGGTCAATTTTCTGTATGGCAGCATATCTTTCACTAGATATTTTTCCCTCCTGCTGAGACAGATATCTCTGAAGCAACATTTATCACCATTTACTGCAGGAAGCATTCTTGAACTGTCTACCAAGTTTACATCTCTTGTGATATCTTGATTTGCTGTTTCTTCTTTTAATATAAAGTTATATCCAAGAGAAAAATCTCCTGTCTGGCTCTTCCCTTCATATTTTATAAATATTTTCATTAGTTAATAGGCAATATACAGATAATCTTTTTATTGGTGAAGTTGGGAATCCATAGGCTTTTCTATTTATTTCAGCAGATATTCTACGAAACAAAAGAAAAGTAAGAAATCATCTGTTACAGGTGTATTTTTTCCATTCCTAAAGGAAGTATATGTGTGTATATTGTGTATAAATGTACATATACACATGTTTGTTTATCAAAAAAAAAATAGAATAGCATTTTGAATCTGGAACTTAAAACACTGGTACTTCTGTAGCTGTTTATATTTGACATCTTGTCACTTTACTTCAAAGCACAGCCATAACGGACAGCAAACCTTTTTCCAGTGCTGTAGCTTATGATGTGCTACAATCTCCTTGCTAAATGTGGAGGGTCCTGATCTAGTGGAAGCACTTGAGGTTCTTGTTCTGTGTCCAGGTGGCAAAGGAGCAAGAGGTGCCAGGCTCTGGAGTGGGTCAGACCACTGTGCGTGCAACTGGGAGCCTCTGGCTAAAGAACAATCACTGATAATACATTGTAAGTTTAACTTTCCATCAGAATTTTGTTGTGATTTAGTTTACATTTTCTCAGCTGACCTCCTCTCTAAAATGTCTTCCTGCTCTCATTATTGTTTTTATATCTGGAGGGATAAGTTTTCTCTCTGGGGTGCCAGGCATCCACTAGCATCTGCTACCATACTCATCTCTCTCCAGGGACACAGGCAAGACTCCTTGACGAATGCCTTGATCTGCAAAGTTGCTGAGCAACCACAGCTTCTCACCAACAGACACAACTTGCCTGGTACTCATGAAATCCAATGGTCATTTTTCAGGCCATTCAATACGGATTTTTGCAGTTCAAAAAAGAAAAGAAAAACAACATTGTGAAACATTGCGAACACACAACACACTCTTACAACATTGTGAAAGTGATTCTGAAAGCTGAACACTGCCTAGAAACTCTGAGAATGAGTAATGGATAAAAGATCTTCAGAAATAGATTCCTACGAACAGCTGTAATGAACATTCCCATAGGCAACATCATACAGTTATGGCCACAGGATTGTGGGTTTGGGTCCTATACTTCAGGTAGTCTACAGAACTATTTTGTCACTCCTCTGCTCTTCAAACTAACCTTGGCTCCTCAGGTAGCACCTTCTGGTCATATCTCCCATTTGAGACCCACGATGCCCCAGACTGTAATTGCACATGGGTGGAGGGTGACATCTCATCCCCAGCTGGACACAGAACGAGCCAGTTTGCTCTGAAATTCCATTAACAGAAGAAAACTCTGGTGGGAATATCTACACCCACAGCATGGAACTGGTGCATAATAAACCACTCAGGACCAGCAAGAAGTACTTTGGGCCCAAGACAAAATAAATGTTTCACTCCATCATCTCTTCTGTTCTCTGCACCCTGGCCATGTCTATGGACTTCCCACACTTCTGAAATGTTCTCCTCCTGCCCTTGGTGCCGTGGTAGTATTTGGTCTGCCAAACAAACTGTAAGGCCAAGAACAAAAGGTCTTCTTTCCGTCCAGTTTGCTGTTAGTATATTCTATTCAGTAGTTTCAAAACTCTCAGTATTTTATAAACATTAGCTGGATTTATCGCCTGTGACTTCATGCTCTTCCAAGAATTCAGCTTTGAAGTGCTTTCCCAGAGACTGTTGCAACCAAGATAAGTCTATTCTCTTGTAAACTTACTGACAGTGCTCTATCTTGTCGCATAGTTAACAGAAACATTTCCAAAGCTGCTAGAGTTTAAACAAGTCCCTTCAGTATGCGCTTAATCAGTATAGTGAATAGGTATCCCTGAACTTTTTACATGTTTTGGAGGCTCCAAAGCCAAAGGTTTTTAAGGAAAGGAAGAGAAGGTGTGAAGTTAGTACCCCTCTAGACCCTGTTACATATTTCAGTGCCTCTTCTGCCCAACTGCAGGTGCTGTTGCTCATGTCCGAGCTGGCAGAGTATAAAAGAACTGCAAAATTAGAGGATGGGAATTAATCCAACGCATATTGATAAATAAAAAGGGGTTTTTTGCTGGTTTGTTTTTTGTTTTTTTTTTTTTTTTTTTTTCTGGAAGATGTATGATGTCCCAGGAAGAAAAGAATGGGTCCAGGGTTCCTGTTTTCAGGATGACAACAAACAGAAAACAGTCCTAGAAAACAGAGCCATAGTCTTCCTGTTATTTCTGTTCCCAGCCAACTGCAACTACACAAACGTGGGACCCTGTTTGGTACAACATTTACTTGTTTTTAGTTAAACAACGGTTTAGACAATGCACTCCCATACTTGGTGCTATCACTCCCTCTGAAGGACTAACAAAAGCCAAAGTGTGACAACTTTTCATTGTCCCTAGTGAAGCTGAGCTTTTAGACTGAAATGGAAAGACAGAGTCACCAAACAGGAATAAATATGTTGTATCTTGAGAGCTACACAGGAGCAGGGCCTGCAATATCAGACAATGGGAGTAGGGCCTGGAACACAGGTAACTTCCAAAGCACCACTTTCCGTCTTACTTTCGGTATTAGTCTTGTGCTTTGCAAAAGGAAATGTGAAAATTCCTTTCAATAGAAAAGGAAAAGAAGCTTGGCAGGGTAAAACCACTACTCTAAAGAGAGACTGAATATCACTGAAAATATTTGAGAATTTAGTGTCAGAGGTTGTAAATATTGTTTGTACCTCAGAACAGTTAGTTAGAAAAGTGAAAAGCACCCCCAGATGTGAAAATTATTAGAAATTTGGTCTTCGTGTTTATCACAAATGCCATAGTCCCCCATATCTTTTAAAAACCTTTGTCATTTGTGTAGGTGCCCTCCACCCTGCTATTAATTACAGCATCATTGTTTCCACAAAACACATCACGTTGTCCTTCTTTGTGTCCTTCTTTAATGATCACTCCATTTTCCTATTAACCAAAGGAGCAAGTGGGGTATTCGCTTTGTTCCTCCCTGTTGAGCAAAACATTTTATCCAGTTTCCTCATAAGAGACAGTTAGTGGAAATTCAGAGTAGTCCCTGTGAACTGCCGCTGTGGGTATGAATTTCATATCTCTGTCGCTGTTCTAGGACTGCAGAGTGATTGGTACCATATTAACCAAAGCACATGAAGGGTTCCAACATGAGTAAAGTAACTGGAAACATGAGATTTAGATTCCCTATTGCAGATACGCTTGTGTGGTAACATGCATATTATGCTTCACAGTGAATATTTACAATTAAAAAACTTTAAAAACTGAGAAAGTTTAATTTGCTGTCTGTATTTGTCTTTGCTCATTAGTCCCCCAAGAGAAAATTGATTATTAACTCCTAGTTATTTCTTGGAAGAGCACTTGAAAATTATTTTTTCAAAGACAAAATCTGTGGACACGTACCGTGATTTGGTCTACAACTCCAAATATGTGCATGAACTGGCCAAAGAGGTCAATATTCTGAAATACGGTTTAGTTACAGAGTGAAATATAACCCCCTAATCCCCAAACTATTTATTGTGGAGGAATTAAAGACCTAACCAGGGTAGAGTTAGGAGGAATGGACAAATTCCTCAGATTCAAGTCAGTTTCTAAGTGGATGTTTTGAGATATCTGACCTGACACATAAACTGCTTCTGTGGGTGAGCTATGAGCTGGAGAAAATAAAAATTTCTACTGGAGATTTATTGGAGTCAAATTATCTCAAAGATGGCACTCTTTTTAACAAATTTATATTTCTAATAAAAATATTTTGTTAGTATTTCTCTCTAGAACATCAAATGCATACATAAGAGGAAAGTAGGCTTTTAGTGCTGAGTATAACTACATTCCATTTAATTATACTGCATGTCTTATTATAGTCTATTTTGCAGGACTAGATGTCCGAAGTCTCTTTTTCCCAGAAACTTATGTAAACTTCATAACTAAGACATACAAAACTTTTAGCGTAGATGTTAATAAAAGCTGACAGTCTCAGAGACCCTCTGCAAAATGAGAGAAAAAAAGCATTTTGCATAAATATAAGAACTAACCATCAATGTGTTGAACTTTTTCAAGTAGCGCATTAAGCAAATTCATAGGAAATTAATCTCTGATATTCTTTATATAGTGTTGCTTAGGTTGTTGATGATTATGTAGGTCAGTGTTATTTTACTACAGTACACTAAATGGCACATCCCACACCTTTGGATATCGAACACAAAAGCAAAAATGATCGGCCAAATATGCAAACTCTGTTGAACGCAGCAGTGTAAGCACACAGGTTGTGCTTCTTACCAGGCTTAAAGAAAAGGACTCTTAAACTGCTGCAGAGTGTGAAGTGGCTTGATTTGCCTTACAGGTGTATTCAGTGCTGCATTAGCAAATGTTTCTGATAGGAAGGAGAACGAAGGAAAGAACTTTTGCGTTTGTAGGTTGACTGTGGTAGAAAAAAAGTTCCTGCAGTCACTGTGCATGACAAGTGCTAGATGTTATTGTGCAGCTTTCTCTGATTCTTGCATTTCAGGCTCTCTGAAGGTCACATTTTCAAATGTGAAAGATTTGAGTCACTTAAACTATGCAAGTGGCTATCTGAATACATAAACTTTGCACAGGTGCACATGGACTTCTGCAGTCTGCTTGAAAAAAACCCAGCCTGAGTGCCATGGTTTTTTGAACGTGCAAGTATTAGAAACCCACTGAAACTCTGTGTCCAACATCTATCTCACCGTGTTCTTTGGTACTGCTCTTAGGGCCAAGCCACAAGCACATGGGAGATGTGAAAGACAATGTTTGGAACACAATATAATAGTATTTTGCAGGACTAGGAAATAAAACAATAATAGTTAACTTGGTGGAGCGTTGCATGCCCTCCCTTCACTCTCTTTTGTAATGTAGCCCTGATAAAATTCCAGGACTTTCTGAGGTACTTACGAGTTAAGAAAGTGTTGCAAGGAACTAGAGCGCCGCAGGCAGAGACTTGATCCAAAGTCCCTTTAAATCTTTTAAAAGAATGGTGATGACTGGTCACACTAGCAAATAATCTGTAGGTGGAAGTATATCAGGTGCTTGCTTCATCTGTATGGGGCCCTAATAGAATATAAAGAAGAATATAAACACCTTACCAAAGAAACAAACACAAGTGATTTGTGTAGTTGAGAGCTACGAAAAAAAATGAGATTGCTCTGTCAGCACATCATGGTAATTATCTTATGCTGCTGGGCATCTGAGGCCCTTCCTTGTAGCTTGAACTAATTCAATACTAATTCACTGAATACTCTGTATGAGGAATATTGTGCCATTAGATTAATGTAAAGACCTTAGTAGTAACCGGGCAGCAATGCAGCTGGCATTGCATAGATCTTCATCATTGGATATCACTGGTGCCCCTGTAAACTGATATATTTTACTAGGACTTTTATTGCTGAGGATGCTGCTGAATGTGAGATCAACAACTCATGCATTCAGATTGCTTTCCTTGGGTAGGTAATGAAATAATATTGAAAAATTAATTGCAGCTTCTCTTCCCTCAGTGTTTGATCTCAGGGTAATCTTATTAATTCTGGGATATGAAACTCTCATAAAGCCAAGCTTTGTTTCAAACTCATTGAACAGGTTTTGAGGTTATCCATGAAGCAATTTAATTAGCAGTTCTACAGATAAAAATGGCACAAGTAAAGCAATGCTGCAGAGTGCAAAGCACTGCATAAACACTGGCTTTGCTTTTAACTGTCGGAGAAGACGGGTTTGGATCTATTTGAATGGATTTATTTAACTTGTCGGTATATACTCAACTCATTTCACAGAAGTGCTTTGCAGGTGACATGTTTCACTGACATCTTTTGGAGTATCCATGTTTATATTCAAGGCCAAAGATTCATAACCAAGCCTCTTCTGAGAACACATTGCATTCGGGAGGCCCTTGGGCGAAGCACAGCGGGCCCTGGCTCTCAGGGACGCATCCAGGTAACATTTGGATTCATTTCACATGTTTAACCCCTATTAACTTGTGAGGAACCTAAAGGAGCAAGTCAAATGACTTCAAGTGAAATTAAACCTGCCAGTTTCAAGTTATTTGGGGAATTTTAAATTATGCAGACAAAGTCAGTGCAAAATCACTTAGTGAGGAGAAAATTGCAGTCCTACTTCATATATGTCAGCAAATTGTTTATTTTGGAGACGAATTGCGTAGCAATAGTTATCAGTGTGAAAAGACTGAAACTCGTGTGAAGTTACGTCCTTCAGGTGCTGTCCAAATGGACCAGGCCGTGGTGGGTGGTAAGTTTGGGTAGCCTTGTTTTGGGCTCTAGGATGTTCCTGGAGATGAGGCATTTATTAGCCTTACAGCGTAACATATGATTACAAATTGCATTAAATATGATTTAGAAAATTAATCATTTTTAGGAATGTAGTTTAATTAGTTAACTTTTTTTCTTTAAGATTCTATGAGATTATTTGCCTTTCTGATTTTCCTAGGTCTGATAAGAACTGCCTATCCTTAACTGAAATTCCTCTCAACCATCTCAGATAGTGATGGTTAGTAAAAAGGACTTATGGATAATATTTGAGAATTGTCATTTCTAGGTTTTCACTTATTAGAGAAAAATAGCTCCACTGAAGGAAAAGTAGTTCTGTTTAAAGTTTTCTAGATTCTTTTGTTCCAAAAAGCATGCAGCTGAAATAACTATTTTTAGTTACTGGGTTTCTTTTTTTTTCCTTTCCTTTCCTTAGGAATCAGATTATTATAATTAAAGGCTGCAATGATTTTATTCGACTGTAATTGTAGTGTTTCCTGAACCACAGAAAAAACATGTGACAAAAAAAGTGAGAACCTCGTCTGGAGATGGATGTGAAAAGAAATGAATATTAAATGGAGCTTTTTATATTCTATTTTTTCCCGTGATTATAACTTACTTTTCAATCAATTTGAAATATTCCTGCTATGCCATATAATGAAAAGAGAGACCCAATGTTACAGAAAAGAACATTCTGCTGAGAAAAGGATTCAGCTTTATGTTCAATTGTTCTTTTTTGTTCAAAGATTTTATGTAAATCTGTAGGACTCCTGCACTGCAAGGCAAAAGTGCCTGCTGAAAAGAAGAAATAGAACAGGAAATTATGGTTGGGATTCAGAAATTTATGATATATTCTTTTCTGAGGTTCATTTGGGTTTATTTGAGTGTTATTTTGGCACAATGCCGGTGACTTTTGTGAGCCTGGCAAAATAATTTACCTGGTAATAAACCATCTTACTGTACTTATACACCCTTGCATCCCCATATACATTGTCTACAGCCACTCTGAAAGGTGCTGTTAGATAGTTTGGTGGAAACATTCCTTTGGGGCTCCGTAGTAATCAAATGTGAATGAAAACATTTGGTGAGGATCTTTAATTAAGACTCTTTAATATGGATTTCTGAACAAACATAAATCGTCACTAAGTTGTTACAGAAATCAGTGGTGCACCCAGCTCTTCACCAGTAATCACAGCTCTGATTCCTATTGGAAAAGAGATGTAGCAAGGCTAGAGAAGATAAAAAAAAGAAGGCAGACCGTGATCAGAGGCACAGGCACTCTTCCATTTGAGCACAGTGGGGTAACAAGAGACTGATTATTCACGGTTTTTCATAATTTAAAACTTAAAGGACTCCCAATGGAATTGTTAGACACTCAATTAAATTGTTAAATTACAATTTTAAAATAAAAAGAATTACTTCTTCAGACAAAACATAACAAAATTGTAGACTTTGACCTCAGGTGATGCTGTGGAGCTCAAAAGGATATAACGGTGTTCAGAGAGAAAAGACCATTAATGGAGGACAAATCTAGTAGTGAATATTAACCACATCAACAACATCCCCTGCATAACCTCTTTAGCAAAAGGCTAAAATACATCTGTAAATATAAAGTTCTCTGGAGATATAAAATAAGTAGTACTGCCTTAGTGAGAAAATCTTTAGAAGAAAGAGGCAAAAAACCCTCTACCTTATTCATACATTTGTATCAACAGCAAACAGTGCTTAGGGAGTGATATTATCATAACCTATCCTCATACTCTTGTGGCAGATATTTGCCAGCGCAAAACACTGCTGTAAAAACATACAGATAATGGCACAGTTAAGTTTAGTCGACCATCTAAATGTTAAAATTCAGCCTCTGAACCATGCAGCTGATAGTATATGAATGAGTCATAGAAACTTGCTATTTATGAAGAAAATTGCAACTGCTTGATTCTGGCTTTTCTCATTACTTTTTATATCACCTGTTTCTTTCCAGTATGCAGCTTAGATATCATTGATCCTCATCTTTTATAGGAATGTAAATGTATTTTTGATGCCAGGCAACACGGCTCATGCCATTGCAAAGTAGTCATGAGTTCTCAAGCTCTGCTGCTTCAACATTTGTTCTTCATTTACCGAGTCCTTGAAGAGGAATTCCTGTTTTCCCAGACTGGGCCGCGTGCCTTTCCGTGGCGGGTTGCCGGGTGTCCCACTCTGTGTGTCCAGCCGGGAGTCCCAGAGCTGCAAGTAGGGCACTTTGGGGAGCGCCGATGCTGCATGATGTCCTCTCCTTCAATTGAGCCCCGTCCACTTTCCAGCCTGTGCTGGGAGTTGTGCTCGGTGCCCACCTCCAGCTATACCTATACATGCCGTTGACTTTGCCCCTTTTGAAGCCAAAAAAGAGCTCTGTGTATTTACAATCTGAAAGAAAAAAAAAAAAAAAAAAAAAAAAAAAAAAAGAAAGAAAGAAAAGAAGAGAAAAAAAGATGGATGTGCAAATACTAATTAAAAAGAAGAGAAAAAAAGATGGATGTGCAAATACTAATTAATTTTTTAAATGATAGCCTGAACTTTAAAAAATTGTGTTGACAGCTCTCAAGTCACACTCAGTAAATCATCTGAGTGTGGCTTCCACCCCAGAGTGTCCTCATGCGATTGCCAGGAGGGCTGGTAGATAAATGGAGTGGCTCTTGGTGGAAACGAACCAGCTGGAGGCACAGGGACCCATCATGAGGTTACCATAGGACCCCGGCTAGCCCCGAACTGGATGGAGATAGGAGAAACTGGGGAGCTGGTTATTATCTTGTCCCTGCATATGAATCCTGAGACACCCCTGTTTTTAGCTATCCAGTATATGTGGGATATTACTCACGGCTCTTGATAACATGAAATATCTGCTCGCAGGGTGAGCAGCCCTGCCGCCCTCGAAGTATTGCAGCAAAACACTCCCGTTGCCATAGCTGCCTGGGAACTGAAAACCCAGCTTTGCCCTCACTTACAATAATACACATTTCAAGGACATTACTGATTTCAATAAGCAAGGACGTGATGTTTGAGACTTCAAAAATTACCCCTTTCTGGCCAGAAGAGAAAGGCGTGAAGGTCCAGTCACTGAAACAGTTATCAGCCTATAGCCATGCATGTTTCTGAGAAAGAGACTTGAACAACTGCATTACATTAGTTGTATTAATTCATCAGCACATGATAGAGTTTGTGGTCAGAGTGTCACTTGCTATTAAGAGCACCAAGTACAAATTCATATCATTAAATGAAACATAAAACTGTAATAAATATATAGTATGAAATTGGCATCTTAGGTCTGGAAGAGAGCAAACAGTAACTACATATAAGGAAGGAAAGGAAGGCAGGCAGGCAGCTCAAGACTAGTATGACTTAAATAGAATCATAGAATCATAGAATGCTTAAGATTGGAAGGGACCTCTAGAGATCATCTAGTCCAACCCCCTGCACACGCAAAGCTTTGAAACATTTCTTAAGGAAAAAGCAATTTAAGGCATGGAGTAAATAGGAACTAGAAGAAAATAAAATATGAATTTGCTAAGGCTAACCATGCTGGAAAACCTCATATCCTTTTTAGACAGCAGCCAATCTCTTACGCAATGGGAAAGTTACATGTACTCATATTAGTGCAAAATATTGGATATGACCATATAAAAATGTGAGTTAAAGGGATAAGTATAAGCAATGCAGAAAGCTGACTGAAAGGGAAGGAAATTCCCTTTGAGGTGAATGGAGGTGGAATCAGTGGAATTCTGCAGGAATCAGTCCTGTGACTAAGCTTATTTAGCAGCAATGCGACTAAACTTATTTAACAGCAATGATGTAACAACTTCTTAAGACTTGGCCCAAAAGTGTTGGAATTTACTAATGAAACTTGCTGATGACACAAAGTCAAAATAAATCACCCATATAGCAGGAGCTGGTCTGTAATGAGGATATTATTACATGGCCCTTGAGGAACAAAATACTAGAAAGGGGATTCAGTGTAACAGTGGAAACACAGGCCTATTGGCCAAGAGCTGCTGCCATAAATTCTGGCTATAAACCAAGATAACTTCACCCCATGGTGAGCTCCAGTCTTGGAGGTTTCAAGACTTTCCAATAGAAATAGGAAATGACTGGGGAAGACACAATTTTCCAGGTGGAATGCTTTCCTGTGCTCAGAAAAGATTAATTTTAACTCGAAAACATGCTAAAAGAAGTACAATGAGACTATGAGTCAGACAGGATTTGGGATACATCTGCCTAGACCATTTATTTATGGTAAGCTTTATGAAAATACTGGGCTTTAAACATAAAGCCAAACTTTAGTAGAGTATAACTTAGAACAACTAATTAAAAATAAATAAATAAATAAATAAATAAATAAACCTCCTCTCCTGGCTCACCGTATGCTGAGCAGCTTCTCTCCTTGCCACACTCTCAGGTCCTCCTTGGGCCAGGGACGGTCCCTTCCTTCCCCTTCCCTTCCTGGTTACCCCTGAGCCCTGAGCCGGTCAATAATTTCAAGAAGTTGATGTAGGAACATAAAACAAGGGAATCAAACAACTACCATCCATCACAACAGGCTACCAGGAGGATGAGAGCAGAGACAAATTTTCTGTTCCAAGCAAAACTTGCCCCTTTGACATAGGTAAATGTCTTAAGAAAATCACAGTGCCCAGCCTGGTTCCTCCACAGTTATGTCAGATGAACAGCCCAGGGCAGCCTTAAAAACTCTTTACCAGACTTGCAGTGCTTCTCGAGGAGGAGAGAAGTGGCAGTGAAATGGTTGTTTTGCCTGCATTGTCATCGGATGGGGTTAATGTCAATCTGCACCATCTCCAGACACTTTACATTGAGCCCTACAACACAGCATCAACATAAAACTTTCCAAAATATTTTCTGACTTTTCTGTGTTTTCCTGTCTTTCCCAGTGTTAAGGCAGGCTGTCTGCTGGTAAATTAGACACTTGTCTCATCACAAATTCTCATCAAAGGGCCTAAATTTGTCTGAAAGTCAAGTGTTTAATCTTAGTTGGATGAAGTCTGTTTTCTTTTCTTTTTCAGAAGAAGAGATGTGACCCAAAGCAAGCCAAGTCTAAGGAAGGCTGAATTCATGGCTAAATAACAGGGCTGGGATTCAGAAGGTCTGGACAATATCCTGGACTGCCACAGATTTCCTGTATGAACTAAGCATATTTACAATATTCATTTTTCCCCCTAGGAAAAAATGTGAATATTTCTGTCAAGCTAGTAAAATGAATTTCTAGAATTTATGAACTAATATTTTCTAAGTAATTTGACACACTTTTTTTGAGACAGTATGGAGCTGCAAAAGATTTAATATAAATTATATTTCATTGCTGCATCTAGCAGAGTGTCTCTACCTGGAGCTTTTTCTGTCTCTCGGTAGAAGTCCAAATTACTCATTCACAGCAGATTTTAAATGTGAAATATTGGCTTAATGCTATTTTTCACTTAACACAATTCATTTATCTCTATTTGCCTTTTCATCATTCAGTCTTAATCTGCTCCCTTCAAGCTACTAATTGGTCCCCATATTCAGACCTTTCTAATTGCCTCTGCTTTAAAGACACACAAAGACACTTACCAAACTTTTGGTTAATTATCTGCCTGATCATAGTGTTGCTCCTTTCCAACAAGGCACTTCTACTGCTCTTTCCAGCTACCAGCAGAAGTCAGCTGTGCTCCCTCACACTAAACCACTCGGCGCTGGCAATCCTTGGGGTCTGCTGCGTTATTGAAATTCCGGATATCACCCGCAATTCTCAGACATAAATGCTGTAAATTGAAGCTGGCAAATATTCCCTGTATACTTGATGATTCATTCATGAAGGGAACGGGACATGAATGGAGTGGGGTCCTAAGCAGTGTGTATTAGGGGAAGGGGTGTTAGTCAGATTAGTAGCTTTGTTCCAGTTTCACAGTTTCACCACCAGTGATATTGTCTTCAGAGCTTTTTACAACCTCTCAGGGTGAAAAAAGCTTTGAATTTGTAAAAAAAAAAAAAAAAAAAAGAGCTTTTATAAGTATTCACTTGATGATTCATAAGGCTTTTACTAGGGTATTTTCAGAAGGATGTAACAGTTGAGAGCAGATGATATGTAAAGCTTAAGTGGCCAATGCTACAGACTTTTAAGGAAAAAATTCTCCGGTATGGAAAAAGAAGTGTCATAAGGTGTTCCTGTGCAACTCCAAGAAACAAAGAAGAAGTTTTATAAGAGACACATGAGGCTTTCTAGCCTGGGGGACGTAGTAGGAGGATTCTGGCTCTTGCCTCCCGTCCTCATAGGGGAGGAAAGCAAAGGCAGACATGAAGCAGCCGGCACTTTGGACAGTGACAGGCTCCATCTTAACCTCAGAAAGCTTAATTCCACCTTGGCTGAAAGTGAGATGGAAGTAAACAGGGAAGGTTTCTATTATTAAACACAATCCTACTGCTATTTTTAAATTTTATTCATTATTGCGAATAATGAATAGCCTTCTGCAAGGCTTAGGAGCAACAGAGTCTGAGAAATTTGATGCTTGATGAAGTTTTCCATTCCTCTGGGAGTGAAAACCCTGAAAGAAGAGTCCTGGTGCATCACCGTGGTCACAGTTATATCAGCTGCCTGGAAATTGCTACCTTAAGCTGAGGAAGGGCAAGAAATCTCTTCCAGAGACCTGCAAGAACGAGAAAAGCTCTTGGTGTGCAACAAAGCTGCATGACATAGAGCAACCCTTGAGCAGGGAAAAAAAAAAAAGAAAAAAAGCAGTAAGGAACTGCAAACTCTTGCTTCGGAAACTAAGCTACTGGGCTCTATATATTACATAGCATGGAAACCTTACACTTACAAAGTGCACTGGATGGCTCAACTAGCACAGCTGGAAGGAAGTCACCCTTCAGAGAGTGCAGCCTGTAGTGAACTCTCCAGGTCAGAAAGAAACCCCAGCGAGGCTATCCTGTAGCATAGATCATTGGTGGATCTTAGAAACCAAGGCCCACTACTTATAGTACAGTAGTGCTTTTAAAAATGTTTGTAAATGCATTAAAAAAAAACAAAAACAAGACCTCCTGAAATCTTGCAGACATGAACATTATATTGCATTTACAAGAAATCATTGCAGATCTTTACTATCTTTTATGTTGATTATTTCCTTTGCAGGAAAATTTCATAGAAGCCAATGACATGCTTTTGAGTAAAATTGTATCGAAAATAAAGTTTATCAGAGTGTGACTTCATGCAGGCAATGGGAATTCAGTCCTCACCTGTAAGTTCACATAGTTGTCTGTTCCTGGAACATTAACTTTTTCTGAGGGCAAGCCTCAATTTTTCAATAACTGATATTGTTGACTTGGGAAGAGTCCCAAGTTAGAGATTTCTTATTTTTCCCCATCTTATTTTTCCCATATGATTTTAACAAGAATTATGCCATTTGGGTGGAATGAGACACACTGGAGATAGATACTTAATATACTCCATGCAATTCTCAAGTATAATCATAAACGGAACATAAACTGCTGCATTCATTCAGTGTCCTGTGTCAGTCATGTACATCATGATTTTTCTGTGTCCAGACATTGTCTCTGGGGTTCATTAATTCATTAGTAACACAGCATTTGGTAAATTGCAAGTAATGTTGCTGTGAGTGGGAGAAAAGATGAAAGGTGTTATATGAAAGGAGTGCTGTAGGAAGAAGCAGGAGTTATTGTAAATATCATTCAGAATTACTCATCTGTATGACGAGTGATAAGGACTACTGCCCTTATCTATAAAAATCTCCAAGTTGTTATTGGCAAAGAAAAGAAGCAACTAAATCTGGTCTAGCGGCACCTCTGCAACTTCTTTTGTCTTTCTTATTTCTTGTGTATGGCTCAAGGTCTCCTATGATCTTCAAAAGCTGCAATGGTTTTAATCTACTCAAGCTCTCTCTTTCCACGGAAACTTAGTTATTGGTCCAGTAGACTCTATTTTAAGTAGTGCAATATCAAACCTGTCAACTTCGTAGTACTTAACTATGATAAAAACATTTTGATTTAAGTAACTCATCATATTCTGAAGTCATACATCAGATCTGTAATTAATAGTCACTTTAGTGCTTGAAAAGCCATGTCAGAAGTTAAACCAAACATTTGCAAGAAGATACCATAAGGAGTAAACAGAAATCCCGTGCATTAGTAGTGAGATGTCTGAGCCTGGGACATGGCTGGACTCCACACTGGGAGGTCGTCCTGCAAGTTCAGAGACTTCTGCACTGCAGAACGGTGGCCCCAGATGACTCTGCTGTGCCTAAAATTCACCCACTGAAGGAAGCAGATTGAAGCCTACACAAGAGCTCCTTAGACATCAGCGATGCACCTCTAGTCAGAAGAGCTTTGAGTTCTTTTACTCAGGTATCAACTCAAGTCAACATCAAAACCACGAAGAGAAGTTTTCAGAGGGCGCTCTTAGAGGCTCTGCCCATATCTCCTTTGCTTTGACCAGATCCCAAGGCTCTTTCCTATAGTAGGTCAACCTGCTTTTCTGGTTATGAACTGTACTTTGAAGCTGGGGTGGGCAATGGGCTGTGCCTTCTGTGGAGTTACCTGGCTCAGTTTTGACTCTGTATGTCCGTTCAGTTTAACAGCTGTGAAGGACTGAAAGCCAGAATCACTGTGTTCTGACTGCGAATGGAAGAATAATAAAGCCACACTGGGCCTAGAACACAAAACAAAATAAAACTAAACAAAAACAAAAACTAATCTCTGAATAAGTGGACAGCTCTGAATGAGCCCACCTGAAAACATGGAGGTTGTTTTTTTTTCCCCCCCAGAACTGATTCTAACTTCAGAGTCAAATCAGGTGTGATGAGCGACTAGGGCAGTCTGGGGTCAGGCAGGGCACATTCATAGGGTCAGCAGCCATCAGGCACATGTTCCCGTCAATGTGTGATTTTTGTCTCAAAATGTATTTAAGTTAGCAAAACCATGGGTGAGATTCACAATTTACATAACCCTTCAGCTGACATGGTTGATACCACAGTGTTTAAGGCTGGTGATGAGACCAGGAATCCTGGTTTGCATTAAATGCCTCCCAGAAGTCTTGCCTTACTTGCTTATTGGTGCAGAAATGCTTTCTTGGGCTAGTGAAAGGTTTTCGTCTTCTCTGTCTAGCAGATCAGCCAGTGTTTTCTGATTCTATTCCTTCCTCAGAAAAGAGTTAGTTTTGTCATATGTAGAAAGCCAAGAAAAGGCCGGCACTTCAAATATGCAAAATCTCAAATTAAGGGGACTTCCATGGATCTTCGGTGATAGATGGTTTGTTCCTGTGTGTCTGGACTTAGCAACCTAACTGCAAGCTATTTGGAGATAAACTGCTCAGGTTTTATATGCACTCCATGTTTTGGAAAATTTAGCTTTATACATGCACAGGTAAAAGCTGCTTGGAAAATCACTGGAAGTTCCCCATAGAAACGGTCCCCAAGGAGCGACGGATCTGGACATCCTTCCTCCTGTTTCCAGTCACCTCTTCCAGTCACGCACGTCTTCTTACCCCAGACCAGGATCCCTTGGCACTTTCATCTTCCAGTAGGAAAACTATATTTCCTCAAAATAAGTCCCGGTTTTGGCCCCATTTATTCCCCCAACTTCACCTCTTTTTCTCCCGGGCTCTGGAGAGTCAATACATATGTTTTCCTTTTGATTTGTCATTTTGAATTAATCAGATTTTTTTTAAAAAATGTCTTAAAGTATTCAACTGCAAATTAATTACAAATATCTGAAGCCACTTTCCACCCAATGAGCCAACCAAATACTTCAGAATCCAAATTGTCCAAAGAAATCACTATTTTTCAGGCTTGATGACACATTGCACACTGAAAGTTAAAACCATCCAAATACATTGCCAAATACTGAGATGAATAATTGCAACCCATAGGAAATGAACTCTTCACTCCAGACATTTTGAGAACATATATAGATGTACAGTTGTGCTATTCATGGATCGGAGTGTGAATAGCAAATTGGGAGAACTTTTCTCAGCTATGGATAAATATAGAGCACAATAAAGGGAGAAGATGTACTAAGACTAAAAATGTTTTTATAGTACTCACTTCCAAATCATCTGTGTCAACAGCGGAGTCCAGGCTCAGCAACTGGAGCCACATGAGACCAAATCTATAGCTGAAACATTAATAGTGAGTCATGATAGTGATTGGCCAAGAGTCAAAAACCTAAGGATTTTTGTCATTCATTTACACTTTTAAGCTATTAGATTTAGAAAAGCTCATGAAGTTTTTTAACTTTTGCTTCTTTCCAGAATACTGGAATACTGATGAAGTTAAGATCCCCTACTTGTATAGGATTGTAGGAACAGAAAGCGGATGGGCTATGAGGTCTGCTCCTCTGCTGCCTGAGACCCGTGCCATATAATTCTCCCTTAGCCTTATAAGCATGAATCTGAAAGTGGGATTTTTCTTAGATGCCGCTAAGCTCTGTCAACATCTCAGTCCTCTGGTGAGTACAAACATTTTCTAGTCTCCAGCCTCAGTGCTGCTGGATGTTATACATGCGAGACCAGTCACTACTTGGCTTTCCCATGGGATTTGGCAGAGGTGGCAGAACCTGGAGCCCCACTGCTATTCCTCCCTGAGGTCCCCACCAGTGTTGTAGGGGGACACCCAGGAGACAAAACAGCCTCGTTTTTGTGTCTCTGGGTTCATCCAAAGACTGGTTATCTGAACTGAACACTTAACTGAGATGGTTAAACAGAAATGATTTGTGCCTGAACAGGGAGAAACTAGGACTGCCTATGTCTTCCAAGAGGCTGGAGTCAGCCCGTGTTTGATGCATTGGGACAAGGAAAAAGAAAGAGCTATAGCTTGTACAAGGTACATCTTGAACTTTTAAAGGGTTTTTTTGTTTGTTTTTAATTTGGAAAAATATAATTCCATATGTTAAGAGCCCTTTCAAGTGTCTGGATTGATAAATTATTGTCCTGTTCCAAAAACAGGATGTTCTGGTCTTTTTTAGACAAAATTATTAAAATGATTCTTTAAAGATGTTGTATTTTTGAGGGAAACAATATTTTTCCCTTTGTTTTTGTTGTTGAGCAATAAGGTCCAGTTCTTTTTAACAGAGGCCATATGGTTTGGGCACTTATCTGAATAACAGAAGCTAGAATCTGCAGGAATGATTAAATTGTCTAATTCATCACCTGACTAAGTCACAATCATTCTCTACAGCAGAATTTTCTATAGTATTTGGATTAGTTTTTAATTTCGAAACACTTCTTATGAATCCAGCTCAGCATAATAAAATATTGTCTAATAGTCAGGCTCTATTATGAATTATGTCTTTCTAGACATACTTATTGATTCCTTCATTATTTGCAAAGTGTTTTTTTCTTATCCTACTGAGACAGCAGCCGAAGCCCAAGGCACTAACTACGAGCAGGTGAGGAATGCAAGCAGGAAGCCAGGGATAAGCAGCGGCCGGGGGCTACTGCTAAAGCCTTTCCAAACAGAAAGTGCTGCCTTGCCTTGAAAAGCAATCTCAGCTACAAAGGCAAAGGCTCGGAAATACAGGAGGATTTCAACATAAAGCACTGCTCTTCATTTCGCTCTTTTGCCGTCTCCCAAATTCAATGTTTGTATTTAATTGATACCTGAGTTTAATTCAGGCCACTGGTGATAGTCTTTAGGATGCTGCTAGGAAAACACTTATTTTACGTATGGGAAAGTCTACAAATAGTTTGATATAGCATATATTTAAAATGGTTTGACATATAGTTCAACCTGAACTGCATGTCAGCTAGCTTGTAATATTTGCCTGTCTGTGTTGTTAGGGAAAGATAAGGATATTAAAATACAGACAATTATAAACTGTAGAATGTAATTAATGGAAAACACTGAGTAACGAAGTAATGATTGACTCATATTCATAGGGTCTGATTATCTGCATCTTTCTATGAAGACAAGAGGCTTGTACAGCCCAAGGAGCTACCCGTGCCGTCCGTGAGAATAGAAGTTCTGGAATACACACTGTATAATATAATAGTTTTAGAATACCACACAACAGAAATTTTTGCTTCCATAACCTACTTCTTGAATGCAGATACTGTCTCCCGTCAAAATATATATATATATATATATATATATATATATATGCTGACTTGTATTCTGTATTCTGAGACATTAATATCTGCAGTGCTAGGAGTGTGTCTACACTGATAGTGCTACAGGCACCTAGAAGTTTAGCAAAAGAGCAGGACCTGGTGGTTGGAGGGGATTGCAGGGGATTGCAGCTCCTGGGGAGCTGCCTCGCGCTATTGCCGGCTTGATGGGCATCCCGCCAGCCCCACTGCTCCGCTGCAGCCTGGCTCTCCGGGACCTTCTGCCCCACACAGCCCCATGGGGAAGCCAAGGTGACCTGTTTTAGGGACTGTGCGGTCTCGGCAGTGACAAGAGAGGACGCGTGCAGGTGGCCAAGGGCTCCAAAGGGCTTTGCGGGCCCGTGGCTGAGCACCGGCGCCTTCGGCGCTGTGGGATGTTCACTGATGCCGGCGGCTCAGCGGCCCACAGGAGCCCTCCTGGTGGCAGAACTTCTGGAATAAGGAGAGATATGGACCAAAAGGGGCAAATTCTCTGGCACCATGAGGGACAGCAGCACAGCTTTCCATGCCTCTTTCCCATGTTCATTCCCACGGCAGGAGCAGTTTCAGCCTTTCCTTTCCTGTGCAATAAAATTCCATTTCAACCACACTGTGGAGAAACTTGGAGCTGCCAAGGCAGGGGGGTCTTTCTCAGCCACAGACCTTCTGAAAAGGGGGTGGTTTGAGTGTATCTAGTTTTGTAAAAGATATAGATACAGATGTAGGAATAGATAGATATCTTTTAGGGACACAATGCATGGTATATGCTGGTCCCTCTCCAGAAAAGGTTTCATAGCATTCTGTTCTTCCAGCTCTGTTATCCTATACCTCCAAAAAGTACCTGGACATATGTTTTTAATCAAGATGGAGTAAACCAAATAACTACCAACCATCAAGGTGTTTGAGTGTAGGACATCCAGGATCACCTGGATTTACTCTATTGGTGTGTCCTTATACCCGTGTAAACTTAATTAAGTTGCATTAGGCCATATATTACTTAGTGGAATATATCAGGTAAGGAGCTGGTTTTCTTTAAAGGCCAGTCTTAAAACCGTTGAATTAGAAAGTGAAGTACTGACTTAGCCACATCCTTCAACATGGCCCCGACCCACTGAGTCAGTGAGAAAACTGCAAAAATCCTCACAAGTTTTTGAAATATAAACACAGATTCTGTACAAAATCTTTAAATTTGTTTTCTCTGATTCCTCCTCAGTCCATAATGGTGTTTTTAACTACTATTATCACTAATAGCAGGATGATATAAGCAACACATCACAGAGAAGGCTATTATGGATGTGAAATTAAAATGAAAAAAAAAATGACCAAAACAGGAAACACAAAGGATAGGCGTGCTGGGTTACAGTATGAAAAGCAAATCTATTTACACACATTAATCTATACAACATCACAGTCTGTACATTTTGTAGAAAATCATCACATTCATTTACATCATCTTAAATTTTTGCTCTATTTGGCAGATAAAAAATTATCAATAAAGAGAACAAGAGAATTTCGAACTAATATTTGTACTAATGTTCCAGAAAAAAAAAAAAGCAGCATATAATAAACTTACTTTGGGAAATAAAGAAGCCTGGGGCATTTCGGTCACTGGCTTAGCTGACAACAGAAGCATTAGTGCTTTTGAAGTGACTCCACACCATTCGCAAAGGCAAAAGCAGGTTCAGCACCAACCTGCTAAACCCTCCCACCGCCTGCTCCTTTCCGCTGTTGTGCTGATCTACTCCCCATAACACACATGGCAAAATCCATTATTATTTCAACTGTCTTCAGTTAATAAGCTAAATAGAACTGTAGATGAACTCCTGCTATGCGGTCACGTCAGGGTGCTCCTGACAACCCAAAGTTTATATAGGCACCCAGGGTAACGTAAAGGTATGCACAAAAAGCAGTGATGCTCTTTGCAGCATGACTGTGCACAGACGCTAACGGGTCCAGCAACACCCCTTGTGTCCTGGGGAGCTTTGGCTGAAGGTTACTCGACAGCTCTACTTTTCTTATCAAACATGCTTAGTTTTCACTGGAGATTTGAGAAAAAAATACATATATAAAGTGAAGTTAATACAAAAAAATCCTTTTAACCTAAGAAAAATATTGAAGAAATAATGGAAATGATCTCAGTCCCTAAGCTTAGAGACACTTGCACTCCGAAATGCCTTATTTCAGCAGCAGTCCCTCATCTGCTCATGCTCCATGGCCATCGCAGGGCTGTACACAGCAGCCACCCCCGGGCCGGCGGCGTGAAATGCGCACTCCAGCTTTGCATGGAGCCCTTACTGAAACGCAGCTCAAATAACTAACATTTCTTAAACATAGACACCGCTTTCAATGGCTAAAATGATGTTCCCCACTTTGCTAAGGCTTTTTTACCAAGGAAATGAGAGTATAGACTTCCAGGCCAACTGAAAAGATTTGAGTTCAGATGGCAGAAAAAATGCTGTTAATAATCTCATTTGCCAGTTGCTGGTCAGCAGTTAAAACGACCAGGTCATCTGCAAGCAGAGGGAGATCCCAGCGGACGGCGTTTGTCAAGAGGTGCTGGAGTTCTCTGCTTCTTGTGGCTGAGGCAATTACAAACAGAGAGGGCACGGGGGGAATTGCAAAAAATATTTGAGAAAATGCCTTGCAGGGAGAATTTTAGAAATTTGACATCTTTAACTTCTCAGAGAGGGTATCAAGATGTGACTTCAACAGCAGGAGACTTCACATAAGGAAAATGCCTCATACTGAGGAGCACTCAAGTTTAGTAGATGATCTTTCTATAAAAGACAAAAGAGCCCAAACACCCAAATCAAAGCAAGAAACAAATGCTGAAAACTGAATCCACATAAATCCAAATAAGCCACAAGCACTTGGGTCTACCTGGAAGGCATGGGACACCCTATCAAAAACCTCACTGCTTGCATTTTAAATTACCCTGCATGTTTTGCTGCAGGGTAAGTTTTGCCAATCCAAATTACTTGGCTTAAAAAGGGGTATCCTGGCATCATCTGTCAGGCAGAAAACCTAATGGTCTTCTCTGGGCATAAAATCTACAGGAGAGATTAATCTTACCTAACTTTAGATAGAAAGAAGTCTAAGTACTAGCTAGCTATCCTGGGATCATTTATAAGAAGTAGAGAAAAATAGCTTTTTAAGGGGAAGATTCAGTTTACCTGCCTTAGATGCCCCTCTGAAAATGGGATGAATCATCTTAAACTATTTCTCTGTGATGGCTGTGGAAGGCACATAAAAGAGCCGTAGCTCAAAAGCAGACACCTAACTTGTGGGTGCCAATAATAACTGAATTTCCCCTGATTTTATAAAGAATCCAGCTGAAATTGATTCTGCAGAGGAAAATTTAAGTCAAGTAATGGAAAAATATATGTGTGTATATATATGTATATATAGATTCTGGTCATGATGAACAGCTGGGGACTCATCTGTCACAGCGGCTTCCGCAGGCAGCGTCAGGACATGGTGCTGATGCAACTCACTCCCCGTGAAGGGGGCAGGGGAAGCGACGCGCACCAGGTGACCACGCGAGGAGAGCGGAGCCTGTTACTGCTCTTTGAACCGTCGCTTTGACCCCTACAGTTACCACAGCCCGACACAAGGCAGTTTGGCTCCTCAGCGGGTGCAAAATGTAAGGAGGGAGAAGACTAGGAGGAGCTGTCCTGTTTCAGTATGTCACAAAAATGCAAGAAGTGTTAGATCCATAAAACTGCTTTGCATTTTTTTGCATAAATTTTAATATGATGGGTGTCTGTGTGTGCAAAGGCATCTGAAATTCAAACAGGCCTCATGCTGGTGGAGTTGATGCTGGGACTTTGCATGACATGCTGGGGAGATCAGAATTTTCTGGCAGTAAAAACTGAGGAGCATCATGCCTTCTGGGCCTTTGCAAACCTGAAAATGCTTGTACAAAGCAGTGTGAAGCAAAGCCATCTCAGAAAAAAATGTTATCTATATTTATATTCTATGATTTTTAAAGGAGGGATGAGGCACTTTTCACTAGCTAGAAAGAAAAACATAAAGAGCCTCCCTTGTGTGTCACTCTTCCCTTGCCCATGCAGGCACTGAGGTTGGAAGTCATAATTAGGGATCCCAATTCTACTCTACCACTAATGCAACTTCACTGCCTCCTATGGCACTACTTGCTGCAAGAATAGTAGGATATTGCTACGGTAATGCCCAAATTTGCACTGCAAATCCAGATGCATATTTGCCCTACTGAAGAAACATCTGCTGTATTGCTGCACCTTAAAACGTATCCCTAATCTAGAAATCATTAAAATGCAGATTTTTCTCTGCACTCATCTAATTAAAGCAAAGACAGTTTTCTCTAGGATACACAATGAATTCTAAGAACATAACTGGCGATGCATCATGCAGACCAGGAACTTGCTTGAAAACTCTGTTTCTACACCACTATTCCCTCTCTGTTTGTTTCATCTCGCCTGCAGAACCAACTCTGAACACAACGATGAGTCCGTTCAAATGCCTGTCAGGTGTTTCTTTCCACTTCTGCGTTGCAGAGGAAAATATAAATTCTGCATTCAAAAACTACTCTTCCATATATCCAGACGTGATCTAATTTTCAGGAAGCTGAGCATTCCCAACGATGTGCGAAGAAGCCTGAAGTGCACAGATGTATTTAACTCAGGAATAGCAGCAACCCCCTCAAAAGCTCCAATGTGTCTTTATATATTTGCAGTGAGGATTTTGTGGTTAAGGTTTTTCAGGGATGCAGGAGAAACACTAAAGGCCAGCAATAACTTCCGGGTCTAAAGTCTTTGGGTATAGTTAGTATATATAAATTCAAATATACATGTATGGTTCTATCTTTAGATCCCACTGGGCAAGCTAGTTCACTCCGGTAGCTCACGGTCACCTCACCAAGTGACAGTAGAAAACACTCAGAATCACTGGAGGTCACCAATGGCCATAAAGCCAGATCTGGCAAAGCAAGAATTAAATTATTATGCTTTAACTCAGAAACCAAAATAAAACAAAACAAAAAACCCTACTGCGTAAGGGTAGGTGTCATGTAGTTACACGTGTCATAGTGTTAGCACCTCTGTAGCATGTGTGACCAGTAGGGCATTCTCTGTTTTTGGTTTGACATAACTTTCTGTGACTCTAGGGTAATCCCATTAAAATAAATGGTGTTTGACTGATATATAGGTAAAGTAAAACAGACCAAGAGGTGGACTGGAGATTTTGACAGCTGCCAGTAATATTCCTAGCCCTGGCAATATTTTCAGGAATGTACATGTATGCCAGCCAAGAGATCCTCCTTTGCTGCCACACTCCTCTGCTCCTGGAAACGTTAAGGGCCTTGGATTCTGCTAGCTCCACACAATCTGTTATCTGAAAAATTAGGGCAATTCTCTTTATGGATCCAGGGTACTCACATAAATATATATTATTCACACTTACTATTTAGAGTGGACATGGTCAGCTGTGACACAAGAAGTAAACATAACTGGATTTATTTCTTTAAAGTTTGCAAATGTTCTTTGTATATTTATAAGAACTTGTCAGTTCTGTATCTTTTTTTACAAAGTGACTACATAAAAGGCTTGATGCTGCTGAAAATTCTTGCCATTTATGCCTTTTATGGTAATTTTTAGGGATTGTGTCTAATTTTTTTTTGCTGGACTCACGTCCAGGACTAAATTTTGTATCTGTAAAATCAGACACAAAATGGAATTAAGCTAAAATATTTACATTAGTTCTTAAATGGGAGTTTTAACTTTATTGCCTTACTCTCTGTTTTAACTGTAAAGGACATAGCTCTAGAGGCATATTTTAATGAAAACATGATATGAAAGCATTATTTTCAATGGGTAAGAGGCTATCCAAGCCTCTTTATCTTATGCCAGACTTTTCTAGCGATAAAGTACCTCTTCAGAAATTGTTTAATATAAGATCAACAAAAATCTCTTTCATTTTAAACAGAGGAGAACAACTGGTGGCCACAATTCTGCTATTGGCTAAAGGTGATGTTTTAACCATAACTATGGTAGTAGGCTTTCCGACATGGACTGCAAAGGTAGGACTACTTTCTGCATCAAAACCTACACAAAAGAAAAAAGAGACACCTTCAGAGCGGACAGCAAGATAGGAATCTACTTTTCCTATCTTGCTGTCCCCTGTATAAATAATATTAAGGATTTCCTGGATTATACTCCCACTGTGGTTAATTACAGCCTTACATTTCTTTATTTTGCTTTTGTTTTCCAAAATTAGTGCCTATATCCTCAAAGAAAGAGGTATTACTTTAAATAAAGCGCAAGGAATTTTCTTGTTTCTCATCCAAACCTTCATATGTACCAAAGCACTCTGCATTGATAAGGGTACCGTTCAACCCAGACAGATTGAAGAGAAAGGAACTGCTACAGTAAATTAGTTTTTAAATAGTTACGACTAGTAAATGACAAGAGAACATCATAATTCATATGACTGGCATAAAAAAAAGCACAAAGCATCCATGGGGCAAGTGTCTCTGTTACTACCTGGTTGGCTGCACAAACCAATTTCCCAAATAATCAATATGTAGAAAAGCAAAGCACTAAACTGTACATTTTAGAAAATATCACATCAAGCCACATAATGATTGACAAATCCCACAGTTTTTTGCTTCTCCCCTTTAGGGTAGCGAGCTGATTTATATCATGGTGGTCTCTGTCTGCATAAAAGACTGAGCTCTTGAATGCCGGTGGAGCTGGGAAACGCTTTCCGATCCATTCCGAGAGATGGAAGAGCTGTGGAGTCTGTAGTCCCTGCCTGCTGTCTGCCTCCAGCACAGACTGCGCCACTTCCTCTTCAGCTCCCCTTGCACCTAGGTGTAAAAGAAAACACATGTGAAATTGAGAACACTTCTTTTCCACATGAGCAATGTTTGCACATTTACTGGCTGTCAAGCAGGGACCTCTGGGAATAACTTCTAACCAGTTTTTACAAAGATAATAAAACTGAGGCAAAGACAGTGTCTACAGTATGTTAGGAGAAACCCCAAGGCCACTCTCAAAATCAGATTTGAAGCATTTGCACTGGAACAGCTGCTCTTGGTGGGTAGTTATTAATCATACATATTTGAAGCACAGAATCAAATGATGAGGCCAAGATCTGGCATCCCACAGATATCAAAGACCAGAAGAGCACTCCAAAGACCTGACTTCAATTCCCTGTGCAAGCAGACATTTTCTTCAGGCAGATTCCTTCTGTCTGACACTGTGTGATGTTTAAAGTATATTCTGCTTTAAAAATTAGCTGACATCAAGAGGAAATGCTTTCTTTTCCCTTGTTTGCAATTAGGAAAGCTGCTACATGCTGAACTCTTTTGCTGCCGTTCTGGGGTGAGATTCGGCCAGAAGGTTACCCCTAAATACTTACAAAATCACGTTTACAGCTTCGGATAAATTCCTAGACCTGTTGCACCTCAGTTGCACAATTCACACTGGTTTTAACAGGATTAGAATTAAAGCATATTAAATAACAGAAGACACATTTACTGTCATGCCCTCAGTTTGCTAGGATTTAGATTTCATTTAGCTCTTAACTCTACACCCAAATATACTGATTTCTCCTATTGCATGCACACTACAACATATATATTCTGTGAACTGGAATGCAAACAACTTCCTGACACTTAAGAGACACTCAAGAATTAGAGGGAAAATTATTTATTGAAAACAAAAGGAAGTGGGGAGACTTACTTCACTGTTCAAAAAGCAATACAGGACTGCAACAATCAACCCCTGCAAACAGATAATATTCATTAATTAGTACACAGTAGTACTAATAGTACTTAGCATTTAGTAGTACTAAGTCAGTAAAACTTCCTTTGAAGAAAAGCTTTAATATTTACCTGAAAAGATCCCAAACACAACTCAAAAATTATTTTATAGTTATTGGAACTGCGATCAGGAAATAGAGCAAATACTGTGTAGTGAACTCCAAATAATGGAATAAGCAACAACGTGGATTTTGCAAGTCTCCTAAGTAAATAAAACAGAAAAAGACAGATTTTAATGATAAGCTCTTTTTATTAAGATTCAGTGTTGTTTAAATAAATCCACATGACTTCAATTTTATAAACAATTATAGTAAGAGTCATTTGTACATATTGAAAATTGTTTTCCTTTCAAGCTTGCTACAAGATTAGCTACACAGCAGCTCCGCAAGTCAGTGTGTGCAATTCCATGCTACACTTGGTCTTGCTGACCTAGTCTGGTCTCAAAAGCTGGTAAAAAGCTGTAGCACCTCTCTAAATCAGAAAATCTGGACATCCACAGGGAGCTGCGCTCTGCTACATATCTTTGACACAAGTGAGGTCCCACCTCCTTCCCATGTCACACATTTTTGGGATGGGGAAGCTGATTGTGATATTCCACAGGGCCATGGTCTACAAAGCATCACTAGCTGCCATCAGATCTTCTAGGATACCTTGGAAGTACAAAAGGCTCAGAGCAGAAAGGAGCATTCCCTTCCTACAAAATCATTCAACAGTTCCTTTTTTATGTAAGGTACAATCTATGTCTTGAAGTTATTACAGCAGTGTTCGTGTCCTCAAGAGCTGCAAGTGAATGGTTAGCCTGCATATTTCATATAGACGGAGCATAAACAACATCTAGGTCATGTCATCAACAATAATATCAACTATGAGATTTTCATCAGCAATTTTAGGTTTACTAACAAATCAAAAAAACTCATTAACTGTAGTGATGGCATTAAGCACATAACCTTAATTGATTTGAAATTTCATCAATTATGAAATACAATTTAGCACAAGTTAAGGAAAAGATAACTTTAAATTATTAAGCAGAACAGTTTTGACAAACTGCCTGTGAAACTGCTGAAAAGATGAACTGCTAATTATCTCTCATCTGTCACTCATTTCACTTCAATAACATCAGCTTTATACATTGTACAGGGCCAGCCATGCATGATTATAGAGGTCTGCTATCAAAAAAAAATTCAAGAAGCTCTTGTGTTGAGTCCCACAATTTATCGCTGTCTTGAGGAATGTAACTTGATTCAACAATGAAAGGAAGTTGTTTTGAAGCAGTCTATTTTAACACAAAAATCAAGGTATTTCAATTTTATTTTTTTCCTGTGTCCTCCCTTTGCTCATAATGTCTCAGAGACTGCATCTGCTTATGTGGGAATAAATCAACTCTGACAGTAAAGTTTCTCAATAATAATAAAACCCTAAAGGTGATATCAGTAAGTGAGAGAAATAGGGTTTACTTGGCAAAAGAAGCTCACTGTAAGAATTTACAACTGGAGGAGATCATGATGGCAGCAAATTTCCTGGTTTCCCAAATGAAGTAGAAAATCAATTTTTTTTCAGTTTAACCTTTCCCAGTGCAAAAGTAAAATGAAGAACAAGTATGGAACCAAGTGCAGGTAGATGGGAGAGAGGAAGAAAAGAAAAATGGTGATTTGCATGAGCACTATTTATTTTAGTCTCTTATTTCACTTCTTGTTTTAACAAGTTTGACTAGCTAAGGTTACTTGCATTATACTGCACTTACATTTTAAGCAAGGAAAGATCCAGACAAAAATAGCTTTTTTTTTTTTTTTTTTAAAGACCTTTAATTTGCACCACAGAAACCACAGAAGTAGTATTTCTTGGGAAGATTAATCTACTGTTCCTATGGATATCTGCTAAACACCACCCAATTCAAACTTAATCAGACAATCAAATGCTAAAAACAACGAATTTAGAGCGCTGAACAGTGAAGAACATGTTTGCTAAAAATCTTGGACTCTTTTACACCATGAAACTCTACAGCAAACTCTGGAGGATGATGGGCCTGATGTGAAGGGAATGCCACATTTTCACCAAATACATAGATACCAGAGGAAAAAGGAAAATTTTCAGCCACAAGAGGTAAACTTCAGCAGATTTCCTGCTCATATGTCAGATATTATGCTAAATAATAAGGCGGTGACTGCATAATTTCATCCAGATTCATTTAGCTTTCCCCCATATTCAATTAATTCAAAGAGCAAACACAGAAGAAGAGATGCAGCTCTCTGCAGCGCAGCCCTACGCCAATCTGGTGGTACCCTCTTTTCACTGATGCATCAAAATTCTTCACTTTTTGATTATACACCAAATCACATGTCTATAAAGGGAATATGCATTAGAATGGGACTAGGAAAGTGTGTTACCCTCTTCTGTACTAGACAGTGTCTGCATCTGGGCTCTAAAAATAACTGTAGTGCTACAAAGACTTGATTCTAGACTGCCGTAGGAAGAAGCTATTACAAAATGGCAATAAGTGACATGATAGCATAATAAGGAACAAATTCAATTTGAGCAAAGTGTTTAAATTCCAGCACCCCAACATTCACTGAGGATGAAGTTTTGTATATAATGGGTATTGATTTAATTATCAAGCAAAAAAAAGGTCAAAAAAGGAAAGCTTAAATAGAACAGAACGCAATCTAAATGTGTAACTCTAGCTTGTCGATCTTCACTAAAATTCCACTGAATTTGACAAAATTTATGCTCACCTCTGTTTCAGCACATTTTTTTTTTTTATTAAAACACATCTAAAAATAGAAGTTTGGAACTAAATATAATTACAGTATCATATCAATTGTTGTTAGCAGGCTTCAGCAGAGTAAACCTTGGAGAGATTATTTTGCTTCTGTATATAATATTTAAAAATAAAACTCACTTGTACTGTGATTGGTCATTTCCTCCAACATCAGGAGATCTTAATTTCTGCAGTAAGATTCTTATAATACTAATGAAAAGTATAAAATTCACCTGCAAGAAAATAAAAAAATAGTGATTTCTGACTCACATGCAGCACAAGGAAACATTAATTAAGTCAGACTAATCAACTTGACAGTGAGCTTTGTGTACTTGCCAGAACACATTAAGCTTTACACTGTCAAACCCGTTGTCTGCTTTCTGCTTCACTAACAGTTGCATCCAGAGCACCTCTGCATGGCCCCAAGTGAAAGTCCTAACTCTCAGCAATCCCTATTTCCCAAATCTCAGTTGCAGCTGGGATTCCTGGTAGGAAGGTATAGGAAGGTATATCAGCCAAAAATGCTGCGCTGTACTAACTAACAAAGGATAATGTGAGTCCTGCTCTCTCTAACTCCTCACCCTGACTTTCAATATTTTCTCTCTGGATTAGAAGACAGAAGGTCGTCGCATAGCCGATCTGCCCACTCCCATCAAGCTTGCAGAGGGCTTTCGCAGGCATCTGTCTGTCTGTCTCAGGTAATGCTGCAGGTATTATTAGCTCTGAGCCATCTCAATCCTGGCAGTCTAACATTTCATTCTCACAGCAGTCCTCTGAACTGGAACAATACTACTATTATTCTATAGACAGGGTTTGGAGACATTTGGGTAAACAAGGCATAAACTTGGAGTTATGATTAGATCCCGATCAGTCTAGGAAATTCAACACTGAAACTCTGGAGATCTCAAATCTGACTCCCATAATATCTCCATCTTTGGCTTTTGGCATCTTGTGATCAGCAGCTAGCAGACCTGGTGCTGGCTTGTTATCTGTGGTCTAGGATGTACTGTGCTCATTAAAAACGGTGTGCTGCACTAAGGTGATGGAACATTCTGAATGCATTGCACCTTCACGGCAGCACTGTCAGCTAGCCAAGAGCAGGACTGCACAAAAAGCTGCATCCCACTGCATGTCTGTTACCACAAAGTAGGAGAATGAACAATCTTTACTCGGTATTTGCACAGGTTGGCAGAATAGTTTCTTGTTCTTGACAGACTCACATCTAGTTTCTACTGTAATAGAGCAAGTTGTCATCCTTTTGGTTTCTGAGGCATCAACTCATGCAGAATTAGACTCAAGTGACTAATTTTGGGCTGTCATTCACATATTACATTTAAGTCTGTTTTAAAACAAGTCTATTTTTCTCTGTAAGCACAGTATTGGATTAATAAAAAACATCCATTTTTCTTGGAGTTTGTAAGTAATATTTCTTGGCACAACTCCAGCCAGAGAAAAGTGGTGCTAGCCTCTGAAGGTGGAAACTGCACTGAATTGCTACAGTACAGCAAATAAATTTCTATATGGATAACTCATTGTTTGTTAAATCCTTCAAAATGTATATCTGATTTAGAATAATATAGTTCAACGAAACATGAAACAAGCAGTACCATGAGATTTTAAGATGCAGTGATGCCTTTCTTTACTAGCTGACTTGTTCTAACAGTAAGTTTTCAAGTCCAAACACGTTGCCTAAGCTTGTACCATTTATACTGTCTTCATGGTACTCCTTTCTTGCTGTTTAGTCACTTACACAAGCTGCAACGTGAAATACCAAGACAAACATTTCTCATTTACTTTGATGTGACAAAAGTATGGCTTCCAACCGAGCAACCCCTCCTCCCTAAGTAAGTGCAGTACACATAAGCACGGAGAAGACAGCGGTGGAGGCACTTGCCAAATGGAGAATAGAGGGGATACTCCAAAGCAAGTCCTTGAAAGAGCCCACCTCCGGTCAGAGACATCTAAAATGTGTACAAGATGAAGGGTGGAAGTCTGCCAAGTCACTTTTCTCAGGCCAAAATTGTTCTGAGGAGATGTTGGGGAAGGCCTCCAAAGCACGGAGTTAACCAAAGCCATTTCCGCATCACGATGTGACTTCAGAAATTGCTCTGCCAATGATATTTACTGGTTGATGATAACATTTTAGATAATATAATCCTCTAACCTGCTAAAATGTTTGGAAGTAACACAGAAATCAATGGAAAAGAGTGCATATGACATGAAGATCTAGTGGACTTCTGTTAAATCTAATGCAGTTAAAACACTGTTCCTTAAAATCCTCCATTTTATTTCCTCCTCCTTCCAACCGTATATTCATGACATGCTCACAAAAAGGCTCAAGTCTACCTTTTCTGTAAACCAGGTAGACTGAGTCTTTACCTTTTCTGTAAACCAGGTAGACTTGAGCCTTTTTGTGAGCATGTCATGCTCCTAAAGATTTTCAGGATCACTCTTACTCCAGACCACTGCATTCCACTTTCCCTCACTTTTCTGAAATCTAGCTTCTTTATAGTTTTCCTGTGCTTACCTTCTCTTGATACTTACACATAGATCTTTGTCCTTCCTAATGCTGAAGCCATTTGTTAGAGCTAATCATTTCTCATGAATGACATATTTTCTAATCATGAACACTCAGTTTTATGTGACACTTCCATGGATGCCTACTCTTACTCTATGAATGTGCATTCTGCTTCGCACAGAAGTAAACCTGCTTGTTGTCCCAAATGCTACAATGAATGTGATGATCATAGCCCAGTGCTCCAAAAAGCTACGTTACCTACATGTAGGTAATTCAGGAAAGGGCTGCTTACAGATTTATCATCGCTCCCGTACTTCTGAATTCTCCTTTCACAGCTTAACTTTCCAAATGCAAAACAGAGTTGATCAAACAGCTGGGGAATCATCTAATCAGAGAAGTGATTTGGTATGCAGCCTAAGCTGCAGAATTACTTGGCCCTCTTTTGTTGCTCTCATCCCATGAACATACTGCTTAAGAGAAGAAACATCTCTGGAAGGAGAAAGCAGATCCTAAACATGTGCAACTGGCAAGCTATCAAAGGTCATTTGCAAAATTTCTCTTTGTCTCACAATTCCATTATATAGAAATAGAAAAAAAAAAAAAGGGGAAGGGGAAGGGGAAGGAGAAGGCTGTTCATCAGCTGACTTCAGAAAAACAACTCTGGTACACATTTTTATATGCCAGATTTTGCTGACTGACCTCTACTACATTTTCTTAACTCCTAACCCACTTTCCAGCCTTTGCTAAGATCCATCTGGAATTCAGCACTGTTTCCCAGCACTAGAGTCTATTAGAGAGCTGTTGAAATTGAAGATCCAGAGAATAGGTACATGTCTTCCTGCAAACACCAGGTGTTTATCATATTTTCTTCATTTTGGACCATCGCACATTCTCCATCTCCTTTAGGTGTGCGTCCCCTCTTCATGATGTAGCTCTGTTGCATGCCCATTTCTTCATATAATAAAACATCTTTTCTGTGAGTCCTTACCTTCCCATCATTTCGTACACATGATCGTCCTACATTGATCTCTCTTTAAACTTTGTATGAGGATGATACGAAGTTCTTTCTAAATAATTTTCAGTACACTTTTTACACAAGCATGGAGTAAAAGACAAGCCCAAGTATAATTCCTGGGTTAACATGGTCTCTCTTGCAATCCTGTGTAGCTAATAATGCAGAAACTTTTCTGACTGAAGTGTACAAAGACTAGAGCAAATGTATCTAAAATGCATTAATTTGAACTGTGACTGCTTTCACAAATGGCATATAACTACAGTATATTATGCCCAATGAAGTAATTCTATTATGCTACCCCAGTAATTCTGATGAGCACCACACAGGAGAAAAAACAATGAAATATGCTCAAATGTCTGAAAATATTTCACTTTCAATATATATTTCAGGAGGTTATCGATTAAAGAGGGATATACACAGCTAAATTTTTTATGGCTGCAATAATACCTTTTTTTTTTTCCCCTCAATTGCAAGGCTATCTATTTACATGCCAAATCAAATCCTCAATTCCTTGAAGAGTGTAATCAGATTTTTGCTTCCCCCAGGTAGGGAAGATTTTTAAGAAAAAAAGCAACATACAAAGGCAACTGTTCATTTAATAGGAGGCAGACAAATTTTTAAGTCAACAAATTTTAATGAGCTTTGGCATCTGTTTAAAATTTCTCCTACAGCATAATTTCTTTTCATTAAAGCAGAATTCTTGCCTGTCTGTAATGAGCAGTAAAGAATAATGGCTATATGTGCTGCACAGTGCAGAACTGATGTATAATTCATGCTTCAAAGTTTACTTACTATAATAGAAATTAAAATTGGTATTCGTATAACCCACCAGGGACCACTGTGCTCATTTGTATCCCAGCAACTATAAAAAACAAAAGGGAAAATGATGTTAACATTAATTTCACCTAGCTAGAAAAACTTATGAGGTATTTTGGCATACAAATCAAAGCACACTGATATAATGCCTTTTTTATTTTTTTTTCCCTGCTTCTACTTTTTACTTCCATGGTTTTAATATGCATATTCAAATCAGTTAAAACACTAGGTACACCAGAGTAGCACTAAAAAATATGGGGGCCTCTGCCCTTCGGGACCCAAAGTTTAGTTTCACTTTGTGTGGAGGAACTTTTCCAAAAAGCTCTTAACAACAGCCCCTGGATAGCAGAAGATCTAAAGCAACTGACGGATACAATTAAAATGACATAATATCCTTGTGGGGTATTCAGGTTATGGATGGCTGGAACTGGCTTAGGAAAATGTGAGACTCAAGCTAAAACTTAGTCTGAAGAATTGGAAGTTTAATTTTCACTGTGGGCTAAGTAATTGTAGGCTGAAAACTCTGAGAATAAATACTCCAAATAATTAACCTTAAACAAGAACAATACACTCCAGAGTTGTTCTAATTGTTTAATAATGGTGAAGCAGAAAGGAATTGTTTGTATGTTAGAGAACTTGTAAAGAAAATTTAGAAATACGCAGCTTTTTCAATGTAAAAGCAGAACCAAATAACAGAAAAATTTCAGTCAGACACCGAAAAAAAAAAAAAAAATTGAAAACTGCTTGTTCCACTACTACTTCTGTCCCATTCCTCAGTGCCAGCAGGGGTAGCAAGTCTGACCTTCCAGCAAAGTTCTTATCTGAGCTCTCCTCATACCAAGAACAGCCAGACCTTGCTCTTTTCAGTCATGCTTGTACCTGAATCTGCACAGCTTAGATATTACAATTGCTTCACTTACGTAAATGTAGGATATCCAAAGATTTCTAGATTTCAATCCCATTGCTTTTTTGCAAATTAGGATGCCAGTGGTCTACATGAGGATCTCAAAGGGGAACATCAGCCAGCACATCTCTCTGTCACCTTCTCCTTTTAAAAATTCCAAATAAATAGCATGCATAAACTTCATGCTGAAGATTTTTTCAACGTTTTCCACTGAGTGTCACATCTGTGAAACTTCAGCTTTCCTGTATTTATAACCTGCAGAGCAGCAAACTACCTTTCTGTGAACAGCACCATATCCTTGCCTTTTAAGCAAGGCAGGGCTTGTACTGGTACAGTTGAGGACTTCAGGCTTTCCCTTTCCCACTACTTACCCGGTATCCTCTAATATGATCCGTGTTACTGTCCATGTAATAATGAATATGGTGGGAATTCCTATAAAAACAAAGAGGTTTAGAGGCAGATTATAATAAGTTCAGTCTGTTTGCAACCAATATTTCTCAAATACACAGCATATAGTAAAGGATTTAATGGAGAGGCCCAGTTGAATAACCATTTAGTACTAGCAGTCTTGCTAATGAATATTGCAGGAAAATGAGTTCATTTCTTATAAAAATGCAGATGCAATCACTAACAGACAAAGAAGGTGCCTTTCTTGGTTTCTTTCTTAGGTTTCTTCCAAGTGACCTATAAGGAGATACTATACCCACACCCATTCCCAATTTAATCGCAAAGACTACAATATAAAACCGAAGGGTAAAGCATTTCATAAGGAAAGTTACACACACTGGCTTATTCCCAGCAATACCTAAATGTTTTATGACCACTTATTCCTGGAAGCTTTAAACTGCTCCATATATATACCACTGCACTGTCTGTAGATGAAAGGAACATATATAAAAACATGTGGAAAATATTTAACGAGCTTTTCAGCAAACGCACGTGGCATAGCATAGCCTGTGTCCATACACAGGCCAAGAACTTTCTTTCACCTCCCGAATTAGGTCAACCTGAATCATACAAATCACACATGCTTTGGGGTGGCAGTCCATGGATCATCCTGTCCCCTGAGTCACCTATAGGCAATGTCAAGGAGTGCAAACTGGCATAGATGAGAGCTGTGCTAAGGAGCATGTGAACAGGCAGGTGACCATGGGCCCTGGCTGGCTACAGGCGTGGAGGATGAGAATAGAAACTGAATCATTGCCTCATTTGAAATACTGGCCCTATCTAATATACAGGTAAAGAAAACAGACCATTATTGGAAGTTACTTAAGTTCTTACCCCATCCAATCAGCAGGTAGACTGTGAAATGTCTGTTGGGGGAGAATATTAACACAAGGAGGATGTGGAGGTAAAGTCCTTCAACTAAGAGCCAGTAAAAGTTTGCCATAACACCATACTGAAAAAATACCAAAATAGCCTTGCAGCCCACCTGAAATGTGAGAACAGGGGTAAAACTTGCTGCACAAAAGATGCTGTATTATTTTGTTAGTAATATTTCCTATAAGTTTTAATTTTCCACATAATGTTTATAACCCAGGTCAAGCAGAAAGTTTTTCTTCATTTAATCATAAAGGCAAATTGATATATTTGAAAGAATATGGTATGCAAAAACCTTATTATAGAAGTTTTAGATGGCTTATAGCACTTAGAAACTTTGAAAATGTTATAGCATAAATATTCTAAAATGTGATGGTTATCAATAAATGTACATGTACAAACAGCTGATTAATGAGTGGTTATCAGATTAAATCATTAGCTGTTAAATGGCTAATACATGAAAATCTAACTGTATAAATTTTTCAAAACTGTACTCAAACTACAGGACATAGTAAAACTTAATGAAGAAACTGCTCTATGAATTTTTAAAGGCTAGAAAGGAAACAATGAAAAATCTAACTTTGTATCATGAATATCTCAAGCAAAAAGAAAAAGCTGAGTGGACTTTTAAAAATGATGTTTTCCTTTTATAGAATGCTCTAGTGTTTCTCACTCAATAAGATTCAAGATCAACAAGAACATACATGATAAACTGAAGTCCCAAAATAGTCTGTAGCCTGCTCTGCAAAATAAATTTTCAGAAGCCTGTGCTGCTGATCTTCCACAGTGATGGCTGCTACTGCTTTGATACTTCCCATCAGGAGTTTGGGCAGTAAGAACTGAACATAAAAATGCTTCTGTTGAGAGTGCACTGAGAAATGTGATGATACTGTGAATGCAGCCTAGTGAATTAAATATTATCCAGTGATTTCTCCTACTTTCTGCTTGCTTTACTCTCTGTTTTCTAAAACACCTTGTACCTCTGCTCCTTTTATGAACAACCCAAGTATAACAAATGCCTAGGTAGGTATCTTTAGTGATTGATTCATTTGTCTGAATGTAAATATCTACTACCATGTCAGATGCCCTAAGGTACCCCTGACTCCAGCTGCCTGTGCAGAAGGAGATGGTCTCCCAGTCAACTCCAAGTGAATATCTTGGATACCTCAGGGCATCCCAAGTAGCACTACATGCCTATATTCAGGCAAGTAAATAAGACCCTAAGGCTTCAATCCATTTCACCTAATTTTAGTTCCCTAAAAGTGAAGCCTGTGGTCTAAGACAGCCACCTACTAGCTAGCTTCTTCTACAGCTTGAGGAAAGAGACATGTATGTCCACAGAGAGTCTTAAAATAGATGAGCTCTCTGGAAAGGACTATTTCTCTCCCAATGAGACAGACAGAAGCCCAGAGAAGCAGTTTAATTCAGGCATCCTGTTCAGTCACTGACTAATCTTACCACAGGCTACCCATTGCAAAGTGGCAACAGGCCAGAAACTATAACAGGGGAAAAATAACAATTGAGGCTATTCTTGATCAAGATCAAGACTTAATGCCTAAAATTTTTGTATTCCCTCTTGAGTTTCAACAAACATTTACCACATATTTACCACATTTACCACTCTGCAGTACAGTCTTGACTTAACACACCTGCAACAAATCATATTGAGGCTCCTTGTTGCAGTTAGGTCTGCATCAGGCCCATTCCCATATCCTTAATAGTGAAGGTATCATGTCATTAAAGTCAAAATTATGGATTTGTGTCATTCAGATCCAGGTCATAGTAACATTCAGTTTTAAATTGGGTGCTTTTAAGACTTTGTGCCTGCAACAGAGCTGTGAAGCACCCATATGGGCTGAAGGGGTAAAGCCTCCATGCTGATGGGTGCCAGAGGTGAGACCCAGACAATGCACAACAAAGCTGCTTTACCAAAGTCATCCCACAAGTGAAGCACCAGACATTAGTCAACAGGCCAAAACCCAACAAATTCAAATAGGGTAGTATGAGGATGCTGCCAAGAATAATTGGAGAATGAAAGAAACCTCAAAAAAACAGTATTTTGAGGGTCCATAGACTAATCTTTCAAAGGCCTAAGAACTTTTGACTGCCCCTGCAGTCCACACATTTGCTTTGGTCCTATGGGCCAAGTCATTCCATTCTCTACAGAATCCTCTACTCTGACAGCTTGGCACTCCTAAATATTCAAAAGGATTGGGGAGGAAAATGTGCAAGGCAACAGTATTACACCATGTAGTAAAAGAGGTTTATTACCCATGAAGTTTGATCCTCTGGACAGTGAGCTGTGTTGGAGCTGGAATAGAGAATATCATCCTTGACTAAAACAGAGACTGCTCTTAGAATGAAAGAGAGGAACAGGTTCAGATGGATGTAGTTCCGAGTACAATGAAGTTTTCTAAGAAGAGATTTAAAAATAGGCATTTTAGATTTCAAGATAGAAAGCCTCTTGAACAGACTTATTACTCTCTGCTACTTAGTGATATCAACCTTGAGTAAGCACCTACACTCTTCTCCTCTGCATATTGTCAGTGCTGCCTTGCTGTTTTCTTTCATTACTATTTTCTGTCAAAAATATCCAAATAAAGCATCTCTGACTCCTTTTCAGTATCATAGACCAAAAGATCCCGATAGCATTTAACACTTCACTGCAATCTTTTTCTTGCAGATAAAATCTTGATTAACCTGTATTTCAGACATGCTTTCACTTATTTTTTTCTTGTCTAATTCCTAATTTAATTCCTTTAATTCCTGCATCTTTCCTATATAATGGCTTTTCATCCTATGATGTGAATATATGTGAGAACAATTGAAAAATCCTTGCAAAAACATTAGATTGCCTATCTTTTCTGTCCAGTGAGATATAAAAATCCTCCTCTTTTGTCTAGCAGCCTTGTGAAAGCCTGATGAACAAAATGAGGAATTTAGTATTCCAAGTGAATGAGTGCTTCAAATGCTTTAGCGCTTGAAGGTCTTTCAAGTTAAAACACATTCCCTTCAAAACCTCCCCATTTAACATAGATATGTTGTAGCAAATTCCGAGAAACCAAATTCCTACCACAATTTTTTTTTGGTCAAAACCAGCACCTTGAATTGCACCTGAAAATAAGTCAGAAGCCCAGGCATTTCACTGAGTATGACAGCAAATGATTGAATGAAGTTGCAATAAGATATTATGTCTAGTTATGTTCTGTGCAGAAGTAGTCTTCACAGGTAGATTTGTACAGAGAAACACCTGAAACTACAAAGGAAGGCTAATTACAGTGAGTACAGCAATTCCAGCCAAGGAACACCAGGAGATAAACAAATAATAGTTCCACTGTGGTAGCCTCCACTTTACAAAGGACAGAATACCTGGATGAAACTTATTTCTGTCATTATGAATGTCCTTTCCTGAACCTGGTTCTGTGAAAAAACAGAGATATCACTATTATGTTACATGGCATTATATGCTTCTATGGAACTCTGAGATACATGCCAAAGAAGTATGGG